>CM062819.1:1403722184-1404951559 GCA_031772625.1 Pinus tabuliformis
AAGAAACCAGTGCCATCCATACATGTCCTCACTACATGTCTCTAGTGGAGGTTAGGATGACTTATTAAATTTTCTTTTAACGATTTGAAATGCCTTACTTACAGGGAACCAATTACAAAATTTAAATGAAGCGTGTGCTAAAATACCTAGGGAATCTCAGCCTATTGAATGCTCATTGGGAAAAACATGCTTGATTTTGTAGTTGTTTGGAGGCACAAAGTGAAAAAGTCATGGTTCCAAGTGGTGTTCCATCCAAACTACACGTGATCCTCACATGAAATGCTAATCAAAGCCCATGATAGGAAGTTAACTCATAGTCTAAATATGGTCATAATTTTGCCTTTAAAATAATATAAATTTGGGTTATGATGTTTTATTAGGTCTGCCATACCTATGGAAGTGTCATGTTGTATATGAATCTAGACATCATTATGTTATTATTACTTTGGGTCAGAAATTGTACTAGATACAAGAGGTAGCACCACTTACCACCTTTTCTTTGATATATGCTAAACAATGTAGTAAGATCATTTCCCAGACCAAGAAATTTGTCTTCCTTATGATTCACCCTTATAGCAAGAGGAATATTGTGGCCACATCCACAACCTCTAGACAGGGCTCCTCTGCATGGCAGCAGCAGATGGACAAGGTCATGGAGGAGTATAGGGACATCTTCACCTCACCCACAAGGGTACCTCTACACTATTAGTTCAAGCACTCCATCGATCTGACCCTAGGCGCACCGCTACCCAATGGATCGATCTACCAATGCTCTGCTCTAGAGAATGATGAAATCAAGAGGCATATTTAGGAGTTGTTGCAGAAATGCCACATCAGGCCAACTTCATCACCCTGTGGGAGCCCGACCATGTTGGTATAGAAGAAGGATGGAGCCCAGAGGATATATATTGATTGTCGGACGCTAAATAATATCACTGTCCATAATAGGTATCCAATCCCACAGATTAATGACCTTTTGGACCAGCTCAAGGGGGCCATATATTTCAGTAATATTGACTTGAAGTCTAGTTATCACCAGGTACCGATTAGACCCTCCAATGTGTGGAAGATTGTCTTCAAATCCAAGGAGGGAATTTTCGAATGGTTGGTCATGCCTTTCGGGTTGATGAATGCCCCCACAAAATTCATGAGTTTGATGGACGACATCTTGCAGCCCTTCACCAACTCATTTGTGTTAGTGTATTTGGACAACATCCTGATCTTCAGCTAGAGTTGGGAAGAGCACCTACACCATATTCAACAAGTCCTCCAAACCCTGCAACAACACAAATTATGTGCCAATTTGGAGAAATTCACTTTTGGTATGACCCAGGTTCAATATCTGGGGTACATCATTGATGAGCAGGGTCTACATGTAGACCCAACCAAGATACAATTTATTTTGGATTAGTCAACCCCAACCACTCTAATAGATCTATGCTGCTTTCTAGGTCTTGGCAATTTCTATCGCAGGTTTGTGTTAGGATTCTCTCATGTCACTTGGCCTTCGAGTCAAGTCAATAAGGGAAGAGAAAAAGGAAAGTTATTTTGGTATGAATCCCAACAAAATGCATTTATCAATTTGAAGCATTTCCTCTTCTCTGCACCCAATATTCAATGTGGATTGGTTGTAGCCATACTTTCCCTCGTTGCTAGACACATCAAACATTTATGAGCAACTAAAACCAACTAAGCTCAACCCAAGCTGTATCGAACAGGCCAGGACTGATATGATCATGGACACACAAATCAAGAACGCTCACCAATAGAGGATCCAGCTATATCGAGTTGTCAAAGCATGCCAACTCCTTCACCAAGGACTAGGTTCAACAGAAATTTCCTCACCTCATGTAGCTCTGGACGCAATGGGGACCATTACTTCCTAAGTGGAGAGGACTAATCCAGGTGCATATTGGTGGCCACCTGCCTATTCCACTTGGACCTTCAACTGGTTTCATTATTTTCCTTGATTATAGCATAAATTACTATTTTTAGTAGTTTTTCGAGTCCTAAACTTCCGTAGCTATTTTGATCCCCTAAACTACATTTTTTTAGGTCTTCAGCAGGCCCATTGCCATAAGTAGGAGCATGTCACAAATATTGTAGTACTCGAAGAGACCTTTCTAACAAGGTATCGTACGCACCAAATGAAAATCATATGACCAAGTTACAGCCCTGGAAAGTTGGCTATCCAACTAACCCCAATGGAGCCCATAAACTCTTGGTGTTCCATCTCCCATGGTTAGGGTTTCAGTTGTTTAGGGTTTCCCTTTGTTGTCAAATAATAAAAAAGGCCCTTGAGCCTCATTGTAACACAGTTCAGAGGCATGTAACAGCCACATCTCTTCTCAGAGATAAGCTACAATCCCCCAAGCTAGTTTATTTCCATTCTACATATAAGCATCTTTCAGTTCTTTGATATTAATGAAATGAAGATTTATTTTTGTTGCATATTTGTGTTTATGTTTATATTTGTATTTTGTTTCATTCCTACATAAGTCTGGATCAACTAATGAGTTTTCTTTATATTATTCTGTTTTCATTAAACAATTCTTACTTAGTTTCAATTATAGTGTCCCTTTAAGCAATACTTTCAGTGTAATATTTGTGAATAGGCAAAAGTTATCGAATTCAAATGATGTCACAGCAGACATGGATGACAGTGTGGAGATAGCAATGAGAAGTACCACAGAAACAGATACTACAATAAACAAAACAAAGTCAATGGAAACCAGTGAAGAAATAAACACAAATAGGTACTTATGTGCATAATGTTCAATTAACTATGTGTCATATTTTTCCATTTTTTGCCTTTTTTTTACCCATCTTCATTTTCTATCCTTTACTCTATTTTTTTTTTTAAAACAGGTAAATTTCAATTCAATGCTCATAATTAGGCAAAAGGAGGTTGAGTCAACGCCATTTTTTATCGAAGATATCAATAACAATATAACTAGGACACATATCAAACCTTTTTGGACAAAACAAATAAGTCAAAAGAAATATTTCATGCAGACTTAATAGATAAGAAAGCATAAATAACAATAACATTTCTTGTGCTAACGTCGTTAATTGAATAGCATGAGTCAAAGCTTATTGCAAATGCCAATGTTTCTATTAAAGATTTTGAAATTATTCCAATGCATAAATACAATAGTGATCATTGTGAGAAAACCATTTGCCTAAATAGTTTTAGAAACATAGAAAACATTTGTCCTTTTTGTGCAGAGTACTATTTTTTTTCAAAACATGACAATTGAAAATTTGTCACGCACTAACGATGTTTTTCCAGTAGGCATAATCACAGCTATTGTAGTTTCAGTGACACAAACAACAATGCAATATGTTCTGGAAATCAAAGATGACAATGGAGAACAGGACATGGCTACAGTAAGCTTTGTTTTATTTAAAAGTTTTATTGTTACAAAGTTATTGTCCATCTACTTGTTTTTTCTTCCCCCCACCAGAAAACCCAATTTTCATTGAAATAAAAAACAAGTTACGTATACATAAGTTTGTATATCCTAATGTTCGAGGAAAAAATTATTCATCATCTATTGTATGATTTTCATGTATTTTTTTACAAATGTTGCATATGTAACAGGTTCAAGTACATGATAAACTTGTTTCAACATGTGTTTCAATTCAAAGAGATTTGCAAAAAAACATTTTTCTCATTAATCTTGCTAAAAAAAATATAGTTAAAAAACAAGAAAGAGTTTTCCATACTTCACAATCAACGTTCATATGTGCATTGAACACAGGAAATAAAATTGACAGTCTAAGAAACTTGCTTTCCTCGCTAAGCGGAATATGCATAGTAAGTTATATCATATTGTTTAAATAGACATGGATAAAGAACAAAAATAAGAAAGAAATTTGATTTCGTGTTACTAAGCGTATGTTTTCTATATTAATTTTACAACATTTTCAAGGATATCTGAAAGTGGTTAGCGTATATACAATGTCATTCAAAACTGTATGCGCAAAATGCAGTACTCCAATTACAACTACTAGAACTATGAACAACACTATGCTTTATTGCACTACTTGCAAGCAACACTCTCGCTTTCTTTATTTTCATTGCCTAAATTGCATCATACATGCAACTGACAAGACTGAAAAATAGTGTATTATGATGGGCGTCGAATTGGAAAGAGTATTCCCTGTTGTACGAAAAATTTCCTATGACCAATATTGTGCAGACAAAACATATGTTATTGAAATTCTCAGCAACTTCGAAACGCATGGCACATTTACAATAGACCATCAAAACATAGTTGTCTGTATACAATGATAGGTTTATTTGTTTATGTTGCTAAGAAATTCGACAATGGCACATTGCTCGCTCATTGCATTGCCAAGCATCCTAATAGCTCTTTTTTTTTCTACACATTTGTGATATGATTTCGCATTATCAATCAATATACTATACCCATGCAAACAATATTAGCAATCTACTCATAAGAGCAACAAGACGGTTTTTCTACCAATGCAAATGTTACTATGACATTGTACATAAACATAATCCAATGAACTCTCTTTTTTTTGTTTCGTCTCTATGTTTTGTATTATGCTATGTCATTTTTTTTGCATTGTCGTTTTTTGCATTGTTTTCTTGATTTATCAAATTTGCAAGTTCTATAACTACTCAGGCAATATAAGTTCATTATGATGCAATTTTCGGTGACATTACTTTACAATAATGATTTTCTTTGTTTACAAATTCAATATTTTTTTCTATTTAAACAATTATTCCATACAAGATTTAAACAAATATCTAAATAATTCATTGTCATACAAAGTTCAAACGAGTTTCTAAACCGATATAACTTATAAAACATATTGCATTTATACATAGATTTGTAATCCAAAATAGTCTGATATGTTTCTTTGTGTTAACTATGACGAGAACATTACAATACATACCCTTCAACATATACTGAATTTCAAAATCTATTCAGCAAATAGAAAAAAATGGGTAGCGCTTTCTCTATTAATTAACCATTGCTTCTGGAAATTAACAATTGTACTGATTATGATATCGGAATTGAGAATTGGTTCTTTTGTCCATGATATGCAATACTCTTTTGATAATGTTCCTACGGTCTCTAGTTCATTTTCGAGACACTAAGCATTTGTTGGAGTTGTAGTAGTTTGTGCATTAGCATTAAAATATCTTTGCTAAGGATTAAAATATATTCACTCCGTGCATGTACATCTTCCTTTGTGCCCCTGCCATTATTTCTTTGAACCATTTCTTTGTTGTTAGTAACAAAGGTAAAAAAAAAATCTATTTAGACCAAAATGAACATTAACAAATTGCTTTTACAGGAAAATGAAAATTTAACATAGTGTAATTGACACGATTACATTTCATGATTAATCCGCCTTACACGCTTTAGAAATCAGTGTCGACATACTATTTTATTAAAATCATAAATCACATTCTATTTTCATTAACTAAAGCTCTTTTGCCAATAAATAAAAGTATTTTCTGTAATTATTCACTGAACTAACGTGTATCCAACAAATTTACTATGTAGACTTGCCTTGCTACCGGCCAACTTTACTTTGCAAAAGTAATTTCAGAACCTAGATGTCAATTCACCACTTGAATGCCTTTTTTCCTTTGTCACATTATGCAAATATTAAATGAACTCTGTTCACTAAAATAAGTAAATTAGATAGCTGAACATGGGATTCCAACGATTGTGTCTCATTGATGTCTCACTACCACTTCCAACTACCTAGACAAAATCTACAGTAATCACGTAATAAAATATGTTATAAACACTAATGTTATACTACACAAATAATGATTATAATATGCGATATCAAATTTGATAAATGAAAAAGGACACTGCATGTTAGCTTTGAACTTTTCTGCAACCAAACTTAGCACTCACACATCAATTCCTAGAAAAAATATACAAAAGCCTTTAATGTGAAATGCGGGCATTTACTGAATCAAAGCTTGAAAGCTTCTTCCGTACAATAGACTACTTCCATACTTCCGCACATCTACTTCATTTCAACAACATAACCATAAACAAAGCTTGTGTTCAATGATTCAATTTTCTTTGAGCTGCACACAACCTTTACTCAATTGACTTCTAATATTTGACAATACAGAGATACACATTATTTATAATTAAAATATTGCAAAATAAAATACAAAATATTTAATACTAAAATATTAGCAATAATACCGTATTGGTCCACAACTTATCTTTGTGTTATTGCGAATAGCAAATATGGATTATTTAATACTAACATATTACTAATCAAAGCCTTCAATGCAAAGTCCAGAGAAACATAGATCCGCGCAATGAAAGCTTGAAAGCTTCCTCATTACAAATAACCATAAACAAAGCTTTTGCTCAATGTTTTGATCATTCATGTCGTTACAAGTTCTTTGCATTCCAGAACGATCCAACCTTCGCTCAATTGAGTAGTGATATTCAAAAATACAGAAATATGCGTAATTTATAAATAAAATATTGTGAACAACAAATATGGATTATTCAATACTAAAATACTAGCGACAAAAACATTATTTATAACTAAAACATTACCAATAATATCGTTAAAATCATTGTTTTAGGAACTTGACTTCAACTCGATATTTCCAAGCTCACTTTCAATTAGTGGTACCTACACAACATAGTCCTCGATATTCGCATTGCCACTGTGCAAAATTCCTTTGTGCGCAACTCATTGTGTCGACCTCTACACATCAATCTTCCGTACAATGATTCAATTTTTATAATGTTCCACTTATCTCATTCTTCTCTATTATATAATTACAAGGAAGAGCATAAATGGATGTATAATCCTAATGCTTGTAATGATTAACCATTAATACATATTAACTATATTAACTATAATCATTAACTATATTCTTTTATTATAATATTAATAGACTATGCATTTGGCAAAAGCAATGGATTGAATGAATTTATAAGCATAACCAAAGCCACTATAAAACAATCTCAATACTTACAATAGGAGCACTGGCATTTTAGCCTATCTCAATAAAAGGATAGGATGTATCATAGCTACTCGCGCTGGTGGAGTCTAGCTCACAATACCTGTGGAGGAAGCATGTCCACACATAGCGTGATCAGAAGAAGTTGTGCAAACGTCGTTGTGCAAAGCAAGCATGGGCTAAGACATAAGTGTGGGAAAAATGCAGACCCCACTTAATTAGTTGTAGAGATAGGGAGATACACAATTTATAACTAAAATATTAGCAACAATCATATAAGTCCACTGCTTGCTTTGGTGGTATTGCAAACAACAAATATGCATTATTTAATAGTAAAATATTGGCAATAAAAGCCTTTAATACCAAGTGCAGCGATTCACACATTGAAAGTTTCCTCCGCACAATTGACTTTCTCCACAATTCTGCACATATGCTAATTTGAAACATATTTGAACATATGATAATTTACATTATTTGCAATTGAAATATTATCAATAATATAAGCATAAGCCTACAATGCAAAGTGCGAACATCCACACAATGAAGCCTTCAAATATTTCTTTGTACAATGAATCAATTAAACAACAATAATAATTTACAACTAAAATGTTATCATTAATGTAGCAAATATGGATTATGTTTTGACACTAACACATTAGCAATGAAAGCATTCAATGTCAAATGCAAAGATCTGCAAAATGAAAGCATGAAACCAACCTCTGCACATCCCATAAACAATGTTTATGTTTAATGATATGTTGTTTACTTAAATAGCAGTAGTATACAATATTTACAACTAAAATATTATCAATAATATGTGCATAAACAATGCTATCATTCACACAATGCAAACTTGAAAGCTTCTTCCACACAATGAACATTTTTTGCACTTCTGCATGTCCTACAAACAAAGCTTCTACTTAATGAAATGTGTTTTTGTACACAACTTTGTATGCACTCTGCATAGCTCTTACTCACTTGACTGTTGATAGCAATTATCTATAACTAAAGTATTTGCAATAATATTAGCAATAAAAGTGTTTAGTGCAAAGTGTGTACATCCACACAAAAATCAATTTCACACAACAACACAAACAAACAAATATTCAAAACATTATTTACAATAAAAATATTATCAATAATATAAACCTAAACAATGTTATTTTCTGCATAACTTTTACTCAATTGACTGCTAATATGCATTATTTATAACTAAAATATTAGTAATAATATTAGCACTTTGTTAGGTCCCTATAATACTAGTGATTCCCCCATTACTATTGTCATTGTATCCCTTACTGTTATTGTTGTGACCCTATTGTCCCCATATTGTTATTATTGTGCCCCATAGAATCCCACTATGGTTATTTGTGTGCCTTTATATTATTATTGTTAGGCCGCTTGGTTATATTGTGACCCCTTAGACTCCTATATATAGAAAGGAGGTTTTGTTATTTGAATCATCCAAGAATTGTTCATGTGTGTAATGTAAAGGAGGTTGCCCCGTCGAAGAGGCTGAATTCTAAGGCACTGATCTATCTTTTCTATCTTTTTGTGAGCTGGTTTCAAAACATTTGGTATCAAAGCTTTGGATTCTAGGGTTTCGCTGCTCCAAATAGGTCATCGTGGAATTTTCACTATAATTGTTTTTATGCCACGTTTCAGAAGCTAAAAACAAAACCCATTTGAGACGAAATCTCGCTAAACCTCAAGTCCAAATTTCAAATCTTGTCTCGTTATATTTTTGGAGATATGATCTGAGGAAGTTAGGGTGTTTGCAAGGTCCAATTTTCATCTAAAACAGGTCATCATGGAATTTGTGCTATAACTCTTTCGCTACGAAGTTTCAGAAGCTAAAAAAAATTCCTATTTGATAAGAATTCGGTCTGAACCTTGGCTCTGAATTTCAGATCCTGTCTCGCTATAGTTTTGGAGATATAATATGAGGAATTTAGGGTTTGTGCAGACCCCTGAATTTCATTCCAAACAGGTCACCTTGGGGAAATCATCATAACTTTCGCTCTGAGCATCGGATTGAATTCTCGTAAGAAGTTACAGAAAGAGGACGGACTGTAGTTTTTTTGGTATTATTTTCAGAACCTAAGGTTGAAACAGTTACCCGCGCACCTCGTACAAGTTCGCTCTACTGAACAAGTCTATACTCAGGTCATCGTGGGAGATTTGGCATAAATCTTCATTGGAGAATCTAATCTTGATCAGACTTGTGGGGTTAGAAAGACTACTTAGAGGGTTACAGCAAGAAGAGATTTCAGACCTTGGAGATCCAAAATTATAGAGATACATCAGATTTAATATCGAGCTCCTACAAAGTGAAAAAAGGTGTGTAGCTTTTTTTTAAATTTTTGCATAAGCTTGGTTTGAAAAATTAGTTTGAAGGAATTCAAAGGTCATAGTGAAGCATTATTATTGGTAATTGATGCCCCGAAGAAAGAAAATGGAAACACCTAGTAAGCAACCTGAAATCTCTAGTATGACTCATGAAGAAGAGGAAGAAATGCAGCATGATATATCAAAATTACGAGACCAAGTGCAACAAATTTCACTCACACAAAAAGTAACAGAATTTAAGATGAATGGCTTAAGGAAAGACGTAGAAGCTAAGATGTATGGCGTAGAAGCTAAGATGGATGGTTTAAAGAAAGGTGTGGAAGCTAAGATGGATGGTTTAAAGAAAGGTGTAGAGGCTAAGATGGACGACGTGGAAGTTAAGATGGAAGGCGTGGAAGCTAAGATGGATGATTTAAAGAAAGGCATGGAAGATTTGAAGACAAATTTGACAAAGTTTCTGCAATAAATGCTTACTAATGGTGAAAGGGTAGTAAAGGAAACTCATGATGAGAACAAAATAAATGTTAATCATGATTTCATAGACTCTAACGTTGGATCGAAGAACCACCATGTTCCAAAGATCGATATGAGGAAGTTTGATGGCAAGGATCCCGGAACATGGATACTACAGATGGAGCAATTTTTCGATCTCCACAATGTGCAAAACACACAAAAGGTACGCATTGCAACTTTATATTTGGAACCAAATCAGTTTGTATGGTATCGATGGCTTTGCTCTCGTAAACAAATTGTCACTTGGGCTATTTTTATGGATGAAATGGTAGCACATTATGAGGATACAAAAAGCAACATTTTTTTTAGCCAATTGATAAATCTCAAACAAAAGGGTTTAATGATGGGGCACATTGAGGACTTCCAAAAATTGAATATAAGGGTAAAAGATATTCCAGAGGAGCATAGGATTGATGTGTCCATAGGGACTTTAAAAGATAACATCCAACATGAGGTTCGCCTTTGGGAACCAGATTCATTGGAGAAGGCATTCAGGTGGCAAGAAAAATGGAAAGCAAAATTATGGCAACAAGGAAGCCTACCACTCACAACCATAAAGATGGAAGTGTTGTTGCCCCTATCCATCCACAACCTACAAGGTTGACACCACAACAATTGGAAGAAAAAAGAGCAAAAGGGCTTTGTTACAGTTGTGATAACAAATACACTAAAGGTCATAAGTGTGCCGAGAAGAAATTATTTTACATAGATTGTGAAGAGGAGGAAGAAAAGGAATAAGAAATGTCAAAAGAAGAGGATATACACCAGGAACAAACCATAGAAAAAAAGAAATGAATCCGACCATATCGTGTAATGCATTGGCTGGAATTACCACTCCTCAAACTATCAAGATAGAAGGGCATATCAAGAAGAGAAAGGTAATAGTTTTGATTGATTCGGGAAGTACCCATAATTTTATTCATTGTAAGATAGCCAAGGAATTTGATGCTTCCTATATCCAACACCAGAGTGTCAATGGATGGTTGCAAGTGGAGGAACCATAAATTGCTCAAGAAAGTGCCATAATATCAAGCTATCCATGGGAGAATATGTATTGAATAGCCCAATGCTTTCCATTCCAATGGGTGGTGCTGATGTTGTACTAGGAGTCCAATGGCTACAATCCTTGGGTACAATAGCTTTTAATTTTCAAAAACTTTTCATGAAATTCTCTTCAGAAGGAAAGGAAATTGAATTAAGGGGTATCGTAGGGAAACTGGGAAAGATAATCAACTCTAACGAAATGACAAAGCTTCTAAAGAAAGAACAACGAGGCATAATTGCACAATTATGTTCACTAGAGGTTCCCACATCGAAATCATCCATTTCTTCAGATCTCCAAAAAGTCTTGGACAATCATTCCAAGGTATTTGAGACTCCCAAAGGCCTCCCACCTATTCGTGATCATGATCATGATATTAATTTGATTCCAGGAAGTGTTCCTCCAAACATCAGGCCTTACATATATCCCTATGTCCAAAAGAGTGAAATTGAACGTATGGTTGCAGAAATGCTAGAGGCTGGTATAATTCAACCTAGTCAAAGTTCTTTCTCTGCTCCAGTAGTATTGGTTCACAAGAAGGATGGATCATGGCGCATGTGTCCAGATTGTAGCGAGCTCAACAAGATCACTATTAAAGGTAAATTTCCCATTCCTGTCATTGATGAATTATTGGATGAATTGCATGGATCAATTTACTTCACCAAGTTGGATCTTCGTTCAAGATATCATCAAATCAGAATGAAGACTGAAGACATTCCAAAAACAACATTTATAACTCATGAGGGTCATTTTGAATTTTTGGTCATGCCTTTTGGCCTTACTAATGCACCTTCTACATTTCAAGGTTTGATGAATTCCATTTTCAAACCCTTCCTTAGAAAATTTGTGTTAGTATTTTTTGATGATATACTAATCTACAACAAGTCTTGGAAGGATCATGTCCAACATGTTGACATGGTGCTCAAACTATTGGAGGAGAAACAATTATATGCAAAAATCTCCAAATTTTTCTTTGGAGTACAAGAGGTGGAATATCTAGGTCATATTGTATCTCATGAAGGTGTTAAGGTAGACCCTAGCAAAATCAAAACCATTAAGGAATGGAAAATCCCCACATCCATAAAGCACCAACGAGGATTTCTCGGGTTGACAGGGTATTACCGCAAGTTTGTTAAGAATTATGAGAGAATAGCAGCACCTCTAACAACATTATTGAAGAAAGATGCATTTTCATGGACTCTAGAAGCAGCGAAGGCCTTTGAACGTCTTCAAGAGGCAATGTGCCAAGCACCAGTCTTAGCTACATCGGACTTCACAAAAACCTTTATTGTGTAATGTGATGCCTCGGAAATGGAATTGGTGTTGTTTTAATGCAAGAAGAAAGACCCATTGCTTTCGAAAGTCGTCCAATCAAAGGAAAGTATTTACACAAGGATATTTATGAGAAGGAAATGTTGGCAATACTACATGCACTTAAGAAATGGCAACCCTACCTAATGGGAAGACACTTGAAGGTAAAAACAGATCATGATAGTCTTAAATACTTTTTAGAACAAAGATTATATTCAAAAGAGCAGCAAAAATGGGTCACAAAGATGTTGGGTTATGACTTTGAAATCATCTACAAAAAAGGGAAGCAAAATGCTGTGGCAGATGCACTCTCAAGAAAGGATGAGGATGTGGAAGCATTTCTTTGCGCCATTTCTATTATCCTACCAGATTGGATAAACAAAGCAAGGGATGAATGGAAGAATGACGAGGAAGTGTGGGCACTCATTCAAAAGATACAACAAGATCCTAGTACATCTGATACATTTAGCTGGAAAAATGATTTGTTATGGTACAAGGATCGGTTATACCTATGTAAGAATTCCCAACTCAAACAAAAGATTCTTAGGGAATTGCACACCTCTCCCTTAGGAGGGCACTCAAGATTTCTAAAAACCTACCACAGGATTAAGAAGGATTTTTTTTGGGATGGCCTTAAATTGGATATTCAAAATTTTGTGGTGGAATGTTTGGTTTGCCAACAAAATAAAGTTGAAACAATTAAGACCCCAGGACTATTACAACCTTTATCCATTCCAAGCCAACGTTGGGAGGAGGTTCCAATGGATTTTATCACAGGTTTACCCAAGTTTGAAGGAAAGAGTGTTATCATGGTGGTAGTTGACAGACTTACCAAGTATGCACACTTTTGTGCATTATCTCATCCATTTAAAGTGAGTACAGTTTCTACTGCATTTATGGAAACAATTCAAAAGCTACATGGAAACCCAAAGATTATTGTAAGCGATAGAGATCCCATTTTCACTGGAAATTTTTGGACAAAATTATTTTCTTGTCTTGGCACTCAGTTAGCTCATAGCTCATCTTATCATCCTTAATCTGATGGGCAAACTGAGATAGTAAACAAATGTTTGGAAGGATATCTCCGTTGCTTTGTATCTGATGAACAAACACAATGGGTCAAATGGTTGCCTCTGGTTGAATGGTGGTATAACACTTCCTTCCATACTGCAACAAAAATGACCCCATTTATGGCACTTTATGGATATCATCCACCATCCATCACATCATATTTAAGAGAAAATTCTAAGGTTCAAGTAGCGGAAGATCACATCGAGCATCAGCAACAAGTTCTCCAACTCTTAAAGGATAACCTCACCTTGGCGCAGAATATAATGAAACAGCAGGTAGATCAACATCGCAATGAAAGAAGTTTTGATTTAGGTGATTGGGTATTCCTATGGCTACAACCATATAAATAAATGTCCCTCAAGCAAGCTAAGAAGGATAATAAATTATCACCAAAGTATTATGGTCTGTACAAGGTGTTGCAAAAGATAGGCTCTATGGCATACAAAATGGAGCTTCCCAAGTGCACCCATTTTTCCATGTTTCATGCTTAAAGAAGGTTATAGGTGACAAGCTTCCAATTCAAATAATATTTCCAGAACTTAATGAGGAAGGAAAAATCATATTGGAACCTGAAGCAGTCAAAGAAACAAGAACTCGACAGCTACGAAATTAATCAATTTCAGAGTATCTCATCAAGTGGAAAAACTTACCCGTTGAAGATTCCACATGGGAGGATGAGAATTTTATACAGAAGCATCCATGACTACTCAAGCGTTTAGGACAACACTTTTTTGAAGGAGAGGGGCATGTTAGGTCCCTATAATACTAGTGATTCCCCCATTACTATTATCGTTGTATCCCTTATTGTTATTGTTGTGCCCCTATTGTCCCCATATTGTTATTATTGTGCCCCATAGAATCACACTATGGTTATTGTTGTGCCTTTATATTATTATTGTTAGGTCGGCTTGGTTATCTTGTGACCCCTTAGACTCCTATATATAGAAAGGAGGTTTTGCCATTTGAATCATCCAAGAATTGTTCATTTGCGTAATGTAAAGGAGGTTGCCCCCTCGAAGAGGCTGAATTCTAAGGCGTTGATCTATATTTTCTATCTTTTTGTGAGCTCGTTTCATAACACACTTAGTCCAAAGTACAAAGATTCGCACAAACGACACTTCTGCACAAGAGACTAAACAACCAGATGTTCAAAATATTCAAAATATTAGCAATAACTTCGTATACATCAACCGTTTACTAAAATAGTTATTCGCTCTGGTGGGGTTTCCACATATAACGTGTACAGAAGAAGCTGTGCATAGCAAGCAGTGCAAAATAAGCATGCACTGAGATAGAAATGTGGAGGAAATGTAGACCTCTCTGCACAATAAAGTTACGTGTCCAGATTTAGTGTGTACGAAGGAAGTTGTGCAGTTGTTGTGCAGAGAAAGCGGTGCAAAACAAGCATGGGTTGAGACAAAAATGTAGATGAAATATAGACCTCTCCACACGAATACAAATTTGGAAATACGAAGATATGCATAATTTACACTTAAAATATCACCAATAATATCGTATACCTAAATTGCTTAATAAAATTCTAGCAATAAAAGCCTTTAATGCCAATGTTGATAGCTTCCACTCTGCAAAAATATTTATGAAAAAGAATCAATTAGATGAAATACAAACCTCTTTGCATAATAGAGTTCTTCCGCACTTACACACATATTCCTAATTTGAAACATACACTGAAATACAAAAAGATATTCAGAAATGCACAAAAAAGCATAATTTACACTTAAAATATCGCCAATAGCATGTATGAAAGAAGTTTTGCATACATTATTGTGCGTACCAAGCAATGTGGAACAAGCATGCGATGAGACAAAAATGTGGACGAAATGTGGACCTCTTCGCACAATAGAGTTACTTGTCCATTTATATCATGTATGGAAGAAGTTGTGCAGTCGTCATTGTGTAGAGCAAGTAGTGCGGAACAGGAATGGGATGAGATAGAAATGTGGATGAAATACGAACCTCTCCGCACAAATAAAAAAAGATATTTGGAAATACAAATATCACCAATAATATCGTATACGTCAATTGCTTACTAAAATATTAGCAATAAAAGCCTTTAATGCCAACGTAGATAACTTCCACTCTGCGAAAAGCTTTATGCAAAAGAATCAATTAGATGAAATATGGATCTCTCTGCATAATAAAGTTCTTCCACACTTCCACACATATGCCTAATTTGAAACATAGACAGAATTACAAAAATATATTCGGAAATATGATATCATATATGTCAGTTTCTTACTAAAATATTAGCAAAAAAAGCCTTTAATGCCAACGCAGATAGCTTCCACTTCACGAAAAGCTTCATCAAAAGAATCAATTAAATAATGGTAGAGGCAAGGACTATGTTGCATCGTAGTTGTTCCCCTTGTCATTTATTTTATTTTATCTCCATAGTTTTTCTTTTCACTATTTTATGTTATTCTCTTTATTTTGCTTATACTTTATCCTTATTGTCAAGTTTGATATTTTACCTTATTATTTTTATTCTTCATACTTTATTATATTTATCATTATGTATCATGTTGATATTTTAAATATTGGGTTTCATTAACCTATAATATTTATCTAATTGCAAATAAAACATTATTTCAAAGTTAACATAATATTTTTCCTATATGGGGTGGGAAGAGAGGCTTCCTGTCATGTAGATGGCAAGAACATTGTCACCTCACTCAATGAGTGAGGTTGACTTGTCTCCAATCAATACTGTCACATGGAGACATGGATTTCACACTAGTGACAAGTTCATGCAACTCGGTTGGTGGTGGTTATGGTTCATGATAGGTTGTATTCTAGCTTAGATCCTCGCAAGCTACTTCAGGTGGGTGGTTGTGGGTTGGGTCCTAATCTCATTATTCTTGGGGAATATCTATTCAATGAAATTCACATCATTCATTCTCGACATCCTTAATAAGTTTCATATCAGGCCTGAGGTGAGGTCTCTAGTGTTCTTTTCTTCTTTGCATTTGCAAAAACTAATGCTTTTCTTTGCTTTCCATGGTCACTACTAGTGGCCATGGGTTATTTTCATGTGTATCTTGGATTAGCATTTAGGCCTGTGAGCGATGATTTTTTTTTTGGAATTTTTTTCTTGTAAGCTTCCCCTTGTATGCCAAGATTTTTTAACAAAAGGCACGTTGTTAGAGAAGACAAGGGAGCCATGACTTGCTAGGAGGCTCCAATGCTTGTATGATGGTGGAGCCTCTACATGGTTGTACAAGGAGCAATTATCACTAGAGGTTAAGGAAGAATTACATGAATTAGAAGATGATTTAGTTGTATAACATTGGTGCTTCTCGAATTCAAAAGTGATTTCAGATATGAAGGAATGGTTGTTGGACATGACCCACACTCGTAGTCAACAAAATGAATATTTTCTTAACATTGACTTGTATTAGCAGATGAAGTCGTTGTTGGGTCAAGTTCTTCTAGATAAAAATGATGTTAAAAATGAAATTCTCATGGTGTTGGATGCCAACGTGCTTCAATAGAAGGACATGAGAAAGCACATCAAGAAGATTGAGGTCAGTTTTACATCTGGCATTGTTCTGAACTGCTAAAACTAGGGGATCTCAACTCAATTGAGGTGGAATGCTTCCACCTCATCTTAGTATTTATCATGATGTTTGGATTTTAGTCTATTTCATGTTTTGGTTCTATTAGCCCTTATAAGGCTAGTCTGCATGATCCAATTTATATTTATTCAACGATATATCATACTAAACAATTTAAATATAATTTGAGGGTCTTGAGGATTTCTTTTTTGAGGTCACTCTTATGACTCTATTCTTTTTTGGAATGATGCTTTGTTGTTTTGTAAGTGGTCTAGTTTCCCAAGTGGTAGGCCACTGATAGGTAGAGAACTTAGACTCATATAATATCTTATAAATAATTGAAATTTATCTTTAAAAAGGTTTAACCTAATCTTTAACTAATTGTAAATGAAGCATTATTTTCATGTTTAACAAAACTAGTGGAGAATATGTTTATATTGAGTTGTGCAAGTCTGTCCATTAATTTGAGCTTAATTAATTTTATCAATCTCTATCATAGAATTATCATTATTGTAGAAATTATGCATTGTAAAATATGTGCTAATTTATTAACTTCAAATAAAAAGAAAAAAATGTAGTGCTAAATATTTATATGTCTCACTTTCGCACTAATGATTTTTTGGAAAAGCATGGATATTAGATAGGAGGCTCCCCCAACAAGCAAAGAAAACCAAGGATGCACCGCTAGCTGAGTGAGCACAATGAGAGTGAGACTATTGATATTTTATAATGCTTTTAATTAAAATTAATTAAATGTGTATTTATTTTTTGTTTTTTATTATAGTCGACGTTGTTTTTTAATATATTATTTTTATTCTAGAAATGATATATGTCAACTCTAAGTTGAACACAAAAGGAATTACACATTTCCCTCATACCAAGGTGTAGAATGTGCATACAATGCAATTATTAATCAATATGTTTATATGAATGTCAATATATAGTATGTTGTTAGTTAAAGATCGACTGAAGCAAATACAAGGTGAATAATTATTGGGCCAGTAGATGACATGGCAAGGCTAAGTGGCCTTGGTGTTGACATGGAACCGCCTCCATGACGACACATGGATTAAGGGTGCCACATCATCTACCACATTGTAGTTGCTCAATAGTGCTAACATGGGACCAAGGGTGAAAATTTTCAATTGACCATATCTTGACGATCCGAACTTGAATTTTAATAAAGTTTATATTGTTGGAAAACTCTCGATGAGTAGAAGGTGATGGTGATCTCATTGTAGAATTTTGAAGTGAAAAAAAAAAATGCAAAATTTTGATACCCCGTACCCTCAAACAATAAGCTTTCCACCCTCTATTTATCCTTTTTTTGGTGCTATAGTTCTAGTTAAATTTGTGATGAAGATTGATCTTGAAATATTTGTATGGAATTGCTTCCTGCAATTATTGTTGTCATATACAAAATGAACATATCTAATCTTTTTGGATTTAATTATCATAACTTTCATTTTGTCAATGTTAACAGTGATATCCATATTAGAGTAGAAATCCTTGATAATTTTAGTTTCTTGTTAAGATTATATGGATCCCTTTCCATAAGAACAATATCATGAACATAAAGAAAAAGAATGATGACTATACAAACTATAGTTGGGCCGACACAACCTATTTTTTCCAAACAACCACTTTCATATATATGCCAAAAAAAATAAAAGACATCCTCACCCCTAATATTACAATTAATTATTTCCTACCAACTATTAATATTTTTAAACTCGACAATAATGTTCTGCACTTCTATTACACCAACTCTCCACTGTTAAGAAGCTTTTAACTCTTTTTAATTATTTCAATAGTTAATCTTAAAAATTATTATTTATGTATATAAAAATCATTATTTGTGTATATACATATTATTTATGTATCATATATGTTATATAATATTTAAGAAATATTATGCAATACATAATATATAATGATAATCTTATTTATGTTTGATTCCTAAGACTATCATGAGCACAATGCGAAAGGAGTGTTATAAGTCAACCTAGTCCCTTTCTTTGATGACCCTTTGTTCCACGAACTCAAACTCCATAATCAAATGGTGATTGACAACGAATGCTCCCAACCACGTTGCCCAACATTTAAGAGATCTTTTATAATATTATTAATTTTATTATTTAAAGTATATTTTTAAGAGTAAAAATGAAGTTAGCAACTTCACTTTATTCAAGATTAAGTTTTAGAAAACAATGTTTTATTAAACATTATCTCTTATGGATTTTATATATGCAATTAATGCTATTAAGGTTTTAAATACACTTTGCAATATGCAGTATCATATTTTAAATTGAGATATTTGCAATTTAATTTTTACTGAAATGTTTTAATACTATTTTTTTTTTTTAATTCTTGAGTTTATATGCATTGGTTTGAGTATAAATGTTTTTTTATTGCTTCATTTTCTATGTAAATCGAGTTGTTAGGATAATCGGTTGTTATATTTTTTTATTAGGGTTCAATTTTCATGAGAATCATGTTGGCTTGTTATGATAAGATTCAAAGATTAGGCAACCCTTAGGATAGAGCTCTCTTGTGGGATTTGGGACGTCTTAGCTCTTGCTAAGTCATAAGTTATTGGTATACCTAGCTTGGGGGCTATTGGATATATTTTTGCTTTTATAGCGGCAACCAATGAGTTTGATCATAGGGCTTGCCCAGATTACTCAAACAAGTTACCAATTCACAATGGTTAAAAAGAAATGAAACTTCCATGCATGCCATTGCTTCACCTTTAATGCTTCTTCCTTTTGTGCTAGTTCTTTATTTAAATTTAGATTTGAATGAATAATGTTCCTTGCAATCTAGACATGTGTTTCTCCAATTCATGTCGTTACTAGTTCTTGGCCTGAAAAGGATATTTGATGATGCAATAGTGAGGAAATGAGCATATTCATTGGTCCTTCCTTTGCTTGTATATATGTATATATTATACTTTTGCTCAAAGGTATTTAATTTTTCTATTGTTTGGTTTGCCTCTAATATGGATATCTTTGGTTTTTTTGTCTTGCCTCTAATATGGATATCACAAATTGCGTTATCACAATTGTTGTGCCCTTTTGACAATTGCATTCAATTGACATTTCTAGTTTAGTAAGGTTGTAGCATTTAAAACATTAAATAAATAGTGGCCTTGGTTGTTTTTGTGCTATATATTTTAATGCATACAAATAAATGTAAGGAATAATTCTAATGATGCATAAATTAGCAAATACATAGATTAAGAAACATGCACATTTCCCTTTAGAGTCTCTGCCCAACCTAAACAATAATGCAAAAATAAGATTTAACACCAACCCCGAAATAAAAGTTGCATGCATGTCACTATGAACTAAATAAATCAATGATAACAACTAAGAAATAAATCTCTAAGTCTCACATGGAATTTTAAATCCCTGAAGATGACATTGTTGATGCAACCCTCAACATTTTATTTATTTTCTTTGCAAGTGGTCCTTGAAAGTCAACATTTGCATCCAAAAAGATTCAAATGAGTGCACATTGGCATGAATGGTTAAAAGCTTTGAAAATTACTTATAGCATGCAGATAATAACTATTCTATGTCTACGTATAACAATTGAGTGTGAGGTTTGTAGTTGTCAAATCCACTCTTAAATAGAATGTCCTACCAACACTAATGATGATGATAACCTTGATGAGAGTATCCCCATTTAGAGATTTAAAAGCCTTTGACAAATTAGTGTTAGGCTATTCCCCATAAACCTATAGAAAGCTACTCCATTAGATCAATCTCATCACCTAATTAGTTCCATAATCAAGGAAATTGGTTGGGAAATAAAGATCCGTTACTAACATGGGAATAAAAGAAGCACCATGTCTTACGACAAACATTGAAACAATTTAATTAATGAATTAGTAAAGAAACAAAAAAATCTTTAAAGAAAACATAAAAATAATAAGACTTATCATTCACTAATTTTTTTATTTTTTATTTTAAAAATAAAATAAAACAATATTATTCACTAATTAATTTTTATTTTTTTTAAATAAAATAAAACCATATTTACGCAACACATCTCTAAAATTATAATGATACATACCAACATCACATGCAACAACATACATATCTACTCTAATAACCACACACCACACCATGATTAGGGTGGTTATTCTAATTCTAAGATTGTAAACATAAAGGCAGCCACCCAACATTCTAATCTAATAACCACACACCATGATTAGGGTGGTTATTCTAATTCTAAGATTGTAAACATAAAGGCAGCCATCCAACATGGGAGAGGACACATAATTTTCTATAGGCAGAATATGCTCCCTTGTTTTCTCCAACATGTAGGCCATTTGAGGCACGCTTAATAATGCAATGCAATGGTCTAGCTTTAATGAATAAACAAAAACTAAGTGGAGTACAATTCCTACATGTCTACTCATAGTTTTATAAAGACTTCTTATGCTTGACAAAACAAAAACTTAATTTAAATAATGCATTTGACTTCACAAAGCAACCAGTGCCATCCATACATGTCTCTACATGTCTCTAGTGGAGGTTAGGATGGCTTATTAAATTTATTTTAAGGATTTGAAATGCCTTACAGGGAACCAATTACAAAATTTAAATGAAACGTGTGTTAAAATACCTAGGGAATCTCGGCCTATTGAATGCTAATTGGGCAAAACATGCTTGATTTTGTAGTTGGTTGGAGGCACAAAGTGCAGAAGTCATGCTTCCAAGTGGCGTTCCATGCAAACTACACATGATCTTGACATGAGATGGAAGCTAACTCATAGTTTAAATGGTCACAATTTGCTTTGAAAATAATAGTGTAATTTTGGGAAAATTTGTTATAATTGTCTAGGCTTTAGGATTCTTAGTGTTTTTAGGGTTTTGGAAGGTGTTGAATTTATTCCCCATTAAAAAACAATTTAAACACTTTCCCCATTAGAATTTAAAAAAAAGGACTCGTCTACGAGGTAGAAGAATTGCTCGGATAGCTAAAAGTGACTTGAATCTGAGTAAAAATTTTCAAAAAATCTTGTAGATGTAGTGTTTGAATCATGTTTTTGATGGTGGAAATAGATTGAGCACCATCAAAACAATTATGAATTTTAACAGCTTACAAAAATCCCTGCCAATTTTTTTCAAAATATGATCGGAATTTCCCTAACTTTCAAAACAAAAAAACATAATTCTTAAACACAAAAAAAAAATCACCCAATTTTAACCAAAAATTTATTCTCCAAACAAAATTGTGACCATTTAAACAATTCCCAAAAATTAAAATCCAAAACATATCTGGACTTAAATTTTAAGGGAATTTTTTCCTTAATGAATTCCAATTTAGTTTTTTTAAGAAAATTTAAGGGAATACAATTAGGTATATATCAAAATTAAAAATTCATACTATTACTTGTCTTGTCATGCCATTATCATGGTGCCTACTTTCCCATACCAATCCCCTTTACACGTGTAAACGAAAGGCATTTTTAAAGTTTCAACAAATTTCCAGAATTAGAGGCAGACTTTTCATATACCTAATTCCCTTTTTCCACTTAGAAACAAGGTATTCTTAAGTTTCAATTTTCCCAAGGTGTCATTATACTATTGAAATTTAGAATTATTAATTGTTTTATTTACATTTATTCGTAAAGGTTTTGTTAAATTTTTTAATATTTTTTTTACAATGGATTATAGTTTAGATACCAAAATATTATAATGTCCCAAACGTCCACTCTTGAGATATATTGGTGGCTTTCCTACGAAGATAAGATATTATAAGATGACGTATCGAACCTTCTAGTTTGAAAAATATGAGTAGTTTCTTATCGTGTAATTAGGATAATAAAAATTAAATTTTAAATATTTTTAATTGTTTTTAATATTAATATTAATCATTTTTTATTATTTTAATATTATATTTATACAATTCTGTAGAGGTGGTAGATATGTGCGATCATTTTGATTTTGGAGAAAAATTAAAAATGATTTTTGCATGGTTTTTGATGAATTTTTAAATAAAAAGCCAAAATCAAAAATGATTTTTCCACGAATTTTGATGAATTTTTAAATAAAAAATAAAAGTTTACCTATTTTTAAGGTTTATATTTAGTAATTGAATTGAGGATTAAAAATCTGCACTTGAGTTGAGAATTAAAAATTTGATTGTTATTGGGAATTCAAATTTAATCATTAGATTAATATCATTACAAAATTTTCTTTATGATAATAAGATTTTGTAACACACTCTTAGAATAAAGTTAATAATTTTTCAAAGATCTCATTTTTCCAAGTCCTCAAGGTGAGGGGATATAATATGACATGCACATTAGTTTTGCACATGCTCATTCTTAATTTCGGTGTGTCCTTTAAATGTGGTGCTGAGGTTTATCATTACAATGGTGGGATAATGGAATTTGAGGTGGAGGTATGTTTTAAATGTTGGAACAAAGTCTCATATCTTAGCACCATATTATTAAGAATCTTTCTTTGTTTGTGTTGTTCTATGGAATTTTTATTTACAAGATTTTGGTTTAGGTTGTTATGATGTAGCTTTTAGAATTTGGTTTTGATGTGTTAAAATAATATGTTGAATTTTGAATTTTCATGAATTTGTTGATCTTTGGATTGTTCAAGGTGTTTATGATATTGTTTATATAATGTGAACTTCAAGGGTCTTTCTCTTATTGATGGAACTTATTTTTGGGAGTTTGATGTTTTTGTTTTACATTTTATTGGTTCTTTTAGTCTTATCAATGAGTCAAGTGACTTGGTTCCTTTTTTACACTAGTTAAGCAATAGCTTTATTTGGTGTCTTAGTTTCATGGTCACAAATCGAAATCTAATACCATCCCAATTAAGAATTGGTGAGCCGAAATTCATTATGAAAAAGATAAAATATAGAGGCAACCCAACCGAAATTCATTATCAAAAAGATAAAATATAAAGACAACCCTCTGGATTGAACAGAACATGCCAAAAAAATTGTCGCGTTCATGTTTTCTGAATAAAAATTAAAAAGATTCACGGAGGAAGAAATCAAACCTAGAAATAAAATGCACTGGGGAAGAAATCAAACCTAGAAATCCTTCTCACACCGAAATCGCAGTTCTTTCTCACATCGAAATCGTTTCCCACTTCGCACAGATCCTGAAATATTTTCACACTGTGCTTCCTCATAAATAGAATTGGACACTTTGTTTTTTATGTTATTTACATAGTTAGCGAGAGCCATGTTTTTCTATTAGGGCTTAGATTAAATTTTCACATTACATTTACGTTTTACATTTATTTACATTTACATTTACATTTACATGTTTTTTTACATGAGATCTACCCCATTTCATTAGATTAAATTTTCAAATAACATTAAGTTTATGTTTACATTTACATTTACATGTTTATGTTTTTAGGTGAGATCTTTTATTTACATTTACATTTACATGTTTATGTTTTTTTTACATGAGATCTACCCCATTTCATTAGATTAAATTTTCAAATAACATTAAGTTTATTACGTTTACATTTACATGTTTATGTTTTTAGGTGAGATCTTTTATTTACATTTACATGTTTATGTTTTTTTACATGAGATCTACCCCATTTCATTAGATTAAATTTTCAAACAAATAAATTTTCAAATAACATTAAGTTTATGTTTACGTTTACATTTACATTTACATGTTTAAGTTTTCAGGTAATATCTACACCGTAGGTTTATGTTTATGTTTACCTTTTTACTTGAGATCTACCCCATACTGGGCTTAGGTGATATCTACACCATAGGTTTAGGTTTAGGTTTAGGTTTACGTATAAGTTTATGTTTACATGTTTACGCTTATGTTTTTATGTGAGATCTACCCCATACTGGGTTGTAGAGCGCCTCTCGGTTAAATTGTTATAGGTCAACTGCACAAAACCCTTGTCATCGAAGTCCATTTGCTAGGCCACACAGTGTTAGTATCACAGTCAGTCACAAGCATTATAGGGTATCTCTATCCTCAGATCTTCATTTTTCATGGTTATGGGTCATCCACAAACCCACTCTTCATTGAAGTCCATTTGCTAGGTTAAATCATAAACCATTTAAATCTTTAGCTCGAGATATTGTAGTAAACATCATACCTTGTCTCTCTTTCTCTCCAATATTAATAATATAACACAAAATTCAATGTACATTGTCAATAATTTTTTATGCTTACAATGAAATCAATGCACAATATTAATCCAATCACTTTAAAATTAATGTATCATCATACATCCAATTACATCAAATCATAAATCAACATCTACACTGAAATCAATGCATCTAATGCAAGAAATCAAATAAGATTAGAAAACAACACTTACATTGAAATCAACTGCACAAAACCCTTGTCATCGAAGTCCATTTGCTAGGCCACACATTGTTAGTATCACAGTTGGTCGCAAACATTATAGGGTATCTCTATCCTTAGTTCTTCATTTTTCATGGTTATGGGTCATCCACAAACCCACGCTTCATTGAAGTCCATTTGCTAGGTCGCACACTATTAGTATCATAGTTGGTCACAAGCATTACATGCTATCTATATCTTCGAATTTTCGTTCATCATGGTTATGGGTTAACCACACAAAACCTTTCTCTTCAGTGTCTCTTCATATTCAATAAAGACTTTTCAGGATGGAACTTCACGCAATGGGGACCACTACTTCTTAAGGAGGGAGGAATGAT
The DNA here is from genome assembly GCA_031772625.1 of Pinus tabuliformis. NCBI lineage: Eukaryota > Viridiplantae > Streptophyta > Pinopsida > Pinales > Pinaceae > Pinus > Pinus tabuliformis. The sequence continues at coordinate 1,403,747,743 of CM062819.1, forward strand.
TCGAATGGAAAATGACATCCACCCATGGAATTTACCCATGGTATTGTAAGTGGCATTCACCCATGGTATTCATCCACCCATGGGATTTATTCTCTATTTTAATAAAAATTTTCTTTGTAGTTTTTCTTTATTGTGTGTTCTCCTATTTTCTTTTGACATTTCATTTTTTTTTTAGATTTTGGGGGCCTCCCCCAAGATTCAGATCAACTTTAGCTTTAAAGCTTTTAAAAACAAGAGCTAAATAAGATAATAGGAAAGGAAACATATTTAACTTGAAAAATCAACCAGCAAGCTTTAGTATTCAAAGCTAAATATTTCTCTTATATTTCTAATTCGTATCTTTAACAACGTAAACTTATCCAATAGACCAATAAGTCAAAGGAAGCTAAATTTCACGCACCTAAATGTCACAGGCACAATGAAAAAAGAAAAAATATAAGGCGAAGTGAGTCTTTAAGAATCGAAATTCAACAAACATAAGCTTTAAAAGAATCAAATGAAAAAGAATATGAACACTTCCCAACAAAAGATGAAAATCAGGAAATACCTTAAACTAATTAAACAACAATATGATCAATTTGAAGATAACTTAAGTCAAAGTTTGAAAGAAATATTTCATATTCACTTGAGCAAAATGCTAGGCGTTTCCAGTATGCATGCCAAATAGTATGGTCACCTTCTTTTGCTCAATCACCCCAAGGATATGAGCTTTAGGTGATTTAATTTGGCTTTCGACTCCACACTTTCACTCATGGCTCAAGGTCGACAATATAATAAAAAACTGACTACTATACACAACAATAACGTAATTTTGGCAACAAAAATAGATGCACTAGAAGACAAGAGATCGAATCCTTGGGGACCTCTCAGTCATGCAAATGTATACGTTGTGAGGTATGATATCCCTTTCTTAAGAATTCTAATCAATATTACTAGGAGCCTTGAGAGTGAAAATCTTCAAGCCAAGGTTAAAGGATTTTGCTTAGATGAAGTTCAAAGAAAGAACACTCAAGGATAATGAATGCAACATGCAATCATGCAAGTTGCAACCTGCAGAGAAAGGCATGTGAAGTTGTTGAATGGGTATTCAATGCACTCCGTCACCTTGTGTCGGGTGTAATAGGGCCAACTTGGTGTTCAATTTAATTATAGGTGAAATTTATTAATTGAAATTAAATCCTTAATTTATCCAAATCCACACCTTGTACTTCTCTAAAGAACTCGACTTAACTTCTCTAAAGAAGTTATAGTTATTAAACTTCAAAATTTTAGGTGTCCTAGATGTTTTTGATGGCGCTGAATCCATTTCCACCATCAAAAACATGATTCAAACACTGCCTCTACAAGATTTTTTGAATTTTTTTAACTGAAATTCTGGCCACTTTCAATCGTTCGGGCAATTCCTCTGCCTCATTAAACGACTCCTTTTATTTGTTTTTAAAATAAATTTCTTTGTCCCTTCAAAAACCGGCCAAAAAGCAAAGGCGGTTTTATTTTCGAACGGTGCTTCCACTCGTCCTACAAACAAAACAAAACTACATGAGAGAGATGTCATTGGTGACAAGACTTTAATACTTGAAATACATCATAGAGATCTCATTGGCGAAAGGACTTTAATACCTCGAATGGGTTAATAGGTGCACCATTTGTCTTATACATAATTACACTGCCGCCAGAAAAAAACAAGTGAGAAGGACAACGGTAGGTGAGATGAGACATATTATTTCCTCCTCATCATAACCTTAACCTAATGTTCTTTACTAGCTTCATGGATGAGACAAAATGTTTCATTATAACTTCAATCCTTTACTTTTTACTACCTCAATACTGATATATGTATTGCATAATTTGTGCCCCCACCATGGAATAGAATTGACTATATCCACTCAAATGATTGAAGAATCTTGTAATAAGTTTGAAAATGGATATGTATTTTTTCTTGGAAATATTAAAGTTTAATTTTTTAATATTAATTTGTATGGTACAATTTTGAAAAAATTGCAGGGTGATTAACATTGATTTATTTTCTTCAATGTAGCATAGTCCATGCAGGAATAATATTCAATAATAAAAGTATAAAATTTGATTGACATGTTGAGAAGAAATAGTGTATATATATAGGTCAAAAACATTGGTTACATAATTTTTAATAATTTTTTATTATATAAATAGATTTAGTATTAATAGGTTTTTTTAGTTTTAACTGTTTGGATTTTGGAATGTACAAATTTTCAAATAATTGAAAATTTATACACAATTAAAATTTTAAAAATTAACAATTATTATGATCACTAATTAATTGTGGAAAGATTTAGTATTGTGAAAATTTATATGGCACTTGGATTATACAACTTTACACTAAAAATTTGATTTATCAATAATATTTTATTAAAATTTGGGTAAAATCTACCTCAAAAACATAATAAGGAAGTGTAAAATTTAGTTGTATGATTTTTGATGAAATCATTATTTTCTATAGCATAGTATGATTAATAAACAAATCATTTATTTTTGTGAGCATTTTTTCCAAGTTAGTTTTAATCATATCTGGTAGAGATTTATAAAAATTTTGAGTTCTTTAATTTATAGAATTTGAATGCCCAAAAATTTAAAAGGGTTGAATCAAATTATACATTCAAAAATGTATTTTAAACAACAAAAATTCTCAATCTCATTTGAAATTATATTGCCCATTTAATTTAATGAAAAAAATCATTTCCATCTATTAATTAGACAACCCCATTTTTAATGATTTCCCATTTTTAATGATTTAAAAATACATTTTTGAATATAAATTTTAAAATGTCTAATTAAAAATATGTTTTTGAATATTTAAAATTATTATGAAAATTTTAAATATTTTTATTATTGTGAAATTTAATAAAGCTATGATTTTGCTATCATACTGAATTTCTTCCTAAAATCCTTTGAAAAATTCTTAAAAAATCCAATTATTGAAGTGTTTAAATTGGCCAAAATAAATTTAGCACCATCAATCTTCAAATTTTCAAAAATTTCGTTTTTCAAAATCATTCTGGAATTTCTGTCTCGACTGTGCGTTTGGGGTATGTAGATTTCCCAACTAAAGCTTGTTTTTTTACCAAATTTCTACCAAATTTCGGGTGCAAACCAATATTCTTGGCTAATTGCAATGGCTATGACTTCCAGGCATTTGCGATTGGGCAGAAACAATTACAAAATATATCTATGTACTTACATATCAGATTCCTGGGAAGGTGCGTACGAACTGTAACAAGGGTCAAGGTTGTAGAAAAACGAAGCGTGGAATTATGAAGCAATGCCCCAAGGAGAATTTGAAATTTGGGGTCGTCCGCTAAAACGTGAGATGCACGCAGAGAGGGCGGAATTGACCGCTCATGTGGAGTCGCAGGCGACCGGTCGCCTATGCCGCTTTTGACGGGATCTGGGTCCATCCAGAAGCGTCACTTTATCTATCAAAAACGCGGAGCCTTCGGTCATATGGGCCACCGGCCGGGCATTTTCCGCGTGCTCACCGGCTGTGGAAACTTCCATAGCAGTTCGCCTCGCTGTTGTTAAGTCTGGTTGGCGTCTAATGACGCATTAAATTGATCTGAGTTGGGAAGGTTAAAGAAATTTCCTAAAGTTACCCTAAATTTTCCATTTTTATGTAATTCAATGGTCTATTAGTATCTCTGGGAAAGCGTGTCCGCTGTGTGGGCACATTCGTGGAATCTTGTGGAACAGGGCTTCCGTCGGGCTCTACGCCTATAAATCAGGCTTTGGCGTATTGGGTTCCCGGGATTCTGTTATATGAGCGGTATTCCTTAGGTATAATATACGAACCAAAAACATTTTAACAAGCTGTGGGATTCGAACTCCAGATCTGAAAGATATGAGGGTGCCATCGCTTTTTGCCTGCCTACCAGGGTTGTCGCCCCAGTCGTTGTTTCAGTCGACGGACAAGCCTCATTCTCTCTGGGGGTTTCCTGAGAAACCCTTGCCGCCTCCTCCGCCGTCTGTGGAAGTCCTTCCTTCTAAGGTAAATTTTGCTCTTATTGAGAGTAATTTGAGTGCTCAGATTTGAATTTCTGTTATTGATATTAACAATAGGTAATGGGTTTACCTTTGTCAAATTTTTCAATCTATTGGATTTAAACTTCTGTGTAGTTCTTAGGTCCCGGATTCTTTTGTGGCAGCGTTTCTGCATTTATATTTTCTTTGCAACTAGCTAGCCATCTCTACAAGGAATTACCCAACTGTGCAATTTACTATAACTGATGAACCAAGTGGCATCATACCTTTGTTGTGGTTATGAGAGAACTGATTTTAGGTTAACCTGGTTTGTAACTTGCTGTAGGGTTTTCGCTGATATTCCAGTAAACTAAATGCCAAAAATTAGCTGGGCTTGTTTCAAACAAACAAACAAACATATTTAGCAAATTTCGTTAACCAACCATACAAATTTGCACATTGTTTAACTTCTGATCAAACCAAACATAACACTCCTTTGATGATTTACCGTCAGTTTTTCTTTGTTATTCTAGGCATCCTTTGGCTTAAATGATAGGTCCAAGGGGTAATTATTCTGTCAAGATTGCCCAAGGCTGTAGAGGCCTTATCCTTTTCAAGCTCATGCGATTTAGGTGGGGCAACTCACTTTGGGAATGGAACCCTGATGGATGGCTTTATATTCCTTCTAATTCGCCAGTGAACTAACTAATGCCCTGTTGGCGGCAGCCCTTGATTTATTGGACGGATTCCCACCTCGACATAGTTGCTTTTAGGCCTTCAGCAAATTGGACATAGATTTAATGTGAAGGAAATAGCTTTTCATTAGTGTAAGTGTGGGAACCTTGAAATAGTTTTGTACTTCTGATTGGGCTTTTAGAACTTTGGAGATGGATTCAGTGCGAAGGAAATTCGAAATGTTTGTTTTCAGTGCAAGCTATTATATTTAATGTTTTCTAGTGGTCCACAAAGGGCACAGGCTCAAAACCTAAGGCATATGAACCTCAAATAGTCATGGAACTAATTAAAGAATCAGAAAATATGAACCTCAAATAGTCATGGAACTTATTAAAGAATCAGAAAAGAAATTATCCATGTGCTTTTTGCGAAGTGGATCCACTCAGTCAGGGATACCGAGATTGCAGTTGCCATTGATTTTTTGGCTTACCCAAAAACATAAAATGGATTAGGTCCAATGCGACGGTTCAAAATAATACTGCCATTTTAGTTTTAACGATGGAACTGCTAGGGTTAGATGCTTCAGCTGAAGCAGATGCATGGTCACGAAAAAAACCTAAATGGTAAAGAGTATTTCTTCTAATGAAAAATGTGAAGTTCCAAATTCTTATCTGTTCTGTATTTTGTATGTGAATTATCAGGATGCTCAATCTGATAAGTATGTTGCGGAGCCTGTCAATTTGCAAGGAGGCCTGACCTTACTCAAGGTATGTTGATATTTTTGCCAGTTATTTGTTTTGGGGTTTGGTTGAGATAAATCTAATTGCCTGTTGGGAGGTGAGCTTTTTGTTTCTTGTTCGATAATTTAAGCCCTTTTTTATCGAAATCTAATCAGAGTCGAGTGAACACTATGGATGTCTTTGGAGTGCCTTATTTGGATCTGGTTCCTGGAAAGTATGAAGGTATGTTGATAGAATTGCCATGCTTTAAAACATTGTACGTTGGTCCCTTGTCTTCTTTGACCACATGGTTTATTCACCTTTATTTGTTTTTTTGTGTGATAGCAGGGGGGCTCAAACTCTGGGAGAGTTCTCTTGATCTAGTGAACACACTTAAAAGGGAAATTCAAGATGGCCAATTGTCATTCAGGGGAAAGCGAGTTCTGGAGGTGATTATTAATTGCTGGTTAATATATATATATATATATATATATATATATATATATTGATATTGTTACTTTATCTTACACGAAAACTGTCTTTCAACCTCGGTTCTGCTAGCCCAATAGTTTAGCAATGTAAAACATGCATTCACTTAGACCTGGGTTTTTAAAAGCCTGGTCAATGAGATTGAGATCTCAATTATGAAGACTGTTATGAATGATTTACGTAGCTATTTTACTGCAAAGGGGCTAAATCATTTCTGCCTTATGTACTAATGATATTACTACATTATTATATAGAACTAGTTGAATTTTCCATCTGAATTTGAGCAGCAATGACATGGGTTTTTAATCAAACCTTTGCTTCATTTCTTCACAGTTCAGTAGTTTAGACTTTACAGCTACATAAATGTCTATCCATTTTAAATTTATTTTATGATGTTTGATCTTTTGGGACATTGTTGTCTGATTAATTTTTTTTATATATTTTGCAATGCAAGCAGCTTGGATGTGGGAATGGTCTTCCTGGGATTTTTGCATGTCTGAAGGTGGGTTATCCATTTTCCCAGCTCTTGTTTTTGCATTTTTGGCCTTAATCTGGAAGGGGCTTCTTAAGAATTTGACCTGTAGACATTGACCGCATAAATCCTTATTAATATCTGGCTTTGCATGTGATTCAGGGTGCTTCAACTGTACATTTTCAAGATTTCAATGCTGAAGTTTTACGTTGTCTCACTATACCAAATGTATATGTGAACCTTCAAAATGCTCGTGAGCGACTGGGTCGTCATTGTGATGGTCCTGTAACTCCTACACGGACTACTAGTTTATCACCTGATGTTCACTTCTATGCTGGTGACTGGGGAGATCTGCATACTTTACTGTCTGTTGTTGGAGAGGATCAGATTGGTGCAAGTGATATCAATTTAAATTTTTCGGAAGATGATTTGTTTCTAGACCGCTCTCTTAGCCACAATAGCAGTGGTGCTAATCAGGAAACCCAGGTCGATTCCAGCCATGGTCAGCAAATAACACGTACTAGAAAGCTTTCTGGAAGCCGTGCTTGTGAACGAGCCAGTGATATGGATCCATCAGAAGGTGGATATGATATTATATTAATGGCAGAAACTGTTTATTCTTTGGTGTCGATGCGGAAACTGTATGGTCTTATAAAAAAGGTTGGTTTTATACTTATATCTCTATATCTATAAAATTTCTTTTTGCGACTGTTTCCTTGAAGCAAAGTTTGAAAATTATTGTAGATTACAGTTTGCTTTGTGTCTAAACTGTTGGTGGGTTATGTGGATTTCAGAGGTATGCTTATTTTTGTTTCTTTTTTGGGACAGTGTCTTCGACCTCCTTATGGAGTTGTTTACTTGGCTGCTAAAAAACATTCTTTTTGTGGAGGAGGAGGAGGAACTCGACAATTCAGATCTATAGTAGAAGAGGATGGTATGTTTCATCACCTATCCACATCTTGAAAGTTAGGAATGAAATGCAAGATATTTTACAACAATATATAAAGTATAAGGATATGCTCTCAACTCGTAGCCACAATAAAGGACATGAATTCAGAATGACACTTAGGGTCCAAGTGAGTTGTATCTTATTGCAACACAACAGATTTGGTCGATAGCATGAAGGATAACTCCTTAAGCAACGGAACCCTGAAACTTATCTTTACAAAATTGGGATCTCCAAAATACATTATTGTTTCTCATCTTCCAGAGCACACTCTGACAGGCCACCCTGATACAGTGCCAGGCTCCTAAGAAATGATTTTGAACTGAAAAGTTACCATTCCACCACAGATTTACTAAACATCTCAGGTCAAAAGCAGAGGTTTCACCTCTTGCAACAAACAAACATCCAACTTATGCTTGCACAAAAGATTCTAAACCACCAGATTTTTGTCAGGGAAGTTCAGACCCCCTAATATTACATAACAAGAGCTTCAAATTCTTTAGCACAGGACATCAAATCCAACAAACACCCCAAAAGTGTAATTTGACTGACATAATACCAAAAGGGGAAGCAGCTTGAGTTGCAACCTCGTTGTAGGATTTACCTTGTGGGATGTTGTGCTCCCACTTTCTTTTATTGGGTTTGAACTGATACTTACATAGAGAAGATCCTTCCTCTTGCTATTTCTCTGCTTCATCTTCCACTCTGAATTAGGAGACCGAGACTGAGTGTCCCCGAATTGTGTGAGTGATGAATGACCTGAGTTCCTTGATATTTAAGCAATAAATGATCGGCCATAGAATGTGGATTTTAAGGCACATATTCTTTCATTTCCTCCATGTCACCCATCTTCTGCTTTTGACCAGCTTTCACAACTCTTAGAGTCGTCTTCCTCTGCGAGTTTTTTAGCCCTTTGGTCCCTTGCTTTCTCAACATGACAATCTCCGCTTTGGTAGTTGAGACCATGGCAGACCAAAAAGCATTTGGGTAGTTAAGAAATTGGACCCTCTGGAGCATCTCCCCCCCATAGATGACCAACATGAATGCACGGTTTTTCTTCAAAAGTAGCTTTCTCCATGCCCCTTTTAACACTCGCCAATTTGGCAGCAATACTGTCTACACACACCTTGGTAGCCATGAACATGTTTGTGAACTCTACCCAAAGGGGATATCTGGCTTTACTAAAATCCTTGTCAAAGTTGTCCTTCCAGGATATAGACTATACTGGAGAGCCTGATATATACCAAGAGCACCTCTCTCTCTCAACTTGACGTGCTTGGTGTGTTTCTTAGCAATATCCATTTCAATGAACAGACAAAGGTTTGCTTTGAAAGTAGCCTTCTCTGTGTCCCTTACTAATGCCTTGCCAAATCTGCAAGCAATACTGCTTATACACACCCTGGTAGGCATGGGCATGTTTGTGGACTCTACCCATGGGGGATATCTAGCTTTACTAAAATCCTGAGGGTCAAAGTCATCCTGCTAGGATTGAAGTAGGCTGGAGAGCCTGAAATATTCCAAGTTCCCCTATAGAGAATGATCCGGGTATCTTGCAAGTTGCATGGATTTGGAAATTATCTTCACATAAAGATGTCTTAAACCCCCACTATGTTTGCAAAGCAATATCCTTTTTCTAATTCAAGCGACACCAATTTAAAAAATTCATTTCAGAAGACATTTTCCTTTTTAAAGAAAAGGACGACCCTTTGTCGAGTGTCTGAGCAGCTTTAGAAAATATTGGATTATCATCAAGCATGTACTCAATCTCTGATTCATCCTACTCCATGTTCATATAGTTTGCTTCCTTTGATTCTCCCTGATCAAACTTCAAATGCAGTCGTCCCTTTTATGTACCAGTGGTGTTTGCCTGCAGATTGGTAGCCCCCTGCTTAACACCTTATCTTTTGGGGATGGGAGGCTCTGCCCAGCAGCAGCTAACAAAGCTCTCACGGTTGTGGGTGAACTTGAGGAAGCTCCTCAAACCACCTAATGCCTAGCTCCTTTTCCCAGCATTATTGATATTCTCTTAACCAATGGCCCGATGATAAGAGATAGAGTGCTCATGATGCCTTCGGATCAGCAAGCAATCACTCTTAATGTTTTTAGGTAAAAAAATATTCAGAATGCTTTGTTCATTCAGCTTTCAGTCCTTTCATTTCCAATTCCCTGTGATAGGCAATATCATTCTATAACAGATTAAAAACCTTTTTGACATCATTTCCTTTAAAGTTCTTCATTTTCCTAGTCGTTTCAGTGTTCGCTTTGGCATTCAAGGCCTTTCCCTGGAAGACATTCCTCCCTTCAGCTTCATTCTTGCTTACTATTTCAGTTTTTTCACATTGGTTTATCCTCAGCTCCCATCAATCACACATCTTTTTGGGTGATATGAGCTAGCTGATTCATTCTACCAATAAATGCAGCTTTAGATCCATCTTCCTTCCTTTCACGGGCCAAAGCCAGACAGAAAGACCTGACCGACAAAGCCTCGGCAAAGCCTTTCACAAAGTCATAACCCCTCACCTTCATTATGGGTAGGTAGGTACCTTCCTTCCATAATTCCCGCAAGCTTTTTATGGATTGGGTTTGTCTTTGTGCTTTTAATCTTCCTACCCACAAATGAAGACTTTCTTTTGTTTGTGTTAGTAAGCACAGTTCTGGTGATGATGTTATAATGGAACTCTGGATAGTTGGATGGGATAGTGACCTGTGTTACCTAGATCTATTTATTTTAGTAATGAAAATTTATGATACATCATAAAATTCGTGTTTTTTCATGAAAAAAGAAGCCATGTCCCGTTATTTCTTTCAATTCATATATGGTTCTTTTCTGGTACATTAATGCATGATTTCTCTCCTGCAGGCATACTGGGAGCCCATTTGGTGGTCGAAGTTGCAGATAGTTCAAACATCAGAGAGATATGGAAATTTTTCTACAAATGAGAAGTCGCAAATCAGAGCTGGGTATTTTGGAATTCATTTTTTTTCCATTTGAAAACCTATACTCTGACCTAATGCTGGGAATGAGGAGTACTAAACAGATTTTTAGTTTAGTGTAATGGTAATGATCAGTGCAGTATCTGGCATTTTGAGTGAAAGCTCAGAGGGTGCCTATAAATCATTTTGATTGGAGTCGTGTAAATGATCGTTCTCTAATTGAACAAGTACAATTCTTAATGTAGGTGCATAACGGTGGGAATTTTTTATGTAGAGTAGATGTCAAAGGGTAAAGCGGAATTCGTTATTTAGGAATGGTGTGGAAGGGTAGAGGGAAAATGGTTGCTCGTTGTAGGGGCCTAAATCACAGTTATTATTGTTGAAGATGGCCTTGCTACTATTTTATCATTATCCTGATGATCGAAAAGTGTATATAATATTCATTTACAGGGAAAATATCTGGATCAGTACTTCCTGTGAACTTTTTTTGATGATCTGATTATTTTGCACTATGTATTGTGCGCTTAAATTCCATTGCTTAATGGATAATTAATAGAAAATCTTAAGAGTTTGGTCAGGCAATGACTAGAATATCTGGTGTTTGCTCCTCTAAAAATTATTGTTCTTTAAAGAATATTCATCAATTGGAAGGTAAAATTTTCGAACTGTAAACGAGTACAGCAATGCCCACCTACTTTAAGCTGTAGAAGCAACTTGGTTTGCTAAGCCCTTTTATGTTTTTCCTGCAATCATTCCTAACTAATTACAGTAAGTTGACTAACATACATGGCACTTAGTGTCTAAAGTTTTCAACTCCTCAAAAACTAAACCTATGAATGGGAGCAAACCGAGGCTTCCTTTGCACTCTTGCAGTGTAGTCGTCTTGACACATTCAAACCGCAATGGACTCTAGAGGGAGTTTCCATTCCCATCCCATGATATGATGAGAAAGTCATTTAAGTTGTACAGAGTTTCAGCCAAGGTGTATCCTGAGCTGGAAGGAAACCTATATAGCTCACCATACATTTTCAAAATACATCTATATATTAGCTTGTTGTCCCAGGAATTCCACTGAAGTCAAGGCACATCAAATAATTTGCCTACACAGTACTACAAATTATTAATTGTTTAAATTCTGTGTGGAGTGTATTTTGGTGTTATGTAAAGCACTTGGATGGCTCAAACTTTCTAGAGAATTTTGTTTCTAGCAGACTGAATTTGCGGATCCATGCCCTTCTAATCGAAATGTATGAATCCATATTCCTCCTGTAATCTGTAACAAACATGACATGACATTCTCAAAGAGGTCGCTTTCTACCATGATCTGTAAGGGTTCAGGTTCTAACAAGGTATATTGATGAAATTGTTTTAATGCAGAAATGAATTCAATGTCCTTGAATATCCCTACTACTGGATGTTGCAAGAATTATTTTTAGATGCATAGAATTGCAGATGTTAAATGTTTTTATGGCAGGAAGGAAACCTATATAGCTCGCCATACATTTTCAAAATACATCTTATATATTAGCTTGTTGTCCCAGGAATTCCACTGAAGTCTGAGGCACGTCAAATAATATGCCTACACAGTACTACAAATTATTAATTGTTTAAATTCTGTGTGTAGTGTATTTTGGTGTTATGTAAAGCACTTGGATGACTCAAACTTTCTAGAGAATTTTGTTTCTAGCAGACTATGAATTCGCCGATCCATGCCCTTTTCTAGTCGAAATGTATGAATCCATATTCCTCTAGTGTAATCTGTTACAAACATGACATTACATTCTCGAAGAGGTCGCTTTCTACCATGATCTGTAAGGGTGCAGGTTCTAACAAGATATATCGATGAAATTGTTTTAATGCAGAAATGAATTCAATGTCCTTGAATATCCCCACTACTGGATGGTGCCATAAAAACATTTAACATCTGCAATTCTATCCATCTAAAAATAATTCTTGCAATATTTGATATCTGCCATTACAACAAAAAATGCTGATTTCTCTCCTTTTACGTTAGGTAGCAAGAGAAGGGCCAATTTACAAGATGTGTAGATCGCAACACTCTCTATTCATATATTTGCGTTTTATGCTGAAGTATGATTTTTGATATTTCATTCTATTTAAGAACAAAATCAAATTTTATATAATGTATTTTTTTATTTTTTAAGAGTGTATTTATTGATTATAGCGAGATATTTATATATTCAAGATTATTTATCTAGATTTTCTATTTATAATTTGTTTGTATTTTAGATTTCTATATATGTTTTTGAATTTGATTTGTTCTATTATTTAGAAAATTTAATCAAATCCTTGAAACACAAGTGGATAAACAGTCAATTTTTATGGTATTACTTCAGTTGGAAAGTATTTTAAAGAATACAGGTGTTGCCTTTTTTTTAATGGTTATTTTTTTATATGGTCAAGATATTCCAATTCCACCTCTAAAAAGGAATGATACAATACCACCCACCCTAGGGGAATAGCGTACATAGCTTATTCAATCAGAATTAATGTTGTGGTCCATTATACTAATGGTTTACTTGTTAACTGGTTTACTTGTTAACGCTTGGTGTAGCGCCTTTGTTGGTATGAGTCTCTAACATAAGTTTTTATTAATGCAACCATACATTACAATAAAATCATTATAAAACTAAAAAATAACATAAAAACAAAAGTTACAAAACCATTATAAAACTAAAAAATAAAGTTATAAAAATTATGATATAAATATAATAAAAAACCATAAATTACCCCAAAAAAAATAAAATATGAAAAACCCAAGGAATTTTCAAAGAAGCATGTCACATGCTCGACCCAAATTCAACAGCTTTATGATAACTGTATTTACATAAAACAATCTTCCAAAATCTTTTACAAGAAATTGCTCCACAGCATTATGATAACTGTATTTACATAAAAATAGTCTTCCAAAATCTTTTACAAGAAATTGCTCTATGGTATTCTTGATATATGGTTTTATTTATAATAATTTGATATTTGTGTTTTTTTGTATAATGAGTAAGAGGGAATATTTTTTTTTTTCAAAGTTAGGCTAATTCTATTACTGAAAAAATATTGTACATTGAGGCCTAAGCCTTTGCCTATCCATGCCTGAGTAATGGCAAAAAATAGCAGAGACAAAGTCTGGACTGCCCATAATGGGAAACCAGTCCGAATCAAAAAACAATTTCAAAAATTTAACTTGCTGCCCACGCAGGGGAAACCAGCAATTGCGCACAGTTTTTTATCAGTTGTTCAGGGTGAAATAGAAACCAACTAAGATACCTAAAACCATTAGTTTTTTCAGAACCCCCATTAAAGAAACTAGAAAGCAAGATTCTAAAAACCTGAGAAAAGCAGACATGTGGCAGGTTGTGTGGCAAACACGTGGCGGGCTGTGTGGCAAACACTCAAGCAATGTGGCTGACTAGGAGCGAGGCGGAGACAACGGGTGTTCCTCCACGATGAAGCACCTGTAATCCTCCATGTCGACACCTGCCTGTTGTGAGGCCTCCGTGTTGCCTTCCTGCTGCGCTGGATGTTCCTCCTCAATGAAACAACGATAAGGGTCCGCGGCTTCTTCTTCATGTTGGTTCTGGTTCGTCTCCTTCCCTCTGTTGTGGCCACCACCTTCAGTGGTTTGCTCCTCAATTGCTCTAGTGTGACCACCACCTTCAGTGGCCTGCCCCTCAATTGCTTGCTCCGTCTCGTGAAAGAAAATGGAGATAGTGGCGGTGATGATGGGCCTGTTCATGGATGAGCGAAAGGTGAATTGGGCAGACTGGAGATGTGGCTGTGGATGGGTTGGAGTGCCTCTAGGAGGCGAAGCAGAAATGGAAGGAATGCTGTTGGGAGGCGAGGCAGGGGGCGTTGAATGGAGGCGGTAGGATTGAGAGCGACCTCTTCTACTACGGGTGTTTGGGTAGCTCCTAGTGGTTTGTTGGGCCAGAAAGGAAGTGGTATCAGAAACTGGAGAATGATGGGGACGAGTCAGGCTTCCTCTGCTTCCGCCCCTGCGACTGCGCATACGATGACGCGTTCTCGGCATGTTGGCTCTAGAAGTTTGATAATTTCTTCTGGGATTAGGCTCAGAGTGATGCAGAGGCTCAGTAGAATTTACGGGCTGCTCAGAGGAGGGACTAGCCGCAGAGGCCGAGTGGAGGACGAAATGGTAAGCCAGGCTCTGCATGAAGTGAATTCCCGGGCCTAAATCAATGCAGCAGAGGAGGTGGCAGCGTCTCCCGGTGGTAGTGCGAGAGCTGGGTGCTGCATCGGCTTGAGGGTAGACGCAGAGGATGATGGATAGGTGCAGTGGTGAAATTTTCCCTGGAATTCATATTTGCGTAGAGCTGAGGTGGGTGGTTGCTTACAGGTTGGCGACGATGCCCCCTTAAATGCCATTTATGGCTATTGTTAATGCCAGTTTTAGACTAGTCAGTGTGCTAGACTACGGAAGGCCATGTGGGCTAGCCACATGCCGTTCTGTTCGACCGCCACTTCAATGTCCTTGTTGAGTACCCTCATCCAGGAGAGTAAGAGGGAATATTAACATTATTATATAAATTAATTTATTAGTAATCCATGATAAACATCAAATATTTTATGATATATTTCATATTATTAAATTAATTAAATTAAAAATTATTATTATTATTATTATTATTTTTGAAGTTGAGACTTTGCATTATGTCAAATGAAGATTACATAAACCAATTTTTTTTTGCTACTGGTAATGCGTGAAGGAAAACCAAAAGTTCAAAGTTTTGAGGTTGCTAAGACTTTGGCTAACTAGAGCATCTTGTAAATAGAAATTTATAAAAATAGGCTGGTTGTGTCACTTTAACATACATTGACATGAGAAAACAAAGAAGGCTATTAGTGTTGCAAGCAAAAACTAGTTAGTCATAACAAATATTGGGTAGAATCTCCAGGCATCTATGCTCATTGGTCACTACCCTCATTCGAAGCGAAGGAGATGTTCGCTGATCTCCTAGCTAGAATGGTCATCATGTGGTCAATACTATCAATTTTTTTATCAATTTTTTCCTCAACCTTTGCCAATCTAATAGAATTAACCTCCCGAGTCCTCATGTACTTCCCTATGCCACTTGGAATATTCAAATCACATTTAACCTTGTGTTAGCTTCGTTCCATGATCGATGAAGTGATAGGAGTGCGTGTAATGCACCAAGTATAATGGAAACTACAACCACTTTTTGTGTGAGTTGACATGCTATCAGGGGTGCGGTAAAACGCTCGCTCCTGGGGAACCTCCTTTGGGGAACTTTATTTTAAATTATTGTTCTTTATATATAAATATTAATATAAAATGTTATTTATGTTTTTATTGCAATGAACTAACTTAGATTGTGAAATTGTGGATGGCTCATTAAATAAGTTAAAAATAAAAACAAAGCATAAGAGTAGTGTCCACAAGTTGAGTGCCTTCAGATCACAAAATCATTGAATTGTCACACGTGCTTACAATTTGCACAAACACTAAGCTTATACCATCTAAGTCCACTTGTTGGCAAACATAAAAAAACTCAGCAATATGAGAAGTGTATTATTAGTGTGCCACGAGAATCATCTTTGTGTTGGGTAGTGTCATTGTGGTCATTTGGGTAGTGGACTCTAATCATCATTGGCAAGGTCTATGTTTAAGAAAATGAATTTTTACACATCATTCTCTTGAATTAGCTTTGGCCGCTTTTCAACTTTAGAGACAACTAAGTCTTGTTGAGGGTACTAGTCATCTTAGGGTGGTGGAGGGGTCACCAATGAAATCTTACAATGTGTTTTTTCTTTTCTTTTGTGTATCACTAGACTTTCATAATGTTAGTGGTTCATGGTCATAGTGTTGAGAGAGATTGGAACATGTAATGGATTACAACCTCTCTAAACTTATCAACTTAAGCAATAATTTGCAAATGAAGATTTACATGGATAGTCAATTGACAAGTTTGATACCTATGTGAGAAAAGTAACACTAACAGAGTATAAAACATAAGAATAACAATGTCACATGAATGTGGCACACAAAGATTTACCTTGATGTTGCATGTCTGTCTATTTCATTGTATTAAATTCACTCTTCACAGTGCAATATTTAGGTATCCTACAATATTGAAAACCCCAAAATGTTATGGACTATATTACAATTATAATTCCTTAATTGGGAGTGTATTATAATACATAATGAGCAGTGATTTTTTAGTTGGGGGATCTGTCCTTGGCCCTCAATATCCCTCCAATGTGGGGTGGGCGAGGGGGGAGTTCCTACCAGATCCCTTTCAGTTGAGGACTAGCTGAATCCCCTTATGAACGTAACTAAGTCTACTAGTAGAGAATAAAACAAATATTCAACATCCTCCTACTTGTTGAGTACTTCGTTGAAAATAGGGGCAAATAATACATTCACACAAGTCTACTCCACTAGAATTTTTTAGTACTATAAGACATTGTTGATGAATTTGCAACATCCTTTAATATATTAACCTTTTTCAATGAACTCTATTGGAATGATTCTTCACAATAAACCTTATAATTTTTTGAAATTTTAGATTATGCAATTTATTTCTTTAGATCCTAGATTAATTATTACTAGCTTATTGTTTAAATTTATGCAATAATCAAAATAAAAAATGAAACAAATAATCAAAATAATGCCATCCACAGAAATGAACACAAGATAGATTTTGGTAAACACAATATAAGAGAACCTAGCTAGAACATGAGGCCTATTTTTTTGCTCTATTGTTTTTCAATTAAGGAAATGCAAATACAAAGAAAGAGGCACTCACTATGGAGTTGATTTTAACAATATGTATGAATGACTACTAGACAATCTTTTCCTCCTTTTATGCTCTTAAATCCCACTCCTAGATGATCTTCTCAACTATGAAATGAGTATAAAGTTAAAGAATGGAACCTTTTTTCTATTAGTGACACGATACTTAATCAGATAGTCATCTAAGGTTAGGATTTTTGCATCATCAACCCTCAATCAGTGATAAGCTTTTGGACTTTCTAGAATTTTCTTCTAAAGTCCACACATTTCTAGCCCCACATGTGTGAGTAATGGGGACTAATGTGACATTCACTTGTACCATGGTGGTCAATAAGATAGGTAAACTTGTAGGATGCATAACTTGCACATATGGGCTCTAATTAAGGTGATTTTTGCGTCACTGCAAAGGTCTCATTATATAGAACAACGTCGAAGGGATTGATTTATGCTCACGCTTCTTTGACTTTAAAAGTGCCATTTGATGCCTCAAAATGGGTTGAGAAGGTTCTAGACCTAAAATTTCCAAACTAGGACCTATTATTAAAATGGGCCTTGCAAGCTAATTCCTCCAGTTTTTCCACCCATGAAGTACCAAGATATATGACAAATGTTATAATGATCCATTTTAGATAATTGTTCAACCTTGTCTCTGACAAAATGGTATTGCACAACAATATGCTTTTTATTAGAATGATAAGTAGTGTTATTTACTAGAAAAAAATGTACTTTCGTTGTCAGAAATGGTCACCACCACTCTTTGAACAAAGTTGACATCTATGAAACCATGCAACTTCCTTACTTCCATGAGTGGTTGTGCTATACTTAACTTCTATAATTGACAAGGAAACTACAACATGGCTCTTTCTCATCCAATTGATTTCTTCATCAACCACTTGTGGGTCTTCTATGGAAGACACCTTAAATTGTTGGTAAGCCTACAGACATCTCTTATTAGACATCAAAGAAGACGACATGAGTTGGAGAATTTGCAGGTGAGCTTAGGAAGCTTAAGCCACATATTGTTGATGGTGAAATTAGAAAGGGAGATGATGTTGAAACTTAGTTACTTGGAATTAGAAAGTATCTTGAATTACATAACTACTCATCTAACTTAGAAGCTAGAGTAGCCATATGTCATTTGCAAGGAAAGACTTCCATTTAGTGAATATAGGGGATAAAAACTATGCTAAAAAATGAAAGTGATCAAATTCTCCTGAAATCGGCGCCAAATTGTAGATCTCGTCATTCTGATTCCAATGACTCTTGAATCGCCTCAATCTAACAGCGTATATGAATGTTATTGCGTTTTGAAGTTTTTGGCAAACAATTAAAAAGTCAACTTACAAGGTTGACTAAGCCGCTGATTGGGCAAGCCGTACATTGATGTGGCGTTGGTGTCAGCAGGCTGATTGGGCAGGTATGGTGGTCAGACGGACCAATCTCGTGGTGACTTGTGGCAGGTTATACATGTTGAATTAGCAGATTGTGATTGGTTGGTGAATTTTGGTTCGTCCAATTAGAAGGTGCCACGTGGCCCAATGGGAGGGTGTCACATGGGCCTAGGGTTCCGTGTAAAATTTTGGTTTAGGGTCTGACCAACCTGGCAGGGTTCGACCTCGTGACCTCCATGGGGGGGGGAAGGGGGCATGGGCACATGGCCCTAGCCTCAGTCATATCGCATGTGGTGTGCCCACGGTGTAAGGCGGAGGGGGCATCGGTTAGCCCAACCCCCGGTTCCATTCATTCCACACGACCGACGACGGGGCTTGTGACGGAGGGGCCGGTGCATGGCACCCAACCCATGAGCATATGGCCAATAATGTGATCAGGAGCGACGAAGCCGGTGGGAGCATGACCTCTAGCTTGCTCCCCTGGCCATATGAACTACCACGTGACCAAGACCGAAGGTGGAAGTTGGGTTGTAGGTGCCCAACTAATTGTTCAACAAATTGCAACAATCATGATGGAATCAACGTCAAAAACATGCCGATTTGTCGCCTAGCGGACACACCAAAGGATGAAAAACGTTGCCATCTTTTCCAGTTTGGTGAATTTGCAGGACACATAATAGAGAAAGGAGCAAGGAGGCCTATGTTGGCCATTTTTTAGCCTTTTTGAGCCTAAGAAGAGCCTATACAAGGGTTTTTGGGTGTTCTGGACACAATGACAACATTATTTTTGTGATTTGAGCTTTGTATGATGATGTAATTGATATTTTGAGTATATAATATAAATGACCAACACTGGAAGCTGGACCCGGAGATGTACCCCAGGAGGGGTGAACTCCGTCATCAAATTGTTGTTTTGTGATGCTGCATGTTATCTATTTTTCTTTGGTTATATCTGCAAAATTTAACTAGAATAAATAAGTTTATGTGCTTTTGCAAATTGACCCATTCCCCACAAGACAAAATAGCTTGCAAACTTTTTCAAGAAACCTTAAAATTTTTAATTTCAAATCAGTTTGGTATCAGAGCATGGTTGTTTTGAAGGTTTGACTATTTTTGCAAATGTTTTTGAATGTTAACAAGGTCTAAGTTGAGAAGAGGAGGAGTGCTTGTAAAACCAAACCCTCAAATTGTTTCAAGGAGGTCACAAACTCCACAAAATCCACTAATCATGGCACATGAAGAAGGATAGGAGCCAATGTCTGAGGATGAGAGAGCTTTTAGAAAGGATTTCTATGATATGTCTGAGATGGTGAAAGTGTTGTATGAGAGAGAACAACAAGGTTGCAAAGAGCAATTTCTAATCAACAAAAAGGTAGTGGTGGTGAGGGGAGCAAGCCTCCACCTCCAACACCTCCATCTTCACCTCCATATTCATCTCCTTTAACACCTAGACATACTCCTACTAGATCTCCAAAAGGGCATGTGAAGTCTCCTTTGCTTAAGCTTGATGTCAAATTTGAATTCCCTATGTACAATGGGGAAGTAAATGCTGAAAAATTGGATAATTGGGTTTGTCAAATTGAAATTTATTGCAGGATTCAAAAGATTGATGATGATGGTACAAAGATCCAACTTGCTTCTCTCCATTTGGAAAGTGCAACCCTCATCTAGTGGGAGGCTAGAACTCAAGAATATTTGAAGAAAAGTGGTAAAATTATCTCTTCTTGGAATGATTTATAGTTGCATTAAGAAGGAAATTTTATCAATTAGCTTATATGCAAAAAGAAGTTATGGATTGGAAAATTTTTAGACAAGATAACGGTTAAAGTGTCTAAAGTTACACACAAGAATTCAGAGGAAGAGCTTTAATCTTGGGTGTTGATTTATCTTCACAAGACACTCTCCTTAAATACATAGGTGGATTACATAGTTATTTGAGACATACTATACTTATGTTTAATCCCACAATCTAGGTGAAGTATCTGTTCAGGAAACTCATTTAGAATCAAGAGGCAAGAATGTTCTTTAAGAGACTAGAAAGAAGCCATCCAAATCTGGAGACAAAGGAAAAAGAAAAGGAAATTATAATGCTATAGTGAAGAAATAAGGAGAGAAACTTACCTGTAAACATTTTTCTTAAAGAAGGCCATGATGAAGACCATTTTTGGAAACTACATCTAGAAATGAGATCAAAGAAGTTCAATAATAAGGGGAAACAAAAGACTATTGCTACAACTCAACAAGATCTAGGATCTGATTCATGCGATGAAACCAAAATCATAACCATGGGAATGAAAGGTAAAGCTTCTAATGCAAGTACTAGTTCTTCTAGTAAGCCTATTGAGTCTCAAAATGATAAATAAAGAAGTGATCTTTTTCATATTAGGGTCATTACAAAACAAACAAAAGTTGATACATTGTTTGATAGTGGATCCCAAGTCAATCTTATTTTTGAAGCTATTATCAAGAAACTAAACTTAGAAACTACACCTCATACTAAACCTTACCCTTTGGGTTGGGTATGTGATGATGCCAAATTACAAGTGACAAGAAAATGTAAACTCAAATTTTCCATCACTGCAAACTTTATTGATGAGGTAGAGCTTGATGTTGTACCACTTGACATATGCGAAATTGTTTGAGGGAGTCCATACTTGCATGACCAAAAAGCCATATTCTATCGTCATGAGAAAAAATATCATCTTTTTAAAGATGGAGTTTAGTATATTGGTAGAGAACATCACAAGAAGGTGAACTTATATCTTGTTAGTGCCGGCCAGATGAAAAGGCTTGTAAATGCTAGTAAGAATTTTGTGTTGTTGATGATTAAAAGCTAAAGCCACTGTTGAATTTGAAGCTTTAACAAGATGTGATTCTAAACTCAAGAATGAATTGGTTGAAGTTGTTAACAATTATGACATGATGTTTTAGGAACCTCAAGGTTTGCCTCCTCAAAGAGGAATCCAACATTGGATTCATTTGCAGCAGGATGCACCACTTCCAAATATTGGCATGTACAAAATGTTAGTTTTAGAGAATGCAAAAATCAAGAGGAAAATTCAAGAGCTGCTTGACAAAGGAGTCATCAGGCCTAACACATCTACTTATGTGTCTCCTATTGTCTTGGTTCCAAAGAAATATGGTACATGGCACATGTGTGTGGATTTTAGAGAGTTGAACAAAATCACGGTAAAGAATTGCTATCTTATTCCTCACATTGATGATTTGCTAGATCAGTTAAAGGAAGTTGTTTATTTCACTTAGATTTGAGAAGCGGTTATCATAAGACAAGGATTGCAGAAGATGATATTTGGAAAACTTCTTTTAAGAAAAAACAAGGTTTTTTTGAATGGTTAGTTATGCCATTTGGGCTTTGCAATGCACCTGCAACATTCATGAGAGTTATGAATGATGTGTTGAGACCATTCCTTGATGATTTTGTCATAGTATACTTAGATGATATTCTAATTTTCAGTAAGACTCGTGAAGAACATGTCAAGCATGTGAAACAAGTTTTAGATGTCTTGAAGAAAGAGAAATTGTATTTGAAGATGTCTAAATGTGAATTTGGGAAAACCTCTTTGGTTTATTTGGGTCATATTGTAGGAGGGGGTGAATTGAAGATTGATCCCTCAAAATTTGAAGTCATTGTGAATTGGCGTAAACCCAACAATGTAACAGAATTTAGGAGATTTTTTGGAGCAACCCGATATTGGGGAAAATTTATAGCTAACTTCTCACTCATTGCAACACCACTACATGCTTTGACAAGTGTGAAATACGTCTTTTAATGGGGAGGAAAATAACAAAACGACTTCAATACATTGAAAGAGAAAATCAATGCAACACCAGTTCTAGCACTTCCATATCTTAAGCAGCCATTTGATATTCAAACCGATGCAAGCAATTATGCCATCGGAGCAGTTTTGATGCAGCATGGCAAGCCTATTTGTTATCATTCTGAAACCTTTACTAATGCATTAATTAACTATTGTACGTATGATAAAGAGTTTTATGCTTTGGTACGAAGAGTGAAGAAATGGAAGCACTATTTGACAGGTAAAGAAATGATTATTCATACTAACTGTCAACCTTTGCAATATTTACAATCGCAAACCAAGCTACAACAAGCTAGACATTTCAAGTGGATGGGATTCCTACAACAATTTCATTTGGTAATTAGATATAAGAAAGGTATATACAACAAAGTTGTTGATATGTTATCAAGGCCTATTGCTAATGCATATGTCATTCTTAAGCATAACTCAATCATACATGAAATTTATATTGAACAATATGCTCAAGATAACGATTTAAAAGATGTTTATGCAACTTTGATTCAAGGGAATCATGTTGAAGAGTTGGATTGTCATGTTCATAACAAGTTGTTGTATCATCTTGGAAAGTTATGTGTTCCAAAGGGTGAAAGAATCAATGTCATAAGGGAAGTCCTCACTTTTCTTATTGCTCATCACTTTGGTGTAGGCAAAACAATTTCACAAATTCAGAGGTATTGTTATTGGCCTCGCGTGAATGAAACTGTTTCAAGATATGTAAGAGGATGTTCCATGTGTCCTACTAGCAAGCCTAGCAACAAGAAATTGGGTTTGTACACTCCACTTCCTATTCCTTCTCGTACTTGAAAAAGTATTTCTATGGATTTTTTAGGAGGACTATCAATGTCAAGAAAAGGTCATGATTATGTATATGTTGTTGTGGATCATTTCAACAAAATATGTGTGTTGATGCCATGTGAGAAATATGTTACAGCTAAACAAACTGCAAATATGTTCTTCCAAAATGTATGGGTTCACTTGGGTTTCCCACTTCTCTTATTTCTGATCAAGATTCTCAATTTGTTGGGAAGTTTTGGATAAGTTTATGGGAACTCATGGACACTAAGTTGAAGAAGAGCACAACATTTCATCCACAAACCGACAACCAGACATAAGTGGTAAACATAAAAATAGTGCATCTCCTTCGTGGATATGGTGGTAGCATCCTAAAATTTGGATGAGCATTTGCATTACATCCAAAAAGCCTACAATCATGCCAAGCACTCATCTATGCAAGTATTTCCATTTGAAGCTTGTTTTGATTATTTGCCAAAGTCTCCTTGGATTTCATCTTTGGCAAAGATATTGCAGTAGATGGACATGGCGATGTGGACAAAGCCAAGCATTTCATTGAACAAATTCATCTAGTGCATCAAAAAGTACAAGAGCAACTTGAGAAAAGGAAATAAAAGCACAAATTAAGGCATGAAAAGCATCGAGTTGATCACGATTTCCAAGTGGTAGATCAATTTTGGTTGTATATCAGCAAGGAAAGACTTCAAGGTGAAGGTAAAAAGCTCAAGTCAATTAGATATGGTCCTTTGAAAATCTTGGAGAAGATTGGTAACAACGCTTTCCTATTAGATTTGCCACCTTACATGCAAATTTATTCTGCTGTTAAAGTGGAAAACTTAAGATTGAATGAGCCTCCAATCACTGATGATCGTGAAGAAAATGTTCAGATTCCATCTATTGAAGATTTTTCTCCTGAATATTTAGATGAGTTGTAGGAAGACTCACTTCTTGACAGGTGAATAAGGACTTCATGCAGAGGCAATGTGGAGTATCTTCGAGTGGGGATAAAAGGTACCAATCCAATTAAAGCAAGGTGGATTGAGATTGGGAAAGTGAGGGATATGTACCCTCACTTACTTGATGAATACAAACAAAATTTTGGTGGTCCAAAAGTTTGTAGTGGGGAGGAATGACCCAGGGGATAAAAAATATGCTAAAAATGAAAGTGCTCAAATTCTCCTGAAACTTACACCAAATCGTAGATCTCTTTGTTCTGATTCCAATGATGCTTGAATCGCCTCAATCTGACACCGTATCTAAAAATTATCGCGTTCTAAAGTTTTTGGCAAACAACTAAAAATTCAACTTGCAGGGTTCACTGGGATGCTGACTGGGCATGCCACACAGTGACGTGGCACTGATATTAGTGGGATGAATGGGCAGATATGGTGGTCAAACGGGACAAACCTATGTTGACTCGTGGCATGTCGTACAGGTTGAATTGGCGGATTGCGATTGGTTGGTGAATTTCGGCTTGTCTAATTAGGAGGTGCCATGTAGCCCAATCGAAGGGTACCACATAGCCCTTAGGTTTCATGTAAACTTTTTGTTTGGGGTCCAACTGAACTGGTGGGGTTCGACCCTGTGACCTCCGGCACAACAACCACATGTCTTACCATTGGACTGCATATGTTACTTATTGTATATATATGGTGGAATTATATTTAAAATGGAGTGGGTTTGGCATTGCGGGGGCGGGGGCGGGGGTGAGGGGGCACATGGCCCCACCTCCAGTTCCATTAATCCCACACGACCAACGAAAAGGATTGTAGTGGAGGGGATGGCGCGTGGTGCCCAACCCACGGTCATATGGCCCACAGTGTGACTAGGAGTGACGGAGGTGGCGAGCGTGTGGCCTCTGGCCCGCGCCTTTAGCCATATGAACTGGCACATGATCGAGATCGAAGGTGGAAGTTGGGATGTGGGTGCCCAAATAATTGTTCGACAGATTGCACCAATCACGGTAGAATCAACACCGAAAGCACGTCGATTTGTCGCATGGAGGATGCACCAAAGGAGTTAAAATATTGCCAGTTTTTGTATTTTGGTGAATTTGCAGGACATATAACAAAGAAAGGAGCAAGGAGGCCTATCTTAGCCAAGTTTTAGCCTTTTTGATCCCATGAAGAGCCTACACAGGGTTTTTTGGGTGTTCTGGACACAATGACAACATTATTTTTTTGATTTGAGCATTGTATGTTGATGTAATTGACATTTTGAGCATATAATATAAAGGGCCAACATTAGAAGCCAGACCCGGAGACGTAACCCAGGAGGGGTGAACTCCGTCATCAAATTGTTGTTTTGTGATGCTGCATTTTGTTTATTTTTCTTTGGTTATATCTGCAAAATTTAACTAAAATCAATAAGTTTACGTGCTTTTGCAAATTGGTCCATTTCCCACAAGACATAAACTAGCTTGCAAATTTTTTCGTAAAACTTTTTTCTTTTTTTTAGATCATTAGTGGGACCATTTTGAAGCAAATCAAGCACATTGATGAGAAAATAATTTCTTGGAATCAATTTAAGAAATATTTCCAGTAGTAATATCTTTCAGAGAACTACTATGATAAGAAGATGCAAGATTTCTTTGAACTCAACTTGGGAAGCATGACTATGGAGGAATATGAGAGAAAGTTATTGGAGCTAATGGGGTATGTGGGCTTCATCAAGGAGAAGAAAGTGAAAACTCAGATGTTCTTAAGTGGACTCATATTTTTATAAATACAAGATTCAATTTGACGAGCTTAAGACTTTTTCTAAAACTATTATAAAAACTAAATATTTGTAGAGCTGAACAAAAGCAACGAGACTTCTCAGAAATCTAGGAGAGATAAGAGGAAGGAAAAATCATATCGTATAAAGAATGGTTTCAAACCTTCTTTCAAAGGAATAGTCCTAGACTAAAATAACAAAATCAACATGTCAAAGATGAAGCCAAAGTGGCAGATTCCTTTGGAAAATGGGGAAAACCACCACTCAAACGTTGGGGATGTAAAATAGATCATTTAAATAGATATTTCCTTCATAAAGATGACAAAATGAGGAAATTATATAACGTGAAGGAGGCTACAATATTAGAAGACATAGGCAAAAACATTCCAAGAATATATGTAACCCTAGAGGATCATTAGGAAGAGTATCAATGCCACATGATTGAAGGGGAAGGTAAGATTATAAATTATCCTGTTGTTATTTTGACTGATTCAAGATCAAATCAGAGTTAAATTAATCCTACAATAGTGGATAGATTTTGTTTGTTGAGAAGCAAACTTGAAAGATCATGGTTGGTTCAACTAGCCATTGGAACCAAGAGAAGGATCAATGAATGTGCTAGGATCCGTCCTATAAACTTGATTTTGAATGGACACAATTTCTTATTTGAATAATATAACAATGGTATTGTACGATGTCCTAATTGGAATGGACTGATTGGACACGAGTCATGCTATCCTAGATTGCCATAATAAGAAATTTACATGTCTTTATGAAGGGGTAAGCAAAGCATTGTGCAAGGAATTCCAAGACCTATTTCTATAAGAGATATTTTAGCCTTGAGATTGTAGAGATGCTTTAGGAAAGGATTTCAATAGTATGTAGCCGAGGACACAAAAAATACCAAAGAACCAAGTCTCAAAGATCATCTCGTTCTTTAGGAGTTGGAAGCTATATTTGGAGACGCAATGGGTTTTCCACCAAAGAGAGATATGTTTCTCTTTTGATTTGATGCCAAGACTAATTTGATATGAAATGCTACTTACAAAATGCGTACACTTGAATTAAAATAGATACAAATTCGGGAGAAAAAATGTTGAAGAAAGGGTACATACACCAACATGTTCACCTTAGGGAGCATCAATTCTTTTTGTGAAAAATAAGGATGGGAAATTGAGGTTCTATTTTGGTTTTAGACGATTGAATGAAGCTACGATGAAGAATAAATACCCTCTAACCAGAATTGATGACCTTTTCGATCAACTATGAGGAGCAAAGATATTTTCCAAGATAGACTTAAGATCAAGATATCATTAGGTGAGGTTCAAGAAAGATAACATAAATAAGGATACTTTTAGAACAAGGTACAAACATTATGAGTTTGTAGTGATGCCTTTTGGAATAATGAATGCACAAATTGTTTTTATGTGCTTAATAAATGGTATATTCAAAAACTATTTGGACACATTTGTTATTGTATTCTTAGACGACATAATTTATTCCAAGTCATAGGAAGAGCATGAACATCATCTAATATTGGTACTACAAGTATTAAGGGAGCATCAACAGTCTTCCAAGCTGAGCAAATGTTATTTTTATTAGAAGCATATTCATCACTTTGGGCATATCATTTCAAAGGAAGGCATAATAGAGGATCTAGAGAAGATTGAAGCCATCAAGGGATGACCCACACTAAGGAATGTATCATAAGTTAGATATTTCATGGGGTTAGAATGATACTACATAAAATTCGCAACAATATTTTTAAATATTGTTCATCTCATTACTTCTCTATAAAATAAGGGAACCACATTTGTATGACAACATAACATGAAGAGAGTTTTCATCTATTGAAGGATTTATTTACAAGTGCACAAACCCTAACTATTGCTGACCCAAATGAAGATTTTGTGGTGTGTATAGATGCATTAAAAGAAGGGCTTAGTGGAACACTTAGAGGTCTATCAACATAGGTGGTTTACAATTTTTGGCAAGCACACGAGCTTAGGGATGAACAAAATAAGCTTGATCGAGTAATATTTCAACGCTCAATCAAACTATTCGAGGGATTAAATATTTCTCGATCGAGAAATACACAAACCCTTGATCAAGCTCCTTTGTAACCCATGGTTTCTTAGGGTATCGATTGAGTAATGGCTTCAAGTTTCCCACCGAGTCAAACTAGGCACATAATTTGTAAATAAATGCTTGATCGAGCCCTATTTTTCTATAAAACCCCTAAGCGTGATATGTGCAGGTAATTTTTGTGTAGATCACAGATTAAAACCCTCGACCGAGGTATTTAGGAGCTTGATCGAGGAGCCAAAGCTTGAACCAAAATTTCAATAACTCAATGGAGGAGCCAAAATCTCAACCTAACTGCCCAAGTTCGATCGAGGAGTGCATAGATTGCAAGATGTTTGGAAGTAGTGGTAGGCTTTTTGCCATTATATGATTAATTTATTTTAGTTTTTGCAAATAAAGGAATTAATTAATTTGAAATGAAAACCATCAAAAAAACCACCACATAAAACCACAATTGAAAACTACCAAGAATGTAGAAATATGGTGATAAAATTTCAATTACTCAAGAAATTTAACCTAAAACTAAGGGACAAAATTCTACTCCATTGATCTGTAGAATTTAATTCACAATTTAGGACAACATTCACAAACATGAAATAATAAAACTCACACATGCACAATATTTTTCTTGGGGAACCCAACTGGGAAAAACCCCTCAAGCCTCTTTGCATTAATCAGATGTATTACAATTGCTTGCCTGCTTTGAGTACAACCTACAATTGAATAACCTATCTCTATTCTCAATGAGAAGCTATGACCTAGACTTAGTCAATTTATGGATTTGCTTGAGCCCCTATTTCCTTAAGCAAATCCTGAGGAATTAACCCCTATTTTTTAGGAATATTCCTCCAATTGATTATGCAATTCCCAAGGATTGATCATTTGAATGCAGGTAACCCCTATACACTCAAACTAGTTTACAACTGTTTATTACACTACCTTGGAATCTCCACCACAACGAAGGAATTCAAATTCCTTGCATGAACTAGCTATTTTGAGCAGATTGATTAGTTAACTGGATAATCACTGAGTTATACTATTGTACCATTGCACAACTAAACTTCTACTAGTTCCATTAACTGTTATAGCTAATTTAACTGAACACAATTGGAAATAATCGATCCAGATTACTAAATTTTAGAAATAACACATGCTTAACTAAACTCCAAGCCCTTTAACTTGAATTTACTGAGCTAACTGAGTGACAAGAACCATGTCACACAAGTTAACTGCCTCCAAGTTGTATGTTGATGTGGAAATTCAAATTTTCTCAATTTGACCAAGGCAAAGTCAAATTGAGACTTTCTTGCTACAATTCTCAACACTCCCTCTTAGCAAGAAAGGGATTATCAACCACCCCTATCTTGCACCTGTGGAATTAAAAATTCCCTCTTTACAAATCCTTTGTCAAGATGTCAGCATCTTGTTCCTCTGTCGGAATGTATTGTAGTAACATTATCTGCCTTTGCACAAAGTCCCGTAAATGATGATACTAGATATCTATATGCTTGGATCGATCGTGAAATACTGGATTCTCAGAGAGCTTAATGCAACTCTGATTATCACAATATATCACAGTTGGATCCATCATCTGACTAAACAGTCCCACAAGTATCTTTCTCATCTAGATCACCTCACATGCTCCTTGAATTACAACCATGTATTATGCTTCTGCTGAGGTGAGCGCCATAGATCTCTGCTTCTTATTGTACTAGGAAACCACTGCAGACCCAACACTAAAAATCCCACTTAATGTTCTCTTTCATTTAGATGAACTCCCTGCCCAATCTGCATCTGTGAAGTCACACAACTTCACTCCCTCTGTCTGTCTGTACCATAATCCATACTGGGTAGTGCCTCTGAGGTACCATAAGACATGCTTTGTTGCCTTCCAATACAATTTGGTCGGCCTAACCATAGCTTGGATTAGTTGGTTGAATGCATAGCACATATATGGTCGTATGTTCACAAGATACATCAGTGAACCCACTAGCTGTTGGTAAATGATAACATCAACCTATTCACCTGAAGTGGCATTCTCCTTCCTCTAGTTGGTTGCTAGAGGTGTCTCCATGGGATTTCAACTCTTCATGCAAAATATATACTGTATCTCGTTGGAATACTTGCCTTGAGACACAAATAATTCCCCATCACCTTGCCATACTTCTAGCCTGAGGAATTAGTGCATGAGACCCATGTCCTTCATCTCAAATTCCATTGCAAGGTCCTCCTTGCAAGAGCTGATCAACTACTCATCACCTATTAATATTAAATCATCAACATATAAAGCAATGATTAGAAATTTACCTTCCACCAAAATATGATAGAGGTTCACATCCGCTTCGTTTTTGGTGAATCCCAAACCAGTGAGACAATGTCGATCCTGGTGTACCAAGATCGAGGTTCCTGTTTGAGACCTGTACAATGATCGCTTGAGTTTTCACACAAGGGACTCCTAATCGAATATATCAAAACATTATGGTTTCTCTATGTACACTTCCTCCTCAATAACACCATTCAAAAATGTTGTTTTTACATCCATCTGGTGGATCTTCCACAACATTTGCACAACCGGTGCAATAATTGATCTAATGGATGAATACCTTGCTATAGGAGCAAAGGTTTCCTCATAGTCAATTCCATCAAATTGAGAGAATCCTTTTGCAACAAATCTAGACTTATAGTTCTCTATGATTCCATCTACTGCATGCTTAACCTTGAATTTCCATCTTGAACCCACAATTGATTTATCTGCCGATCTTGGGACCACTTCCAAAACACTATTCTTCATGATGGATTCATATTCTTCCACCATTGCATCAACCCAAACAGGTTTCTCTACTATTTCCTCAAAAGAGGATGGATAAGTCTCTACAAGCTCGATCATTAGAGCCATGTAGCCAATGTATTTCTCAGGTGACCAGGATTTGCCTACACAAATTTGAAGGAACTCTCACATTCTACCTCACATCCTGCACTAATCTATCAGCTTCCATGATTCTTTTTCTATCTTCTCTAGATGGTTCTTCTTGAGTGAATGCCTCCACACTTCCTCCTATATGATACTTCATTTTTGGATGCTCCACAACTTCTCGAGACTCCTCCCGAGGCTCCTCCTTTGGAGCTGAAAGATCCTCTTCTGGTGGGATATGAATCTCCCTCTCAAGAGAGAACCACATTGCTTTCTCCTCATCAAAATTTACATCCCTTCTCACAATTATCATTCTAAAGGAAGGTAAGTACACACGGTAATTGTGTGGAGTTTTGGTGTAACCCAAAAGAACTCCAAACTCTGCTATCAGCTTAAGCTTCTTCCTCGTATCTTTGGAGACATGGTAGTAAACAAAGGCTCCAAAAATTCTGAAATGAGACACATCCGACTTTCTCCCCGAGAAATATTCCTTTGGTGTAATCATACCAAGAATCCGATGAGGACTCTGATTTTGCAAGTAGATTGCTGTGTTACTTGCCTTTGCCCACAAATGCAGTGGTAGGCCTTGGTCATGTAGCATGGCTCTCACAACTCCCACAATGCTCTGTTTCTTCCTCTCAGCTACCCCATTCTGCTGTGGGTTATGGGTTGCTGTCAAATCTCTTCAAATGCCTTCTTTCACACATAAGTCCTTGAAGTCATTAAAAACATACACACCTCCATTCTTGCTCCTGAGAGGCTTCACCTTCTTGCTGATCTCTTTCTCAACTAGTGCCTTGAATTATATGAACTTTGAGAATGTCTCATCCTTCTTCCACATGAAGAAGATCCAACACTTTCTTGAGAAATCATCAATAAAAAAGAATAAATATTTATGTCTAGAAGTGGAGGTTATCGAGAAAGGTCCACAAACATCAGAGTAGAATCTTTCCAAGACTGCATGTGCTTTGCTATCTTATTCATGGAATGTGGATTTCACATTCTTCCCCAAGGTACAACCCTTTCAGACATCCTGGTGCTCAAGTGCTCCTTTAGGGAGGTCAGTGGTTATTTGATACATAATTTTCAAGGTGCCATGATGCGAATGGACCAATCTCCTATGCCATAATTCACCGACATCACGACTCTGCACTTTCTCTACCTTACAACTTAATGAAACATAGTCCTCCACATCTAGTTTGTACAGGTTCTTCACACAGAACCTTTATCTGCTTCACCTGTCCAGTGGCTATGTGTATTAGGGATTCTTTCCCTTTGCTAAAGATCACATCATAACCATGGTCTTCCAAAATTGCTATAGAGATGAGGTTCTTCTTTAGGCCTGGAACAAACATGACATCTTTGAGGTGAAGAGGGGATCCTGACTCCCTCTTAAAGGTTACTGTACCAATCTTGGTAGCACTGTACCTTCCATCGTCCCCAAGCTCAATATGCATATGGAGATCTTTCTCCTCCAGGTCACTGAAAAAATCTCTACACCCTGTCATGTGGAACGAGGCACCAGAGTCCAAGTACCACACACTCCCCATCACAGTGCTGGAGATGCATGTGATAAGGGTGAAGTCCAGCTCAAATTGTGAAGCCAAAGCTTCACCTGCTACTCCTCATGAGTTCTTATTTCTAGACTTTTTATGTGGACACTTTGTACCATAGTGCCCCGAATTCATGACAATTGAAGAATTGTATTTTGGACAAGTCTTTCTTCTTCCCCCCATGGCTGAATTTTGGTTTGGTTTGAGATTTATTCCCTTTTCCCTTCTTTCCCTTTCCAATCAATGCAAAATTTTCTTCATCCTCTCACTTGGATGAGGTTCCATCTATGGTATTCTGCCTGATCTCTTCTTGTACCAAATCAAATCATAAGCGTTCCCAATTCAGTAGTTTCTCCCTCTCATTCCTTGAGTTCTGGAATCTATGCCAACTTTTGGGAATTCTTAGAAGAGTTAGGATCACTAAGTCATCTTCTCCAAGGTTCACACCAACCCCTCTAAGCTCATCCCGAACTTGTGTAAATCTGGTGAGGTACTATGGAATAATGTCATTCTTCTGCATCTTGATATTTCAAAGTTTGTCTTTGAGGGCCAATTTTCTATGGTAATTGCTATTCTTGAATAGCTCTGTTAATTCCTTCCATATTGTGAAATAAGTTTCTTTCCCATGTATATTTGAGACAATATGGTCTCGCACTCCTCCAAGATTATTCTCCTTGCCTTGGCTACATATTTCTTCCATTGTGTAGAAAATCCTGTAGATTCACAAGCTAATGCAATTTGCTAAAGCAAGAGACAAGAATCTACTTCTACACGTTACAGTGGAAGCTTATAAACATCGAGCAAAAATAATCAATAGAGGAAGAGAATCAAAGGCACATAACACAATAAATATCCGGGGAAAGCCACTACTCAGAACCCCACTATCTATTTTGTATTAATTCGGAAAATCAAGATGAAATTACAATGCTTGTTCTCTCTAGAACAATCCCAACACTCAGCAAATTCAATCTCCAACTCATAAGAAAGCTCAAGGCCAAGCTTAGCCACTTCACAAGCTCTCCAAGTCTCTATTCCAATGTGTAATTCCTATGGAGGATAACTTGGATCTAAAGGGAAGTAAAGCCTCTAAAAACTGCGCAATCCCTCAAGGGCCAGTTCCTTAATGCATGCACTATCAGTGCAACTCAGAAAAATCTAAAACAAATAGTACACTGTCCCCGCACTCTAGTCTCAACTGGGTCTTTCACAGAATCGACATGCATAAGTTTATGATGAGTAAATATTCAGTTAACTAGCGTAGCACAGGTGGAGTTCATTAGTGACACCACTGGCTGTTAACTCATTATTAGTTCTTTCAATCAGTTTGAGAACTAATTTAACTAAAATGACTCATGAAACTCAGTCTTCTATTTTAAAACTCACAATTAACTCATACTAGACTCCTACAAAGTAGGGATAACATACACATGACAACAAAAAGACTTCCAACTCTAATTTCCTAAGTTAAGCAAGTTTAATAAACTTAATTTAACTATTTTAAGTTGCTATGAGAATAGAATTTGAATTTAATTCACAATTTAATTCAAGGACAAATTAAACTGGAATTTCTTGTTGCCATTTCTCAAAACTTGTTGAAAATATCAACAAGAAATGCTATAAATAGCATTGCTATAGATGTTGAGAATGCAACAAGATGATGGAGCTTCGTGGAAAGGAGTCACCTTCACTAAGTGGGCCCGCAGGCAAATTATGGCGCAAAGTCTATTTTTAGACTATGTATATTTTTAGACATATGGATCATGGTCTATGAGTTGCAGTATGTTATTTGTGGATGATTGGTCATGTTGGTAAAAATAGATGGACTTCTATTTTTAGACATATGGGCAGGTTTCTATTTTTAGACTGCCAGGCTAAAAATAGGAACAGTCGAATATTATTATCTCATAATAATATTTGGACTATAAACATTATCTTATCCTCTTGGAGCACTTCAGTTTGAGCTACAGATGTGGCACATGCAGCTGTCAGAAGGAAATACGCTTTTCTTATGAGTCAGTTGAGCTATTGCATGCATGACTTCAGTTAGAACTCATGTGGTTGAGTTTGGTGGAGTTGATTGTGGAGTTGATGGAGTTGTGTTCAGTTTGAACTAGTTGTATTCAGTCTAACTGCAGAATACAATAGTGATGAGTTGTGTGAATTAATTATTAATTAATTCACTAATTATTAACTCATAAAGAAACTAAAGAATACATCAGTTAACTCAGTGCATGTACAATTCAGTGGAGACAGGTGTTAGAGGTTGAGATTGCTATCAGTTGTGACTATAGTTGTGCATGAGATCTTGCACAATCAGTGGGATTGAGTTATGCCAATGAGGATTGCGCAGTGTGGGCCAATACCAAGTAATTATAGCCTGTGCTCACGTGATTTTCAGTGGGAGTGATTCTCTTGTAGCATTGTGCATTGGAGGCAGGCAAAGCAGCGGAGGAGATTTGAACCCGTGACTTGTTCGGATCTGAGCTAGTTTTGTGTGTAACAGGTGGAGATAGTACTGAGTACTTGTGAGGAGTATTGTACTATGTATTGTTACATGTTCTCAATCATTATAATATACAGATAGTGTGGGGTTTTCAGCTGTATGCTTTCCCCGAGATACATACTGTGTTAATGTGCGCATGCGATTGATGTTTCATTGTTTTTGATGCTGCTAAATTGATGATCAACGTAGAGGAGCTTATGTATTATGCATGTATTCCGCAATAGTGTATAATCGGGATAATCTTTGTGAATAAGTGTCATATTATTCAAAATTTCTACAATAGATAGCATTTCAGGTACTAGTGTTGAAAATAGCAACAAGAAATGATAAAATAGAAATGCTAAAAATAGCATTTCTATAAATAGAATTTCAGGATATATTCCAATTTTAATTAGTCCCTGAATTAAAATTGAGAATTAAAATTCAAATTTAGTCTCACTAGTAGTTTGAAAAATAATTAATTAATTCATCTTGAGTTAATTAGTTGGAGAAAATCAAACATGAAGTCTTTGTGAAGACATGCAACAATTATCCCTTTGATTGAGGAAGTTATCACTAGATTAAGAAGATACAGATGAGTTGTATTTGAGTTGTAATTAGTTAGCTCAGTTAACTGAGTTAAGTCCAGTTAAATTAGTTCCAAACAGTTTGTGGAACTAATTGTGGGTTTAGTTAGTTAATGCATGCATGCATGCAGCTAGTGTTCTCCAGATAACTGAATATTCTCTCATAAATAACTCATGCATGTCAGTTCAGACAAAGACCTAGTTGAGATTAAAGGAAGGGACAGTGTACTATCAGTTGGAGGAATTTTCCTATAAAGGAAACTCATCCATGCAGAAGGAATTCACTCCTTCAGGATTGCGCAGTTATTTCAGGGGCCAGAGCAGTGTGTGAGGTGAGAATCACACAGGTGGCAGCTGGAGGACCCAGGAGAAACTGCGCAAGGAAATAGGAGGCTTGGAGAATTGAAGGAAGGCACATGTGTTGTCTATTCTGTCTATGAGCAGCAGTGAGGGATTGTACCGAGAGCTGGATAGCTTGATCAGCTAAAGCTTTGTCTAATCCTGAGATTTTTCCACTTGTATGATAATACAAATAGCAGGGTTTTTTAGCTGAGGCTTTCCCTAGAGTATTCTTCTATGTTTCATGTGTGATTGAATCTTCTTCTCTGTTATATGCGTTCTATTTGATCTTGCTCAAAATCAATTAAGCTTCCACAAGTTTTATTGTAGAAGTAGATTAAGTATTTTTCTTTAGTACATTGCATAATTAGTTTAATCTATGGTGAAATTTCTACATGGTATCAGAGCAAAGGTGATCAAAGCGGAGAACAATATATAAACAAGGGAGAAGTTTGAAGTTTGAAGTTCTTGATTGTAGGTACAAAATCAATTTCTTATCACATCTCAAAGTTCACCAATGACGTTCAATGGCTTGAGACTCGAGTATGCCCTGGATGGCAGCTCGAATTACATAGCATGGAAGGATAGCATGGAGGCGGTATTAGAGGAAAATGGTTTGAAGGACTTCATTGATCAAGAAGTCCCTAAGCCAACAACAGCTCATGCCCAAGAATTAGCGGAATGGAAGAAATGTGTGGTGAGAGCGATGAGGATTCTTCTGGAGGGAGTTCGAGACCATATTGTCTCGAGTCTCCATGGGAAGGAGACTCCATTTTCAATGTGGAAGACATTGAAGGATCTATATAAGAACATCAGCAACCAGAGGAAGCTGGCGCTGAAAGACAAGCTTTGGAAAATCAAGTGCGAAAAGGGCGACAGGATCTCTACATATTGAAACAAGCTCACCATCTGCAGAGATGAGCTTGGAAGTGTAGTAAACACGATAGCTGATGATGACCTGGTGAGTCTTACTCTCCTCGGTCTTCCTAAGAGCTGGCATAGCTACCAGGACTCAGTGAATGGAAGAGAGAAACTGCCAGATTGGGAACGACTATGGTCGGATTTGATGTAGGAGGAGATCAGGAGGAGCACCAGAGATGGTTCTTCATCCAAGGAGGATGAAGAAAATTTCGCCTTAGTGAGTAAGGAAAGGAAAGGGAAGGAGAAGGATTCTCATCCCAAATCGAGTTCTTCTCATGGAGGGAAGAAGATTGAAAAATCTAAAGTGAGATGCTTTAATTGTCATGAGGTGGGCCATTATGCAACTAATTGTCCATTGAAGAAATCCAAGAAGGGATCCTCAGAAGGATCTGAAGGTGAGGCATTGGCCTCTCAGTTCGAATTGGATTTTACCCTCATCGCATGCATGGTTTCATCGATGATGGGTTGTGGTTGGTTTCTTGACAGTGGAGCCTCATTCCACATGACCGACGATAAGAGTTTGTTCAATACCTTGGAGGAGAAAGACCTCCATATGTGCATAAAGATGGGTAATGATGAAAAGTATAGTGTTTCAGGAGTGGGCACGGTTGCTTTTCAGAGGGAGCATGGAGCTCGCATCACCTTGACAGATGTGAAGTATGTGCCAGGATTGAAGAAGAACTTGGTATCGATCGCAATGTTGGAGGACAAAGGCTATGATGTAGTCTTTAGTAAGGGAAAGGTTTTCCTTAGACACATCACCATGAGACAGGTGAAGCAGATCGGTTCACGAGTCAAGAACCTGTATGCTCTTGAGGTTCAAGATGCATGCAAAGCCTTGAGGAGTAAGGCAAATGTTGGAGACTTGGTGGTTGAGAGGGAGAGTACATTACCTCTCAACATGCAACGCTAGAAGAAGTCTCAGAAAATTGTGGAGGAGCCACAATTGGTGAAGCAACTTCAGGAGGTTGTGGAGCAGCCACAACTGGAGAAGACGAAGGGAGACCGAGTGGAGGCATCCACTCATGCAGAGATCTCCAGTAGGGGGAAATCTTGAGCCAAGTCGGTAGAGGGATCACATGCAGCCATACCTCCAGGTGTGAGGTGGGGTGATGTGAAGTGATAGTCCCAAGAAGGCTGAAATAGGGGCAGGATCCTTGAGGTACCCAACCTCTTTGATTAGAACTAGCTACGGGAGCCCCAATGAGGAGTAGTAGGACTGGCTAATTGGGTAGAGACAGATGCGAATGGAGCAGAAGAGAGAGCTACAGTGCAAGAGTCCCAAGATAGTGCAGAGCTAGCAGGCTGCAATAATGCGAGAGGCACAGGAGTGTTGCACCAGTGCAGGATGGCACAGAGAGGTGTGAAATGGTGCGAGATGTAGGGAGTTGTTGCAGGAACGTAGAGGTTAGAGAGGGAGCACTTGTCAGCGACAGAGGGAGCTTCAGCATTAGAGGGTGTTTCTAGCCCAACAGGGAGGTCAGTTGGGAGATCAGTTACTTACTTCTCAGTAACTGAGTTGCAGTGCAGCAGTGGGCAGCACGATGCAACATGATGAGAGGAGGTGTAGTGCGGATGTAGTGCTGGGAGAAAGGACCAGCAGCAACACGGATGCAGCGGGAGGAATCAGTGGGACCGATGCAGTTAGAGATCAAAGTGACAGAGGCTAGAGCAGTCAGATACTGAAGAGCGAAAAAAAGGACTGACTAGGTAGAGTCAGCAAAAGTGCAGAGTTTTTAGTCGATAGAGGCAATAGCAGTCAGAGGATTTGATGATAGAGGCATCATTCTGATTCAGGTTGGATATTTTTTTTGTTTCCGAGTCGCTGGAGCAACAACACTAGTGAGAAGTGTTGCATGCAGAACATTCCAAAGGTTCAGGATCGAGTTCGAGTTGAATGCCTTTCTTGTTGAGAGGGAGTGTTGAAAATAGCAACAAGAAATGCTAAAAATAGAAATGCTATAAATAGCATTGCTATAGATAGCATTTCAGGTACCAGTGTTGAAAATAGCAACAAGAAATGATAAAATAGAAATGCTAAAAATAACATTGCTATAAATAGCATTTCATGATATATTCCAATTTTAATTAGTCCCTGAATTAAAATTCGAATTTAACCTCACCAGCAGTTTGAAAAATAATTAATTAATTCATCTTGAGTTAATTAGTTGGAGAAAATCAAACATGAAGTCTTTGTGAAGACATGCAACAATTATCCCTTTGATTGAGGAAGTTATCCCTTAATTAAGGAGATAAGGATGAGTTGTATTTGAGTTGTAATTAGTTAGCTCAGTTAACTGAGTTAAGTCCAGTTAAATTAGTTCCAAACAATTTGTGGAACTAATTGTGAGTTCAGTTAGTTAATGCATGCATGCATGCAACTAGTGTTCTCCAGATAACTGAATATTCTCTCATAAATAACTCATGCATGTCAGTTCAGACAAAGACCTAGTTGAGATTAAAGGAAGGGACAATGCACTATCAGTCGGAGGAATTTTCCTATAAAGGAAACTCATCCATGCAGAAGGAATTCACTCCTTCAAGATTGTGCAGTTATTTCAGAGGTCAGAGCAGTGTGTGAGGTGAGAATCACACAGGTGGCAGCTGGCGGAACCAGGAGAAACTGCGTAAGGAAATAGGAGGCTTGGAGGATTGAAGGAAGGCACATGTGTTATCTATTCTTTCTATGAGCAGCAGTGAGGGATTGTACTAAGAGCTGGATAACTTGATGAGCTAAATCTTTGTGTAATATTGAGATATTTCCACTTGTATGACAATACAAATAGCGGTGTTTTTTAGTTGAGGCTTTCCCCAGAGTATTCTTTTGTGTTTCATGTGTGATTGAATGTTCTTCTCTGTTATATGTGTTCTATTTGATCTTTCTCAAAATATATTAAGCTTCCGCAAGTTTGATTGTAGAAGTAGATTAAGTATTTTTCTTTAGTACATTGCATAATTAGTTTAATCTATGGTGAAATTTCTACAACACTCCCTCTCAACAAGAAAGGGATTATCAACTACCCCAATCCCGTCTTTGTGAAACTCGAATTTACCTCTTGACAATGCCTTTGTCAATATGTCAGCATATTTCTCCTATGTGGGAATGTAATCTAAGAACATGATCCGCCTCAATGAACAATCTTTGAGATGATGATACTAAATATCAATATGCTTGGACCTATCATGAAAGACTGGATTTTTAGAGAGTTTGATACAACTTTGATTATCACAATAAATCACTGCCGGATCCATCTGCTTACCAAACAAACTAACCAGGATCTTCCTCATCCAGATAGCCTCACATGCTGCCTGACTTGCAGCCATGTACTCCGCCTTTGCCGAACTGAGTGTAATCGATCTCTGTTTCCTGCTGTTCCAAGAAACTATCGTTGACACAATACTAAAGATCCCTCCTAATGTGCTCTTCTTATTGGATGGACTCCCGTGCCAATCTGCATCGATGAAGCCTTGAAGCTTCACTCCATCTGTCCGTCCGTACCATAACCCAAACTGAGTAGTGCCTATGAGGTATCTCAATACATGCTTTTCCACCTTCCAATATAGCTTGGTAGGCCTAACCATCGCTTGACTAAGATGGTTAACTGCACAACAAATATACTGTCATATATTCACCAAGTACATGAGTGAACCCACAAGCTGCCTGTAAACAGTAGCTTCCACTACTTCCTTTGAAGTAGCATCCTCCTTCCTCCAGTTACCAGCTAGAGGAGTCTCCATGGGTTTACTGCTCCCCATGCGAAATCTCCTGAGTATCTCATTGGCATACTTGCCCTGAGATATAAACAACTCCCCATCTCCATGCCATACCTCCATACCAAGAAAGTAATGCATGAGCCCCATGTCCTTCATCTCAAACTCTCTTGTAAGGTCCTCCTTGAAAGATTTGATGAGCTTCTCATCACTTGTTACTATAGGATCATCTACATAAAGTACAATGATAAAAAAACTTACCTTCCACCACTATGTGATACATGTTCGCATTCGATTCACTCTTCATGAAGCCCAACCCAGTGAAGTAGCTATCTATCCCGGTGTACCAAGCATGAGGCGCTTTCTTCAACCCATACAACGCTCTCTTGAGTCGACACACATGCGACTCATGGTCTAAGGTTTCAAAACCTTCGGGCTTCTCTAAGTACACCTCTTCCTCAATCATGCCACTGAGGAAGGCAATATTCACATCCATCTGATGGATCTTCCAACCCATCTGTACTGATAGTGACAAAATGGATATGATTGATGAGTACCTTTCAACAGGAGCAAAGGTCTCATCACAGTCAATCCCCTCTACCTGTGAAAAGTCATGGGCTAGAAATCTGACCTTATGATTCTCCACACTACCCTATGCAGATTGCTTTACCTTGTAAAGCCAATGGGAGCTCACAACTAACTTGTCCTTCGGTCTCGAGACCACATCCCAACATTGTTTCGAACTTTTGAGTCGTACTCCTCCACCATTGCATCAACCCAAACTGATTGCTGCACTGCTTCCTGAAAGGAAGATGGATCTATCACAACACATGCACTCATAAGTGCCATGTATCCAGTGTACCTCTCTGGTGACTTCCTCTATCTGCGCTGAGAAGAGGGTGCTCCCACATTCTCCCGTGCATCATCTGACAATCTGTCAGCCCCTCTAGTGCGGTTTCTTCCCTCTTTGGAAGACTCTTCCTGAGTGGATGTCTCCACTCTATGAACCTATCCATGCGGTTGCTCCACATCAATCTAAGGTTCCTCAACCTTAGGAGCTAAAAGCTCCTCACTCGCATGTAGCTCAAGCTCCCTCTCAAGGGATACTCGCATGGCCTCCTCCTCATCGAACTTGATATCCCTGCAAACTACTGTCATTTGACTGGTCAACATGTACACCCGATAGTTGTGAGATACCCCACAAAGATCCCCAACTCTGCTGTTTGCTCAAGATTCTTCCATGCATATTTGGTCACATGGCAATAAACCAATAACCCAAAAATCTTGAAGTGACTAACATCTGGCCTCTTACCGGAATAAGCCTCGTCTGGTGTCTTCATCTCAAGTACCCTATGTGGGCTACGGTTTTGAACATAAACCGCTGTGTTGCATGCCTCAACCCACAAGTGTAGTGGTAGGCCCTGAGCATGCAACATTTCCCTTGCTTCCACTACTATGCTCCTGTTCTTCCTCTTGGAAACCCCATTTTGTTGAGGGTTATGGGGTGCCATCAACTCTCGTTTAATCCCTTCCGCTGCACAAAAGTTTATAAATTCATTGGAGACATAATCACCGCTATTATCACTCTGTAGAGTTTTAACCTTCTTGCCAGACTCTTTCTCTACCAATTCTTTGAACTCACAAAACTTTGTGAAAGTTTGATCCTTTTTCTACATAAAAAATACCCAACATTTATGAGAATAGTCATAAAAAATATAACATAATACCTGTGTTTGGCCATGGATGCTGTCGAGAATGGTCCACACACATATGAATGGACTCTCTCCAGAATAGAATTTGCTCGACTGTCTCTGTCTCCAAAGGAAGACTTGATGTATTTCCCAAAATTAAAACCCTTGCATGTATCAACTTGCTCAAGCGTACCTTTGGGAAGACCAGTAGAGATTTTCTGCAATATCTTCAAAGCCCCATGATGCAAGTGGCCCAATCGCTTGTGCCATAACTCACCAACGTCTTGGCTCAACATATTTTCCACTTTTGAACTCAAAGAAACACAATCCTCTACCTCTATCTTATATATATTCTGAACTTGAATCCCTATCTTCTTTACTTGACCCGTGGCTATGTGTCAAAGGAACACATTTCCTTTCGAAAATATCACATCATAGCTTCTATCCTCAAGCATGGCAACAGATACCAAGTTCTTCGTCAGTACGGGTACATGCATAACATTCTTCAAGGTGAGGGGAGTCGCATGCTCCCTTTGAAAAGTAATAGTGCCCACACCAGTAAAACTATACTTACCATCATCACCCATATCGATATGGAACTTGAGATCTTTCTTCTCCAGTTCACTGAATAACTCTTTGTCACTAGTCATGTGGAATGAAGCTCCACTGTCTAAGTACCAGACACTTCCCATCATTTAAGATACCATGCATGCAATGAGGGAAAAGTCCAATTCGAATTGGGAGGCCAAAGCCTCACTCGTCGCTCCTCCTGAGGACTTCTCCTTGGAATTCTTCAATGGACAATTTGTAGCAAAGTGTTCCATCTTGTGACAATGAAAACATTTAACTTTCTTCATGTCCTTCTTCTTACCTCCGTGATAAGAATCTTATTTGGAATGGGGAATTTTACCTTTCCCCTTCCTCGCCTTAATCGCTAAGGCACAATTCTCTTTATCATTAGTCTTTGATGAAGAGCCATCCCTGGTGTTCCTTGTGATCTCATCCTGCATCAAATCCGATCATAGTCGTTCCCAATCTGGAAACTTCTCCTGACCATTGACAAAGTCCTGATAACTATGCAAACTCTTTGGGAGTCTAAGAAGAGCAAGGCTCACCATATCCTCCTTGGAAACTGTGATTCCAACACTTCCAAGTTCATCCCGACATTGAGTGAACTTGGTCAAGTACTTTGGAATTGTGTCGCCTTTCTCCATCTTGATTTTACGAAGTTTATCCTTCAGTGCCAACTTCCTTTGATCACTTCTATTCTGATTAAAGTCCGTCAATGTTTTCCACATAGCATGCGAGGTTTCCTTTCCATGGAGACTCAAGACAATATGATATCGAACTCCCTCAAGGATTATCTGCCTTGCCTTCACCACACACTTCTTCCACTCGACCAAGTTCTGTGCATTCGTAGCTGCTGGCTTAGGAATTTCTTGTTCAACAAATTCCTTCAAGTCATTGTACTCTAGCACAACCTCCATCCTGTCCCTCCAGGCTATGGAATTCGAGCTGTCTTCCAAGGCAAACTCAAACCTCAACCCATGGAATGCCATCTGCCGATCTTGAAGTATGTATTGCAAATTTGAATTTCACCTGTAACCTAGAAACTCAAAACTTTGAAATCTCCTCTAATATGCCGTTCTCAACTTCGATACCATGTAGAAAACCTCGTAGATTCACAAGCTAATGCAATTTTCTAAAGCAAGAGACAAGAATCTACTTCTACTCTTTACAACAGAAGCCCATAAACATCGAGCAAACAATAATCAATAGAGGAAGAGAATCAAAGGCACATAACACAATAAATATCCGGGGAAATCCGCAACTCAAAACCCCAGTATCTGTTTTGTATTAATCTGGAAAATCAAGATGAAATTACAATGCTGGTTCTCTCTAGAAAAATCCCAACACTCAGCAAATTCAATCTCCAACTCATAAGAAAGCTCAAGGCCAAATATTAACCTCTTCGCAAGCTCTCCGAGTCTTTATTCCAATGCGTAATTCCTATGGAGGATAGCTTGTATTTAAAGGGAAATAAAGCCTTTAAAAATTGCGCAATCCCTCAAGGGTCAGTTCCTGAATGCATGCACTATCAGTGAAACTCAAAAAAATCTAAAACAAATAGTACACTGTCCCTGCACTCTAGTCTCAACTAGGTCTTTCTCAAAATCGACATGCATGAGTTTCTAATGAGTAAATATTCAGTTAACTAGAGTAGCATTGGTGGAGTTCATTAGTGACACCACTGCCTGTTAACTCACTATTAGTTCTCTCAATTAGTTTTAGAACTAATTTAACTGAACTGACTCATGAAACTGAGTCTTCTATTTTACAACTCACAATTAACTCATACTGGACTCATACAAAGTAGGGAGAACATACACATGACGAAAAAAAGATTTCCAACTCGAAATTTACTAAGTTAAGTAAGTTTAATAAACTTAATTTAACTATTTTAAGTTGCCATGGGAATAGAATTTGAATTTAATTCACAGTTTAATTCAAGGAAAAATTAAAATTGAATTT
The DNA here is from genome assembly GCA_031772625.1 of Pinus tabuliformis. Taxonomy (NCBI): domain Eukaryota; kingdom Viridiplantae; phylum Streptophyta; class Pinopsida; order Pinales; family Pinaceae; genus Pinus; species Pinus tabuliformis. The sequence goes on from CM062819.1 coordinate 1,403,792,310, forward strand.
CTTGTTGCCATTTCTCAACACATTGGGCTAGGTTCAGGGCATCAGGTTCCATTGGTTTTGCAACATCTTTCTTGATGTATTATAGTAATCCATTTTCATCAAGCACCAACTCCATGCGATCCTTCCATGTAATGAAATTCGAGCTGCCTTCCAAGGCATACTCTAATCTCAGTCCATTGAAGGCCATTCTCCTAACTCTGAAGAGATCCTGTTACACTGAATCTGCAAATTCAAACCTTTTGAGAAATAAATTCAAAATTTATGTTCTAATGTGAATCCTGCTCTAATCTAAAATTAAAATACACAATTCTACTCTTTTGATCTACAGAATTTAATTCACAATTTAGAACAATGTTTGCAAACATGCAATAAGAAAAATCCACACATGCACAACATTTTTCTAGGGGAACCCAACTGAGAAAGCCCCTCAAGCCTCTTTGCATTAATAAGATGAATATAGATGTATGACAATTTCTTTTCTGCTCCGAGCACAACCTACAAGTGAATAACCTATCTCTATGCTTAATGAGAAGCTCTGACCCAGACTTAGTCAATTTCTGCCTTTGCTTGAGTCCCTATTTCCTTGTGCAAATCGTGAGGAATCAACCCCTATTTTTTAGGAATTTTCCTCCACTTTATTTTGCAATTCCCAAGGATTGATCATCTGACTGCATGCAACACTTGTACACTCAAACTAGTTTACAACTGCTTGTTACACTACCTTGGAATCTACACCATAGTCGAGGAACTCAAATTCCTTGCATGTACTAGCTATTTTTAGCTGATTGATCAGTTAATTGGATGATCACTGAGTTAGACTACTGTCCCACTACACTACTGACCTTCAACTAGTTCCATTAAATATTAGAACTAGTTTAACTGAACACAACTGGAAATAACTGACCTAGATTACTAAAATTTAGCAATCAAACATGCTTAACTGAACTCCAAGCCCTCTAATTTGAATTTACTGAGCTAACTAAGTGACAAGAGCCATGTCACACAAGTTAAGTGCCTCCAAGTTTTTTGCTGACGTGGAAATTGAAATTTGATCAATTTGACCAACGCAAAGTCAAATTGAGACTTTCTTGCTACACTTCTCAATAAAGAAAACCACCAAAAACTTCCAAGAAAACAACCAAGAAAACCACAAGAAGCCACTATCAGGTGGAGTAGGGCCAAAAATCGACTAAAATTATCTTAATTATAAAGTTCATAAATGGAATCCAAAGTGTTGAGATTAAAAATCAAACACAAATAATCTTGAAGGTAAACAATATTATTGTTAGACTTTTTCCATGAATTGTGACCAATTTGGATTTTATTTATTTTATTTTTTAGTTTGATATGTGATATTATCAAATAAAGTTTTTAAAGTGGATATGTTTTTCTGTTCCTCTTCTACACAGTTAGCTTCTTAGATTTATGTATTGATTATAAGAAAGTATTGTAATTCTTGGTTTTTTTGTTTTTTGTTTTGTTTTGTTTTGTTTTTTTTTTTTTTTTTTTTTCCATTAGAATTTATAAACATCCAAATATGCTTCCTTCTTGTTTAATTTGTGAATCTTCATAGTCCCACATTGGCTATTATAAAATCCTCTTGGTGCTTCAAAATCCCATGTTGTCATGAATTGGAGCATGTGAGGGGGAGGCTCTAGTTTCATTGAGTTAATGGATTTGCATTGGAAATGGGCCTTGTATACACATGACATTTAAGTTGTTAATGAGATAGTACTTATAATAATCAAGGTTATGAAATTAATGTGCAACTTGGAAATTTAAAACACTATTGATACATAATTCCCTTTCTTTTAAAGCTATGGTTTGGTTTGCTAGATAATTTGGCTTTAAATGCCATTGATACATATCTCCCCTATTTTTTGGTCTCATTTGCTAGAGAATTTGGCTTAGAATACCATTGATACATATCTCCCATACTTTCAAAATCATAGTCTCATTTGCTATAGAATATACTTGTTTTTTGATACAAAACCTAGAAGAAATAAAGCTTTTGAAAGCTATGGGTTTCATACTAAGCTCTTTCTAAAATAGATGGAATTTTGCAATAGTTTAAAGAATTCATTTTGATAGATAATTGGCTTAAAATACGATTGATACATATCTCCCCTATTTTTAAAGTTATAGTCTCATATACAAGAGAATTTGACTTAAAATACCATTGATACATATCTTCCCTACTTTCAAATTTATGGTCTCATTTTCTAGAGAATTCAATTGTTTGTTAATTTCTTACATAACCTAGAGGAAGGAAAGTTTTCTAAAAATATGAGTTTCACATTGAGCTCTTTCCAAATATATGCATGTTCTCAATCTTTTAAAGAATTTAATAAGCCCCTCAAACTTCTAATTATACTTCACATTGATCTCTTTCCAAAATAGATGCAAGTTCACAATCTTTTAAAGAATTTAATAAGCCCATCAAACTTTTAAGTATACTTGAGTTTCTACCAACCGCCACAAGTTTCCAGATAGATACAAGTTTGTAATCCTTTGAAGTTGTTTTAGATTTTCCTCCAAAATCATAAGATTTATAATCCTCAAATAATAAAAAAACATATATATATTGATAATAAACTTCTACTTACTATTTCGATTATCCATTAATTATAAAAATAACAATATTTAATTTATATAATTGGTTTTTATTTTAGGAATTTATATGATTTGTTATTAATTTTTTTTTATAACAAAAATAATTATTTTAACCTGTTTCAAGAATTTTTTGAGTTTTTTTTTTCATCCTTAGAAGAATGATTTATTGAGAACTTCTAGAATGAATCATTGAAACTGTGTGAAGAGGCTTCATGAATAGTGTATAATAAATTATCAGAAACTTTTATATTATTTCAAAGATTTTTGGATTTAAAATTCATTGAAACTCTCTACTCTTATTAAGCATGAAATCAAAATATAAAATATGTTATAAATTGCGCTCTGTACTTTTGCAACAAATATTTGTATTTAGAAATATGTTATAAATATGATTGGCAAATTATTATATTTAACATGTTTTTTTTTTTTTTTTGGTAAAAACAATATATGATTTTTAATAATAAAAATAATTATATGTTTTAATTATTAAATTTTTAATAAGACAAATTATTAGAAAATATAATAGTTTAATTAAACATGAATTAATAATTATTTTAATTATAATAATTAAATATATAAAAATGTTTATTTTTTAAATATTCACAAATTAAATTTAAAATTTGGAAAATAAATTTATGGTAAAGGTTTTTATTTTTTATTTTTAAAATTATATTACTATAAATACAAAAACTAAAAGTACATTTTCTAATTTAATTATATTGTTTTCTCATTTTAGTCTTGTTAAGTTATTAAAACGGTTATAAGTTAAAAATTAATTTAAAATTTTTATTTTTTAATCTGTATTCAAGTTTCTGTGATTCATAATGAGTTAAGTAAAGTCTTTTGGTAAAAATCACATAAGAGAAATTTTTGACAGACGCGTTTCGAACCAACAAGGATGAACCACACTTGTTGGTTCGAAACATGTAGGCCAAAAATTTCTGTTATGTGATTTCTACTGAAAGACTTTGCTTACTTTATAATTTTTTATTAACTTGTGATTTGAATCTCTTGGCCTTTGTAACTTTTAGGGTTTTATATAGATTTTAGTATTTTTGTAACGTTTAGGATGAATTTATAAGAAGAAATTTGCTAAGATATTGATCGAATATGATAGTGTTCACATATGTTTTCCAAGAAATTTGTGAAGTTATTGGTCGAATATGATAGTGTTCACATATGTTTTTCATATCGTATATTGAATGTTTGACAAATTTCAATCAAATTTTGATCTAATTCATTAATTTATTAATCAATGGAGCATTAATTCATTTATAAGTGCAACATTCTTAATTCCATTTATTTATTTATCTATTATTGTTTTTGTCAAAATAAAGTTAGCAAGAACCCCTTAACTGTAAATGTTTATTGTAAAATCTTATCAACAATATTGGAAGTAGGTTTCTTAGAAATTAACCTACCTTTAAAACAGTCTTATTGAGGAAGTTAATGACAATAAATTTGGTTTCATGGGACCACTGAGGTATGCCTTACTAAGAAAATACCTATTGCTTATTTTCCCTTGGATAAAACCTCGATATATAGTGTGTTATAGAAACATTGTCTTCATGTGCTTGCACCTAGTATGTCATGTGTCAAAGTCAAACATTATAAGAACTTGTCTTATGGAGTATTTGGTTGGCATGAAATTTTATTAGTTTTGCAAATAGGTTTATTTCAATTTTTTACATATATTTACATATTTATGCTCTATGAATAAAATGCATTATTTAGAAATGGGAAAATGTGTCAAGCTAGATTTGATCACTTCTTTCAATTGTGTTTACATGGAAATCAATACTTTGGTTGATAAATTATCAAAAAATGGACTCTAAAGTTTAGGAAGGCTAGATTATTATACTTGAGTTTAGAAATAGTTTTCTTGTCAACATTCTTTAGTCAATCTAAACTTTCTATTTATATGTTATTTTTTTTCTTGGATTAGTTTATATGTATTATATATATTAGTTTTTTTTTTCAATTCTAAAGGTATATGATGGAAGATTATATGACTTAGATGGCTCTTACATACTTAAAAAATAAAATTATATTGCTTCTATTCCTCTATACTTTGATTTCCTTCTATTCATTAACTCTATAACTCTTACAATCAATCCCCTTCCAACTAAATTTACTCATAACCTTCTCCCATGCTGCCCCCATCCATAGGTTGTCGGAGTGTGGGGAGATCAATTACATGTGGTCGAGATCGTCAAAGATCACGTAGCTCGACAAGAGTTCACGTTACACTGGTAGATCCTGGCTCCAACGCCAATAGGAGTGTTAGCGACAATGTTTCTCTCTCTCTCTATTGATGATGTTACAGAGAGTGGACCATCTTCACCTATCACAAGTACACCTCATGCATTTTTAAATCCTCTTTAAACTTTGTGTGTTTATGTCTTGAAATTGTATTTAATTTTTAAATCATCTTCAATTTATGTGTTTGAATTTAATGTATATGTTATTATGTTTAGATTTTTATATATGTTAAATTATGTTTATGATTTGCAAAAGCTGAGCAAGGAAAAGTTAAGGGTGGAAATGCAACATCAATCCCTCCGTGGGATGATACCACATCCACTATCATGCTCGAGGATGTTATGGACCAACATGCATGGATTACACAAGAGCTGGGTACACTCCCTGCTCACTCGCCTACTAGACATAGCTTGACTTTGATGTTGGAGAGCATCAATCGGTTGATCCAGACCTACCAGAGGGCGGGCCCACATAGCGACCTCCTACATGCTATACATAGGACTAGGAGGCAGAAGGTTAGAGGCCTAGATACTTGGGAGGTGGTAAAAGTCGTCACTAAGGAAATTGATGTGCATGGGGAGTTGTTTGACATCCCTCTGGGCCACCATGCTATACATCATGGTACGATTCCACTCAAATACTTTAAGAATGTTGATGTTGCCCATTTTATTTATGATTGATTCATTGGAGCTTAGGGACATTTTTCCCACCATGACTAGGCCCCCCTTTACTTTTCCCGACATGTATATGTGGAGTTCGTGCTGCATATGAGGTCAGATTACACAAACACTGAATCAAAGTTTTATGGAACCGACAGGGGATGTAGCTAGGATCATCCCAAGGCACATATGGACCCTGCACATGTACCACCACCTCCGAGATTGATGCCACGATCGTATTAGAGCGTGGTATTATCGACGAAGCAAGAGGAATCGTCATATCTCAACATTGAGACCGAGGTTACCATTGCAGACCACATTGGCTAGTGCGTAGGTCACATCACGTGGATAAATGAACATACCACTACCATTTCCTCCTGACCTACCAATTCCATTAGTTGTTGATTCAATGCTCAAGCTTCTACCCCCTGACCAACTTTTTTCATATGCAAGTATGTTTTGTTATGCTATCCGTGAGACTTGGAAGGTGTACGACCCGTGTGACACAGGCCAGGTACATATATACAAAACTTTTGAATATTTTCGTCCAATTATGCATTATTTATATTAATAAGTTTGTATCATATTAAATTTACATTAGTAAGTTCATGATAACACGTTGACATAGGGATATATGGATGAGATTATGCAGTCATCTGAGGGGGAAATTGATCATCTAGAGCAACCTCCATCAGTGCATGTTTCCATGGAGTCTCCTCCACCTCCACCTCTACCTCCGCCTCATCACACTCACATGGAGGAGAGTCACTATGTAGAGCCACCTGGATTAGTAGTTGAGGTAAACTTTTTAATTCCTAAGATTTCAACATTTTTTTATTTATTTTTGTTAAATGCACGCTAATTAATTTGTGGACTAATTATTATTTGTTTTTTTCCATTATGTACACATGCCCAAATTCATAGTGGTGTTTAGGTCGTAACAATGTGGCTACAAGAGTGGGATACTAGGTACGGAGGCGTTGCCGATGTGGGTCCATCGATGTAGACCCCAATCATTGAGCCACAAGCACAAGAGCACTAAACTTAGATTGATCAGACCCCCGTCCCACCTACCTTTCATTTGGACTCGAGTGAGGTTAATATATTCATATGTAATTAAACACGGTTCAAAATAATTTATTCCTATATTGTTTATTTTGTAAATAATGATAATTAGTTTGAATTTGAATGTGTTATATTGCAGTACTGGGATATGGACACCATGTTTGACCAACAGTCACATAGGGTAGTGATACTTAGACCACATATTTTGTATATTTTCAAGCCCATTTCATAGGCACATTCACATGTGATCCAGACTTTGTATATTTTCATATGGACAATTTATAAATACATGAACATTATTTTAGTTTATGGATGCTTATTATATCGATTTATGGATGTTCATGTAATGTAATTTGTATATATTTTCATATGAACAATTTATTGATACATTCATTATATCATGTTGGGTGTGACCCAACTTGGTCCAGTTTTGGTCAAAGACTCTTCATTTTGAGGATCGGAGTGCGTGGAGTCCACAAATTTCTATTTACCACGCAATATCTAGGGGCTTCGGGGTGGGTCAAACCCCTCATTTTGTAATGGATATCAGGGTTTTAGCTCATTGCTTTGTTGAGTCCATGGTATGTGGACCATGATTTTTGTAGCAATGTAATGTATTTAAGGACATGTAATGATTGTAGAGAATAATAAGTAGATCATAAGATAAGGAGAATGGAAGTGATCGAATCTTTTTTTCTGTTTTGGGTCTTAAAGAAAGGCTCCGCAGTTGAGTGCATAAAGGCCTTGGAAGAGTCTGCAACTGAGTGTGCAGACCACCTGCAGTTGGGTGCGCAGGTCAAAGAAGTTGTATGTGCTGAAAGATCTATCCTAATAAAGAAGAAAAAGTTTTGGCGAAGTCTTGTGTATTTGTAATCTGTGTTCATATGTACTGATATGCATGCTTGTTAATTATTTATGTGAAGGAATGCATGTTATATTGTTCTCTGATATGTTTATGTAATAAGCGCAAATATGTGAAGTAAAGCATCAACGCGAAGTATTTTATGTATGCGAAGTTGTAGATCAGTATAAAATGTAAGAAAACACACGGGTGCCACAACGCAGTATCCCTCTGGCTGCAGAAATCTGGTTCTGCAACCTCTCATAACTGCTTCGGGTGAGGCTGTGATCTTCTTGCAGGTTGTTCCCAAGAGGGCCAGTGGTTGAGGGTTTCGTTGGTTCACAATACACTTTGAACCTGGGTCCAAGCCCCCTAAAATCCAACAAATGGTTTCATTACCGGGACTTGAACCCGGGTCTCTCAGCGGCCTGTTGGGCGCAACCCAACTTGGTCCAGTTTTGGTAAAAGGATCCACATTTTGAGGAGCAGAGTGTGTGGAGTCCGCAAAGTTATATTCACCGCACATTATCTAGGGGCTTTGGGGTGGGTAAAAGCCCCTCATTTTGTAACACATATCAGGGTTTTAGCTCATTGTTTTGTTGAGTCCATGGTATGTGGACCATGGTTTTTGTAGCAATGTAATGTATTTAAGGACATGTAATGATTTGTCGAGAATAATAAGTAGATCATAAGATAAGGAGAATGGAAGTGATCAAATATTTTGTTCTGTTTTGGGTCTTAAAGAAAGGCTCCACAACTGAGTGTGTGGAGGCCTTGGAAGAGTCTGTAGCTGAGTGCACAAACCACCTGCAACTGGGTGCACAGGTCAAAGAAGTTGTATGTACTGAAATATCTATCATAAAGAAGAAGAAGAAGTTTTGGCGAAGTCCTTTTTATCTGTAATCTGTGTTCATATGTACTGATATGCATGTTTGTTAATTATTTATCGGAAGGAATACATGTTATATTGTTCCCTGATATGTTTATGTAATAAAGACAAATCTGTGAAGTAAAGCATCAACGCGAATTATTTTATGTATGCGAAGTTGTAGATCAATATAAAATATAAGAAAACACACGGGTGCCACATCATAGTATCCCTCTGGCTACAGAAACCTGGTTCTGCAACCTCCCATAATCACTTCGGGTGAGACTGCGATTTTCTTGCAGGTCATTGCCGAGAGGGCCAGTGGTTGAGGGTTTTGTTGGTGCACAATACACTTTGAACCTGGGTCCACGCCCCTTAAAATCCAACAAATGGCTCTGTTGCTGGGACCGGGATCTATTTGAGGGATATGTTTTGGTGTCTGTCGAAGAAGGAAATCTAGGAGTGGGTTGAACAAAAAGAGTGAGAATTCATAGTTCAGGAAAACAAAAATCTGCGATTGTCGACTGAAGCCTGGTTGTAGAAGTATCTCTTTATAGAACAACACGAGATCTTCTTCGTGACGTTTTCTAATGAACTATATGAATGGGTATCAAAGTTGACTGAGCATAAGACTTGTTTCAAAAACAACGAGCCTACCATGTGGAGCCTTGAATTGATACAACGACTCAAGAATACTAACAACAGTATCTCAAGAGTGGTTGATTTTTGGATTGACAGTATCCTGGGAGGATTTATTACTGAGTTCGCAATAGACACGATTGTATATTACAACAAAGATGAGTGAATATTTTTCAAGGGTTTGTGAAGTAAGTACCTAAATTATTTGAAGCTGTGGATTAAAATGCTTTTATGTGAAAAGGGCTTACTACAAATGCAATCAGATTAATGTTTGGACAAAGAGGGAATAAGTCTGAACCAGGACCGGGGTCTACGCGAAGTGGAAAGCGATATAGAGTAGATCTCGAACCAAAGAACTTTATTGAGACTAACTATAACCCCTTGTTAGGTGGGCATGAGAGTGAAGAAGAAGGAAGTAACCCTGCAACCCTGTGGTATTCACCCTCCCATCCTGAAGGTGCGTCGAAGTTAGGATTTGAGAAAAATCAGGGCATCTTTGGGATTCCCTATCTATCTACTCCCCTTAACCCCCACCCCCCTCCCCCTAATCACCCCCCTTCCGCTCCACCTAACACCTCGAGAAGGAAAATGGGCGATGACATTAAGCTACCTATATTTAGAGGACTTGGATCAGAGGATCCCGACCAATTCTAGTTTGTAGTTGACACAGTATGAAAAGAAAGACAAATCACTAACGAAGATGTAAAGAATGAAGAGCTCATCACGACACTGCGAGAAAGAGCGTTGACATGGTACATGAAGTATTATACGACTAATCAGGCTTCTTCGTTGAAATCAGAATCATAGTGCATTACGGAGTTCAAGGAAATCAAACGGATGGTTACTGAGTCTATGTGGGAGTTAGACCAACGATTCAAGGTGTTAATGGGACAATTAAGCTTTAACATACCCCTAGAACAACATAAATAATGGTTTATAGCTGCGCTTGTGCCACATATTAGGTTACCCTTGACGAAACAGAAGATCGTGACTCAAGTCGAAGCATTAGAGATTGAAATGAAGCTGGAAGCCTCTCTGATCGGAGATACTCATGCAGGAGTACAACAAATTCAGAGTCAGATAGAAAATTTGACCTTGGAATTGAAAGATCTAAAGAAAGGTAAATAAACTAGACCAGAAGTATGGTGTATAAAATGCAAAGCAGAGGGCCATTATAAGGATCAATGCCCTGTATTAAGATATTACTTGGAAAGTGGAGCACCTAATCGAGTAAACATAGGATCAAGTTTGTGGTTTGATATTTGTAGAACGAGAGGCAAACATCGCTCTGAATATTTCTACTTATTACAGAAGTATGTGCAGACCCCAAAGTAATTGTTTTGCAACTTTTGTAAGTTAGTGGGCCATGATGAGAGAAATTGTAAAAGTTATGACTTGATGATGGAGCGTAGTGCTGATGCTTATAGAATGCAAGATGAAGGACATACACATGAGGATCCATGAAAACATGCTGGTAGAGGAGGTTTCCAAGGACGTGGATGAGGATGAGGAGGATGAGCTGGTCAAGGACGAAGCCAAATTACTTGTTATAACTGTGGACAGGCAAGACACTTCTCAAGAGACTGTCAGAACCCTACTACAACCTGTAGCTACTGGAAATATTTTGATCACGCGATAGAAGAATTCCCTGTCCTTATTGCAAAGATGCAGGAGAAAAGGAACTAACAACCTGCAACAAATATTCAAGTGATGATTGCTAAGCCAAGGGAGGATGAACTGTACATCAACATCATAACAAGGAGTGGAGCTGCGATAGGAGACGATAAAGGTAAGAAGAAAGTAGAAGAGACATGGGTAAGAAAGACCGAAAAAAGTTCCCCTAGGTTTAGTATCCAAAAGGATAAAGAAACGTCCATGGGAGTGAAGTGAAGCTTCATGGATGCTGGGGCTTCAACATCTAGTGCAAATTGAACTTAATGCCAAAGAAGGACTGCAACAAAGTGTATACTCTGACGCAAGAATTAGATCCAAGTATTTTGAAGTCGTTCTTACAAACTTGCATGAAGTTGTTAAAGAATCAGAAGGTTGTCGAAGGACTCCAAGAGTTGATAGACTCCTGCGTTGATAAAGAGGTATCATAACGTGATCTGCGCTTAGTAAACAATTTACATCAACACAAGAAGAGAACGAGGAAGGAAATGAGATTAACTGCGCAGATCGGGGAATATGATATGGATCAGGTAATCCTAGATTTAGGATCTGATGCCAACGTGTTACCTAAGCAAACTTGGGAGTTAATGGGAAGATCGAAGTTGCAGTGGTTGCTGATATAGTTAAGGATGGCCAACCAATAGAAGATTGTCCCTATGGGAAGGTTACCTGGCATCATAGTAGACATTGAAGGAGTCCGAACCATTGCAGACTTCAAAGTGATTGAAATTGTAGATGATAAAAACCCTTATCCGGCGCTGCTTGGATTGGATTGGGCTTTTGATAATTTGGCGATAATAAATTTGAAGAAGAGACAAATGGTGTTCAAAAAAGACGATATGAGGGTCATTGTCCCTCTAGACCCTTCAAAAGGAGTGCACTATATAGAGCTTGTTCGAGATGAGTATTGTGACTCAGATGTCGACAACATTTATCATATAACAACTAAAGAGGAATATTGGATTAATCCCACTGTAGATGGAAAATTGGGCTGGGAACATGATAGTTCTTGTACTTCATATTCCAAGGAAGAACTGGAAAATTGGCAGAACATGTTATATGAAGTTTCTACCACAAAATCACTTCGCTGCATAACTTTTGAGGTATGTGATCTGCCTTATTATGATGGGATCAGAGATGTAAGCCTGTTTCTTGATGAATATGAAAGAGAAATACCAGAAGAACAGAGGTTGCAAGCTTTGGATGTAGCCCTGAGGTCTACACCTGCTAGATGGTGGGGTACTCATAAAAGAAATATAGCAGATTGGCAACAGTGTCGAAGATTAATGTGGATCAGGTTTGGCTCAATCGACACAGAAATAGAAGTAAAGTATGATGGTAAGGTTGATCCCCGAGAGAATATTCATCGTTGTACTTTGGTTTGGAAAGAAATTCCAGAACAAGAGTGGGTACATGGGTTTATCCACACACTAGAAACGATTCCTATGAATTGGTATCTTGAAACAAAACTGCAACATGGAACTGCGAACTGGATAGATTTGGTTGAAGGGTTCAGGATAACATTCAATTTTGAAGATGATTGTCTGTGTATAGACTTGACTCTTCAAGTAATCAGAGAAAAGGTTTTTAAGAATGAATCTCCATTAACTTGGCAACATGATTGGATTGTGTAGTTACAAAATGCATTGGAATTTTATAATATCACTGCTGAAGAAGATGAAGATCCATGCAATATTGATATAATAGAATCGAAAGGACATCGTGAAGTTGTTGGACCAGAACCAGAAATACTGGATATAACGCAACTAGTAAAAACACAGAAAATGAATATTGGGATAGAGGAAGACCCAAAGTTCACAATGATTGGAGACTATTGGGATGCAGATACAGTTAGTAAAATCACAGAGCTGCTACATGAATACCGAGAGCTATTCCCTACGAAGTTTTCAGAAATGAAGGGCATATTAGGGGTCGTAGGAGTTATGAGGATCCCTCTGAAACCTGATGTGAAGGCTATGAAGCAAAGACCTTATAGGTTGAATCTAAAATTCAAGGAAAAAGTGAAGGAAGAACCATACCAAATGCTAGCAGCAGGGATCATCGAACCTGTCGAAGAGTCTGAATGGGTAAGTCCCGTGATAGTTCAGTAAAAGAAGACTAAAGGAGAGATTAGAATTTGTGTTGACTTGAGGAAACTAAATGATGCATGTGTGCATGACCATTTCCCTACACCATTTACAAATGAAGTATTGGACAATGTAGGAGGTCATGAGGCCTATTCTTTCATAGATGGATTTTTGGGTTACCATCAGATCAAGATTGCGCTAGAAGATAGACATAAGACAAAATTTGCAACAGAGTGGGGCTCATTTTAGTACACAGTGATGCCTTTTTGCTTGAAGAATGCGCCTGCCATATTTTATAGAGTTGTAGTCGCAACATTTAAGGAGTACATACACAAATTCTTGGAAGTTTACTTTGATGATTGAATAGTCTTTAGGATATTAAAGAAGCATATTGCGAGCTTAAGACTTATGCTGGATACATGTAGGAAACATAAATTTTCACTTAAGTTGAAGAAGTGTATATTTTGTGTGCCTTGTGGCATACACTTCATGCATATATTGTGCAAACATGGTTTTCTGGTGGACCTCACGAAGATAGCAATCATTGTGAACTTTCCAGCACCAAAAGCAGTGAGACAACTGTGCACGACGCTTGGACACACTAGCTATTACAAAAGTTTATAAAGGGTTATGCACAGATAACTACGCCAATGGAGAAATTATTGAAGAAATATGTCACTTTTAAATGGGACAAAGAATGTCAGAAGAGTCTAGATATACTAAAGGAGATGACAGTAACTGCGCCGATCTTAGTTTTTCTGGACTGGAATAAGGAATTTCATGTACATGTCGATGCATCTTACATAACACTTGGTATAGTGCTGGCCTAGCTAGGAGCAGGCGAAGTTGATCACCCCATAGCTTTTGCAAGAAGAAAATTATCCAAGATGGAAAATAAATATACTACAACAGAAAGAGAAGGGTTATCTATGGTTTATGCGTTACAGAACTTCACTCACTACTTGTTGGGATCAAATTTCAATATGTTCACTGATCGCTCCATGCTGAAATATTTGGTGAATAAGCCTATTTTAGGAGGAAAAATCTGTCGATGGTTGTTGTTGTTCCAGGAGTACGATTTTGAGGTTGTATTCAAGCCTGGAAGATTAAATGACGAGCCCGATCATATGTCGAGATTAGAGACAGGAGAAGAACCCACTAGTATCAAAGATAACCTTCCCGACGCATAGTTGTTCACAATTAGGATCGCGGATGATCACTTCACGGATATTATTTAGTTTTTGTCCATAAGGAATGGCGCCCACAGAGTACACTATGCAACAGAGGAAGAAATTGGTGGTAAAAGCAACTGATTTCACGTTGATTACAGGGAATTTGTACAAAATGGGACTGGATGAAATAATGCAAAGATACGTCCTAAAACATGAAAGGAAGAGTATTTTAGGAGAAGCTCATGGAGGAGTCGCAGGTGGACATTATGCAGGAAAGGCCACTGCACATAAAATATTGATAGCTGGGTTATGGTGGCCCATAATACATAAGGATGCACAAGAGTTTTGTCGAGCATGTGATATATGTCAAAGAACATGAAGGCCATCTAGAAGAGACAAAATGCCATTAAATCCACAGGTGACATTGCAATCATTTGACAAGTGGGCTATTGACTTTGTTGGACCTATTAACCCACTAGGAAAGAAAATCAGCGCAAGATACATAATCATTGCAAATGATTATTTGACGAGGTGGGCCGAGGCATATGCAGTGAAGGATTGCAGCGCATATACCACCATGAAGTTCATTGTTGAATACATTCTATCCCGATTTGGGTGTCTGAAGATATTAATGAGTGAACAAGGCTCACATTTCTTGAATCATATTATTGAGGAACTAACTCAAGAGTTTCAATTACACCACAAAAAAATTACCCCATATCACCCTAAAGGGAATGAGACACTCGAAGCTTTCAATAAAATTATGGAGAATGCACTCACAAAAGTGTGCAATGTGAACATAAATGACTGGGATCTAAGGATTCCAACAATGTTGTGGGCATATAGGATAACATGCAAGAAATTGATAGTCCAGACACCTTTTAGGTTGGTATATGGAGAAGAAGTCATGCCTATGGAGTACATTGTGCCAAGTTTGAGAATAGAAACTGTCACAAATATGACAGACTCCGACATTATGGAGGAAAGGATGGTGCAATTTCTTGCCTTGAAAGAGGACATTTTTATAACAGGTTTTCATCAACAAGTACAAAAAGGAAGGGAGAAATCCTGGCATGACAGACACATCAAGAAAAAGCTATTCCAAGAAGGATATCTTGTACTCTTATATGATAGCAAATTCACGAAGTTCCTGGGAAAATTTAAGACACATTAGTTAGGACCGTATATCATTAAACATGTCTTTGATGGTGGCGCAATTTAGCTTGCGAAGTTAAATGGTTAGCTGATTCCAGAATGAGTGAATGGTATAATATTGAAGGTATACAAGGATGACTTTGTCCCTGGAGCTTCTCACTAAAATACAAAAGGAGAAGAGTCTTAGTGCCACTAACAGTTGAAAGTGGGCACTGGACTATAAACTACTATACATAAGGGGAATTCACCAAAGAAGGCTATTGCATAATATTCAGGGGTATGTTGAAGTCAGAAAGAACCACACCAAGGAAGGTTACTGCGCGACATTTAGAAGTATGTCGAAGTCCAAAATAACCATGACGGAGGGTAGGTTACTGCGTGATTGTCAAAGATAACCAGAAAAATATGGCCATTGGAAGGAAAAAGCTACCGTTAAAATAAAATTGCCATTAAAAGGCACGGGAGAAACACATTTATGAAGCACAACTGGCCGAATCTAGCACCATACTTTCATTAAATGAGAAAAATCTAAGCCAATCATGGGGTTTGAAATTCAAATTCTCTATAAAAGCCATGTCCTGCACCACATTTTACACTTTGCTGTCTAGAGAATTTAGTTTGTGAAATTGCAACTAAGTGTGAGAGAAGTGAGCTGTTGTATGTCTGAGAGAATCTTTGAGGAAATTTCTAGAGCATTTGCAAAGAAAGGGTTAGCAGGTATCATGGAAGCGCAGATTGGAAAAACTGCAACAATGAGTGTACCCATGTCCCCAAGGCACATGAGGTCGCAGAGAAAACAAGTAGTTACAAAAGAACAACCCAAGAAAATACCTAAAAAGAGTCCAATTGAAGACTCTGGAGTAGAGCTAAGAACATCCCCAAGGAAGAAGACAATAAAAGAGTAGCAGACGAAGCCCAATCAAGATAAGAAACCTAAGGATAAGGCAAATAAGCAAGTACAACAAGAAGAACCAGAGGAAATTCATGACAACGAGGAGGAAGCTGAGATGCCCCAGATAGAGACAGAGGGCGCAAAAATTCCCTCTTTGCTGCCATCATATTTTCCACCGAGGAAACCGAGTGCCAAGCCGGTGAAGGACGCGAAGTTCTACACATTCACACCATTGCTACTAGAAAAAGTGCCGTTTGAAGGCGAAGTGTTGGGGAAAATGCCGCAATTGAAAATGGAGGATTAGGACTTTAATGGCAGAAGTAAATATCCCCAGTTCGAACTGAGCAAGTAGCTACACCATGTCTATTATATAAAGAGAGGAGTTACTAGACTGGAGTCGCACCTGTGGGTTGCAGGATTGTAGAGGTCAGGCTTGTTAAACATGTTAAACATGCCACACTTCTGTAGAAGCACGTCAAACACAACCTGTGTTCAACAACTATTGGTATTAGTTCATGATGGATGCCTCTGGTTGGGGATGGGGATCCCAATTGACGAAATGAAGATAAGGAGGATTATTGGGCTACCTCACCAAGTAAAGGACCTCGCTGAAGAATTAGTCAGTAAGAAACAAGACAAAGAAATGACACAGACTATGAAGGAGAAGTTCAGGATTATTAAGAAGTCGCGCGGTTACGATATCAACTCTATTAGTGACCAAGGGGTGTGCTTCGCTGAACACATTCTAGTGGGGAAAATAATGAGGAAGTGCAGAGCGAATGAAGTTCCTGCGGTTGTGGTCTCCTTAGCCATGTAGTGTAGTGCCAAAATCCAGTTTAATTGGGCCACAAGCGCAGGAAGAAGGAAACACATTTCATTATGCGTGGTTGATCTTGATCATCACACCGATCAAATGGAAGGAGATGAAGGACTCACAGTTTCCTCCTGTTGAAACAAATGTATGTGAAGCCCCATGATATGCCTCACTATGGCATACTAAGGATTCACTATGTGCGAAGGAGAATTTTTTTTTCTTTATACTATTGAGCATGGATTTTCACATGGTGGTGCACCAGTATCCCAGGTTATCACCTAGCTTGTATAAGTAGTACCACAACATCGCAACATTCAAGGCTAGTTTTCATAGAGTCTACATCAAGGCATGAAAGGATCCAATGGAGACATGGAACCCTTTGCCATATTTGGTCACTGAAGATGAACTAATCGCAATAATACAAAAATGGTCAGCTGAATGGATGAACCCAACCATAGATGACATTAAAGAAATGGGTGGCACTGTGCAGCATGTGGGTCTAAGTGGGACAGACAAAGGAAAAGAAGTAGAGAAACCAGACCCAAAGACAGAGCCCGAGATAGAGCTAGAGACTGAACGTGATATCCATGACCCTCTCAGTGACATAGATCCAATAGAGGAATCACCATTCATCGTAAAAAGGAGGGTACCTACAGTAACTACGTCGGGCATCTGGAAGAAATAGAAGACGAGAAAATCTAAGGGCGTGATACCACTTTTTCTCACTGACGGGGACATCGATGAGATTGGAGAAAATATCCAGGAAGTAACAACGGAGATCTAGAACAAGGTCGATGATCACTAGAAAACGATCTTGACAGATGTGTAGCAAGGCATCACAAATTTAAAGGTATTGGTGTAGTCAACCAGATAACCAGAAAAACTAGGTCAGCTATTGTTGCCAGAGTGACGAATAGAAACAACGTTCAGAGTGAGGATTTTGCAGGTACCAGCTGGAGCGTTGCAGTTTGAATCACTAGAGGGTAGAGAACAAGAAAAATCTTGGGACAACGTCAACATGAACATTACCGCACTACCGATTCAGGTATTACATGAGATCCATCAAAGTATTACAGATGAGCTGAAGGAGTGAGAACAATGCACTTCACTGTTGAGCATTCAAGTGGAAAAGGACAGAGATTCACTATACAAGGAGTTCGATCAATTGAT
The DNA here is from genome assembly GCA_031772625.1 of Pinus tabuliformis. Taxonomy (NCBI): domain Eukaryota; kingdom Viridiplantae; phylum Streptophyta; class Pinopsida; order Pinales; family Pinaceae; genus Pinus; species Pinus tabuliformis. The sequence goes on from CM062819.1 coordinate 1,403,810,218, forward strand.
AAAGGAACGGGATGGAGCACGCCAACAACAACAAAAACTTGAAAAATTAATCACAAAAACTTGTAACACAGTTCCAGACGTGAAGGTCCGCGAAGAGGAATCACTAACATAGAAGGTCGCGAAGCTTTCCCTCGTGATAAGGGACTCAAAGAATAAGATCACAGAGATGAATTTCGAGTATGAAGTTAAGATTACTGAGCTGCAAATGAGGCTACAACCTGTCACACCACCAGAAGTATGGGAGCAAAGGGAGAAGGATTTAAAAGCTACACTGGAAGGCATCTCTGACACAATGGAGGATTATGGAAAGTTAGTCGATGAGACTATGCAGCTTTGGACCTCACTATAGGAGGATCCAAAAATTCAAAGGATTTACAAGCGAAGCAAAAGCAGTGGGAAGAGATCGTGGCAACTGCGAAGACCCTACCAGTCTTGCAGAGGCTTGCTAACATCACTGAAGGGAAGAATCTCCAAAAAGAGATTGAAGATATTCGAAGGAAAGAGAATATTTTGACAGAGAGGACTCAAACATGGTAGGATGAGGCCCTCCATATTTCGAAAGAAGTAGATGAAAGGCTTAGGGAGCTACGACAGAGAGAGAGAGAGAAGTTCCGCAGAAGATTGCCAGACCAACCATAGAGGCATTGCTGGAAGAAGTGTGTCGAGAGGAAAAGTAGGTAGCAAAAATAGTCCAACAATACAATTCCGTCTACAATGGCATCACAAAAAAGATTAAGGGGACTGCAGTTGAGTGACTCGGGACAAGTCACATGTGACTGTTGGGGGCCTGTTGGGTGTAACCCAACTTGGTCCAGTTTTGGTGAAAGACTCTGCATTTTGAGGAGTGGAGTGCATGGATTTCACGAAGTTCTATTCACCACACAATATATAGGGGCTTTGGGGTGGTTCAAAAAGGCTCATTTTGTAACAAGTATCGGGGTTTTAGCTCATTGTTTTGTTGAGTCCATGGTATGTGAACCACGTTTTTTGTATCAATGTAATGTGTTTAAGGACATATAATGCTTTGTCAAGAATAATAAGTAGATCATAAGATAATGAGAACATAAGTGATCAAATCTTTTGTTCTATTTTGGGTCTTAAAGAAAGGCTCTACAACTGAGTGCATGGAGGCCTAGGAAGATTCTGCAGCTGAGTGCGCGGACCACCTGCAGCTAGGTGTGCAGGTCAAAGAAGTTGTATGTATTGAAAGCTCTATCCTAATAAAGAAGAATAAGTTTTGGCGAAGTCTTGTGTATCTGTAATCTGTATTCATAAGTACTGATATACATGCTTGTTAATTATTTATGTGAAGGAATACAGGTTATATTGTTCTCTGATATGTTTATGTAATAAGCGCAAATCTATGAATAAAGCATCAATGTGAAGTCTGTTATATATGCGAAGTTGTAGATCAGTATAAAATATAAGAAAACACACGGGTGCCACAACGCAATATCCCTATGGCTGCAGAAACTTGGTTCTGCAACCTCCCATAATTGCTTCGGGTGAGACTGTGATCTGCTTGCAGGTCATTGCCGAGAGGGCTAGTGGTTGAGGGTTTTGCTGGTGCGCAATACACTTTGAACCTTGGTCCAAGCCCCATAAAATCCATCATTTCAGTTTATTGATGTTTATTAATTATTGTTTATGGATATTCATTAAATTATAGTTTACAGAAGTTAATTATTTCGTTAGTTAAAAAACATTCTGCAGTATAACTTTTATTTAAAAGATAACAATCGTTTTTGGTCAAGTTGTTTGAGTTCTCCAAACATTACACCAGGCTTGACCTATGGCTTGAGAAACCGCAACCTAGGCACGGGTATCGCACCCGACCCGAGCCACACCAACCCTTAACATGAATGGATTTTTGCCCATAGAGTTTCAAACTGATGACCTTGACATCATGGAGTGACTTAACAATACACTCCAATCACCGTTTATTCTATGCCCTGTGGGCACAACTTAAAATTAATTAATTAAAATACTAATATTTAATTTTTAAAATATAATTTTACTTTGTATTTAATGAGTTTTATCAACCATTTTGTGAATATTTTTCAATTATATGCTAGATTGAAATTATCTCTCCATGGTATTAAAAAATAAAAGGTTATAACAAATTCATATGTAATCAACTAAAGCCTCCATGGTATAAGATTTAAGCATCATGTAGGACTCTCCATTAAATCACGAATATGGAACTTAGAAGGTTCAAAAAGTAAAAGCATTATGTAGTCACCATCAAGACACGAATGTGGAATCTACAACATTTAAGAAGTAAAATTTTACAAAACATTCATTTTTATTTCTAGTTTCATGGACTAAGAAAATAACTACAATCATACTATGATGCAAGTCACTTTGATACTTAAAATGAACTAAAATATGCGTCATATTGGCTCATAGAAAGTGCCTTTTAGTGTAATCAATGTATACTATTACAATGATTTTAATAAATTGTTTGAATTCTAAAGTCATATATATATATATATATATATATATATATATATATATATATATATATATATATATATATATATGGAAATTTCTGCAACCCACCCATATACCATTGCGGTCAACTATTTTAGGATTACTTTAATATGTTACTTGAAATTTTGGATGATTCTACACAATTGAAATGCCACTAGTTTAAGAAATTTTAATGGTTAGAAGTACGAGGTTTCCATAATTGTGTTTATTCTACCATCATGAATTACATAAAATGCTTAAATTAACATCTCTAATACTAATGAATTGTTTAAATAACACTCAATGATTTTCTAAAATAAGTTGAAAATCTCTTTGATGCTTTTATGGCCACTTCCTAATTTTTTCTAATTAGAAATCATATACATACTAATTTATATATCATTTATGACTAACTTCTAGCATTTCAACCAATCATATCAAGATGAAAATCCCAAGGTTTACTATTAGGCTAATTATAAAATCACTAAGATACACCAGAATATGTAAAGACCTATGACATTGGATATGTATGAAGTTAGTACCTAAGATACACCAAAATATGTAAAGACCTATGACATTGGATATGTCTGAAGTTAGTAGATTGGATATGTCTTTAGAGCTTTCTTGTGTTCGAGTGATTTTATAATATGGTCAATAATGGATCTTTGGATTTTTGACTTTTAAAGTAACTTGAACACATTTTCATATGATTGTTTTATTTATTAAAATTATGGTTGGAAATGAAAAATCATGAAGAAAAAATAAAAATAAAAACAATAGTTGAAACAATTTTGAAAAAGTGTTAAAGTTGAAATAATATTATAGTTGAGATTTTATTTTTTATTTTTTAAATAAATTATAGTTTAAATTAGAAAAAAATGCATAACTGAATTGATAATAATAAATTAGTTAAACAAATTAATATTGTTTACGTTTCCACAAACAAATATAAACCTAAGTCATATGTATTTAAATTTAATATACCAAAAACAATTAATGATATGTTTCTATAATTTTATGAACTTTCCTAAATTTACTTGGCTATCCAAGTATTTCAATCAATTCCTTATCTTAAGGTTCAATTAAAAAACACAAATAGGATTGAATAGAGTAGTTGTTGGTTACTCTACTGTGGAAATAATTTATGTTTTAAAAGATGTCTTCTAAACAACAAATACGTTTTATAGCTTAGTCATAACATGATATATATATATATATATATATATATATATATATATATATATATATATATATATATATATATATATATATATATATATATATATATATATATAGATATATATAGTTGCACTTTTTATAATCCAATATCAAGCATTTGTGTGACTCTTTCCATGCTTAATATTAAATTGACACATGCCATCTAAGTAAAATAACATTATATATCAACTTTATTGTTCTATTGAAATGGATTTTCTAGAACCCATTATGATATATATCTATAATTTCTTCCATGCTCAACATGCTCAATATGAATACGATACATGACATTTAAACAAAATTAATATAAAAAAAATTAATTCAATGTACATGCCAATCAAATTATGTGTGTGTCGAGAGAGAGAGAGAGAGAGAGAGAGAGAGAGAGCACTTGAAAAACACTGTAGATCCCTCTTCATTCTAAAGCTTTGGAGTTCACATAATGATCCTATCCCTAACATAATTTCTTCCATGCTCAACATGCTCAATATGAATACGATACATGACATTTAAACAAAATTAATATAAAAAAAATTAATTCAATGTACATGCCAATCAAATTATGTGTGTGTCGAGAGAGAGAGAGAGAGAGAGAGAGAGAGAGAGAGAGAGCACTTGAAAAACACTGTAGATCCCTCTTCATTCTAAATCTTTGGAGTTCACATAATGATCCTATCCCTAAAAATAAAACCTCCTTGAATTTTGAAAAACTTTAGAAACTTAAGCACCTCAAGGAACCTAAAGCTTATAATATATACACCATTATGAATCCATCCTATCTATAAATATACTTTCATTTGCTACAAATATATAGGAATGATGCACCAAGAGGGGTATGGGTGCATGGTGTCCTTTCATGGGGTATCTGTAAATATACTTTCATATGGCTTCATTCTATTCTTCATTTCCACATTCATTTTGATTTTATTTCTCTATGATTTTATTCCTAATAGATAATATCAGAGGGAAACATTTCTCTATGAATTTTATTCACATTCAAAATTACAAAATTACAAAAGTATTCAATTGTCACATTTGTAATTTATAAAATTCACATGTCGATCTCTTAAACTAGATTAAATATAATTGATTGTATAGACTTGGCTTCAGGGCTTTCCATTTGCATCATCTACTCATCTGGACAATGGGTGATATGAATGCAAGTCTCCATAATACATTCATGGTTAGATTATGTCATCTTCCATCTCCTTGGTTCACCTGCCTTCACATTAATTTTTGTGAGATTGATTCGAGCTGCTATGATTAGATGAATGTATTGGCATATATTCAGGTATAAAATATTTATAAATAATGCGACCACTCTATTTTTTAACCTTTTAAAAAAATGACCCATCACAACCATGTCACCAATTGGCATGTGAACTATCCATATTCATATGATCACACCAACCTGCTTTTTACCTATGTGCATCACATCAAATAGTAGGCCAAATTCTCTTCGTTTCTCGTGGGGGTAGTGATAGCAAAGACATCCCCTACAAACAAAATAAAAAATAACATGTATTAGTTATATGTTCAAGATTTCAATTTATAGATGGAACCATTAATGATGGATGCCACATACCTTCCCTTACAACATCAGAAACTCGATCATGATCAAGTGAAATGATGAACTCTTCAACGTGCATCTATTGCCACGTCACAATTGGATGAGTCCCATTTGGATTAAGAGGGACATATTTCCATCCTTTCACGTACTTGTTTTTTTCACACTGATCAAGTCTACATCCATCTTTACTAATCCAAAACTCACAAAATCATGCGAGTTTTCTTGTCTCGATGGAAAATATCCCCCCCATGTCTTTAATCCGCACTAAGTGTAATTCCCTTGTGCCTTATATAATATTAAAATATCAAGGAATGGATATATTCACATCTCCAAGTTCAAAATTCGAGAAGAACCTACGCACAAGCCTAATAGATTGGTGACCTTCATGTCCTAAATGGGATCCGCACCAATTGACCACCTATACTGATGATTTGTGTCAATCTACATCATGACTCATTTGGTACCTCCTAAGTGTTCATTTCATAGAAGCAAATTCACCAACATGCTCACCCTTTCCATGTCTTATTACAAAAAAGCTCCAAGTATGCTGAATTTTTGTCTCCTTGTGTAGCCGACTCATCCAATAAAAATTGCATGTTGACTTGAACTACCCTGCAAAACCATCTTAACATATATAATGATTTCTGAATGATATGTCATTCTTTTTAAATGATTCATAAATCAAGCCAAATCAATTTTGCATGAACAATGTGTCATATTGACGATCCTCACTGATGCAGAAGTGATACTCCTTAATCACATCACGTGACTCATTAGTGCTATCCCTACCATCAACATTCAATTATGCATGTTTGTACACAAAATGTACAAATATGGGCACTTGGTCAAAGTGATAGTACTCACTTTGTATCTCTATCTAAGGAGAAAATGTGAAATTCTCGGCAAAGTCTACCACTGAGAACATTGTGCCTAGCTGGAATACCTTGTGAGAATGATTAAATTTAGAAGCTTTCCATTTGAACTTGCGCGGGTGTTTGACATATTTATAGACTTTATTTTGAAACTTCCCCCTGAATTAGGAGATGTTAATCTCATCCTCAACATAAATGATCCTCCTAGGTGCCAGAGTTAAAGAATATGGTTTATTTACCATGACATACTCATATCATTTCCATTTGACCATGACATCAGACATCTTAGATTGGTTGGGATCAATAGGAAAGTACCTATGGAACAATGCCAAAACACCACATTTAATGCATGTTCCCCCACCTATACATCATTTCTTGTAAAAACTCTCTTCTAGATCCCTTTTGCATAATATTGTTGAAAAAAAATCACAAAATGTAGGAGGCAGAGCGTCCCCACACCAATTATTTTTTCAAAAATCCCGAAAACATGTTGTAATGAAGTTGGAATTCAACGTGATATTAGAAACAACATGTGTCACAAATTGTATTAGGCTTAATAAACCATGGTTTGAATTTCTGAAACATTCTTATGGATATCTTGAAATGGGGATTTCTTTCCTAAAATTCCTTGAACAATGCAACTTTTGTCATTTCTACAACGTGATTAGCATGATCTACATACTCAACTTTAGATAGGAGATGTCACATGACATGCTTTCTATCTGGAATAACATGATAATGTACCTCCCAAAAATCTAACAAAAGTGGTCTCATTTATGCTATAAACATGTCTCAATAGGGTTTCTTGGTGATAAGAGCCCAACAAGAAGCTTCATCATTTTCATTTAATCGAACCCTGAATTTTATATGCTTGTGCAATGTTTGTCTCGAGACATGGAGCAATTTTGACAATGTTTACAACATTTGTTGTCTTGATGTACTTGGTGCAATAATAATAGTTGTAAATTCCCTACGAGAAGCTCAAACATCGGGTTTTATTGATTTTCCAAACATAAAGAATGCCTTGGATATATTTTCAGTGACATTCACATGTGTCTTCCCGCTTTTAACATCTTGGATACCCAAAAGGTTTGTGGAATTTTTTAGTTTCTTATGTTTAATCAACCCATGTAGTATCTGATCTTGTGCAACAAATGAATGTTTCTCAAAATATTGTCGAATTATGTTACCAAGATTCTCTTTAATAGTGTGATCAGTGATAGGCTCCCCAAGTTCCTCTCTTGTTCTTGCATCCAAATTTTCTGCAAACCTTTCACCCCTTTCCAAAACACTGCAACTCCATGTTATCCTATCAACTTGAGATGGAACAACCTGTTCTTATGGTGGTTGATCATTTTGATTGGGCACATTTGTTCTTCTAGAGGTTGACCAAATTGATAGGGCACATCTTGTTCCTCTAGTGGTTGACCAACTTGATGGGGTACATCTTGTTCCTTATGTGGTTGATCAATTTCCATCCTTGCAAAATGAAATACAAAATATAAAAGTGAGTGAATAAAAGAAGACTTTGAAATATTCCAGACCGATGTTTTGGGCCAAGGTCCGTAATGATGACTGCTAAATTGAGTGTGGGGAGATGCCAGGAATATGCAGTTCATTTTCCCAAATTATATGCACATGTTTATTTAAGATGACAAGAGAAACGTATGCAAGAAATGCAATAAAGATGTTGTAAAAAAGTGTCAGATACTTTTCAATCTACACATCCGCGCAGGAGGAAAATAGAACGTTCCTGGACACCTACGCGTCCTGTCCATTCAATACAAGTCATTGGAACCTTTTTACAAGCCAAAAACAACGGGGGTATCAAGCCCATCAGATGGATGGTATTCCTGTACTCAGTGAAAACCGGTTATAATGATGGAGACTGGGGAGGGTATCAATGGCCACCAATCCAATCCAAGTATTGTTGCTTCTCACAATGGTCACCTATAGGGTATGATAATTTACCTAAGATTGGTCACTATGGTACCTTCATCATATCGGGGAGAAGTAATTGGCCCTCAAACAATATGCATTCGACTTAGAACCAAAGTGGTGGGTAGCCACTAAGTGAGCGCAGTAACCAACATACTTCACATTTTACCTCCTGCTATCATGACATCACTTCTCTTGGGAATTCTTTTCCGTTTGGTGATGAAGGATTTTTTAATCTCCCTACTCATGACTAAGACATAATAGGATTTCATATTCCAATTTATCATAATCAATGCCAATGCTCAATAAACATTTTTTATGCTCTACAACATGTCTTACAATAATAAAGAGTTCAATGGAAATATATCCAATATGTGTTGAATTTCTTCTTGAAAAATTTATGGAGATTGGTCATGCATTTGTTTCATATATTTAAGAGCAATATTGAGAGAATAATATTTTTTTTTTGCATGTATGCTAAACAAATCAATACCAATTGAAGTGAGCAAAAGCAAAATCCTAATACCAATAACTGCTAAATTAGAAAGAGCTTGATAAATATAACTACCAAATATAAACTATATAACTATTTTTACATGATTCTTCAATTCTTGTCTTAGCTATATTACCATTTCTAAGGTATATTTTGTCCTCTGATCTTCATTTTTAGACTATATATTGTTTTTTAAATTCCCTCATCCCATGATATTGGTGTAATTAGAATATAGGTAGATGTATTCATTGGTTTTCCAAGAGCCCACAAAACCATTTGTTATTGTGGGAATATTGCTTATTATTGAAATACTCACTTTAGATTAGCTACAATAAATCAACCACAACTGTTTGTGTCGCTTCCTATCTTGTTTCTCCTCAATGTTACATGCTTAACATGTGAAAAATGCAAATGTATGAAATGTTGCATGCTTAACATGTAAACAATGAAAAGGTATGAAATAAAACCTCAAGTGAACCTACTTTGTGTACAATTAAAATAAATGTGAATTTGACTAGAATGAAAGTGGTTTGGGTTTTATACATAAGTCAATATACCTATTTCCTAAGTAATATAGTCCCACAAGCAATAATCTCTCTTCACAGTCTCCCCCAAAAACATGTTTAAGAAATGAAAAAACTTAACCATTTGGGCATAGGATTGAAGGGTGTGTGATAAAGGTAATAACCCCATAATTTTACTAGTGAATAAGTTTGAAGCTTTGTTTGGTTTCACAACAAGTCACATTTACCAAGTGAAGCATTTGACCTTTTTCAAAATTAGTTCTTCTTAGCAACAATTTTTCATTTCTTCAAAAGACTATATAAATCCTAAACTAAAAGTGATCCCTACAACAAGGATGGTATTATATTTTTGTTCATATATCTCATTCACCAAACATTTCAATTAAAATCCAATGCCAAGTAAAATGGATTGTGAGAAGAGAAGGAAATAGAAAAGTGATTAAAAAAGAATAGGTGTTAGGAATAAAATTAGAAGAATTGGAGAGTAAATAAAAACCTAAAGAAGCCAAAGAGAGTGGCTCAAAAATGAGAAGAGGATGAAGATAACAAAGTTGATGAAGAAGATATTGTATAATAATTTGCAAGGTTGTTGAACTAAATACTAATAGAAATTAAAGTTTATTCTTATATAGGAAGTCTAAATACATATTGAGGGAATTATTACTAACTTAATGATATGGAGAATATTTTGAATTTGAGAGAATGGAATATTCTTGAAAAATCAAGTTATTGATTACCAAATTTAAGGGCCAAGTTCATTTCATGAGGGGAAAAATCTATATATCTATATTTATACAGATTTAATTATAAGTTAATTTGTGACTAAAAAACAATACATAAATACACACTCCATACAAGAAGGAACCTATTCAACTAGTTTTTAAGTATGTTAATATTTGAAAATCACTATTCAAGATCAAATTAGTTGGAAAAATTTTCTTCATTAGAAGCACCATATCATTTGGTGTTAAACATGTAACTAAAATTACCATAAAACAATAGTAAGAAGAACTTTCTTAAAGGAAGAACTTATCATAACTATATAGAATTTCACAATTCCAAATAAAAAGTGGAAGAAGTGTGGGATGAGAAGTATGAGAAGACCAATGAAATTGTTGATAAGGAAACAAAAAGAAATTGAGATAGATGTTTTAGTGGATTTATAGAACAATAAATATGCTTTGGTTTTATCAACAATGGATACATTGTTATCATTTGTGGTGAAGAGGGTCACAAGTGATTTGAGTGTTTTTTTCGGGAGAATGTACATGGAAATTTTAGCACAACAATCAAGTAAGGCACAAGGAGGGGTAAGAGGATTTAAAAAACTATATGTTTCTACAAGGAACCTTTTTTATGCACACAAAGAAGGATATCCAAAATATTTTATGTTTTCAATTATTTTCATCAAATCTTGACAAATTTATAACCTCTTTTCAACTTTTGAAGCATAATTTGCAATATATTTCATGATTACACATTGGGAAACAACTAGATGAAGAGAGACATTAGATTTCCATAGGATAAGAAGATTAACATTGAAAACATTTAGCATATCATCAAGAAGAAACTTGTGAGGTGTTCAAAGGTAGGGATCATCATTTAGGATTCAAGGAACCATTATGTTATGATGATTGATGTCATGCATTTTTAATTTGTTGTTATATGTTTAGCAAAGAATGTATTATCAACATGCACAATGGAAGGAGGGATACTCTTGCTCCTTCTAGATCTTGACACATTTTCTCTCTTTTAACCCATACAAGGATATCGAGCTTCAATAAAACTAATGTTCCTAGGTTTTGGAGCACCTATGTGACAACCCTTTTTGCTAATCCCTCTTGTAAATATTTCCATGAATTGTAATTCATGTAAATAATATGGAAATGTAATGATTTTTCTTTAGTTAAATCACATCTAAGTTTTTGTGTGTTATCCTCAACCATTACAATTCATAGGTGGTTCACAATTTGCATGAATTCAAATGTTTTCCAATTTGAAATGAACCTTTAATCATACCAAGTGAGTTTTCTTTAGTTGGTGTTGTATCTCGATTTTTAAATATATGGTATTAATTTCACTGCTTATTTTATCTTGGTTCTATTGTTTCATTCTCCATTTTTTTCTTTTCTTGAATCATATTTCCTAATGCATACAATATGGAGCAGGTAATATGAGAAGTGAGACAAAGAATTACTTGTATTTGCATGAATTTGTTGAATTGGATAATATTCTTGTTCTCTCAATCTCTGTCGTTTTTTCCTCATCCTTTCTCTAGATTTTTTTTGCACTTCTTTTGTGTTTGGCACTTTCTCTCCTTTTCGAGATCGAATTCTCCAATTTCCCATGTTTGTTGTCAATCTTTTTGTAATTTCCATGCTATGTTATTTTTCCGTGAATGAATGTTTGACTGTGTTTTGTTTTTTTTTTTTTTTTTGGGTGGAAGCATGAGCTTGATTGAGCTCCAAGGTCCATAACATTCCTCATCAATACCATGAATGTTTGGTTGTTGGGTTGGTGGGGAGTTATGGTTTAAAGGGCTTGATCGAGCTATAGCTCGATTGAGCCATCATAACTTGACTGATCCCTTGTTTAACCATGTCAAAATATCGATCAAGGGTTTTTAAAGCCTCGATTGAGTTATTTGAAATTTTACCTTAAGCACTTTATCGAGTGATTGAGGGCCTAAAAAGCTGAGTTTTAGCTACCCTTATGCAAAATTCTCTTCAACACCATCTTGTAGCCTAGCGGACTTAAGGAAATATTTGTCCTTAGGTGGCAGAGTTGATCATGTTGGATTTGTGAAGGAATCCTCTGTCTAATGACATATGAGTTTGACATTTTCGAATATATATGATATTTTTCATCTATTTTCTTTTAAATGTTGTGCTTGAATTTTTTTATGATAGTTTCAAAGGGGCTACATGAAAAATCAATAACTTAAAATATAAAACGCACAAAAATTTCAAAAAATACCACCATATTCATTTACAAGTCCTCTTCAAAAGGGTACTACTGATTTTTGAATTTATTTAAGTAGTAGAAAAAAATTGTACGTGAACGCATGTGTTTGAAAAATGCAATTCAAATATTAATTTGCTAACTTTGAAAACTAATAAAAAATATAATTTTGCATAAAAAATAATAAATTTTCAATATGAAAAACTTAGTTCTCTCTATGTAGATCATTCTCTCATATATATATATATTTTAGATTTTAGACTAAGTTATTGCATGTGAACACACACATACCTCTTAAGATGTGTGGAAAATTGCAAGGACACATTTAATTTAATGGAAAATTGACATCTTATATGAATTTTTTATTTTTTGCAAAAAATATCATTAGGACAACAACGTAATTCTCCACAAATGGCCTTGTTACTCCAAATAAAAATTCACAAAACTTATATGAATTTTGAGGGCTTCAATTCGATAAAAGATTAAAATTTTTAAATTTTATTGCCACATTTGGCCCAAAAGTGTAAAGCATCTTCACATTTTCACCCTTGTCAAAATGGATATATCATTAGCTACGAGTCAAAAAAAAAAGAGCATGGAAGTAATTATGCCACATATAATTTAACTTGTTGGCATAATTCATGTATTGATAATGTGGAGGCATTATCTAAAGGGTAAGAAATTTGAATAAAGAACAAATCATAGTGGTTTGAAATACTTATTTGAGAAACCAAATTTGAATGGAATACTAAAAAATTGGTTGGATTTTTGAGTGAATATGATTTTGAATTCAAACACATCAAAAGGAAGCATAACAAATTTGTGGATGCACTCAAGAAAAGGGAAAATATTATGTATTATACAACTATTAATATGCATACTTGAGTTTAAAAATTAGAATTTTAAATGTTGTTGCTATGGATTAACGATACATATAGGTGAACCAAAGCATACAACAAGAGGAAGTACTATAGAAATTTTAAAGAGTAAAAGCTATAGGTAGATGGAAATTTTTTATGTAAAATTAATGTGTATGTTCCTAATTCTCATGAATTGAGGAATTTGATTATGAAAGAGATGCATAATTTCCCATATGCAAGATAGCTTGGTTATTAGATTAATAATTTCAACAATAAGAAGTGGATTTTTTTTCCAAGAATGAAGAAGGATGTAGCTAATTATATTTCTAGATGCATGGAATTTCAAAGAGTGAAAGTTTGCTGCAACCATTACCAATTGCAAAGTGGAAATGACATGTTGTAACTATTTATTTTATAAACAAATGTCCTAGGATAACAATCAAACATGAACCAATAATGGTGGTAGTGGATAAATTGAAAAAGGCCTTTCATTTTATGCCAATGAAACATAGTCATGAGACTGATAACATCATATAAATCTACATGAAGAAAATTGTTAGATGACATGGAGTGCGAAAATCAATTATTTTAAATAGAGATCCAAAGTTTACTTCCAACATTTGGAGAGGATTATTTAAAGGATTTGGTACAAATCTAAAATTTAGCACATCATATCATCCAGAATCAAATGGAAAAATAGGGAGCACTAATAAAATAATTGAGGACATGTCGAGAATGTATGTGATGGATGAACCATGCAAGTGGAAATACTATTTTCAAATGGTTGAGTTTTCCGATAATAATGGGTATCAAAATTCATTGAAGATGAGTCCATTTGAACCTTTATATGGAAGAAAGTGCAGTGCTCCAATAAATTGGGACAACTCAATAGACTAGGTATTACTTGGGCTAGAATTGTTCCAGGAAATGGAATAGTAGATGGTTAACATTAAGAAAATTTTTAAAGCAGTCCAAGATAGGCAAAAGAATTTTTTATATAAGAATAAGACAACCTGATAATTTAAAGTAGGAGAACATGTGATTTTAAAACTAAATAAAAATAAAATTTCATTGAAGTTGGGTAGTTGTAGTAAGTTGATAGCTAGGTTTTGTGGTTCATTTGAGATAATGGACATGATACAACCAATTTCACACATTATTGAATTTCTTGCTTACACAAAAATTCATAATGTATTTCATGCATCTTTGTTAAAACATTATGTACATGTTCCTATTCATTTATTGGATTTTGATTCAGGTGGATCTAGCTGGAGAATTTCAGGTACAATCAGTGTGTATATTGGACAAAAAGGTCATGGTGCTCCAAAACAAATCCATTGCATAGGTAAAGGTCCATTGGAAGATATATAACCCTAAAGAAGTAATATGGGATCTTGAAGATGTTATGCAAAAGGCATACCCACATTTATTTTGAAAATTTGATTTAAATTTGTATATGTATAGACCTACATAATGTGGGGCATTGAGGATAGTGTTGAAAATAAGGAAGAAGAGCATGTAACACCCAAATTTTGACCTAGAAATAATAATACATAGATGTACAAGATGAAGAAATGGAGAACCTATATATGTAATGAACTTGAATATTAATAATAACATCATCATTTCCTGCAAATGGATAAGGGAAAAGAGTATAGGGGATATGATCCCATGAGAAGGGTTAAGTAGAGAGGCTAGACCTCTTTTGTTTATATTTTTGGAAATTAAAGAAATGATGGTTATGGAATCTTGTTAGGGGAGGCAATGTGGCATTTTTATAGCACGCAAATTTAACCATAATTTTTTGGCTATTTGGGGGTTCACTTAATTTATTATTCACTTTCATCACGAGGCTCTTGCTTCTTGGAGAGAAGAATAGTTTTAAGGAGAAGAGCCATGGTTTTTGTTATATGTTGATATTGTTATGTTCCAGTTAAGAAATACTTGAGTTCTTGAATATTGGTATTACCATTGAACTTGTACATAGGATGTGAGTCTCTAAAGATTTTTGGCATTGATATTTCCTAACTAGTAGCCCTAAAGCTTACGGGGAAATAGAGTAGCTCAAGGGACTACATTGCAAAGACATTGATTCCTTTCCTTAGGTTGTGTAGGATTAAGGGGTAAGATAGCTATAAGTTGATATTTACTTTGAGAATAATTGAGTATCTTTGGTGGTTATGACTATTGTGTAAATTGTGTGAACAAAGAAAGCTTGAGAGCTAATTGCCTATGAGTTTTAGGGTTTGACTATGCACCCATATTTGTGATATCAAAACATTAGTTGGGGGTGGCCTACTGTAGAGAGTGAATGATGTGAAATGGTGTGTATAGTTTGGTGGAATATCCAATGTTTGAAGTCATTTCGTGAATAATTCATTAAAAAACAAATGTTTTCTATGCTCCAGTGTATTTATATTTCCACTATGTAAATTAATAATAATTATTATTTCAACGTCGAGTATGATTATAAGTTTTGGTATGGCATGCATGGCTTCTTAAATTTATTGCATAACAAAGAATTGTATTTTAGAGAAAAAAATATATTGATGTGGCTTAGGTGGGTACCTAGATATGTTATAATGTAGTGGCTTCATGGACAACTTTAAAAGATGAAATTCATCATACCTTAGATCATTTTTGTGATATGGTTTCATACATATAATATAAAACAACAAATACCCTTCATGGAATGGTGATATATAAAAACATTATTCAAGTTACAATGTTGAATTCTAGGTTAATTTAGAAATTTTCTATTCTTGTGTGTGGACTTCTAAAAGTATGTTATAGTTGTAGTTGTGCTATATCCAATAATGCAATATAATACAATATAATAGCCATGATCTAAATATAAAAGAGATATTATTTCATATGATCAAAGTGTACACAAAGTTGCGTTATAATCTTTATTCTTTGTACTAAATAGTTTTAGTGAGAGATTAAACATTACTCAATTCACACTGAAAATTGGAGAGATGTTCAACTAGTGAGTGGCTTCTCTTATTCTTTTTATGGATAGATCTATGACTAAATTTTAGCTATACTTAGTATCCATCCATAAAAAATCCCACAAGAAAATTAAGATTCTTGATTACACAAGGTATGAAATGAAAATAACTTTCATCCTATATAAAATGAATAATAAATATTTAGAGAATTTCAAAAACTAAAGGAATATGAAGAATATTCCAATAGGATAGGTCATCAATTATCAAACATATAACATATTAGAAAGAAACATATAAGGAAGGTGTTAGCGCTCAAATCTGCCTCAGGCTGAGAAAGGCAAAACTCGAGGCCACATCAAACCACGCTCAGCCTCGTAGCTAGCCCTACGAGGACAGGAGAGGGCTCTCTCCGGGTCTATCTCGGCAAAAGGTATCCAAAAGGGCTGAGATGACTTAAAATTAATACTGATTATAGGCTAGTAAAGAGATAGGAAAGTTTGATTTAGATTTTTTGGGTTTTTTGTTGGAGAAACGGGAAAACCAATTTTGGGTCCGGGGATAAGGCCAGATCTTTGCAGAATTCGAGTTGGGGCGAGGTAGGCAGTAGTCTTGATGACTTTGATCAGATGTATGGATGGATTAGAACAACAAGGAGCTGAAGAGGGCAAGGGAGAACATGGATCCTCTCCAAACTGGCGAAAACATGTAAAACTAAACAAATTTAAAGGAAGAGCACTGTAAACAATGATTTCAACCTCATTTACTCATTCATTTAGTTTCAAAAGCATAAGAAGGGAATGACATACATTAAACATGAATAAACTTACAATAACTGAGAGATAACACCATCAAGAACTGAAAGCCACAAGAATCCCAACAGATGCTGCAAAACCTCTGATCTTTCCTTAGCCAAAATATGAAAAATATGTACAATAGTGTGCCAAAATCTTCCCAAGAGTCCAACCCTTGCTACTGACTGAAAATTTACATAATATAGACCAAGCCAACCCATTCCCTAACCTATAGGGGTTGAGCTACTCCTTCTAGGAGTTGTTTCAACCAATTCTAAACAAGGAACTGAAATCTAGGTAGTTAAACAACTAACCCCTATATGCTAGGAAACTGATTCATTACATTAAATTTTTGCTATTTTGTGAATGAATCATCTAGAATAAGGTAAATAAGTGCCAAGTTACCTCATACACATCAAATTACATCAAGCTGGGTCAAAAATCACATCAAGAAGTGAAACTGGTGAAAACTGGCCGAATTCCTGAGCTGGAGGATGAAAATTTGACCAAAAACCTCTATGCGTAGCGCCCTGATCTCTATGCATAGCGCACCTTTCAGCCTGTTTTTGGGGCACTTCCCGACATCGAAATCAAGCTCACAATAGCTGGTTGGAAAGCCCTAGATGTCTGCTATCCAGACCAAGTGGAATTTCCCAATTTGGAGCTCATTTTCCCCCTCAAAATTGCATTCTCCCAGAAGTACTTCCTGCTGTTGCAAAAGGTGGCAGCAAGGTGGTTTTCATGGTGTTTTTGGGCCTTTTGATCATCCAGAACTTGATGAAATGCTTCGGAAATAACTGAGCATGCATAACTTACCATGAAAAACCCAAAAATATAAAGTTTTCCTCCAGCAAGTGTCCCAATCATAAGCGAGCGCGTCGACGCGCTACTCATATCGTTGAAAAATCTGTTTTGGGACCAAAAATTTTCAAAATGACAAAAATTTCTTCGAATTTTGCTCAAATTCGGAGTGAAGACCCTCCATCATGTATCATGCCCAGCCAACGAAGCCTCGGCCAAAACTCGAAGTGGATCCGGCCTCTTTCGCCGTTTTAGTGTCCTCCTGGTGTATGCAGTTCAGTGGTGCAATCTCTGTCTTGGTTGTATGATGTGTTGTTGTCCGCCTCCATGATGTTGCAAAATATGTGTTGGCTTAAATGAGATGAAGAATGAGGATTTGGTTCTTTTTTTTCAAATGCCAAATGTGGGAGGAACTGTGGGAAATAGGGCTGTGTGAATAGTGGACTGCAAGATTGTAGGGTTTGTGTTTTTCAACATTCATACTCTTACAACCGATCTTCAAACAACTCCAAACACTGACCAAATATAATAGCAAGATGATTTAAACTTACAGGAGGCAAAGGAGACTAAGAGAATTTGAATTTTGAAGAGCAGTGGCAAAAATTTTTGTGTTCTGGCCCAATGCGTAGCGCTCCTTATATGCGTAGCACCATTTTGCAGGAGGCTTTTGGAGGCCTTCCTGGTGTCCGAATCGGGTGCAGGATAGCTCGTTGGAAAGGTATTTGAGTATAATTTCCAAAAAAATTGGAATTTTTGAATTTGGAGTTTAGTTTACTTATCAAAAATCAAATCTCCCAAGACTGGTAAAAATGTGCCAAATGAGGCTGCCTCAAGGCAGAGTGCTGTTACAGTCAACTTTTGAATGCCTTCCTCAACTCCAAATTGAGCTCATGATAGCTCATTGGAAAGATATTTTTGTCTAGTTATCCTTTGACTCATCAAAAAAGTTATTTGGCCAACCAAGCTAGGAAAAAAATTGATTTTACCAAGGTCACTTCAGAGGTGCATCAATTCTCCCGAGGCGATTGTATTTTTGACATTTCTCCGAAACCATTATACCTGTGTGAAAAGTGAAGGAGTTTTTTATTCCTTGGCATGTTTTGAACAAAAACCTCTCTCATTTTTTCAAAATTCATCTTTTATTGTTCTGAAGCATCATTTGAGTGAAACCTATCCCGATGTGTGAAACAATGGATTTTGTCGAAATGAAGCGAAATGAAGGGGATAAGGGGCTTCTAAATTCTTGGGGAAATTTTTGGAAGTAGGGAGGGATGTTAGGAAGCAAGGGAAAGTGGAATATCAGAGATCGAGTGAGGGGAAGGGGTCCAAAAGGGAAAAACACAGGCCTAGCCTAGAAAATTGCCAAGTTGTGGCAAGAAACTAGGGTTTGTGGAAAAATGAGGAATTTGGGGAATATTAGTGATGGGAAGTGTTTAATAAGGTACATTAATGATAGGGGAAGGTGTATGAACATCAGGATACAAATTTTGCCGATGATTTGACCATCCAAGAGAAATTACCTCCAAAACCCTAGGAGAGGGAAATGGACCTTACCAAGGCACAACTGAAGCATGAACAAGGTGTAACATGACCCAATGGAACCTGATATGATGATAAAAACGATATGAATGATGATAGACTCAGCTGAATAGTGACATTTGGGCAACTTTGAAAAGAGTGAAAGCAAACCCTAGACCTAATGCCTAGTGACCAAATTTTGCTTGAAGACTCTTTGAAATGACAAAATTGACCTTGAAACCTTAAAATCACTTTGTAAGAGCATGTTTGATCATTGGAGGAAGGCTGAAAAGACTGACACTAACATTGACTCCAATGGGGATGGTAGCTCCTTGGAGGTGCCAAGAACGGCAGATCTTTGGGAGAGCAGACCAGTGCCTTCATCCATTGGGCAATGGAGTCAAAAACTCAAGCTGAAATGCATGATTGAAAACTGATACAAACTAACTTAACAACAAGACTGAAAATTGATTCACAAATGACTCATGACTCAACTAAAAACTGACATGATACTTAAACACAACCGACAAACTGAAAATGATGCTCAAAGGGGAGCTTATTCATCGCATCCTACTCTAACAGTTTCATTCATCACCTGATCAAGTGAAATGAAACAACCAGTGCAACCAAGTAAGTATTCCATCTGCTGTTCGAATTTTCTGCAAGTGCTCACTTATGAACAACAAGAGAGGACTACTGAAAGGCAACTCCCATGATAACTTAGAAACAGATCCGTTGAATGATATGAATTCTCTATCCGCCTCCAAAAACACTGCATAAGGATCTTGAAATTCAAGCACACTGGAACTTAGCTCATCCAATGGATTACTTCTCTTTTCCTCATACCATGAATGCAAACTTTGATTTGAGCCTTGTGACGAGACCTCTGTTGAAAATGATAAAGAAACCAGCTGCCGGATCAAGTTTGTATCAATACACATTTCAAGCTCACATATAGTCAATGGAGAAAGACTTAGACTGCAAACCTCATCCAAAACATCAGCGATTGGATCATGAAAAACTTGAAAAGACTGCTGCAAACCATTTTCTATTGGTTCCAATGTGATTACATGATTGCCTACATGCTGCTCATTCTTCACTGAAGATGTACTATGCAAATTTCCCTTCAAAAACTGAAATGATTCAAAACAGGAAGGTAGGGAACCTTCTTCTATCATTTGATCATATGTGTCAGCTTCCATGCCTTCATCTGCAACTTGACAATCAATGGCATTTTGGGGCTGCAATTCTGGATATGACAAGTCTTGAACAAGGTTGTCATTGCTCTCAAGATGGTCCAAATCAAAACTTGTTGACAACTGATTTCTGATTGCATGGAAGTTGTCTCTGATGAACTGACATGAATCAAAACAAAAAGGCAAAGATCCTTCACTTACTTCAAAATTTGCTGCACTTTCCTCGTCACTGTCATAGCTGATATGTGATGGCTGAACATTGTATTCAAGCTGCTGAAAATGAACTTCTTCCTCCCACAAACTAGCTTCTTGTTTGATTGCAAGATTAGCTTTTGTTTGGAGAACATAATCATCATCATACTGATCAAACTGAGGCAAATCATCGGTATAAAACATATCATCAAGCATGCAGGTCATATCAACAGTTATTTCTTCGCCAAGGTGATCTACAAAACAATCATTATCAGATCTATGACAACTAGGATAAGAAACAAAATGTTTTGGAGCGGCCATTTGTTCTTCTTCAATCAACAAGCCATGGGCTTGAACATCATAAGCATTCCTTGGGGTGATCCTTTGCATCATCTCTTCTACTGCACTTACCAAAATGTCAAGCTTCACCTCTAGAGATGTTGATTCATCTGGAACTATGTTTTTCATCTCTTCTTCTTTCAACCTTGCCCGTTGGATCAACAGATGCGCCTCTACATTTATTGCACTGTTTTACATCTCGTGAAGTGTTGCAATATCCCTTTCTCTCAGCTGAAACTCCATCTCCGGATCAAAGGCACCCGGATAGTGCAAGAGAGCAGATCTAGGAGTAGGCCTTATCTCAACTGGCATTGAATAATAAAATTGATTAAATCTGGCCGAAAACTGTTGTACTGTCTCCCCTGGTAGTCTTTTCAGCTGGTTATACTCTTCTACAATCAAGAAAAGGTTCTGCCCGATCATCCACCTGTCGAGAAAAACTTTGACGAATTGCCGGAAATCTGAGATGCTCGTATCAGGCAGGGTTTTGAACCAACTCTTCACTTTAGCTTGCAAAGAAAGAGCAAAAAGCCTTATACTGACATCTTCTGCATCAACTTCAAAAAGGTCAAGAAAGGACTCAAAATTCTGCACATGTTGCTCAGCGTTGACATTCTTACTTTCACCATCGAACCTCGGCAAGTATAGATCATATTTTTTGGGGAAAGCATGAATAAAAGAAGGTAAAACAAGAGGTTATACCGATCTAGAATTTTACAAGGTGTAGGGGTATGTACAGCAGGTATAGAATCAGTCTTGGTCTCTTGAGGTTCATCAATTTGAAGATGGTCATCAAAAAATTCGGAAAAAGGATCCTGATCAAGCTCAAAGGTATGCAAATCTTTGGTATTCACAATCTTCAAAGGGAAAGAATCAAATGCAGGCCTGGGATATTTTCTCAAATACAATATACTTTGCAAAGCCTTCTTGACATTCTTGGGAAAAGAGAAGAAATAATTTATGACAAAGAACAAAATGTCTTGGATGAAATTCCAACTTGAATACTTGATCTGTCCATGTTGTCCTTTCATGTTTTTGCTGGTCGGGATCATCCTCCAGTGGAGTCTTTGGATCTGATCTCGAAAATGATTTAGAGTCGCCAGGTGAATGATTTCAGCCTTGCCAGTGTCTGATCGTTGTCCACCATCAACAATCAGATCTGAACTTGATACATGTACCAATTAACAAGTTAGATGTCACGATTACAAGCTAGATCGGAGATTGACTGAAGCAGCGTTTATCTACTTCTGCTAATGTAAAGCAAAAGCGTTTCGAAGGCTACCTGGCATAACTTCAGGCTCCGTCTGTAGCTATAAAACAAATGACATCAACAAGCAAACCATTTTCATCCCCAGTATGGTCGCCACTATGTTAGCGCTCAAATCTGCCTCAGGCTGAGAAAGGCAAAACTCGAGGCCACATCAAACCACGCTCAGCCTTGTAGCTAGCCCTACGAGGACAGGAGAGGGCTCTCTCCGGGTCTATCTCGGAAAAAGGTCTCCAAAAGGGCTGAGATGACTTAAAATTAATACTGATTTTAGGCTAGTAAAGAGATAGGAAAGTTTGATTTAGATTTTTTGGGTTTTTTGTTGGAGAAACGGGAAAACCAATTTTGGGTCCGGGGATAAGGCCAGATCTTTGCAGAATTCGAGTTGGGGCGAGGTAGGCAGTAGTCTTGATGCCTTTGATCAGATGTATGGATGGATTAGAATGACAAGGAGCTGAAGAGGGCAAGGGAGAACATGGATCCTCTCCAAACTGGCGAAAACATGTAAAACTAAACAAATTTAAAGGAAGAGCACTGTAAACAATGATTTCAACCTCATTTACTCATTCATTTAGTTTCAGAAGCATAAGAAGGGAATGGCATACATTAAAAATGAATAAACTTACAATAACTAAGAGATAACACCATCAAGAATTGAAAGCCACAAGAATCCCAACAGGTGCTGCAAAACCTCTGATCTTTCCTTAGCCAAAATATGAAAAATATGTACAATAGTGTGCCAAAATCTTCCCAAGAGTCCAACCCTTGCTACTGACTGAAAATTTACATAATATAGACCAAGCCAACCCATTCCCTAACCTCTAGGGGTCGAGCTCCTCCTTCTAGGATTTGTTTCAACCAATTCTAAACAAGGAACTGAAATCTAGGTAGTCAAACAACTAACCCCTATATGCTAGGAAACTGATTCATTACATTAAATTTTTGCTATTTTGTGAATGAATCATCTAGAATAAGGTAAATAAGTGCCAAGTTACCTCATACACATCAAATTACATCAAGCTGGGTCAAAAATCACATCAAGAAGTGAAACTGGTGAAAACTGGCCGAATTCTTGAGCTGGAGGATGAAAATTTGACCAAAAACCTCTATGCGTAGCGCCCTGATCTCTATGTGTAGCGCACATTTCAGCCTGTTTTTGGGGCACTTCCCGACATCAAAATCAAGCTCACAATAGCTGGTTGGAAAGCCCTGGATGTCTGCTATCCATCCCAAGTGGAATTTCCCAATTTGGAGCTCATTTTCCCCCTCAAAATTGCATTCTCCCAGAAGTACTTCCTGCTGTTGCAAAAGGTGGCAGCAAGGTGGTTTTCATGGTGTTTTTGGGCCTTTTGATCATCCAGAACTTGACAAAATTCTTCAGAAATAACTGAGCATGCATAAATTACCATGAAAAACCCAAAAATATAAAGTTTTCCTCCAGAAAGTGTCCCAATCATAAGCGAGCGCGTTGACGCGCTACTCGTATAGCTGAAAAATCTGTTTTGGGACCAAAAAATTTCAAAATGACAAAAATTTCTCCGAATTTTGCTCAAATTCGGAACGAAGACCCTCCATCATGTATCATGCCCAGCCAACGAAGCCTTGGCCAAAACTCGAAGTGGATCTGGCCTCTTTCGCCGTTTTAGTGTCCTCCTGGTGTATGCAGTTTAGTGGTGCAATCTCTGTCTTGGTTATATCATGTGTTGTTGTCTGCCTCCATGATGTTGCAAAATCTATGTTGGCTTAAATGAGATGAAGAATGAGGATTTGGTGCTTTTGTTTCAAACGCCAAATGTGGGAGGAACTGTGGGAAATAGGGCCGTGTGAATAGTGGACTGCAAGAGAGTAGGGTTTGTGTTTTTCAACATTCATACTCTTACAACCGATCTTCAAACAACTCCAAACACTGACCAAAGATAATAGAAAGATGATTTAAACTTATAGGAGGCAAAGGAGACTGAGAGAATTTGAATTTTGAAGAGCAGTGGCAAAAAATTTTGTGTTCTGGCCCAATGCGTAGCGCTCCTTATATGCGTAGCGCCAGTGTTATTTTACAAAGGCAGGGAAGTTATATGCGTAGCGCCATTTTTCAGGAGGCTTTTGGAGGCCTTCCCGGTGTCCAAATCGAGCGTAGGATAGCTTTTTGGAAAGGTATTTGAGTTTACTTTCCAAAAAAATTGGAATTAGTTAATTTGGAGTTCATTTGCCTTGTCAAAAATCAAATCTCCCAAGACTGGTAAAAATGTGCCAAATTCGGCTGCCTCAAGGCAGAGTGCTGTTGCAGTCATATTTTGAATGCCTTCCTCAACTCCAAATTGAGCTCATGATAGCTCATTGGAAATATATTTTTGTCTAGTTAGCCTTTGACTCATCAAAAAAGTTATTTGGACAACCAATCTAGGAGAACAATTGATTTTCCCAAGGTCACTTCAGAGGTGCATCAATTCTCCCAAGGCGATTGTATTTTTGACATTGCTCCAAAACCATTATATCTGTGTAAAAAGTGAAGGCGGTTTTTATTCCTTGGTTTGTTTTGAACAAAAACCTCTCTCAATTTTTCAAAATTCATCTTTTATTGCTCTGAAACATCATTTGAGTGAAACCTATCCCGATGTGTGAAACAAGGGATTTTGTCGAAATGAAGCGAAATGAAGGGGATAAGGGGCTTCTAAATTCTTGGGGAAATTTTTGGAAGTAGGGAGGGATGTTAGGAAGCAGGGGAAAGTGGAATCTTAGAGATCGAGTGAGGGGAAGGGGTCCAAAAGGGCAAAACACAGGCCTAGCCTAGAAAATTGCCAAGTTGTGGCAAGAAACTAGGGTTTGTGGAAAAATGAGGAATTTGGGGAATCTCAGTGATGGGAAGTGTTTAATAAGGTACATTAATGATAGGGGAAGGTTTATGAACATCAAGATACAAATTTTTCCGATGATTTGGCCATCCAAGAGAAATTACCTCCAAAACCCTAGGAGAGGGAAATGGACCTTACCAAGGCACAACTGAAGCATGAACAAGGTGTAACATGACCCAATGGAACCTGATATGATGATAAAAACCATATGAATGATGATAGACTCAGCTGAATAGTGACATAGACTGACATTTGGGCAACTTTGAAAAGAGTGAAAGCAAACCCTAGACCTAATGCCCAGTGACCAAATTTTGCTTGAAGACTCTTTGAAATGACAAAATTGACCTTGACACCTTAAAATCACTTTGTAAGAGCATGTTTAATCACTGGAGGAAGGCTGCAAAGACTGACACTAACAGAAGGATATGAACATGATGGAAAATGGTTGATATTGTTATTCAAATTGTCTAATATAGAAGTACATGTTGAACAATTGGCATTGACTGGATGGCTAGTGGCCTCGTGAAGATATCTGGAAGTGTGTTGGCATTGATGTCAACAATCATGCTGGGAGATGTGTTGTGAAGTTGGAATTTCCTAAATGTTGGCAAGAGTATTGGCATTGATTTCAACCAGACTAGCATGGATGCTTGTCGCAACATATGTTGGCAGTGATGGCCTAGGAGGAATCCCATGGTTGCTAGGGCCCTATAGAAAATAATCACAGCAGCAGGATTATTGGAAGCACCATAAGATGATGAAAACAATGATGGCCTAGGAGGAATCCATAAAATTATGATTATGGTGGTTGGGAGTTCAGGATTCCACGATAAAAAAATGACATATAGTTTGCAGCAAGTTTATATATAGCATATGGGCTCAAGGTATACATTGGACCCTTTTCATTGGAAAGTTCTATGAAAGAGATTTACAACAATGTGTGGAAGTCTAAAAATTATCTCCTGGATCAAAAGTTATGGTCTTCCGAAGTCAGGGTCCTGAAGTCCTAAGCAAGCCAATATATCATAGGTTGGTAGAATATCAGAGCATCAGAGCAGGCCAGATCGGAGCATCAGAGCAGACTATATCGAGGGTCTGAGCACTTTGAGAGATGATATCGGAACCCTGAAGCATGATATGTTAGAGATTCGGATATTGGAACATCGGAGCAGGTGATATTTGAGATTGGGATATCAGAACATTGGAGCAGGTGATATCGGAGGCTAGAGGCCATCGGAATATCGGAGGTCAGAGCATATCAAAATATCATAAATTCTTAACATCTATATTTTAAGAAGTTATGATATCCAGTGCTCTTGATATTATTAAGGTGCTGAGGGATTACTAGCAGAGATAAAAAAGGATTTGTTGCAAAACCAAGGCTAATCGAGACTCTTTCTCTCTCCTCTGGTAGGACACATGGCGACAGGTGATTGGATCCGAAAAGCTGAAGTGGCATCTGAAGTCAGCATGACATGACAATACAGTGGGCATGTGACATCATGTTTTGGAATTTTTAGTGGTCCAATGGGACGAATCACGGTGACGTGTGTCACCTCCCAGGAGTCACCACGTGTAGAAGTGATGCCAACATATTGGAGGTAAGTATATCGGATGATGAGGATATTGTAACTCCAGTGCAAATGGAGTTTGAAAAGTTATGAAAAAGGGGGCTCTGATATTATCTAGCACATGGTCATGTGGATACCCAAAGAAAGAAGGGCACACAGCGGGGCTAGCACCTAGGTGCTATGGAGTATATCGGATGATGAAGATCTTGTAACTCCTACGTAAATCCATAATTAAAGAGTTACGATGCTTAGGGATATCTGATGTATGTGTTGGAATTTGTTTAGGAAGTTAAAAAAACCGAGGGAAAAGAGATATAACACAGGGAGATAAGCCCCTCAACATGAGTTTAAAGGCTTGACACCTATGTGCTATACTGGTGGTCACATGCAGCGGTCCTATGATGTGAAAAGGATGAGGACTAAGCAGATGGACATAAGATGCAATCAAAACTTTTCAGAAGTTAGGATACAAAGGGGCTTCGATATAACGCTAAGTCGATGGTCACAGGCCCAGTCATCTGAGAAAGTAAACGCTAAGGGAGCTTAACGCCAAGGGGCTAAGGGTATCAGAACTAAGTGATATCGTAATATTCCTCTTGTATGAGTTATCATATGTTGTGAATTCGATATAACAGTAGAAATGTGTATGGAAGATGGATGAGCTGACAACAAGGACCACAATCATGCAGAGGAGTTGGTCTCAGGAGTAATGATGACTGTCAAATATCGCTGGTTTAAGGCAACAAGGACCATGATTTACATAAAAGAGTGTTGGGTCTGACTTGAGGTAAGACAAGTCATCCCTGTGCTCCAATGCATGCCTTAGTAAATTAAATAAAGATCAGAGAAGCCATTCCGAAGTACAATAAAGATGTGTGAAACCATGAATAAGCATGGAGAGCCTCAGTGATAGGAGATCTGTCCATAGAAAGGACTGTGCCTAGTTGAAGTGTGCAGGTGGATTGCGAATTAATTCTTAGTATGGCAAAAATAGTTAGGTGACCATTCACATGTTTAATGCAGTAGGAAAAGACCAAGTCAGATGCAACAAAAAGATAGAAAATCCATGTTGAGGTACACTCGGGCAGTGTGGATTCAGGACATGAGTGGCAACATCAACCAACGAGTAGAAAATGAACAAAACAAGGAAGCCTAGTTGAGTAAACAGGAGGAAAAGTAGCATTGTTGAGAGAGAGACGTGAGGAGAGCTCTGTGTGTGCACTGTTGCGTTTGAGGCAAAGTGAGCCTATTCTACTGTGAAAGGATGAGAGTGCATAAGCAAAGGAAAGAGACACCAGGAGAGTGTGCTACTGTGTATGAAAGGCTGAAGGTGCCTGTACAACTAAGGAAGGCAAAGTGATTCAGTTATGCAGAGATAGACTTGAGAGTGCCTAAGTAGAAGTAAGAGGCCCCGAGAGAATCAGTGTTACAATGAGAAAGGACGAAAGTGCCTCTGTTGTGTGAAGAAGGCCATGAGCATTGTGGTGTTGTGGCGTGAGAGGCTGATAGAGCCTGAGAAATAGAAGGTCAAGATCTAAGTGTATGCTAATGAAGAGAAAATGAAAAAATTACTGCGAGGGCTGAGATCAGTGACTGCTGTTGATAAGAACAAAAAGCTGCTGCAGAGCAAGAAGAGTGAAAAGAGTGCTTTGTGGGCCAAGGGTTGTGAAGAACGAAGTTGATATCATGCAGAGTGGCTGCCAATTACAGAGAACATTGAGTTCCCTATTGAGTGTGGGTTGGAGCCTGCATACAGGAA
Source organism: Pinus tabuliformis (assembly GCA_031772625.1). Taxonomy (NCBI): domain Eukaryota; kingdom Viridiplantae; phylum Streptophyta; class Pinopsida; order Pinales; family Pinaceae; genus Pinus; species Pinus tabuliformis. The sequence goes on from CM062819.1 coordinate 1,403,838,360, forward strand.
GTTGGTGCTTCCATATCTAGTGGGTGCTTGAGAAGTCTTGGGGGTTGGAGCCTCCTGTAAGTTAGTGCTTGCATAAATCCAAGGAGCTGCAAGTTGGTGCTTGCAACAAATCTGTGAAGTTGGTGCTTCACATGGTGCTTCTGGTAAGTTGAAGAAGTGTCTACAAAAGGAGTTAGTTGGTGCTTCCTGCTAGTGGGTGCTACCAAACAATCAAAGGGAGTTGGTGTTTCTAGTGAGTGGTGGCTCACCAAACAGATTGATGTAATAGAGTAAGTGCTCTTATTTTACATCAATAACAACAACAAGATTTGGTGGTTTTTTCTCGAAATGGTTTCCACGTAAAACCTTGTGTCTCATGTGTATGATGCTCATGGTGTGTGCTTGTATGTTGATTTCATATTGCTGCGATATGATATGTTGTTGTTGATTATATGGATGGTTGCCAAGTTTGAATAAGAAAATTAAATTGGCATAAAGAGTTAAAAATTAGCCTTAATACTAATTCAACCCCCTTCTCAATATTAACATTGTTTCCAGCAATTGGTATCAGAGCTAGGTTCCTTTAGGAATAACTTAACCACTAGAAGGTAGATCAAAGGGAAACAATGGCTAATCGATATTGGCTTACATTTGAAGGGGTTCCATTCTTCAATGAATCATAATATGTATTCTGGAAAGTTAGAATGTAAGCCTATTTAATGGCATTGGATGTTCATGTATGGTGCTTCGTATTGAATGGAGAAAAGAGCGAGTAGAATGAAGAAGCCAAGGAGGTCATCATGAAAGGGATTTCTAAGCCAAATGATGATAAAGTAAGGAATTGTGAGACAAAAAGGGAAATGCTGGACAAACTGCAATGTGTGTATGGAGAAGTTAGCCACGTGGCTCAAGAAGAGGCTGAGGAGCCCTGCTACTCTAGTAATGAATCAGAACATGCAAAACTTGCTTCTCATCACACTCGCATTGAGGATGAAGAAGAATTGGAAGGGAGATCATGTTTCTCAAGAGGTAAGCTATTGTTGTGTGATAAATGCATAGAGATAGGTCGTTCATTATCTAGATGTACATGTGAATCACTTGAAGATAGAGATAACTATGCATATAGTAGTTGTAATGAAGATAGACCCACTTTAGTAGCAATAGAAAATGAGGGATCCTCAGAGGAAGAAGAGAGATTACTGGTGTGCTCATCCATAGGAGAAAATGAGAATATCCCAGGTAGTAATGAAGAAGAGATAACCATTAGATATGTGGAAGACTCCTTGAACACATAGAGTATTATATATCTCTGTGGTGACTCAGGTAGCACCTTTGGTAGTGAAGAAAAGTATCTAGATGAAAGGATATTTTTTAGAAAGAAGTTGATCTTTGCTCTAAAGGAGATCAAGGAAATATCAGAGGAAAATCTCAAGCAAGAGAAGCAACTAAAAATTTATGAGCTTGAGAGTGAAAAGTTGAAAAAAACAATAGTAAATCTTAATGCTCAACAAGAGGAGGCCAGTAGGCTGAGTGTCATGGTGCCCAATAAGCTAAGTAAGAAGGATTCTTAATGTGAGAGAATACAAGTTGAAGTAGTCTCATTGAGACATGAGTTAGAAAAGTAAATATGGAGTTGTATTAATATCAAAGGCATAAGGGGAGCACAAAGACCTTGGACGAGATGCTTACTAAGAAAAGTACCTCCCTCATCAAGGTTGATTTAGGTCTCAAAGGAGAAACTAGACATAATAAGGAAAAGGTTGAAGGGTCAACTTCCCAGGTAAAGGGAGGTCAAGGTTCCAACAACAACAAAGGAAAGGAGGTTGTTGGACAGAAACAACAACAAGAAAAGGACCAACAACAAAGAAGAAAGGGAAACAATAGAAGGATAAGATGTAGCAGCAAGCAAAGCATCAAAAGAGAGCTAGGCAGGTGAAAGAAAAAGTTCAAGGCAATAATGAAAACTTTCATGGAAGGCACATGAAGAACCAACAAAGGTCCTTTCCTACTCAAGGACAAATCCTTCAAAGAAAAGGTAACCTTTGTCATCAAAAGCCTTTTTATGGGTATTGTTTTTCTTGCAATAATTTTGGACATAAAGCCATAGACTGTAGATGGCATGCAAGAAAACAAGATGTGTTAGGGAGAAGCAACCAAAGGATGCATAAAGAGGCTAGGAGAAGGCATGTTGTCTGTGATAGGATTTTTGACAAAAGCATTGTCAAGAAGAGTAACTCCTTTGCCCCATTCTTAGGCCAATTAAAATGCTACAATTGTGGTAAATTTGGGCACAAGGAAGCTTGCTGCAAGCATAGGAAATCGAAGCACACATTCCAGGTGATGCAAAGAAATGAAGTCAAAAATGTCTTCAGTGCTCCAAGTAAAGAGAGCATATTGAACAATGGAAGGAGAAATCATCAAGGTGCTGACTTGTCTCTGAAGAAAAAACAAAGAAAAATTAAGAAGGATGATTCTCATATTCCTGTGAGAAAACCCTTTCTAGACACCTGCTGTAATGAGTGCAAGATTCAGGTAAGGAAAGGGAGAAAAAATAACCCAATTACCATTCTCTTTCAAACAAAGAAAAATGGTAGCAATTTGGTTTGGGTTAAGAAAGTGGAATTGAAGGAGAAGGTTCCTCTATCCATGTGCAGCTGAGAGAAAGCCGAAATATGGGCAAAGAAGAAACTGGAGAGTAATGCTTCTATCAGGACTTGACCATTGAAGGTATGGAAGAAAAAGAAGGATGATCTACTCAGGGGGAGTATATCTTCTATTTCTCTTTTGTGAAGGAAGAGAATTACCTCAAGGGAGGCCGAATAAGTAAAATGCAGGAAACTAAAAAAGAAAGGTGCATCTAATTGATGAAGGTATGTTCGTGCTTTGTTGTTGATTATAAGAATAATTTGGTTTACTTTAAATGTATCAAAAATGAAAAAGGACGGGTGCAACCAGCATGAAGAGTAAACAAACATATCTTATGTTGTGGGAAGAAGAAGATGGGTTGCAACAGAAGAGTGGATTGACATGAAGCTCACAGTAAAGTCAGGTCCATAGGATCAGTCCCCATGCAAAGGCAAGAAAGTAGTTGTAAGAGATTAGAGAGCATTGGCTTAGGGGGAGCTTCTTTGATAAGCAGTAGCAGGCAACAATTGTCAGCCTCAGAAAGGAAGATTGCTGAGAAAATGAAAGGTTTGCATCTTGGGTGAAATACCCTTATTTCATTTAAGTTGTGAGTTTGATTATGCCTAGCAGTGTTGTGTTTATGAAACATAATTAGTGTAAGCTTTCAATGTCTTTTAGTCTTTCAATTTGTATCACTATGGGAATTGATAGTTTGGGTTCATGTGGAGTAATATTGTGTGCAAATGAACATTTATTTATGGGAGGAAGTATTAGAGTTTGCCTGGTACATTGTTCCATTTGTATATTTTTTATGGTACAATTGGTATTGTTTAAGCATCAGTCCATATTTTGAATCTTAAACTCAGGGGGAGCAGTGCTAACTGTAAATATTCTTCAGAGAAGTGAGCATAGAAGATGAAGCAGCAACGACGAAGAAGGGCAAGCCGAAATTCATCATCATTGATTGGTATATGCAGCAACAACAATATAATGAGCAGCTTAATTGGTATCAGTTTTGTTTTTAAAAGATACAAAATATGCATTGGTATGATGAGTATTAAGCCAACAACCATAAGGTGTTCGAGACTGGAAGAACAAAGAAGAGGTAGTATATGTTCAAGGGAATCATATCACATATGCCCAGTTTATGGAGAAACAACATTGAAAGTCCTTGAAGGGATGTCTACAAAGCATAATGCACATCTCAACAGTTAGACCTTGGTCTTCACAACTAGTGATTGTATGGGGAGAAAAAGGCAACTTGTAACCATTTTCCATTGATGTCAAAGGGGGAGAGAATTTGTGGAGAAGCTGTGATGGCCTGTGCAGAAGAGAGAAAGTCATTGGTGGCTCATGCTAGGATAATTTTGGAAGCAACATGTGGAGTGGCCATCAAAGTGAAGAAGAGGTTGAGGTGTTGTCATCAATGCCAAAGGGAGAGATTTTTGGACAAATGACATTGAATGGATTTCTAATGGCCTAATGAAGACATCTGCAAGTGTATTGGAATTGATGTCAACAATCATGCTGGGAGATGTGTTGGGTAGTTGGAATTTACTAACTATTGGAAGGAGTGTTGGCATTGATGTCAACTAGACTAGCATGGATGCTTGTTGCAACAGATGTTGGCAGTGATGGCCCAAGAGGAATCCCATGGTTGTTGTAGTGATTTGTAGAAAATCATCACAGTAGTATGCTTATTGGAAAAGCCAAAATATGATGACTACAGTGATGGCCCATGAGGAATCCCTAGTTGCTACAGTGCTCTATAGAGAATCATCGTAGTAGCAGGCTTACTGGAGAAGCCATGAAATTTTGACTATGGTGGTTGGGAGTTGAGGATTCCACGAGAAAATAATGGCACATAGTTTGCAGCCAGTTTATAGATAGCATATGGTCTCAAAGTCTACATTGAACCCTCTTCATTGGAAAGTGCTTTGAAAGAGCTCGAATGGTGTGTGGAAGTCTAAAAATGACCTCCAAGGTCAAAAGTTACGGTCTTCCGAAGTCAGGGTCTTGAATTCTTAAGTAAAATGCTATATCAGAGGTTGGTAGAATATTGAAGCATCGAAGCAGGCCGGATCAGAGCTTCACTGAGTAGGCTATATCAGAGGTTTGAGCACATCAAGACTTGATATCAGAACTCTGGTGCAAGCTATATCAGAGAATGGTATATCATAATATCATAGTAGGTGATATAAAAAAATGGGATATTAGATCATTGGAGTAGGTGATATCAAAGGCTAGAGGCCATCAGAATATTGGAGGTTAGAGCATATCAAAATATCAGAACTTATTAACATATGTATTTTAAGAAGTTACGATATCTAGTGCTACTGATATTGTTAAAGCATCAAGGGATGCCTAACAGAGTTAACAAAGGATATGTTGAAAAACCAAGGCTAATCGGGGCTCTTTCTCTCTCCTCTAGTAGGACACATGGCAACATGCCTAAGGAGATCCGATGTATGTGTCAGCATTTGGTCAAGAAGTTAAAAGAACCAAGGGCAAAGAGCTATAACATAGGGAGATAAGCCCCCCGACAGGAGTCTAAAGGCTTGGCACCTATGTGCTGTACTGGAGGTCACAGGTAGTGATCCTATGATGTGAAAAGAAATGAGGAATAAGAAGAAAGAGATAAGATAGAATCGAAACTTTGCAGAAGTTACGATACAAAGGGGCTATGATATAACACTAAGTCGATGGTCACAGGTCCGGTCATTTGAGAAAGTAAATGCTCAGGGAGCTTAGCGCCAAGGGGATAAGTGTATCAGAATTGACTGATATCATAATATTTCTCTTGTATGAGTTACTATATATTGTGACTATGATATAGAAGTACAAAGGTGTATGGAAGATGGATGATTCGACAACAAGGACCATGATCGTGTAGAGGAGTTGGTCTCAGGAGTAATGGAAACTATCAAAGATCGCTGGGTCAAGGCAACAAGGATTACAATTTATAGAAAATAGTGTTGGGTCTGCCTTGAGGTGAGACAAGTCATCCCTCTGCTCTAATGGTTGCCTCAGTGAATTAAATGAAGATCAGAGAAGCCCTGCTGAAGTAAATTCAAGATGTGTGAAACTATGAATAAGCATGGAGGGCCTCAATGATAGAATGTTTGTTCACAAAAAGGACTGTGCCCGGTTTAAGTGTGCAGGTGGACTGAGAATTAATTCTCAGCATGGAGAAAATAGTCAGGTGCCCATTCACATGTTTAATTTAGTAGGCAGAGACCAAGTTAGATGCAACAACAGAATGGAAAAGCCATGCCGAGGGACACTCGGGCAGTGTGGATTCAAGACAATAGTGGAAACATCAACTAGCGAGCAACAAAAGAACAAAAAAAAGAAGCATAATTGAGTAAATGGGGGGGAAAGAAACATTGTTGAGAGATAATTGTGAGGAGAGATTTGTGTGTGCACAACTATGCATGAGGGAAAGTGAGTTTGTTCTGCTATGAAAGGCTAAGAGTGCCTAAGCAAAGGAAAGAGTCCTTGGGAGAGTGTGCTTGCTGAGTGGGAATGGCTAAAGGTGCCTATGCAGCTAAGGAAGGTCGAGTGAGCTAGTTCTGCAGAGATAGACTGGAGAGTTCCTAAGTAGAAGTAATAGACACTCAAGATAATCAATGTTGCAGTGAGAAAGGCTGAAAGTGCCTGTGTTGTGTAAAGAAGGTCGTGAGTAGTGTGGTGTTGTGGCGTGAGAGGTTGAGAGATATTGATGAATAGAAGGTCGCTAAGTGTATGCTGATGAAGAGAAGAAGAACAAAGTAATGAGAGGGCTAAGATGATTAACTATTGTTGATAAGAACAACGAGCTACTGTAGAGAAAGCTCTAATGGTATTGGTAGAAAAATTAATATTTCCTTTAACAACTTGCAATATTGTGCAAGGAGAGGGGTAGGAGAGATGAGCATTGAAGTGTCCCAACACCTATTATAGGAGTATTACTTTGAATACTTCCAAGATTCACCCCTTTTCTATTTATAGGATAAATTATGGGAGATGCAACAAACCCTTAAGACCTAGCAGGAGGTTGAGTGGCTCGCCATGGTTAGTTTTTTTTGTGAGCACAAGTAGCACCCTTTTCTTGGTAAATGAATGCATGCTAAGTGTTTAATGGAACTATTGAATGACAAGTGCTTAATGAATTGCATGCTTGTTAAGAGTTTGATGAAATACCTATTATCTCTAACACTACTAGGTTGGCCTTAACCCAATAATTTTTTTATATGATAATTTTGGGATGTGCATTAGTTAATGATCAAAATTGGATCGTTATATTATTTTTCACATATCTCGATTTTTTCAGAGTGGAAAAATCATAGGAATCAATTTGCAAGATTATTTTTACTTGTAGGTCCCAGTTTACAGAATTAGGGCTAGAAACCTTCTAGGGCCATTTTGAGACATTGAAAAATGTTTCTTGGGGTAAAAAATATCTCACATAAGCGTTGAAACTCGATAAGTTATTATGCACTCAGATACTTTTCCAATGGTGTAAGAATCATGTCAATCGAAGTTCATATGCAAAATCTATGCCTCCCACAAGTTGACCTATTATCATTGACAACCATGATTCAAGAGGATGCCATGTAAACCCCCATTACTCATGGAAAATGGGCTATCCATGTCTAGACCATGAAAACGAATCTAAAAGGGTCAAATTTGTAATATATTTGAGAGTTAAAGGAGTTAAACATGACCCCTAGTGGTTATTGGGCTGTTTAGTTTGCTAGAAGGAGTGGGGTTCCATTCTATGCATTTGTATATTGTTCCACAACAGAGGATAAAATGGGAATGAAAGTGAGAGATAATAATAGATGGAGATAGTATTTTGTAGCAAACTAATAGGCCGCAAGTATAATGTAACTCCATAGAGAGTGCGTTATAATTTTTACTTGCATTATTTTCATACCGAAAAAAGAGAGAAAAGTAGCCTCACTTTCTAGCTAGGTTTTCTCTTGTAAGGGTTTCCTATAGAAAATATTTGTTTTCATTGTGGTTGGTGTGTAATTGCATTTGTTATTCTATATTTTATACCTTTTATCTATATCATGCATAAGTATAAATCAGTCTTTAACAAATCTGGAATCTAAAGGAATTTGACCCGGAATAGATTTTATATTATTTTATTAGATTTGTCGTGGCAAACTATTCAGTGGAATATCCAAAGCAATTTACATATGATATTGGTATCAGAGCAAGTTTCATTGGGGAATCCCATTAGAATTTATAGGGGATCCAAGAAGTGGTTTAAGTAGAAAGTCATAGACCCTAACGATTATTGATGAATCTATTCACAATAACCTTGATTCAACAGAAAAGATATTCTCGAGTTTGAAAGCACAAGTCACATATATCAGTCACAATATGAACCTCCTTATGGTGGCTTTATAAAACAAGCTTGGAGTTGGAGAAGATGGAGGTATTGACTTAGATGTCACATTAGAGGGAAAATTGGGGGATTATGAAGAACCAAAAAAGGAGTTAAGGAAATAATCCAAGAAAGAGAAATTGAGTTTGAGTGTAGTTACCCATTCACATTCCCTATTCAATATGGAAGCAAAGGCTAACATAAAGTTGTACCAAAATGAGATCGATGCTTTAAAATTGAATCATTAATTGCAACAATTTAAATTATATTTTAGCGTTATACCATTTTTTAGATTGAAATTAGAGCGCCATGCCCTAATGTAATTGACCTCATTAAGCATACTAATTTATTTTTTAAAAGTAAGCATAGACATTATTTGTCATACCTCTCTAAATTTTTTTTATAGGTATCACTTGACATGCTACTTTAAAATCATTCTCAACAATAAATTTTGTAAAAACATATATTTCTCTATTCATGTCTCATGAGCACAAGGTATTTCTTCTTAATACTATATCTTCTTTCTAGCTAAATCTACACCTATCTAATTACAATTTTAGATAAAACTATTTTGGTGCAGTGATAACAAGCATATCAATGGACTTCACAAAGATGTTCCTTTTTCCTTCTGTAAAAGGTTTTTAGCTATAACCCATGGTATTTTTTATTACATCATTTATTTATTTAAATGATACTCTTTAAACTATATGAATTGCTAAAAAAACACATTTTGGTACATAAAAGTTTAGGTAAATTGTTTCCATATACCCTTAATTTTTATATGAGAATTAAACCTAACATCACAAACCCCTATATTGTTTTATTCATATTTATGACCATTTCATACCTTCTTGCTTTGTCTTACTATTGTTCTTAAGAATACATTTATTTTTATATGCCCTTATTCTAAAACTCTTTGTTAGGATATTTCGACACATAGGGAATAGTTAAGTATAACTTGGTCTAGTGTAGAGTTAGGTAAATTGTGTTTCTTTACTATGTACTTTTGTAACTTACAATCCGACGGTCACGATATGTAGTGATTCGACGGTTCATTCTCTCCTTGGTATTACCGACACTTGATCCGTGGCTTAACACCCGATTGGTCCATGATCTCTATTTAAAGAGCATGGAGGGTCATTTGTAGGGTAACCGTTCATGAGAGAAGCTTATGTAAATTTTCATTCTTTTATTAATAAATTTCCTGAAGTGGCCGCGTTGGCTAAGGCCGTGGACTATTTCCCTCTTTGAGGGTTTTAACCACGTCAACAATATTGATGTATTGATCTGTGATCTGTTTGTGAGTGGTGTCCTTTGGTGTTATGTCTGAGGAACTTACCCTGTAAATTCCTACATGGTATCAGAGCTATTTGAGGGCCGCATCTGTTGGTGATCCAAATCTGAAGACGATAGAACTGCATTCGACTATCGTTTCCTAGATCTACTGCTACTGACTGCTTTCGGGCCGAGATGACTGCTCTATTGTGTTAGGAGAATTTGTTCCAGTGAGGAACCCCTTTCATTTGATGCGAAAAGGTTTCTGGTAGCCCTAGCTACATCATTTTTAAGATCTGGAGGTATACAATGTTTATTTGCAGTTTTTAGTTATTTTCTCTCTGTTTATTTCGATTTATTTAGCTCTTTGTTTTTTTTATTACCGGATCTATACATTTCATTTCTGCGTATGCTCTTTGCCCCGCGACTCTGTGCAATCTGGGAAAATCAAAAACAGAAAGGAAGGATTTTTCTCATGCATATGCTCTTTTCCTCTGCGCCTTAGTGTGATCTCAGAAAATCAGAAACATTGAGGAAAATATTTAGTTTCCGGCTAAAGCTAACTTGAAGCCGCAAGGTTTGTTTTTTTGTATATCTGTGTTGGGTTTTGTGTTTTTTGTTTTGTAGGAAAAAAAGAGATTTCTCAAGTAAGCACGCACCCCAAAGCTTCAGTGACTAAAAAAAAAAAAAAACCTTCCTCTTTTCCAAAAATTACTAACCTTTTAATCTAGCTCACTTGGTCCAAAGCTACTTTATGAGGATAGAGGTCTTGAGTTCAAGCCTTTCCTTTTGTTGAGCTAATTAGATTAAGTTTGGAAAGGGGGCGGATTTTTTTTTTAAATATAAAATTATCATTCATTTCCACACATTCCCGCACTTCGTCAGCATCTTCAACAACTTTTCTTCAAAAATCCATAACTTCTTTATCCTGAAGCCGTTTTAAGAGCTGTTTTCTTTGAATCAGCCTAATTTTTCGAGATCTTTCCATTGGAACACTTAGTTTCAGCATTTATAGCTTTAGTTTATGTTAAAATGGAAAGTCCATGCCAAGTTATTCTTGACAGCACCAACTACTTCCAATGGTGGTCCCACATTGTGGATTTACTTAGAAGTAAAGGTCTTTTCAGAATAGCCTCAGGCCAAGAAACCAAACCGAAAGATGAAGATAAGGCAACCAAATGGGAAAATAGGGAAGATCAAGCACGTGGGTTGATGGGGATGTCTATTTCTCCAGACCTTAGATTCCATATCGCAGAACTTGATACTCCTAATGAAGCAATGAAAAAAATCACTAAAGTTTTTGGAATTAAAAATGAACTTAGAGCCCATCAACTCGAAAATGAGTTTCTTACATTGGTCCCCAACAATTTTTCTTCCATTAAACCCAGATCCGGATTTAAACAGGAACGCAACAAATTACAGAGATAACCATAAACACAGATATGTAGTGGAAATAATACTTCATTTCATTAATGTAAAATACTGAAATATGCTTACAAACAGAAATGGAAATAAACCAACTAGGGCGATGGTAGCTTATCTCTGAGAAGAGATGTGGTGGCTACATGCCTCTGAACTGTGTTACAATGAGGTTTGAAGGCCTATTTATTGTTGAGAAACAATGGAAAACACTAAACATCCAAAAACCTAACCCTAGAAGATGAAATGCCAAAATGTGGGCCCTGTTTGGGTAAATTGGTACATCAACTTCCGGGGTCGTAACTTTGGCATATGATCTCCATTTGACACGCAAAAAATCTCGTTAGAAAGATCTATCCGAGAACTACAACTTTGGGAAGAGCAACATCAGTCCATGCACGAATGTTGCTCCGAGTTTTCCCAAAAAACATCGTTTAGGGCCTCAAAACGGCTTCGGAAGTTCAGGACCTGAAAAACTGCTAAAAATAGTAAGTTGTGCTACAATTAAGGAAACTGAAAAAGCTGAGAGAAACAATGGTGGGGGTCCAAGTGGACTTGGCAGGTGGCCACCAATATCCACCTGGATCATTCCTCCCCCCTTAGGAAGCAATGGTCCCCATTGCGTTGAGTTCCTCCATGAGATGAGGAAACTTCTGCTGAACTTGGTCCCTGGTGAGCCACTTGCCCTGGTGAAGAAGTTGGCCTGCTTTGACAACTCGATACGGTTGGATATTATGTTGGCGAGTGTGCTTGATCTGTGTGTCCATGATCTGATCAGTTGCAGCTTGTTCCATGCAATCTGGATTTAATTCTATGGGTGTGAGTTATTCTACAATGTTGGATGTGTCTAGTAATGGTGGAAAGTATGGCCGAAGGCGGTCCACATTGAACACTGGGTGCATGCCAAGGAATGGGGGAACACTGAGCTCAAATGCATTGTCTCCCACAACCTTGGTAATGGTGTAAGGACCATATCGGAGTGGTCTCAGTTTCCGATAGGCTCTGGTAAGGTGCTCCTTTTGCAAATGCAACCAAAATTTGTCGCCCACCTGAAACTTGTGTGGCACCCGATGTTGATCATGTCGCTACTTGTACTTGGCATTTGATTTCCCCAGAATGTCATGGACCTACTGGCGAATATGTTGGATGTGCTAAATGCAGCTGGTTGCCTTATCTGTTTCATACTGGACATGAGCCGAATTTGTGTGCGTAGCTGCAAATGGCATGGCCACATCAATGGGACATAGTGGCTGGAATCCCAATCCCACCTGAAAAGGGATGTGGCCAGTCGAGATGTGAAGAGCTCGGTTGTCGCTGTGCTGAACATAGGGGAGGCTCTCATCTCATGTGCGTGGATGCTTTGAGTTGTACATGCACAGAATGTGTACAATCATCCTGTTGAAAACCTTTGTCTGGCCATCAGTTTGAGGATGGAAGGTTGTGGACTTAGTGAGTTTGGTGTCCAGCATCGACCAGAGACTGGACCAAAATGTACTGAGGAACTGACTATCCCAATTTGAGATGATAGACTGTGGGATCTCAAAGTGCACCCACACTTGTTCAAAGAAGAGTTTAGTAGTGGCTTCTGCGGTGATATTCTTCTTGAAGGCCGCCATAATGGCCATCTTCGAGAACCTGTCGACGACCACAAAAACATAGTCGTTTCCATGCTTAGTGGAAGGAAGGCCTGACATGTAATCCATGGAGATGCATTCCCAAGGTTAACTAGGGGTAGGCAGCGGGTTAAAGAGGCCTTGCTTCTTGATGGTCGGTTTGGCAATGGCGCAGGCAGTGCATGATATGACGTACTTCCCGACATCCTATCGAAGATTCGGCCAATAGAAATACTTTTACAGTACTGCCACCATTTTCTCGACCCCAAAATGCCCAGCAGCCCGGCTGTAGTGTACTTCCCAAATCATCTTGGCACGATCACTTGAAGGAACACAAAGGTGACCCAGGTGGCATAACAATGCATCCTGGAGGTGAAAATCTGGAACATGCCGACCCTCCAAGAGTGTCTGGTATGTGTGGCCAAATTGTGGGTCGATTTTGTAGAGAAGTGGCCAATCAGAAGTCTCGTGCCCACAAGATTTGAGCACGGTGGTTAACGCCATGATCGGTGGTCGACTGAGGCAATCTGCAACATTATTGGTGCTTCCCTTCTTATACTTGATATTCAAATGGAACTGTTGCAGGTATGTAGACCACTTCTGATGGCGATCATTCTGCAATTTCCCTTGGGTTTGTTTGAACTACGGGGGTCGGTGGTCTGTGTGGATGATCATTTCCTTCCCCAAAATGTAATGCTTCCATTGTCGGTAGGCTTGCACAATGGAATACATCTCTTTGTCATAAGTGGGATACTTCCGGACTGTGTCTGAAAGTGTCTCACTGTGATATGCCATTGGATGCCCGTGTTGAGTAAGGACTGCCCCAATAGCATAGTCAGAGGCATCTGTCTCGACCTCAAATGGTTGTTGCAAATCTGGTAATGCGAGCACTGGTGCTGTGCATAGGCGATATTTCAACTCTGTGAATGCTTTCTGTTGAGATTCAGACCAAAATAATTTTGCTTTCACTCCTCCCTTGGTGACTTGACTCAAGAGCCAAGTGATATGAGAAAACCCCAACACGAACCTCTGGTAGAAGTTGGCAAGACCTAGAAAGCTGCGGAGCTCTGTTAGAGTGGTTGGGGATGGTCAATCCCGAATGACTTGGATCTTGGCTAGATCCACATGCACCCATTGTTCATCAATAATGTATCCCAGATACTGAACCTAGGTCATGCCAAAAGTGCATTTCTCGAAATTGGCACATAGCTTATGTTGCTGCAGTGTTTGGAGAACCTGTCAGATGTGGTGGAGGTGCTCTTCCCAACTCTGGCTGAAGATCAGGATGTCATCCAAGTATACCACTACAAATGAGTTGGTGAATGGCTGCAATATGTCATCCATTAGCCTCATGAAGGTTGCAGGAGCATTCGTTAATCTGAAAGGCATAACCAACCATTCGAAAAGGCCCTCCTTGGCTTTGAAGGTAGTCTTCCACACATCGGAGGGTTCGATTGGTACCTGGTGATATCCTGACTTGAGATCGATCTTGCTGAAATATTTTGCCCCCTTTAGTTGGTCCAGGAGGTCATCAATCCGTAGGATCGGGTACCTATTATGGACCGTGATCTTATTCAACGCCTGATAGTCAATACAAAGTCTCCAAGTCCCATCCTTCTTCTGTACCAATACGATTGGGCTCCCACAGGGCGATGAACTTGGACAGATGTGACCTTTCTGTAGCAGCTCCTGAATCTACCTCTTGATTTCATCGTTCTCCAGAACGGAGTGCCGATAGATTGGTCCATTGGGCAGCGGTGCACCTGGGGTCAGATCGATGGAGTGCTTGACTTAACAGTGTAGAGGAACCCCTGCGGGGGAGGTGAAGATGTCCTCGTACTCCTCCATGACCTTGTCCATCTGTAGTTGTTGTGCGGAGGGGCCCTGTTTGGAGGTCGTGGCCACCATCTTCTTCTTTACTTGAGGGTGTATCATGAGGAAAACAAATTTCCCAGTTTTAGAAATGAGCTTACTGCATTGTTTTGCAGTAACCAAAGAGATGGCAGTAGGCGGTGCTCCTCCAGTATCCTGTACAACTTATTTCCCAATGTAAAAATAACAGCACGGGGCCTTGATTCATACACAGCATGTCGCTTCCACAAGTATGGTTGTCCTAATAATACATCACAAACTTCAAAGGGAGTAATGTCACACAATACCTCATCCGTGAAGGGCTTGATGTTGTATGGAAGGCGACACTGCTGGCTCACGCGAAGATCCCGTCCTTGGTGAAGCCACTCGATGGTGTATAGTTGAGGATGTGCTGTGGTCGGTAAGCCCAACCACTTCACGACCTCTGCAGAAATGAGGTTCTTTTGGCTCCCACTGTCGATAATGAACTTAGCGGGGAGCCCTTTACCCACATCTGGGAGTGGAAGAGACGCTCCTCCTCCTCTGGATCTTCGAGTTCCTCCTTCTGTATCTTCGTGGTGGCAACGGTGGCATTAGGCTCTGCATCAATAATCTGCTTCCCTTTTTCATTCCCCTTGTCAAGTTCTGACTCAGAGTCGGAACATGCATCTAATTCTGAAACCTTTAGCTCGACCACTAGTGACTGCTTGGCTGACACTCACTTGTGTTATGAGTGAAGCTCATACGGAACTCATACCACTTTCCCATGTCCTTTTTCGGCTTCACGATGCTCTTCTTTGGTTGTAGCTTTGGCGGGTTGTCTTGGGCCATCCCGCCCTGTTTTTGTCCTTTGTTTTGCGGTTTGGGGGCACCTTTCCCTTGCTTCGAATTCGCAGATCCAAAGTCTTGCTTCTTCTATTTAAACTTTTGCTCGACCTTGACAGCATATCGGTATGCCGTGCCGAGCAAGGGGATGTTCAAGAATTCTATTTCTTCGTGGATATACTTGTGTAGGCAGCTGCAGTATTTGAGTTCCAAATGCTGCTCCGAATCTTTGATACCCAACTTTGTGTGAAGGGTATGGAAAATATTGGTAAACTCCAACACGTCTTGGTCCCTTCCTTGCCGCAGCGTGGTCCACTTTATGTATTGATCCTCATAGCTTCCGAAAGGGTAGTATTGCTCCTTGATAGCATCCTAGAATGAATCCCAAGTGGGTGCGACTGGAAATAGTGAGCCTGTACTTTCATCCTTTAGCTCGCAGTAGGTTTCCCACCAGTCCTTAACGTGGGGGGCTGCTTTGAGAAGAGCGAAAATAATCTTTTCCCGACTGGAAAAATCATGAACAGAAAAATAACCCTCTAGCAGATTTAACCATTTATCTACGACATCTGCGTCTATTTGACCCTCAAAGATGGGGATTTCCAAATTAACTTGTACCTTAAAGGGTGTGGTATTTCCAGAGGAGCTACTGGAAGCCGATGCGTCGCCTCTGGGAATTCACTGAAGGATTTGGGCAACGCTGTCCATCATCGCGTTCCTTTGTCGCTCGAGGGCTTCTTCGAGCAAGATTTTGATAGGATCTCCTACCCCTTCGTCTTTCTTTTCATCCGTCGTAACTTTGGCATCTGATCTCCGTTGGACGCGTACAATAGCTCGTTAGAAAGATCTATCCGAGAACTACAACTTTGGGCTACTCCCAAATTTCCCAAAAAACGTCGTTTAGGGCCTCAAAATGGCTCCGGAAGTTCAGGACCCGAAAAAATGCTAAAAATAGTAAATTGTGCTACAATTATGAAAACTGAAAAACTGAAAGAGACAATCATGGGGTTCCAAATGGGATAGGAGGGTGGCCACCAACATCCACCTGGATCAAATTTCAAGACCCTTAGACTTCTCTTGGAAGGTGTGAAGGTTAAGAAAGAAGATGGTAACCTTATCTATTCCATTCTTACTATGTTGGGACCAGCCTACTCTGTGTTTGTTTCCACCTTCCATTCTACAAGAGAAGCCTTAATTTCTCAAGGGCAAGACTATAAGTCCCCTTCCTTTGATGCCTTTTGTGATTCTTTAATAAGAGAACAAGAAAAACTCTTACATCTTGGTCTTCTTAATCTTGGAAACTCTTCTAAGAAAGCCTTAGCCGCCCAACAACAACCAAATTCAAAGAATCCTAAGAAGCTGTATCCTAAAAAGAATGGTCCTAAACCAAACAAGGGTCCTAAGCCATTTCAGTCTCAAAATGAAAAATCATTTCAACAAAATGATAAGGCAAATAAAAACAAAGGGAAGAAGACTGATAGACATTTCCACTTTTGTAATCGAGATGGCCACTTAGAATCCAAATGCTTTAAGAAGATGGAAGCCTTGGAAGCAGCAATGAAGAAGCATAACATCCATTTGGAGCACTCTTCAACTTCAACTTCATCTTCAGGAATAGCACTTTCTACATGTGGTTGTCAAGAATATCGGTCTGGTTATGCGCTAAATGTGTCTTTTCCTTCTCATTCTCATGGGTGGCTCATTGATTCTGGAGCTTCTTATCACATGGCCAAAAAAAAAGCCATGTTTTCTTCTTTAAATGATTGTAACACCAAAAATATATATGTTGGTGATGATAGATCTCTTAGTGTTGTAGGGACTGGAACTGTTCATAGAGACAATGGTCAATTCAATGATGTATTATGTGTTTCAACCTTATCCTGCAACCTTCTATCTGCATATCAGATAACTCATTCAGGTGAAGGTAAAATCTTTGAATTTTCACCTCACGATGTTGTAATTAAGGACCTAAGAGATCCTAGACAGATTTTAGCCACTAGCATTGTTGATGATTCTACAAGGTTGTATAAGTTTAACAACTTTGGGTCATCAAATCTTCCCTCGGTATTTGTTGCTCATAATGATGAAGTGAGCAAACTTTGGCATGAGCGATTTGGTCACTTAAACTATCGCTCCCTTCAGAATCCATGTAAAGAAAATATGGTGACAGGTCTTCCAATGGTATCTTGTAGAGATGGTGTTTGATTCGGATGTGTACTCGGAAATCATCATCGGGATAGTTTTGAAAAACGTGCCTCTTTGCACGCCTCAACCCCTTTACAGCTTGTGCATTGTGATTTATGTGGTCCACTTCCAGTTGTTTCATTCTCTAGCTACAATTATTTCTTAACTTTCATTGATGATTTCTCCGGACGCACTTGGGTGTACTTCTTAAAACTCAAGAGTGAAGTATTTAACATGTTCTTGGCCTTTAAGGCCTTTGTTGAAAAACAATATGGACATCAAATTCTTAAGCTAAGATCTGATAATGGTGGAGTATATGTTAACAACAAATTCATCAAATTTTGAACTGAGAATGGAATTCAAATGCAACATACTATTCCATTACTCCACAAAAAAATGGTGTATCTGAAAGGAAGAATCACACCTTAAAGGAAATGGCTAATTGTATGCTTCAATCTAAAGGACTTAGTCTTAATTTTTGGGTAGAAGAAATTAACTGTGCAAATTACATAATAAATCGCACTCCTACTAAGGTTTTAAAGAATATCACTCCAGAAGAAGCATGGAGCTCAATTAAACCAGATTTAAGTCACTTTCGTGTTTTTGGAAGTGAAGCATGGGCCCTTATTCCATATGAGAAACATAAAGCTTTAGAACCTAAGAGTGAAAAATGTATTTTTTTTGGATATTCTGAAGATGTCAAAGGATACAAACTTATTCCACTTAAGTCCAAAAATGTTATCATTAGAAAAGATGTAAAGTTTGCTGAAAATATATCGGCCTACGAGCCTAGTTCGGCGGATGTGCCACCTCTCTCTATCCCTTCTACTTCTGAAAATATTTCTTCTTCAGATGATGATATCGAGGATGACAATCCTCCCCCACCTTCTCAAGATCCTCCTTCAACTCCTCAGCTTCCAAAATGGGTCCGTGCTACTCGGGATGCAGCAGGTGCTCTTGCCGGTGATCATACCGATCAACATCGTACACATTCTCAGTTCGGTAGAGCCTCTTCCTTACTAGCTCAAGCGTTAACTAATTATGATCCTGACACCTTTGTAGAAGCTTCAGGCCATCCAGATTGGGACGCAGCTATGAATGAAGAATATCGTTCATTACTGGCAAATGATACATGGGATCTTGTTCCCCTTCCAAAGGGACAAAAACTTGTTAGATACAAATGGGTATACAGAACCAAGTATGGACCAGATGGAAAAGTTGATAAACATAAAGCTTGTCTTGTTGCTAAGGGTTTTTCACAAGTTGAAGGCATTGACTATATCGAAACCTTCTCCCCTGTTGCCAAAATGAACTCTATCCACCTTGTTTTTCTCTTGTTGCCTCTTTCAAATTGGAAGTCCATCAGATGGATGTTAAATCTACCTTCTTGCATGGGGACTTACATGAAGAAATCTATATGGAACAACCTACTGGATTTAAACAAACAAACTCCAGCCTTGTATGTCGGCTTAAGAAATCCCTTTATGGTCTCAAGCAAGCCCCTCGGGCTTCGTATGCCAAAATGGATAACTTTCTTTTAGAAACTAGATTTTCTAGGTGTCATTCTAACAATACTGTCTACACCAAGAAAGTGGGCAAGTCTCTTATCATTATTGTTCTTTATGTTGATGATCTTATCCTTACTGGTAGTGATCCCAACCTTATAAACCATGTGAAGTCCAACCTTAAAAAGAAGTTTGAAATGACAGACTTAGGACACTTGCATTATTTTCTTGGTCTTCAAGTCTTGCAATCCAAGGAAGGTATTTCCCTTTCCCAGTCCAAGTATGCATGTGATCTTCTATGCCATTTTCACATGGAAGACTGTAAGCCAGCCCCTTCTCCCTTTCAGTCTGGAGCCAAACTTTCAGTCACTTGTACTTCCCATGAAGTTGATGCTACCTTATACCATCAACTTGTAGGAAACATTTTGTATTTGACCCATACTCGTCCTAACCTTTCCTTTGTTGTTGGCCTTATTGCTCGGTTTATGCAAAACCCACATGAAATTCATTGGAAAGTAGCTAAAAAAATACTTCGTTATGTTTGAGGTACAGTTCAGTTTGGGATTCATTACAGTGTAGAAGCATCTCCTCTATTGGTTGGTTTCACTGATTCTGATTGGGCTAGTGACCCTGATGATCAGAAGTCTACTGCAGGTTATGTGTTCACTCTTGGTTCAGGACCTATTACATGGGCTTGCAAGAAACAAAGTGTCATTTGTCTTTCTTCAACAGAAGCAGAGTATCATGGTGTTGTAGAAGCTAGTAAGGAAGCCCTGTGGCTTCGTCAGATCCTGTCAGAGTTTGGCTTTCAGAAGCAGCATCTGACTACACTTCGGTGTGATAATCAAAGTGCCATTCAACTATGAAAAGATCCAGTCCAACATCAGTGCAACAAACACATTTGAACTGCACATGCACTTCATCAGAAAGCTCATTCACGACCATGTTCTTGAAGTGCAATATTGTTCAGCAGATGATCAAGTTGCAGACATCTTTACAAAGGCTCTCACAGTGGCGAAGTTTACTAAACCTCGATTTATGGTTGGAGTTCATGAAATTGTCACTAAGGGGGGATAGGCTCTAATGCCTCCTTCCTGTGTCATATTTGTACATCCTTCAATCCTATCCCAAGTTGTTCTTAAGGGGTGATGTTAGGATATTCCGACACATAGGAAATAGTTAAGTATAACTTGGTCTAGTGTAGAGTTAGGTAAAGTGTGTTTCTTTACTATGTACTTTTGTAACTTACAATCTGACGGTCACGATATGTAGTGATCTGACGGTTCATTCTCTCCTTGGTATTACCAACACTTAATCCGTGGCTTAACACCCGATTGGTCCATGATCTCTATTTAAAGAGCATGGAGGGTCATTTGTAGGGTAATCGTTCATGAGAGAAGCTTATGTAAATTTTCATTATTTTATTAATAAATTGCCTGAAGTGGCCGCGTTGGCTCAGGTCGTGGACTGTTTCCCTCTTTGAGGGTTTTAACCACGTCAAAAATACTAGTGTATTAATCTGTGATCTGTTTGTGAGCGGTGTCCTTTGGTGTTCTATCTCAGGAACTTACCCTGTAAATTCCTACACTCTTGCCTTGTAATCGATTGATGGTATATTGTTATAAAATTTACCATTAACTAACATCAGGTAATGGTTATTTACCATCACATTTATTTATATGCTATGAAGCCTTTACCATAGTCATGATATGTATATATGTTTAAGTGTCAAGGAGTTCTTATTATATGATTCCAAGATTTGTTTTACATCCTCCATGTGGTATAAAATTAGCATTATGGTTATGGGTTCTTCCATGAATATGGCGAATATTTCTATGAACACATGTCACCCCACAGTGTTGACACACCAGTTCTTCCATTTGATATCATCAACAATTGTGATTAAACCCTAGATGATCGATTTTTTGTGTTGGTTAGGGTTTTCATTCTCCTTCTATTTTCTTTTGTATAGTTATTTTCATAAATAGGGTTTCTGTATAACCAAAATGTTTTCAAGGCATACATTTCTACTTATTCCTTTACTTTTATGTATCTTCTTCAGACCATACAAAGTTCTTGGCTACTTATTTTCTTATTTTGAAAATAGTCGTTCATGCCTTTAAGGTTTTTATCCTGTAATTTTTAATAAATTAAATAGTGTTGCAATTAGGGTTTAATAAATACAAATATGTTTAAATATGTCATATCATGTTCATATTTCTTCCGTCTATAATTAAAAATCATTATTGGTTATAAACCCTACCCAGTTTTTAGTTAACAATTTCTAGGTTTTCCTTTTTATTTATTTCTTTGGGTTTTTGACCAAAACTATCAATATTTCATTTACTGACATAATTATACTTATATTTTTTAGGGTTCTATCAAGGTGAAAGGTTTGAAGAAGTCTTTCCAGGTTAGTATTCTTCCAATTCTATTTTTTGCTCGTAAATTAATCTAATTCATATATAGTGTACAAAATAATTAACATTTTACTTTTCTCTATTAACTTGTGGGTAATAAAAATATTGACAAAGTTGTTTTAAATACTTTTTCCTTTGATGCTTTCGATTGGGGTTTTCTTTGCAACTTACAAGACATTCGACTACCTTTACCAAGTCAAACGTTCCTATACCCTTGGATTCTTCTTTGCTTGGATTCTTATCTTCTTGAATGTGATTCCTATGTTCGAAGCACATTACTAGGATTTTTGTCATCTATTTTTAATGTATAAATTGATGTTATTGGTTTCCACTTCCTTTTTGGAAGGTTATGATTACAAGCTTATATATTTGCTTATGTATTTAATTGTGTGTATTCTCAACCTGACTATTGTCAGTTGTAATGTATTGAGGTCAATTTCCACCCATTCTGCTACTTAAGTAGATTTCATTTTACTAATAAAATGTTGGTATTAATGTAATTCAAATTGTATGACTAAATCAATTTTCTTTATGTGTTTATACTCTCTTATCTTTTATACAATGGTTATGGTTACTCTTGTTCTCATTTTATAAACTAGTTCAGTACATTCGTATGATTATTTTATCCACCTCTGCCAAACTTTTTTACAAATATTTTATTTACTTGGTTATAAGTTTTGACAGTCTTGATTTATCCTTTTTTGGAAATATTTAACTTTAGTCTTCTATAGTATTCTAGAACTTACGGTTTTATTAACTTTGTAACTTGTTTCCAACATTTATTTCATTTCAGAATTTATGTAGAATTTACCATTTTTGTACACACACACACACACACACACACACATATAAACTTCTCTACCTGACTAATTAAGTCTTATCTCTAAACCCTTAGTGGTATATTTTGAGTCTACTTTTGCAAGCTATATTTAACTTCACTCTGATTTCTTTTACACAAGACTTAATTATCCTCTAAAAATTTATCTATTTACTGAACTAATCCCAGACTCCTTTACTTGTAACAAAACCTTGAGTACTTGCTATATATATATATATATATATATATATATATATATATATATATATATATATATATATATATATATATATATATATATATATATATATATATATATATATATATATATATATATCGATATATATAGTTCTTCAACTACTAATAAACTGTTCTTGATGAAACAAGGTTCTTTAAGATATGTTGGGCATGGAATCCCCCCCAAGGCATGTTTTGGGGCTCAAAGCCCAAGTTTTGACCCAATCTTGTTGTAAAGCTCCACGAATTGCAAGCGCGGAGTGCGAAAAGTATGATAGAGTCACAGGGTTTTCTGCCCTAGTTTTGTAATGTAATGTCGGTTGGATAGACCTACCCATGGTCCGCAGACCATGGGATTGTATAAATAGAGCGAGGCTCTAAGTGTAAAATATAGAGAAAGGGAGAAAAGAATAACAAGTCGAAGTGATTGAGTCGCAAGTGTAAAGTGTGTCTTTGGGTCGTAGAGTAGGAGAAGGCTATGCAGCTAAGTGCGCAGAGGCCTAGTAGTCCACAACTGAGTGCGTGGACCCCTGCAACTGAGTGCGCAGGGTGGAGTTGAGTCTGTAACCGAGGAAGGAATTAATAAAGAGAATTTTTATCATAATTTTGTGTATTTGTTCTTGGGTTAATGCATGTTTGATATAATTTGCAAATATACTGTTTATTTACTGTGCGCACCTATATGGATGGTTTATGTTGTTAAGTATAACTTAGAGCATGCAAGAAAGCTAAGATAATCAACTAACATTGGAATACCAGTAAAGTCTTGGGTAATAACGTAGAAGTGCAGCATTCAGCCCTTGAGTAGGACTGCACGTAAGGAATATATCGGGCCGCGAGGTACGGGAAAGTGCTTGAAGCAACCTGCATGCAGAGTCACACCGCAGACCACTTGAACTCATGATACATCTCTAGGGTGCAGAAACCTGGTTCTAGCACCCTCCCATACTACTTAGGGTGAGACCTCAGTTCGTGCTCAGCGGACTGTTGCCAAAAGGGCCAGTAGTACCAGGATTTGTTTGGCTAACTCAACTCCGAACTTGGGTCAGGCCCCAATAAGCCAACATGATAATTAATTTAACTATATATATATATATATATATATATATATATAGTTCTTCAACTACTAATAAGCCATTCTTGATGAAACAAGGTTCTTTAAGATAATTAATTTAACTCTATCTATCGATATTTCAAAAAAATAATTCAAAACATTCACCAGTTCTTTTACAAAAATTTCTATAAAAATAGACTCTTAACCTTGCTCAACGATAATTTTATGTTTTGAAAAATAGAGTCTTGAATTCAACATAAAAGGAAGAATATGGTATAGAATATTTTATATCGTAAAGGTTCAAAGTTTTAGAAGTACTAGGTTGAAAAAACATGTATCTGGAAATTGTTATTGGAGCTAACCAACTCCTCCCAACCTTCACACCTTTCTTCAAAAGTGTCCCCCCGAGCACTAAGTCTGCATGTTTTCACTTTTTTTTCACACGTTTGTCCTTTTCTTGCCTCTCACTAGATTAGCTCTACGTGACTCTTTCTCTAGCAAGATGAAAAAAAATGGATTACTTTCTTACCAATTGATTGGTAGTTGGTAACTACCTTCACCTCACCCAATAGGTGGCAAGTAGTTACTAGCCCATTTGTGAGCTCCACTTCCCCACTCTCAAAGAAAACCTCCTGCCTTTTAGGGAAGTTAATGTTCAATTATTTCTCCGACCATTAATAATCTAATCATTTAGAGTAGGTGTCTAAGATTTTTTTTTTTTGTAAACTTGGTGGTACTTCTTCTGTTGATATTATCTATTCAAAATCAAATCTTCCATTTGTTCCAGGTGGTCTTACCTTCTCGAAGGAAACTAGGTAGCCACCTGTCTACATTAAACGCTGTCCAAAATTTAAAAAGGTCTTTCTCTATCCATCTAGCAGCATTGTCTATACTATCTATACTACTGTTCAAGTTAAAAAAGTAAGAAATATTCATCATAAAACTTCAACAAAAATGTAACTGGACGTCTGCTTCAATCCTTGTCCAAGGATATTACTGGGGCTGGCACTTTGGCACTGGAACCCAGCATCTCGCTCCTCTTCATGTCTTGTAGTGTTTGTTCAATTCTCCTTAGTGCCAGGTTGTTTCTGTAAGTTTGTATATGGACCGTTGCAATCTCCCTAAGGAGTTCTTCCCTGACATGATCCTTTTCCTTGGTGTCCTCCTTTACCTCCGGTCCTCTGCTTGCTGCTTGTTCCCGATTGAGAGTCATAGCCCGGGCCACCACATTCTTCATGACCCAATACTGTTGTATTGTCTGTCTGAAGAGAGAGTGCCGTCCTCAGGAGTTCCCTGGGTCCAGAACCATGCTTTCCCATTCCTCCATGGGAATGTCTTGGTTCCTTATGTTGTCATTTAGTTCTCTCTCCCAGCCAACAATTTGAGCTCTGACTTCTAGTGTGTTCCTTGCCATGTAAGTGTCGATGAGGGTTTTCATATATTTGCATCCAGTCTTTCTCCCTCTCTTTCTTTGCTCTTTGTTTGAGCCGCTCACCCCCTCTGCCATCTTTTTGCCTGTGTCTCTCTTACCCTTCCTGGTCACCATGTTGTCTTCGTAATTGTTGCTGGTTGCTTCTTTCTTTTTATTGTCCTCCTCTCTGTATTGGGCGTATTTTGAGGTGATACCTATCACATAACCATAACAATTATCAGTTTGATATTGTACATACATCCAAACAATTTCCCATTTACCCGTGTCACGTTTGTTATCCCTTTCAGGGCCGGAACTGAGGCTTTTCATGGTTTCTTTTAGATTTTCCCATCTCATCTCATAGTTTTGGGTTCTTCTAATTCTTTCTTCTTTTACCATCGTGTTTTTCTCACGTTGACATCCGTCACTCAGACAACACGATAGAGGCATCCGCTTGGAACCGCCACCAGGATAGACTGGGTTACTGTTCCTTGCGTCGTAGGGAGGCTTGGTCGTGGGGATGTTTTCTGGGGGTCTAAACAGCAGTACCCTGGCCCTATTCTCCTCTGCCCCTAGTGAAATTTTGTTTTTCCGTTTACCTCTTTTCTCTGTTCTCTTTACTCTCAGTGGCTCTTCGTTTTTTCCCTCTATTTTGTCCGAGGAGTCCCCAACAGGAATCATTATGGCCTCACTCTCTCGCATTTCATTTCTTGGGGTTACCATGGTGGAGACCTCTCCATTCTTGGTTTCTACCCCCTCCTCTCCTGGCTTAATCACCAGGATTTTCATTACAAATTCTATAATTTTCGTCCATCCAGGGTCCCAGGAATTCCTGGGTTCCTCCCTACTAGAATCGCTCCCTATCCTGTACAAATTTCCTAGATTTTTGCAGAAAGGCATCCTAATTCTTAAGATGTTGAGGGCTAGAGAAGCAACATACCGACTCACAGCACTAGTTTCGCTTCTGACCTCGAGCTGCGACGTCATTCCTTGGCCACCTTTCTTCTCTCCGGTTCTCGTTTCCTCCCTCTGCATGCATCTGCCTATGGACTGTTTCCCCTTATGTTTTAATCCCCTCCCCTTTCTGTCCTTTCCCTTTTCATCCAACTGTCTGTCATAATTACTCCCCTCACTGATCCCTATGCCATCACCTTGGAATGGTGACCCTCCGTCCTGTCTTACACTATCTCCCATTAACACTCATTTACTCTCAGCTGCTCTTACCGTATGTCATCTTCCCTCATCCTACAACTTGCTAGCATCCTTCTGCCCGCACTTCCACTGGCCCCCCTGCCATCCTCACTGTCTTCCTTTCCCATCTCCACCAGCCTTCTCTTGGGGTCCGTTCCTTCCCTGCCCTATCCATCCACCTGCCCTTCCCCCTGTCCTCTCCCTCCACTTCTCACTCCTGTCCTTTCCCTTGCTTGGACGCTGCCTCCCACTCCCAGTCCCATCTCCCCTGACCCACTTCCTCCACAATGCTATACCCCGATCAGGGGTTCTCCTCCTCTTCCTTGTATTTTTCCAGGATTTTCACTAAGTTTGCCATCTCCTCCATTTGATATAGTTCTTCTGCTTTTATGTCTAAAGTTCTGCCTACCTGGCCGCTTCCCCAATTTGCCAGGTTATCCGCTGCCGCATTGCCTTTCCTTCATACGTGTGTGGGGAGGATGTAGTCTATCTGTCTGATTAGTTTACTGATCTCCTGAACCAACCATGTAGTTCTCCAGCTTTGGCTGATCTTCTCCCACCGTGTTCCTTGCTGTAGCTTTTTTACTATTTCATTCGCCATTTTTGAATCACCTTCTACTTGTAATTTTTTAAATCGCTCCCTTATCACGATTTCCAGCCCTTTTTTCAGGGCATGAAGCTCTGCTTCATTATTTGTCACGTTGCCACAACACATCGTGTAGACTCTAAGTGTCTTACCCCTGTCATCTCTGAATAACCCTCATGTCCCCGCCTCACTAGGATTCCCTTTTGCAGCGCCATAGAAGTTTAGTTTGATGAATTCCTTCTGCGGCCTTTTGAATTGGTTTACTACCTCTCCTTTAGTGGTGTGGTGCTTCCATGAAGATGTATGCAACATGCTTCGTTTCAGGTTCACGCGAGTCATTATATTTTCTTCCTTTAGGTTAGTTTTCTAGTCCTCCTCGAACCATTTCTATGTCAGAATAGTCTCTCGAATATTTTGGATTATCTGGTTCCATTTTTCTGCTTTTTCTCTTCCTTCTTCCTTGAAGATCAATTTGTTTCATTCTTTCCATATATTCCACAGGACAAATCCTAGCGAGAGTCTCCAAGCATGGTTCAGGATTGTGTTCTGGTATGACTTTTTCCTCCAGTTCTCTATTGTTGTTTGCATGTTATTTGGATTCCTGTCACTGATTTCAAAAAGTTGATGGTGTTGTTTCCACAAGTTGTCGCTGTATTTGCAAGCATTGGTAAGGTGCTCCATTGTCTCTTCCTGTTCTCGGCATAAGACACATATCGATGGGCCTTGCATTCCTTTTCTTTGCAGTTGGTCCCATGTTAATGCTCGCCCATGGCTCAGGATCCAAATGAAGAAAGCGATCTTCGACCATGTTTTTTCCTTCCATATGCTTTCCCAATTATTTGTTTCTTGATGTCTGAGGTGTTCCACTTTTAATTGATAACCTTCTCCAATTGTAAACATTCCTTTGATCCTATAGCCCCATCTTAGAATGTTCGGTCCTTCTTTTTTCACTATTTTCCTGGTTTCCATTTCCTTTTCGTATAGCTTCCATTAGGATGTTTCTGGTGCTTTTGGTCAATCTTGTTTTTGTTTCCAATTTCTCCAGTATTCTCCTGGGTCTATGCACCAGAAGTTTTGCACTGTGTTTCCCCCATGGAGATTAATGAATTGGTGGATTTCTGCTAGCTGTGACTGGCTGTTTAATTTTCCTTTCTGTTGCCACGCTTCTTCCCAAAAGTTGGCTTTGTCCCTCCTCTGATTTCCTAGAAGCTATGGTAGTTGATCAGATTCCTATTGACACTGGCTAGGTTCCATATTGCTAAGCCTTTCTTATCATTATGGCTTCTCAACTTTCCTTTGAGAGACCTGGGCATGTCATACTTCCTCTCCCATAGTTTTTTCCAAAGGTCTACCCCTCCCTGTATCCATCTCCACCACAACTTTTCTCCCATTACCTGATTCAAAATGTATGAGTCGCGGAGTCCAAGGCCTCCTTCTTTTAGTGGTTTGCTGAGCCAGCTCCAAGATAGAAGCTTCCATTTTTTATTGTGCTCGGTCCTTGCCATAAGAATTTTTTGAACATATCTACCATTTTCTGGTATATTGTTTTAAGGGTTGCTTGACTAGTTAGTTGGTATATCTTTTGGATCTTTTCCAACAAGAGTTTCCAATTAGCCACTCTGTTCTGTTGGTCACTTAGCTAGATTCCTAGATACTTCGTAGGGAAATTTCCTATTCTGAATCCCATGGATCTTGCTAGGAAAGCTTGAGAGGGTGCTGGGGTGTTGAAGTAGAAGATATCAGACTTCTCTTTGTTTATCTCCATCCCTGAATAACTAGTGAAGTCTGTGAGGATTTCCATGATTTTCTTGGCTTCCTTGAGCGATGCCTGTCTGTATAACATTACGTCATCTACGAATTGATAGTGGGTTAGTGGAAGGTCATTCCCCCATATTCTTAGGCCCGTATATTGTTCACTACAGACTTTCGCTTTTATATATCTTCCTAGGCCTTCTGCTGCTAGAATAAACAAGAAGGGTGATAGCGGGTCGCCTTGCCTGAGCCCTCTGGTGGCGTTGAATGCCTCTGTAGGGGATCCATTGAGCATAATTGACAAAACTGGGGTGGTTACCATTGACATTATCCAACTTATCCATCTTTCATCGAAGCCAAATGCCTTAAGTATTTTTTGTAGATACTCCCAGTTCAATCTATCCTAGGCTTTGGCCAAATCTAGTTTTACCAACATTCCTTTGGTTTTTGATTTTTTTAAGGAATGAATTGCTTCTTGTGCCACCACTATGCCGTCTGTTATTTGTCTGCCTTTGACAAACCTTGTTTTATCTTGAGATATCAAGCCAAGTAATATGGGTTTTAACTAGTTGACCATTATTGTGGCCAAGATTTTGTATATGACATTGCAGAGTGCTATTGGTTGGAACCCTTGCAGTTCTTCTGAGTGCTCTGTCTTTGGGATCAGGGCTAGAAATGTTGAATTCAGGGCTAGGTGCATTCTTTTGGTACATCTGGACTCCTCCACTAGTTTCACTATGTCTTCACTTAGGAAGGCCCAGGTCGCTTGGAAGAATTCAACAGTGAATCGTCTGGCCCTGGTGCTTTGTTTCTCGCCATATTCCTAATTACCTCCTCCACCTCTCCTTTAGATATTTCTCTTAATAGAGCCAAGTTCTAGTCTCTGCTCACCAAATTGGGGATATGTTGAATGATTTTATTAATATTATCCCCCCTTCTAATGTTTGGCTCTGTCAGGAGCCCTTTGAAGTGTTGTACTAACATATTCTCCATTTCTTCCTTTTGGGTGAGCCGATTTCCTTGCTGATCCATTAGGGAGAAGATTTTGTTCTGCTGCCTGTGCTGTATCATTGCTTTATGGAAGAACTTTGTATTTCTTTCTCCTTCTTTTAACCATTGGATTCTTGATTTTTGTTTCCATAGGATTTCCTCTTGTTGTCTACTTTCTTCCAATTTGTTAATCAACAGCCTTTCCTCTTCTACGAGCTCTTCACTTCTACCCTCCTTGATTATTTTCTATTGTATTTGCTTCATCTTTGTCTGAATTATCTCCTATTCCTTTTGTATGTTACCGAATTCTTCCTTGTTCCATTTCTTTATCTTCCCTTTTAGATCTTTTAGTCTGAGTTGAAAGGTGTGCATCTGATTTCTTCCTCCTATCTCATTCTCATTCCCTTTCCACCATTCCTTCATTTTATCTATAAAGGTGGGTTCTCTTAACCAAAATGCCTCAAACCTAAAGGGTTTGTTCTGGTTTCTTTGATTCATTTCAATTTCTAGTTTAATAGGCCAGTGATTTGACCCTAAACACAGAAGAATTAATGCTTCATAGAATATGTCTTTGCCAATGAAGTGTTCTGTTGCCAAGAATTTGTCTAGCCTAGAGGCTATCTGTTTGCTCCCTCCCCTTCTGTTGTTCCACGTATATTTTCCATTTATGGTTGGGATGTCTACCGATTTGAGTTCTTCTTGAAGATCCCTGAAACTCTCCATTTTCGGCTCTTCTCTTTGTAGTCCTCCTCTTTTCTCCTCTTTTGATGTTATCAAATTGAAGTCCCCTGTTATCGACTAGAGTTTTTCCTTGTGAAGTTTTCCTAGCTTCTGTATTTGTTGGAGGAAGTTTCCTTTTTCCACTAGAATATGAGGGCCATATACTACAAAGACTAAAAACCATTATCTGTTTCCAATTAGACGGAGCCACCCCATGAGGATTCTTTTCATGCCCACCCAATAATATATTGTGATCTCTGCTGGGTTCCACAATATTGCTATACCTCCCGCATTGCCTTTCGCATCTATGGTCATGCATTCATACCTTGGTTTTATTTTGTTTAGTATTTCCTCCATTCTTCCTTCTTGTTGGCATTATGACACAGGTGTTGTCCTTGATGAAAACTCTCTCGGATGATAGATCACAATACAACATGAAGAGAGATATACGCAGGTTCACCATTGGCCAAGCCACGTATACATGCGGGTTCACTGTATACAAGTCACGTATACATACACACGCACTTTCACAAAAGGAAAAGCGCGTATACCTTGGAAAACTAAGTTTTTGGTCCGAAGCATTTAGTCCATGGTATCTTGAACCATGGTATGGTTCTAAGGTATTGGGTCCGAGGTATTGACCCTAAGTATTTGATCCAAGGTATTGATTCTAAGTGGTTTTGGACCATGGTATTGAGAAAGGCCTAAAAATATAAAAGGAGGAGAAGATCATTAGGCCAAGGCACTCAAGTATTGAATATCTGATGAAGAGTAAGATCTAGTATGCAGGTTATTGGGTTATGATGCATAGCTGGATCTAAACCAAGGAGGAACCTTAGCGGTTGATGGAGGATAAGATCTAATGATGGATTGGGATCTTAAGGTGTAAAGTGAACTATCATTATGAGTTTTTTCTCATGAATATTCTAGATCTGAATACTGACGCATATATTATTCTGTAAATGATATGATCTGGGTATAACTAAAGTCTGGTATAGCTGCAGAATTATGAATTAATATTTGCAGATGTATACGCTGGTTGGCTTTGAGGAAAGTGCGTATACACGCAGGTTCGGCACAAGAAAGTAGCGTATACCTTATAATATATGTTTTAGTTTCTACTGTTTTTTGTTGCAGTGTTCTAGGTTCTGGCTTGGGTTCTGGTTACTGTATTCTGGTGATAGCATTCAGAATGATCAGATTGATTCAGTGATTGATTGTTTCGGTTATTGTTGGCTCAAAGGAGATTGCTTGATGCAGAAGATTGAATGATGTTGTTGATGGATCCAGTCTGAAAATTTATGAAACGTGGTCCCTGGAAGAAAATAGAAGGTTGTAGCCTTCTGTAGGCCGACACCTACGTAATAATAAACATATCAGCTAGTACAATAGCTAGGGGGTTGTAGCTCCCTTCCAATAGAAGCTGGAGAACGAGAGAAGGTTGTAGCCTTCTGCAGGTAGAAGCCTGCGTACTGGTATAAGACTGCACTAGTACAAAATTGTAAACAAAATTCTCTTATTAAAAGAAGACAAAGATGATTGCAGCAGGTGGTTTTCACCCACATTGGGTTTCCACCTTATATCTTGGTGTTCATGTGTGTTTTATGTGTGATGATATGTTCTATTTTTTACTGCACCTGGTTACTGTTTATATATGGTTCTGATGCACTGATTAAAGATCAATATATGATGAATTAACTGAATCATAAGTTTACTGGATATACGCTAGTTGCTCTAAACATAGTTGCGTGTACACGCGAGTTCCCTTAACTGAAGTAGCGTATATGAATCTGATTATGGAAATGAAAAATTATTAGTTTGATAATACTGATTCACCCCCCCTCTTAGTATTATTTCCAACAATTGGTATCAGAGCAGGTCCTTCAGAAGAAGCTTGATCGCTTGAAGGAAGATCCATCATCATGAGTAATCAAGAAAGCGGGGGATCCATCAGACCGCCAATCTTTGATGGGAGCAACTTTGTTTATTGGAAGGTAAGAACCACATCCTATCTTCAATCTCTTGGAACAGATGTCTGGGAAATCGTGGAAGGAGGATATACATTTCCATCAACAATTCCAACAGATGTAGTAGGTAAAAAGCAATATGAAACCAATGCCAAGGCTGTCAATAAATTATTCAGAAGTCTGTCACAATCAGATTTTGTCAAGGTTATGCAGCTCAAATCAGCCAAAGAAATATGGGACAAAATCGTTCTAAGCTATGAAGGAGACTCTCAGGTAAAACGTGCTAAATTGCAAACTCTCAGAATTCAATATGAAACTCTCAAGATGCACAATGATGAGATTGTTAATTGCATGAAGAATCTGGGTGAAGAGATAAAGGAAGTCACCTTAGTTGAAAAAGTTTTAAGATCCTTATCTGCTAAATTTGAATCAAAAGTTTCTGCCATAGAAGAAAAGCAGGATCTACAGACTATTACTATGACACAGCTTCATGGAATCTTAACTGCCTTTGAGATGAGAAAAGGAGGTCCTTCAGATATGAGAGAAGTTTCATTTAAAGCTTCAGAAAAAGGAAAAGAAGAACTCAATGAATTAGGACATATTTCAAAAGAAGAAGAGGAAGCAAACTTTGTCAAGAATCTTCAACTGGGTTCCAGTAGATTCAGAGGTAAACTACCTTTCAAATGTTTTGCCTGTGGTAGAGTCGGTCATTATGTTGCCAAATGTCCTCATAAATATAATTATGATAAAGGGAAGGAAACTGCAAAATTTAATAGAAAACAAAGTGTAAGTAAAAAGAGCTACTATACTCATGAAGATAGCTATGGTTTATCAAATAGTGATGAAGATGAAAATAGTAATGACTATAGACTTCTGATGGCTTATGAAGATGATGATTTTCTGGATGCTTTAGATGAAGATGATCTTTATGAAGAAATCTCTAAACTCAAAATATGTTTAGAAGAAAAGAATATGATTATAGATACATTGACATACCAACTTGCTGAAAGAGAAAAACACAATGAAAAGCTAGAATGTGAAATTGTGGGTCTAAGAAAGGATCTTGAGAAAACAAAAGCTCTCAATCTTAGATTTGCTAAAGGATCAGAAACCTTAAATGAAATTATCAAAGTGTAGCACTCTCCTCTGATAAAGACAGGTCTTGGATATACTGAAGAATCATCTCAATCATAGAAGCCGTCAACCTCCACTAAAAGCTATCGTGATGCAGCAAAGAGCAGTGAACAATTCGACAATCGTCAGCAAAAGCATAAAGAAGATCACCAGGTGAATCAGGCTCAATTTACTTCAATGATGAATAGAAGCCACAATCAACCTCAGGTAAATCATACTCAATTTTCTCCAAAGAATATCAATCAACAGGTCAATAGGAGGAACATCAACTACAATCAACAGGTCATTAGATTTGATAATCACATGAACTTCTTTAATGGTCAATGTTTCTCATGTCATAATTTTGGACACAAAGCTATTCAATGTGTTGCTTACAAAACTATCATGACTAGAGAAGCACGAAATCAAAGGAATGTGACAGGGATCAAGAAAAGTTCCTATAATAACTTTTCTATTCTTGAAAATGAAATAGAATTCTCAATCTGTAACAACTTTGGCCATGAAGAATCTGAATGCAGGAGTAATTTTCAGGAAATAGCTCAAAAAGAGCAAACTCCATTAAATCCAAAAATATGGAGAAAGAAAGAACCGCAAATAGAAAGATGTGGTATAGCCTTGTATGCAGAAGGATAAGAAAACCAGTGGTACATCGACAGTGGATGCTCAAAACACATGACAGGTGACAGAGAAAAACTACACTCATATAATGCCTTAGAAAAGGAAAAGAGTGTCTCATTTGGAAACGACACTCCTGCTGTCATAAAAGGTAAAGGCTCTATTTTACTGAAAGAAAAATTTAAAGCTGGGAATGTTATGTATGTTGATGGCTTAAAGCATAATCTGCTGAGTGTGAGTCAAATGTGTGATCAAGGAAATGAAGTAGTGTTTCGATCAAATGGATGTGTTGTTCATGAGCTTGATACAGGAGAAACCATGATTAAAGGGACAAGAACTCCAAACAACCTATACATACTCAAGGGAGGACAACAACAATGCTATCTAAGAAAAACTGATGAAAACTGGCTGTGGCACAGAAGATTGGGACATCTAAGCTTTTCTCAAATAAGAAAAACATGCAGATTTCAGGCTGTTCGTGATCTTCCAAATATCAACATTCCTGAAAATACTATATGCAAATCATGTCAATTCGGTAAGCAAACTAGATCTCAATTCATCGAAAAGGAAGGGTCAACTAGTAAGCCTCTTGAACTTGTTCATACTGATTTATGTGGTCCATCAAGGAAAAAGTCACCTCGTGGAGAAGAATACTTTATATTATTCATTGATGATTTTTCCAGAATGTGTTGGATAGGTCTTCTAAAGCATAAAGATGAAGCATTTGAAAAGTTCAAAGCCTTCAAAGCTTTGGTTGAAAATGAATCAGATCGCAAAATCAAATGCCTCAGATCTAATCGAGGAGGAGAATTCACCTCAGACGAATTCTTTGACTTCTGTGAACAACATGGAATAAAAAGGTAGTTCTCCACCGCAAGGACTCCTCAAAAAAATGGAGTGGTAGAAAGGATGAACAGTACTATTCAACAAATGGCTCGTTCTATGCTAGATGAATCTAGAACACCTGCAACCTTCTGGGGTGAAGCTGCTTTCGCCGCCGTCACTGTTCTCAACCAAGAAAATGTTCGGGTAAACAACACTCAAACTCCTCATGAACATTGGTATGGTAAGACTCCTACTGTAAAATACTTCAAAGTTTTTGGAAGCAAATGTTACATCAAAAGGTCTAATGAAAAACTTGGTAAGTTTGAACCCAGAGCAAATGAAGGTATTCTACTTGGCTACTCTTCCTGAAGTAAAGGATATAAATGTTACAATAAAAGACTTGGGAAAATTATTGAAAGTATTGATGTTGTGGTTGATGAAGCATGAAAAAATCCAAAACAGATAAAAATTGAAGATTATGAGGATCATTTTCCCACATCAAATCATACTGATTCTGAAGAAGAAACCGATGAAGCACCAAAAGAAGAGATAATGATAGAAGAAAAAACTTTATCCAGGTATGTTCAGAAAAATCATCCAGAAACTCAAATTTTAGGAGAAAAAGGAGCAGGTGTGCAGACGAGAAGAACCATTGCCGAAGCTTCAAGCTATCTAGCATTACTA
Source organism: Pinus tabuliformis (assembly GCA_031772625.1). Taxonomy (NCBI): domain Eukaryota; kingdom Viridiplantae; phylum Streptophyta; class Pinopsida; order Pinales; family Pinaceae; genus Pinus; species Pinus tabuliformis. The sequence goes on from CM062819.1 coordinate 1,403,873,413, forward strand.
TCTTCCACTGAACCTCAAAATGTAAATGAAGCATGCAGAGATGAATGTTGGGTCAAGGCCATGAATGAAGAACTTGAGCAAATTGAAAAGAATAATACTTGGGAATTAGTTCCTAGACCTCATGATAAGAATATCATAGGAACTAAATGGATATTCAAAAACAAGCTGAATGAAAATGGAGAAGTTATTAGAAACAAGGCCAGACTTGTTTGTAAAGTATATGCTCAACAAGAAGGTATAGATTTTGAAGAAACTTTTGCACCTGTTGCTAGACTTGAAGCCATCAGAATGTTTCTTGCTCTTTCTAGTTTTCAGAAATTCAAAGTATACCAAATGGATGTAAAATCTGCCTTTCTTAATGGACACTTAGAAGAAGAAGTCTATATTGAACAACCAGAAGGATTAATTCTTGGAAATGATGCAAAACTTGTATACAAACTCAGAAAAGCTCTTTATGGTCTAAAATAGGCTCCAAGGGCATTGTATTACCGTCTTGACAAATATCTCCATCAACAAGGTTTTTCAAAGGGGTCAACAGATAGCAATCTATATACAAAGATGGACACTGATAAATTGCTAATAATTGTTGTGTATGTTGATGATATCATTTTTGGTAGCAATGAAGAATACATGAGTCAGAATTTTGCTTCAGTAATGCAGCAAGAATTTGAAATGTCCTTGTTGGGTGAGCTTACCTACTTTCTTGGTCTACAAGTGTAGCAAAATAAAGATGGTATTTTTCTCTCACAAACCAAATATCTCAAACAGATCCTGAAAAAGTACGGCATGGAAGATTATAAACCAGTATGTACTCCAATGGTAACAGGATGTGGTCTCAACTCCAATGATGAATCAGCAACGGTACATCAACCAACTTACAGATCCATGATTGGCAGTCTGCTTTATCTAATAGGTACCTGACCGGACATCGTGCATGCAGTGGGAATATTTGGAAGATTCCAAGCAAATCCAAAGGAATTACATCTTCAGGCAGTCAAAAGAATTTTCAAATATCTTCAAGGAACACAGAACTTTCGCTTATGGTATCCTAGAGATACAGATCTTACACTTCATGCAGATTGGGCAGGAAGTGTTGATGATAGGAAGAGCACTAGTGGTGGTGCATTCTATATGGGTTCCAGGTTAGTGTCTTGGTTCAACAAGAAACAAAGTTCAATTGCATTATCTACAGCTGAAGTAGAATACGTGGCTGTTGCATCTTGCTGCACACAACTACTTTGGATGATGCAAACCTTGCAAGAAATTCAGATCACATGTACTCCACCCATATCCATTCTATGTGATAATACAAGTGCCATCAGTATTTCAAAGAATCCAGTCATGCACTCCAAGACCAAGCACATACCCATCAAATATCATTTTCTACGTGAACAAGTGCTTGAACAAAAGGTCAATTTGGTGTATGTTCCCTCCAAAGAACATGTTGCTGATATATTCACTAAACCACTACCCAGAGAGACATTTGAATATCTCAGACAAAAGCTGGGAGTAGTTGCTGCATCATCCTGCTGTTAAATCCTATCTTCTTCAGAGAAAGGTGGTTATACGTGAGTTTCTTGAAACGTAGTCATGTATATATGCTGGTTTCTATGGGTACAGACACGTATATGTTGGTTTGAGGAAAAGCCGTGGGCTAGACTCAGGAGAAAGGGGTCTGATATGGTTTAGTGAATTATCTGCTCGGCTTGGTGATGGTTACAGTCTATTGATGACATGTGGCAATATGTTGGCTCTCATAAGTTGTTGATAAACTGATATATATCTGATTGAAGATGATACCTTGATAACTCTTATGATATATGAAATGATCAGATCTGATAGTGAACATCTGACACAGGTTCAGGGGGAGCATATGCTTCTAATAATGCATTGTTGGCATTATCTTAGAAGATCTCGGTGCAGATTTTGTTTTAGGTGGAACAGGTTTAGGGGGAGAAGATGGTTGCTGGTCTGGATGCTGATTGACAGATGCTGCTGATGATAGTTGCTGATGACTATCATGGTCTTGTTTAAAATATTTTGTCTCTGTTATATATATGTCATGTATATCTTTTAATTAGGGGTGATTTTAGGGGCGAATGTTCGCCCTTTGGCGAAATTAAGGGGTTTTAAATTTTTAGTGGGCGATTATTTTGGGAGTTGTCTATAATGCGACTTTTTGGAGATTCCGGTGACGGAATCCGGTGGAAGAAATTGAGGTTAAATCTTGATTTGTTGCAGTTAAAATGGTTTTTTAACTGCATATTTGGATTCAGCACCCTGAAAAACCCCTAGGATGCTTTGATTGTGCAGAAACTAGCTATCAAACTTGCGATTCCAATAAATTGTTGCCGGATTTTGACCGGAAAAACCCACCGGAAAGGCTTCTAAAAAGTCGCATTATAGACAACTGCATTATTTTGTATCATAGTACACTTTTACAAATCACCTCAAATAGCCCACCTTCTTTTAAGGGAGAGGGTAAGAAAGGTAAATTTAGCCCTTGAAATTAGGAGTTACAACCTTCCATTCGCCCATTTTCAAGAATAGGTTTTATTTAAGTGAATCCATTCGCCCATTTTCAAGAATATATTTTATTTAAGTGAATCCTATGGGCCAAAGGCCCAAATACCATATTTATAAAAGAGGTATGGTAAATTAATAAAAATATAAATAAATGAGAAGTATGGTAAATAAATAAATAAAAATTTATATTTACTCCATAAATCACCTTATATACATGCAAGGGTGTAAACAAATAAAAATATAAGTAAAATGGAGGTATGGTAAATAAATAAAACATTTTTTTGTTAGGTAAACTTGACTCGGGATAGAGTCAAAGTTGACGAGGTTAAACAGTGATGGTTTTGGGGCACATGGTATTGTGCACCCATAGTATTATGCCCGTGGTATTATATGTAATGGAGCTTATAAAAGACTGGAAGGACTTCATTGTAATGCAAGACCCGGAGGTGAGCGGCGAAGGCTCACTTGGTCGGATGGGTTTTGGCCAATGCTAATGAGATCTTATTAGGTTGAGTTTTTCACCGGATTTGGGGTTTTCCTGGATAAACATTTGTGTTTATGGTTGTTGCTGGTTATTTTTATATTTATTCCTCTTAGTAATTATTTATGTTATGCAATAAATTTATCATGGTAAATAAATAAAACCTCTTTTTATATTTAGTCCATAACCCTCGTTCTATTTATGAAGGCTCAAGAAAGAGGATTTATTTAAGTGAATCCTATGGGCCAAATACCATATTTGTAAAAGAGGTATGGTAAATTAATAAAAATATAAATAAACGAGAGGTATGGTAAACAAATAAAACATTTTTTTATATTTACTCCATAAGTCACCTTATATTTACGAACACTCAAAAAATGCGTTATATTTAGGTGAAACCTATGGGCAAAATACTATGGGACAAATACCATGGACTAGATTGTTATTAATACCATGCAAAAAAACATTATTAACCCTAATATTAGTATTAATAAAAATAAAAATGGCACATGGTATTGACCCATGGTATTCACCAAAATGGCACATGGTATTGACCCATGGTATTCACCTGGAATGTAGCCTATTTAAATGGGGGAATTAAACCAGCATAGATCCATCTTTACTCTGGATCTACTAACCCCCGAAAGGTATCAAATATCGGTAATTTTGATTTCAAAAGATATTTTAAAGAAATGCAATGATTTCATTTGTGTATTCAATAAACACAAGATTTTATAATTGAGTAAAATATTCGCCATGCTTGGTGAGAGATTCGCAAAAAAATTATATATACATACCATATTATTGATAAAATTGCCTTCCATTTTTCCTATATACCATGGAGATTCGCCCATTTATTATACATGTAAATTTAGGGGGGCTTCTTAAAATTTTCCCTGCTTTTAATATAACAACCATGAAAAAGACCTAATTTGTAACTCCACTATGCATGGGATGGATGATGTAATATTTCTTGTTTTTTACATGTATAAACAATTTGGGTATATCCCCACTTGGTTGGGAGATGGATGTATGTATGAGTCATTGGTGATAGGAAGGTCATCTGTGATGCATGTATAGAGTCATGTTCTTCTTTTAGAACATCTTTTTGCAGACCTTGCTTATGCTCAGGGGGAGCATGGACTCGATCATGGGAACTCAATCAACACACTTCAACATATAAGAGAAATCATCATGCACTCAGAGGGAGCATGACCCTTTGCCCTTGTCAAAGGGGGAGAGTGACTTGGTGTGGTTGTTGCCATCAAGTCCAAAGGGGGAGATTGTTGGCATTATGACACAGGTGTTGTTTTTGATGGCAACTCTCTCAGATGACAGATCAAAATACAACATGAAGAGAGGTATACGCAGGTTCACCATTGGCCAAACCGCGTATACACGCAGGTTCACCATTGGCCAAACCGTGTATACACGCAGGTTCACTGTATACAAGTCGTGTGTACGTACACACGCACTTTCACAAAAGGAAAAACTTGTATACCTTGGAAAACTAAGTTTTTTGTCCGAAGTATTTGGTCCATGGTATCTTGATCCATGGTATTGATCCAAGGTATCGAGTCCGAGGTATTGACCCTAGGTATTTGATCCAAGGTATTGGTTCTAAGTGGTTTTGGACCATGGTATTGAGAAAGGCCTAAAACTATAAAAGGAGGAGAAGATCATTAGGCCAAGGCACTCAAGTATTGAATATCTGATGAAGAGTAAGATCTAGTATGCAGGTTATTGGGTTATGATGCATTGCTGGATCTGAACCAAGGAGGAACCTTAGCGGTTGATGGAGGATAAGATCTAATGATGGATTGGGATCTTAAGGTGTAAAGTGAACTATGATTATGAGTTTTTGCTCATGAATATTATAGATCTGAATACTGACACATATATTATTCTGTAAATGATATGATCTGGGTATAACTGAAGTTTGGTATAGCTGCAGAATTATGAATTAATATTTGCAGATGTATACACTGGTTGGCTTTGAGGAAAGTGCGTATACACGCTGGTTCGACACAAGAAAGTAGCGTATACCTTATAATATATGTTTTAGTTGTTGTTGTTTGTTGTTGCAGTGTTCTGGGTTCTGGCTTGGGTTCTGGTTACTGTATTCTAGTGACAACATTCAGAATGGTCAGATTGATGGAGTGATTGATTGTTTCGGTTATGGTTGGCTTAAAGGAGATTGGTTGATGCAGAAGATTGAATGATGTTGTTGATGGATCCAGTCCGAAAATTTATGAAACGTAGTCCCTGGAAGAAAATAGAAGGTTGTAGCCTTTTGTAGGCCGACACCTACGTACTAGTAAACATATCAGCTAGTACAAGAGCTAGGGGGTTGTAGCTCCCTTCCAGTAGAAGCTGGAGAACGAGAGAAGGTTGTAGCCTTCTACAGGTAGAAGCCTGCGTACTGGTATAAGACTACACTAGTACAAAATTGTAAACAAAATTCTCTTATTAAAAGAAGACATAGATGATTGCAGCAGGTGGTTTTCACCCACATTGGTTTTCCACCTTATATCTTGGTGTTCATGTGTGTTTTATGTGTGATGATCTGTTCTTTTTTTAATGCACCTGATTACTGTTTATATATGGTTCTGATGCACTGATTAAAGATCAAAATATGATGAATTAACTGAATCATAAGTTTACTGGATATACGCTAGTTTCTCTAAACACAGTCACGTGTACACACGAGTTCCCTTAACTGAAGTAGCGTATATGAATCTGATTATGGAAATGAAAAATTATTAGCTTGATAATACTGATTCACCCCCCTCTCAGTATTATTTCCAACACTCCTGTGATTTTTGTTTCTTGTAGCAGCATGAGTTGAGGTTTTTCTTTTCTTAGCCTTTCCACTAAGTGTCTCTATTTGCCTCTACTGTTAAGGCCTCTTACATTCCAGGATGTAATTATCATTGGGTTACTTGGTTTATTTGATGAAATACTACCGATAGCGGTACTACCCTCCCTGTATTCACTAGCATTTCTCCCATAATCTGTATAGATTCCTGTAGGTTTCTTCAGCCTCTTTTTTTCCCGCCTTTTATTTTATTTGGATAATCTTGGGTGCTGTCCTGATGCAACCCCAGTTGCTCTGCCATCTCCACCTTCCCCTGCCCTGTTTAACTTGATACTGTTGGAATGTTTCTCTGTATAGTCGTTTTTGGTCTTCTGGAATGAATCGCTCATCTAGATGTCTCCATTCATTCAATAATTTCCTCAGCACCTCTTCTTCCATGCTTAGTTCTTCTCCCCTACTTGTATCTATTTCCATTGTAGTGTTATCCATCTTCTCTCTGTCTCTCTTCTCCTCATTCTCTGTCGGCTCGCTTTGGGCTTTCCTCTTAGGTTTTAGTTTGCCTTGACTCGAGTTGCTTTCCTTTTCTTTTACCCCCTGATATTCCATTGTTTGGATCTTGTTATCTTCTTCTTCTTCTTCTTGTAGAACATCAAAGCTGTTTGTTCTGCTTGGCTTGGCTTGTTGTTCTATTCCCCCCTCGCTAGTATTCTCTCTTACTTGTTTTCTTTTGCTTTTCACTTCTTGAAACCCATCCTTGTCTTCTTGATTTTTTCTCTGCTGTTTATGCATGTTCTCTCCCTTCTCTACATTTAGTGGGCATTCCTTAAATAGGTGGCCATACTCATGGTATCTTCTACATCTGAATGGTATATGTTCATAGTCTAGGGCTTGCTGCCAGACCTCTTCATGGTACTCTAGTTCTACTGAGTGTGGGATGGGTTCAACTATATTCATGTAAACACATATTCTAGCATATGAAGTATATCTTCCTTTTTTTGTCGTTTTTGTTATTTTGACAAATCTGCCTATCTTGTTTTCTATTCCCTCTAGTATCTTTGGGTCCCAGAAGTCCATTGGGATACCAAATAACCTAACCCACACCGGGGCTGCCAAATTTTTTTCTTTATCTGGGTCATAGCATTCTTCCCAGTATCTCATAAACAATCCAGCATTATAATGAAAGTATGGACCATTTTCAAATAATTTTTCTGTCTTGTAGGTTCGAGAATATTACCGTGAAGAAGCCTCTAGCTCCTAGCTTGAGTTTGATATGGCCTCGGGGCTCCCATTTTTACTGAATCCATTTGGTGAGGTCCTTTTCTGTCGACCATACTCCAATGAACTTACATATTAGCACACAGTCTTTCATATATCTTCTGTATTGCTCTAGTTTGTTCATCGGTATGATGAATCTTGATTTCTCCGTCCCACATGGTAAACATTTTCCTCTGCTTCCTGCCTGCCATCTCGCTTCGAGGACCGGTCCTGACATTCTGTTTGTTTCTCCTACTTGTTTTTGGTTAATGATATTCTGGCAAGATTCCCCTGCCACCGCTTCTCGATAGGAGGGGATATCTCCCCTCTCTCCTCCTCTGTCATTCTGTTATGATCCCTGGTCTCCTGGGTCTGCCGCTTTTCAACAGTCTGCAGGTTTTTGGAACGTAGTACTGATTATCTGATGGCTTCCTGGCCATTAGGGTTGCAGAGCTAAGCGTTTCTAGACTTCCTACAATCTGTGTAATTATTTTTCTACTGGACTTTTATTCCCAACCCCCAGTCCTAATTGTCTAACTGTCATAATCCTAGGTGCCTAAGACTTAATGGGTGGTAATGAATATCAACAATTAACTTGCAGCCATAACTCATTCAACCAGGTGTAACTTCAACATCAGTTTCCATATATTTTATTTTGTTAACAACATCATAAACACATATTTACATTTACCTTTATCAGTTTTATCACACTGATAAACTATTTCCAAATAAGTCGTTAAAGTTAAAGAAGAACCACACTTAACCATATATACAAATTTACAACATAAACTCCAAGTCATGGGATATGACACCTAACCTAGTGGGAAAGCCATATGGAGACACTAATGATGAGGGGATATCCCATAGTAACTAAGTGAGAGGAATTTAAAACCTTCATAAAGTCCTAATTCTACCCTATTGACTATGTAGAGGACCAATAGTTCTAGTATTATTGCTTTAGAAAATGTAGGAGAACAATGTGTAGGAGTACACAATTACATTTAGGAATATTACCATCATGTTGGGCATCTCTCCCAAGATACCATAGGTACTCCTCAAGTGTTTGGGGTGTCTATAGAGGCATCTGTAAAAGTAGGTGACATTTTTCAAGCTAATAATAGTGGATGAGGCTTGTGTATAGGAACAATTCTAGAAATCATATGCCAAAAGAAACGGTATTCAAGTGGTTGGAAATAGAAAGAACATTAGAAAGCTTCCAAGGAAAGGAAAAAAAGGTGGAAATGGGGTGTTAATTTGGCAACTCAAGGAAAAATTTGCTCCTTTTAAAAACCTTCCTCATCAAGAAAGACCCCCTTCTAGCCCTTGTAAGAATTTAATTTGGTTAAGGAAAAATGTATTTTTGAAGAGGAAGCCCACATGTGCACAAAAGTATAGGTTGACTTTAAAGAGAAATTGGGCACCCTTGGAAGCATATAAATACAAGTCAACCTAATTCGGAAATTAACAGTAATCATCTTCTTATTCTCTCTTCTCTGGATTGGTTCGTACAGGTCTGAGATTGGTTCGTACATGTATGAAATTGCAGGGTTTGAGTTCACACTTGTGAAAATAAGTTCTTTTATGGAGCCACAGGCTTGGTTCATGAAACTATTGGTTGTAGCCACTCAGTTGATAGGGTTATCCCTGTAGCTGGAGAACTTCAGCTGCCCTCACTATCAGTGGGTTCGTGTGGTTGCGATCTTGACCTAAATTTGTTTGACCATTGACCATTGACCATAGACTTTAGAGATTTTGACTTTGATTTGATTTGTCTACTGGGCTCATCTCTTGGATATTGTTGGAATGTTTTTGCTCGATAGTTTTTTTATTGGTGAATTGGAACATTGTACTATCTCTTTGCTGAATATTTTTATGAAAATCTAATAAGAAGAAGAATTTTAAAGCGTTTTCCTCGTTGTGGGTTTTTCCCTAGTCTTTGACCAAATCCTTGTGTCACTTATTGCTTTTGATTGTCTTCTATTGTATATTGCATTTATTGTTCTATCTACAATTTCCATTGATAATTGAAAGATTAAATTATTTTGAGAGATTTCTAATCGAAGAAAAGTATTGGGCTAAAGTGATTGTAACAACATAAAATAGTGGAAAAATTAACATGGTATTAGAGATAAGGTGAAGAAAATCCCAAGGAGAAAAGAGATAAGAGCAATCATTCTTGAAAGAAGTTGAAGGAGCCTATTTAGCTTAGACAATATGTCTACCTCTTACTTCAAGGATAATGAGAAGTTGGGTGATTCATCAAACTTCGCCATATGGAAGATCAGGTTGGAAGTTATATTAGATGACAATGATGTTTTGGAATATGTGCAAGGAAAGGTACCTGAGCCTCCATCAAATGCTTCTTCTACTGTCAAATCCAAGTACAAGAAAGGTGAACTCAAAGCCAAGAAAATTATCATTGATGGTTTGCAAGTTCATTTACTTGTTTATTCTGGTAGCTTGAAAAAGTATAAGCATATTTATGACAAGATGGTCCGCATGTATGAAGTCAATGATTTGAATCACATACTCTCTTTGAAGAATCAACTCAAAGAGATGAAGATGGACAAGGGAGAATCTGTGCAATCCTATATCATGAGAGTATCCCGCCTAAGGGATAAATTGCAATCTATTTGTGAACAAATATCTGACAGAGAGCTGGTGGTGGTGATTTTTCAAGGTCTTCCTCCTATTTGGTAAACCTTCATTACTATTTTAAGAAAAAATAATTTTCTTTTGTCATTTGACAAGGTCCTTGGTAAATGCACTCAAGAAGAGGCTAAGATGATTTCTAGAGGAAGGATTAAAAGCATGAAGAAGGAAAAACCTCTGCATTTGTTACTCAAGACAAGGGAAGGAAAGGTAAAGGGAGACCATCCAATCCAAGAAAGTATTCTACCAAATCCAAGGACTCCAAGAGAAGGTTTAGAAAATATAGGCCTCAAGTTGAATGCTTCAACTGCCACAAGTATGGTCACTATGCCCGAGACTGTCCGAGAAAGAGAGATGCTCCAAGATCCAACCGAGGCTACAACAATAGGTTCAATGATAGGAGAATAAATGATGATAGAATAATAGGAGACAATAAAAGAAGAAGGGATGATAGAAGAAGAAGAGATACTCTGAATGATTATGAAGAAGGCCATCATCCTCAAAAGAGAGCAAGAAATTCCAGGTATGAAAACAATGCAGCTGCTAGTCAATATGAATATATTCTTATTTTTTCTCTTTCTAGTTCTTCCCCTTTAGATTCATATGATAGTTGGTTGGTAGATAGTGGGGCTTTTGGACATTTCTTTGGATACAAGGAAGTCCTCTCTAACTTGGTTGAGAGGGAGACAAGTTTGACAATCATTCTTGGAGACAACTCTACTCATCATGTGAAGGGTTTTGGTTCTATCAAATTTCATTTGGACTCTGGTGAATCCATTCTTCTTCATGATGTGATGTATGTTCCAGGATTAAAAAAAAAGAATTGGTATCTATTTCTTCTTTGGAATACAAGGCTACAAGAGTATTTTTCATCAAATGAAACATCCTCACATGGCCTATGGATTCTAACATAAGAGATGCTTTCACCTTGGGATATACAATTGAAAGACTCTATTGAGTCAATGGAATACCTATACTAGTGATAGTCCACGATAATAATCATCAAAGTGAGTTATGGCACCAAAGATTGGCACATCTACATTATTAAGCCCTACCAAAATTAAAGAAGTTAGTATTTGGGATGCTTGATGTTCAAGCTAGTCATGATGGAGTATGTCGAGGGTGTGCCAGTGGAAAGAAGATAAGCGGACCATTCACCTCTAGTGGGAACAAGACCAATGATACTCATGAACTTATTCATTCTGACCTATGCGGACCCATGCCTGTGTACACTATTGGTTGACATCTCTACTACATAATCTTCATTAATGAATTCTTTAGAAGGACATGGATATATTATTTGAAGCACAAGGATAAGGCTTTTGATATCTTCAAGAACTTCAAGGCATTGATAGAAAATAAAATAGGGAATAATATAAAAGTATTCCAATCCGAAAATGGTGTAGAGTACATTTCAAATGAGTTCATTGACTTTTGCAAGAAGGAAGGTATCAAGAAGGAAACCACTGTACCTTACAATACCGAACAAAATGGAGTGGCTGAAAGAAACAATATCGAAGCCACCAGAAATAAAGGTACGTTTGTTGGTTATTTGGAAAACTCTAAAGCATTTAGAATTTATATATCTAGCCAATGGAAGACCAAGTTTAGCAGGGATTTAATGTTCGATGAAGATGTTACCCTTGCAAAAGAAAGGGCCTTCCTCCACCTAAGAAGAAACATGATGGCATGGATGTACTAGATGGTCCTTTTGTGCTAGAATCTAAGCAAGACATATTTCATGATCTTATGGAGCCTATGGATCCATTGGATCCTCCTCCAAGTGATCCCCCTACCAAGAAGAGACCATTATGGGTTCGTTATACTTTATAGGACGCTGAGAGATATATCCCTCCCAAAAGGACCTTTAGATAAAGTAAGAAGCCATGCCGATATCAGGGATACATTGTAGTTATGAGCACTATGATCCATGCTGAGCCGTCTACTTTTGAAGAAGATGTGAAAGAGAAGGTTTGGAAGGATTCCATGGCTGAAGAATATGAATCTATTATGAAGAACTATGTATGGGATATTGTGCCAAGACCTAAGGGAATGTCTGTCGTCACTTCAAAATGGCTATATAAGATCAAACATGGAGCTGATGGAAGCATTGAAAATTACAAAGCAAGGTTAGTGGTCCAATTTTTTTTCCCAAAAAGAGGGAGAATACTATGATGATATATTTCCTCCCATTTCCCACTACACTAATATTAGATCAATTGTTTCCCTTACTGCTAGTCAAGGATGGACACTTCACTAGATGGACACAAAAAGGAAATTTCTTCATGACATACTACAGGAAGAAGTATAGATTGAGAAATATCAATGTTTTGAAGTGAAGGAAAATAATAATCATGCTTGCAGGTTGAAGAAAGCATTATATGGTTTGAAGCATGCTCCTCGAGCCTATTATGCCCATATTGACAGTTACCTGGTGAAGTTTGGATTCAAAAAAAGTAGTGCCGATATAAACTTCTACTTCAAAGTGGTCTAACATATGCCTTTGGTTTTTGTTTTATATGTTGACGATATATTCTTGATAGGTAGTGATCCATTGATTCTCGAGTGTAAGAGGGAGCTGGAATCCAAATTTGTAATGAAGAATATTGGTATGATGCATTACTTTCTAGGACTGGGGGTGTGGAAAAGACATGGAGAGATTTTACTTTCTGAAGGAAAATATGTTGTGAAGTTATTGGAAAGATTTGGAATGACCGAATGCAAATCCTTGACCACACTAATGGAGATGAATTTCAAGAATTTATGCGGAGATGTTGTTGGACCTGATTTTGTGAATCCTTCTGAGTACCGTAAATTGATTAAGTCCTTGATGTTCCCTTTGAACACCCATCTAGATATATTATTTGTAGTGAAAGATTTGATTCAATTTATGATTGAGCCCCTTCATGGACATTGGTTTATTACCAAACATGTGCTAAGATATCTTCATAGGATGATGAATCTTGGTTTGAGGTACTCCACCAGAGATTTGAGACTTCATGGATATACCGATGTTGACTGATAAGGAAATGTTATCGACAGGAATAACACTTTAGGATGTTGTTTTAGTTTGGGATTATCTTAGATGATATAGAAATAGAAGTCTGAAGCTTTAAGCACAGTAGAGGCAGAGTATGTTGCTACTAGCATGGATAGCCAAGAGGCAGTTTAGTTGATGAAGCTCTTTGGAGAGATGTTTGAGCAGGTTTTGGATACAACAATGATGTATTGCGACAATAAGAGTGGGATATTATTGGAAGAGAATCCCATATTTAATGACAAGACCAAGCACATTGAGCTCAGGTATCACTACATTCGAGAGATTCCATCACATTTCAATCGATGGGCAGATAGAAAGCATTCTTACCAAGGATTTTCTTAAAGGAAAGTTCTTGGTATTTAGAGAGTAGCTTGGAATGATGGATGTGAAGCTCATGGGTAAGGGTCCCTGCTAATCAAGAACACTAAGAAATTATCTTCCCCCTTGTCTGAGCTCCCAGGGTGAGGAATTGAGCCAAAGAGCTCCTGGGATTGAGGGAACTCATGGACAATAGGTGTGTATGATCCTTACCTTAGAATAAGTGTATATCTCACCTCTTTTCATCTCAAGGTTGTGTATGATACTTACGTCATGGTAAGTGTGTATCTCCCCCTACCAAGTATACCCCAGTATCCATCCTACCCACAAGTTGGGTTTATTGGGATTGTTCCTCCCTATATGGCCAATGGGTTGAGAGGGACTTGGGCATGTCTGATCCTTACCTTGCAGGGTAAGTGTGTATCTACCCCAAGTGCCTTGGATTGTGCATGACCATTACCATTAATGGTAAGTGTGTATCTCCTCCTAAGGTAGTGGATTTAGGTGTTCTACCAATTGACCCTTTAGGGTCTTGATGGGAATATCAACAGACAAATATCCTTACCTTCCATTGTAAGTCGTATCTTTCCTATTGTCCTTACATAGTGGGTGGTAGTAGAGGCTCCCTGATGATGGTGATTCTAGGCAGTAGCAAAGGCTCCCTGATGGATAGAGGGTGCTAGCTTTAGCTCCCCTATGATGTCAATTTTTTTTTTTAATTTTTATATTTGAGAGTTTTCAATAGATATGAGCTGAAATGAGCACAAATGAGAAACAAAGACATTTTATTTGATTATGATGAGATATTTGAGATGAGACATATGTTACAGTCGGTAATTTCGCCCTAGTTGAGAGGGAGTGTAAATTTGGCAGCTCAGGGAAAAAATATTTCCTTTGGATAACCTTCCTCATCAAGAAAGACCCCCTCCTAACCCTTGGAAGAATTTAATTTGGTTAAGGAAAATTGTATTTTTGAAGAGGAAACCCACATGTGCACAAAAGTACAGGTTGATTTAAAGAAAAAATGGGCACCCTTGGAAGCATATAATACAAGTCAATATAACCTCATTTGGACATCAACAAAAATCATCTTATTCTTCTCTCTTCTTTGGATTGGTTCATATAGGTTTGAGATTGGTTTGTACAGGTCTGAAATTGTATGGTACGAGCTCACACGTGTGAAAATAAGTCTTTGTCTGGAGCCAGAGGCTTGGTTCATGAAAATCTCGGCCATAGTCACTTGATTGATAGGGTTGTCCTTGCAGCTAGAGAGCGTCAACCACAATCACTATCAGTGGGTCCATGCGACTATGATCTTCACTTAAATTCTATTGATCGTTGACCACAAACTTTAGAGATTTTGACTTTGATCTGATTTGTCTACTGGGCCCATCTCTTGGATATTGTTGGACTGGTTTTGCTGGATAGTATTTTGATTGGTGAATTTGAACATTGTACTCTCTCTTTGCTGAATATTTTATGACAATCTAATAAGAAGAAGAATTTGAAAAGGTTTTCCCCATTGTGGGTTTTTCCCCGGTCTTTGACCAAATCCTTGTGTCTCGTATTGCTCTTGATTATCTTTGAATGTCTATTGCATTTACTATTCTATCTATAATTTCCATTTAGCACTAAAAGACTAAATTGTTTTGAAAGGATGTTAACCGAAGAAAAGTATTGGGCTAATGTGCTTGTAACAACATAGAATAGTGGAAAAAATAACATGGGGGAAAGGATAAGAATACAACAACCACTACACATCAGTGCACGGATCCTAGAAACCGTTGCAACCCCTAAAAAATTGATGGTCACATTGAGGAGAAGTGTTAGAAATTGAATGCAAAGCTGGGCCCGAAGAACTAGAAGAAGGATGGGGAGAAAAATAATCTTCTTGTCATAGGTTCGAGCAATCAAGTAGAGAGAAACTCTAATATGGATGAGAATATTGTCTGCACATCTATTAGAGAAATTTTGAGGTTAAAAATGGGTCTCAAAACAAAAATGTACAACCATAATAAACTTTATAAGAACCATATAATTCAAGATGATGATGCCAACCATGGGGGATGAATCACCATTTTTGGAGTAAAATAGTAAAAAAAATTAAAAAATATGAAAACTAATTTTTCAACTCGTACTTTCAACTTATCTCCCTATGGTTTTACTCAAATTTCGAGTGGGAGCACTCATTGGATGAAAAATTTAATTCCTCATCCAAAAGTACCCATGTTGCATACTTTTTATGGACCCTACTACACAAAAAATGTGAAATACATGAAAAACATGATTGCAATCACATTTTTTCATGTATTTTTCATTTTTCATTTAGCAGTTTCCATCAAAAGTATTAAACATGGGTACTCCTTTGATAAAGAATTAAATTCCGCATCCAACAAGTGCTCCCACTCAAAATTTGAGAAAAATTGTAGGGAGAAAAGTTGAAAGTACAAGTTGAAAGAGTAGTTTTTTGCTTTTTCCCTCTAATATTTGATAATGTGATCTAATATTATTTTATCATTTCCACTATTATTTTATAATATTGATTAATAGGCCCATTTTAGACATCAAAATTTCTCTAATGAGTATAAAAGGAGGTGATTTTGAGGATCCTTTAGTACCAGGAAGAGAAGGAGATAATTGAACTCTTCCTGGTACTAAAGGCCACAAAGGAGATGGCCAAAATCTTCCACATTAAGATCTAGGTCAAGAAGACAAGTATCGATGCCTTGTTTGACTCAAGTTCATAGGATTATCTCATAGTAATGGATATGGTAAACAAATTTGGGTTGGATATTCAAGATCATCCTAGCCCATATACATTATGATGGGTAAATAAGGATGTATAAATCAAGGAAATAAAAAAATGTAAAAATATTTTTTTCCGTCAATGTTGATTATATTAATGAAGTAGTATTGGATGTAGTATCACTTGATGCATGTGGAGTCATTTGAGAGCCCCTACATGTATATGCAGGATGAAATTTTCATGGAAAGAGCCAACTGATACCACCTCATCAAGGATGGGAAATCGTTCATCATCAACATGTGCATATGGCAAGTCTAAGATTTCACTAGTAAGTGCCAACAAGGATAATAAGCTGATGAGTTTTAGAGAAAAAAGTATGTTTTATTATTTTTAAGAGAAAATTAGTCTAATGAGGAGTCAATAAGGGAAAATGCATCTCTGGAAGGTGTACTAAAGAAAAAAAAGAATAATTAGAAGGGTTGTTACATACATACAAGGGAGTGTTCCAAGATCCTAAAGGATACCACCCAAGAGGGAAGTGGAGCACAAGATCTAATTATTTCTAGAATTTCCATTACCAAATATTAGGTTATATAGACAACCCATTTTGGAAGCAAGTGAAGTGAAGAAGCAGTTGCAAATTTTTTTTTTTCCCTCAGAAAAAATACCATAATTTTTATTTCATTAGAAAAATGATACAAAATTAATTTATACATATAGACATCATTGTGTGTATTTCTTTGAATCCCCTGGATTCAATTGTCTTCTACTGATAAAAAAGGAAGAAAGTATTTTACCAACAAGCCATTACATATGTCAAAATCTATATTTGTCTTATAAAAAGTAAAGAAACCTTCAATTCAAGACACTGTTGTAAAACAAATAGTGTGCCACTACCATATAACATACTGGAAAAGAGAAAATAAAAAAGAAAAAAATAGATTTCTATCAAGGAGGATTGGATGGTCTGTATCCTTCAATGAAAGGCCTATGATAGTATTCATGAAAAATGTTATCTCATTGCTCGAAAATATTCTATAAGTCTCACTCAAGATTTGTGCCTTCTTTGGAAAGACAATAAGATTTCATGTTCCTCTACCTATGAATATGTGTGCATGAAATACTATTAAAAGAGAGTTTTAACCACATAATATTATCCAAAATTGGAATAAGCAAAATATTTCTGCATTGTTGAACTCCATTGATCCAATTTATCACTTGCATGGAGTCACCAAAAACTTGAATTTGTTCACATCCTTTTTCTTTAGCAAACACCAATAGAAATATACAAGTCAAAAGCTCAACTCGGTTGTTTGATCCATTTCCAAAACCTATTTTAATATGAAAAGAATGAGACTTAGAATGATGAAGAATGTAACTGCCCCCACTGTTCTTATTATATTCTTGTGAACCCTTGTCAAAATATGCCCATGACTTTGATGCATCAGGGCCTTCTACAGTGATACAACATGGAGGAGGAGTGTCTTTGGATTGATGAAAGTGAGCCAAAATAGATATTCCTTCGGCAACAACACGATCAAGGAAAGAGGAAGAGTCCTGAAAAATTTCCCTATTCCGAGCCAACCATAATACCCAATATATTATTAAAGGTAAGGATCTAAAATATATTTTTTGTTAAGGGAGAAGAAATCCAACTCCTCCAAGAATCCTCCACAAAAGTGCTATTCCAAACATAGTATTGTCCTAAAGTTGAGTCACAGCGGTTCCACTCTTGGAGGGTAAAAGGGAAACTTATGAAGAGATGAGTAGTCGATTCCCCATTCATTTTGCAAAGTGCACACCATCCTGGACCTATCTTGAATATTCATTGCATTACATCCCAAGTGGGGGATTTATTTCCTAAAATGCACCACATAAAAATGTGAGATTTCGCTGGACAATAGGGTCACCATACTCTCTTCCACCACCATTTTGGTTCTTCATTTGTTCTAACCATCTTTAGACATCTATACCCAAGTTTAAGAAAGTAAGTACCAAAAGGAGAGAAGGTCAATACTAATTGTCTTCTTTGTACGATAGTATCATTTGGCCTTCTCTGAGCACATCCAAATATCCATTCCAAACTTCCAGAAATTCAGCCTCCAACCCCAAATCAACTGTTGACTTCCATCCCTGACTCCAGATCATGGAGTTTGTTGGATTTTCCAAATGAGAGAGCTTAGATATTCCTCTATCTTGAAGGAAGTCAATGAGAGTTCGAGGAAGGATATGATGCTCCCCACTACCTGGCCAAGGATCATCTCCTATCCTCACCCTACTTCCATTTCCTATGTGCCAAGAAAGACCCGAGCCAATAAATTCAGATGAGTTAAAAACCACTCTCCAAATAATTGAAATATTTGACTTAGTATTGTCTTGTCTTATGATCCACTCCTTAATTGAACTAAGGGAAATATACTTCTGATAGATGACAATGGTCCAGAGGCTTTGAGTAGACAAGAGCCTCCATCCATATTTTTCGATCCGTGATTTGTAGAAAATAAAAGTATATTTTAATCCCCAACCTATAAGATGTTTTGGCATAGTAATACAATCCCATTTTACCCAAGGAAGGGAAGATTGGTCTTAATGTCATACCCATAGAAACTTAAAGTAGATTCTTCTAGCATTTTCCAAAATACATTTTTGAATCCAATCCAATGACATCCAATATACTGGAATTTCCTCAAGTATAGATTTTACAAATACCAATCTGCCTACTTTGTATAACATTTATGACTCCATTGTTTTAACTTTTTCTCCATTTTTTCCAAAAGGCATATCAAATCCTCCTTACTATAGATGTTAGGTTTTGTAGAAATTTTGAATAATATGACACTTATTCACAGAGATTATCCTGATTATACACTATTGCGGAATACATGCATAATACATAACCTCCTCTACGTTGATCATCAATTTAGCAGCATTAAAAACAATGAAACATCAATCACATGCACACATTAACACAGTATGTAACCCAGGGAAAGCATACAGTTGAAAACCCCACACTATCTGTATATTATAATGATTGAGAACATGTAACAATACATAGTACAATACTGCTCGCAAGTACTCAGTACTATCTCCACCTGTTCACACAAACTAGCTCAGATCTGATGCCTCAAATCTCCTCCACTGTGCAATCCTGCATGAGAATAATGATGAATGGCTGAACAAAACTCGTATTTCCCTTGGCTGAAACATGCAATCCTCATTGGCATTACTCAATCCCACTGATTTTGCAAATCTCATGCATAACTATAGTCACAACTGATAGTTGTCTTGCCCTTTCACTCACCTCTAACACCTGTCTCCACTGAACTGTCCATGCACTGAGTTAACTGATGTATTCTTTAGTTGCTTTATGAGTTAATAATTAGTGAATTAATTAATAATTAATTCACACAACTCATCACTAGTGTATTCTGCAGTTAGACTAAATACAACTAGTTCAACTAAACACAAATCCATCAACTCCTCAATCAACTCCACCAAACTCAACCACATGAGTTCTAAATGAAGTCCACCATGCAATAGCTCAATTGACTCATAAGAAAAGCGTATTTCCTTCTGACAGTTGCATGTGCCACATTCGTAGCTCGAACTGAAGTGCTCCAAGAGGATAAGATAATGTTTATAGTCCAAATATTATTAAGAGCTAATAATATTCGACTGTTCTATTTTTAGCTTGGCAGTCTAAAAATAGACTCCGCCCATATGTCTAAAAATAGAAGTCCATATATTTTTACCAACATGACCAATCATCCACAAATAGAATCCTGCAACTCATAGACCATGATCCATATGTCTAAAAATAGACTTTGCGCCAAAAATAGCCTGTGGGCTCACTTAGTGAAGGCGACTCCTTTCCACTAAGCTCCATCATCTTGTTGCATTTTCAACACTCCCTCTCAACATGATATGGATTACTTGCAACCCCTATCCTTCAACTCTGGAATGTTTTGCATGAAACACATTTGCTCGGTTCACTTGCTCCAACAACACTTGGAACAAAAAAACACTCCCAACTGACCACTCTGTTGGGCTAGGAACATGCTCTGATGCTGAAGCTCTACCTGTTGCTAACAAGTGCTCCCTCTCTGACATCTGCGCTACTGTAACATCTCCATGCATCTCGCACCATTGCACACCTCTCTGTGCCACCTAGCACTGTGAAAAACACTTGTGCCTCTCGCATTGCTGCAGCCTGCTAGCTATGCGCTGTCCTGGGATTCCTTGCACTGTCGCTCTCTATGCCACTTCATCTGCATCTGTCTCTACCCAATCAGTCAGTTCCTGCTACTCCACATCGGGGCTCCTGTAGCAAGGTCTCATCCAAGAGGTTTGGTACCTCAAGGATCCTGCCCCTGCTCCTTGGGACGATCACTCTATATCGCCCCACCTCCTACCTGGAGGTATGGCTGCATGTGATCCCTCAACCCACCTGGCTCAAAGTTTCCCCCTACTGGAGGTCTCTGCATGAGTAGATGTCTCTACTCAATCTCCTCTCAGCTTCCCTTGTTGTGGCTGCTCCACAACCTCCTGAATTTGCTGCACCAATCATGGCTCCTCCACAATTGTCTGAGACTTCTTCTGGCTCTGCATGTTGAGAGGTAATATACTCTCCCTCTCAACCACCAAGTCTCCATCAGTTTCCTCGCTGCTCAAGGCTTTGCATGCATCTTGAACCTCAAGAGCATACAGGTTCTTGACCCGAACCCCTATCTTCCGGGTTTCTCCAGTTGTCTTACTGCGCAGGAAAGCCTTTCCCTCGCTGAAAACAACATCATATCCCCTGTCTTCCAGCATCGCAATCGACACCAAGTTTCTCTTCAGTCCTGGTACATACTTGACATCGGTCAAGGTAAGGCGAGCTCCATGCTCCCTCTAAAAAATAACCGTGCCTACACCTGAGACACTATACTTCTCATCATTACCCATCGCTATGAGTATCTGGAGATCTTTCTCCTCCAAAGTACTGAACAAACTTTTGTCACCGGTCATGTGGAAAGAAGCTCCACTGTCAATAAACCAACCACTTCCCACCATGGATGAAACCATGCATGCGAAGAGTGTGAAATCCAACTCAAACTGTGAAGCAAGTCCTTCAGATCCTTCCCCGGATCCCTTCTTGGACTTCTTCTTTGGGCAATTAGTAGCATAATGGCCCAACTCATGACAACGAAAGCATCTCACCTTCGACTTGTCAACCTTCTTCCCATCATTGAAAGAACTGGATTCGGAAAGAGAACCCTTCTCCTTCCCCTTCTTCACCTTGCTCGCTAAGGCACAGTTCTCCTCATCATGCATGGATGAAGAACTGTCTCTGGTGCTCCGTCTGATCTCCTCTTGCACAAGATCTGACCAAAGTCTCTCCCATCCTGGTAGTTTCTCCTAACCATTGACAGAGTCCTGATAGGAATACCAACTCTTCGGAAGACCAAGGAGAGCCAAGGTCACCAAGTCCTCATCATCAACAGTCACCCCCACACTTCCCAGCTCATCCCGGCATTGGGTGAACTTCGTGAGATACTTGGGCATATTGTCTCCATTGTCACACTTAATGTTTCTAAGTTTATCCTTGAGTGCCAAATTCCTCTGGTCCCTCTTGCTTTGGAATAATTCTGTCAACGATTTCCACATCAAGTATGGAGAAGCCTTTCCATGCAGGCTGGATACAATGTGATCCTTCACGCCCTCCAACAGAATCCTTCGACACTTTGCTGTCTTCTTTTGTCAAGCCTCAACGTGAGCAGCATCAATAGGCTTTGGGACATCAGTATCTATGAACTCCTTCAACCCATTTTCATCTAACACCGCCTCCATCCTGTCTTTCCATGCAATATAATTCGAGTTTCCTTCAAGGGCATACTCCAATCACAATCCGTTGAAAGACATTTCAACTTCGACACCAAGAAAACATTGCTACAAATTCTAATTCCACCAACTCAAAACTCAACCGCTTCTGATCTAAAATTCGTGAGAACAAAGTATTTCTCGTACAGAGATTGACTGTATGGGCATTCAACAGATATCTCACCTTCCAAAAGAAGGATGAATCCAGAGGCTACCTGGCCCGATTACAGACTATGCCTGAAGAAATAAAATGTAAACACTTTTTGAATAATAGATATGATGATCAACAGCTCTGATACCATGTAGAAATTTGAATAATATGACACTTATTCACAGAGATTATCCTGATTATACACTATTGCGGAATACATGCATAATACATAACCTCCTCTACGTTGATCATCAATTTAGCAGCATTAAAAACAATGAAACATCAATCGCATGTGCACATTAACACAATATGTAACCCGGGGAAAGCATACAGTTGAAAACCCCACACTATCTGTATATTATTGATCTGAATTTGAAACTACTTGAAATTTGTTTGCAAGGTATTCAATTCAGAATTAAACATGTTTAAAAGATTTCCATGTCTTGCAGAAAGAAAACACATGAAATTTTCAGCTGTTCATGACCCATTTAAGCATAGCAGAGTTATTTCCTTTTACTGTTTAACACATTAAAATGAATTTGTTCTGCAAAATAAATCAAACACATATGAAAAATAAGTTGATAAAGCAGTTCACCCCCTCCAGGGCTACGTCTGTTGGGTCCAAAGCTCCCAACCGGGCTTGTCCTTGTTTGTATTAAATGCTCAAATTGAAAATACATCTGAATAGAAGCATCTACAGGAGAAATAGATGGTAGAAATGTATTCAGAACACTTGAATCCTTCAGGATTGACTATTGGATCACCTCCAATGGATACCTGCAACCGTGTACAGTCTTCCCAATACTGGGCCCTAGTGGCTCCTAGAACTTTCACGGCTCCAAAACGTCTGCAAATGACCTCTGATGGCTTTAAGACCTGCACCAATGGCTTCAGAAGGTCGAAAATACCGAAAATAAAAAAAAAATTCGTCCAAAACCGACTTTCCTAGCCAAAGTTATGGCCATTTACTCCCAACTGCCAGCTTGGCCTAAAAAAACTCCAGTTAACTTTAGTTACGGCCAGTTAAGCCCGCCAAATATGGAGCGGCCGCCAAATTTGGTGCCACTGCCAACTGATCCGCCAACTGTAACTGCAGTTTAATAAATGTGCATGTGACCACAAATTTCGGGTGGCGGTTAACATCGGATTTCACGCCGGAGGTTAGGGGTTAGCCCACGGTTCTGGGCACCCGGTCATATGGTGTGCGGGGGTTGGCGCTTAGGGGCTGGCCCCCTTAATTTTCCCACCCATTACCATTTCAAACTTTATTACAATATTGCTCCGCCCATTGAACAAATGAACCGTTGGTGGCGCGTTGGTAAGCCTTTGTAGTGACAAGGTAGAGGTCACGGGTTCAAACCCGGCCCATGCCAAACTTTTTTAAAATGCGCCCAAAAAAGGTTTGCTGACGTCATCTGGGGCCACGTGGCGCCCTCCAGGCCTGCCACGTGGCAGCCTCTGATTGGTGGTTGAAAAGGGAATATTCCCTGGAATATTCCAAGGAATATTCTGCGGAATATTCCTTTTTTAATTTTTTAAAAAAATTAAATTTTCTAATGTTATGGACCAATTATTCTTTTTGCCATATCTTCCTCATACGGCGACCGTTTTTCGAACCGTTTGCGGCGCAGGAATCGGGAGGACGAACACTTTCCAAGCATTCAACTTTGAACTAGTTCTGAGCACTTTAAATTTTGAGCATTTTTATGACACTTAGGACATGAGCACTTGATCACGCCTCCCCATTGGGAAGCTTTTGGACCCCAAAAGCCTTCAACTACTTGTTAAAGAGGTGAGGGTATAGCTCCCTCACTCTATCCACCTCCATCCACTTTTCCTTGTTCGGTTTGCTGCCTTTGAACCCAACCCGAACATAATCTACACTGCCCCTTCTTGAAGTGCGTGTCCTTCTGTCAAGGATTGTATCTTCTTTCAGCTCATCTAAGAATTCTGGTGAGAAATCTTCTATAGATGGCAGCTGAACAACACTTTCATGATCAGCAATCAAAGGAGGTTCATACAAACGTAAGTTCTCCACATTGACAACAGAATACATTTGCATGTAGGAAGGCAAATCTAATTGAAAAGCATTATTTCCAACCTTCTTGAGGATTTTGAATGGACCATAACGAATAGGCTTCAACCTTTTACCTTCTCCTTGCATCCTTTCCTTACTAATGTACAACCATACCTCATCCCCTTCTTGAAACTTATGATCGACTCTATGCTTGTCGTGTCTTTCCTTGTACTTGCCTTGACTCTTCTCAAGCTGTTCTTGAATTTGCTAATGTATTTGCTGAATTCTCTCAATGAATGAACGAGCTTTGTCAATATCACTATGTCCCTCAATGGCAACATCTTTCTCAAGAATGAAATCAAGAGGTGATTTTGGCAAGTAACCAAAACAAGCTTCAAACGGTGAGGTGTTTGTGGAAGAGTGCTTGGCACGGTTGTAAGCATGCTGTATGTAGTGCAAATGTTCATCCCAAAGCTTGGGATGCTTGCTGCAATAACCTCTCAAGAGGTGCACAATGGTTCTGTTCACAACTTCGGTTTGTCCATCTGTTTGCGGATGGAAAGCAGTACTTATCTTCAACTTTGTGTCCATCATCTCCCATAGGTTGGACCAAAAATTCTCCACAAATCTGGAATCCCTGTCACTAATAATGGAAGTAGGCAAACCAAAGTGAATCCATACATGATGAAAAAATAATTCAGCAGTTTGTTCAGCAGTTATAGTTTTCTTACAAGGCATAAGTATACACATTTTGTTGAAACGATCAACTACTACATATAAATAATCATGCTGCTTTCTAGATTTTGGCAAACCTCACAAAATCCATAGAGATGCTCTCCCATGGTCTAGAAGGTACTGGCAAAGGAGTATACAAACCAAGCTTCCTATTGCTAGGCTTGCTTGTAGCACATAATGAACAACCTCTTATGAACCTTGAAACAGAATCTACCATGCGAGGCCAATAGCAATACCTCTGTAGATGTGCAACTGTTTTGCTCACACAAAAATGGCCAGCAATAAGAGAAGAATGAGCTTCTCTTATGACATTTATCCTCTCCCCCTGTGGTATACACAACTTGCCCAAATGAAACAACAAATTGTTATGCATGTGATAATCATTTTCCTCTACATGATTCCCTTTACTCAAGTTAGCATACACATCTTTAAAGTCATCATCAGATGCATATTGTTCTATGTAACTATCATGTACAATGGAAGCATTCTTAAGTAAAGTAACAACACCAGTAATAGGCCTTGAAAGCATATCAACAACCTTATTCAAAGTACCTTTCTTATACCTTATTACCAAATGGAACTGTTGCAAGAAGCCCATCCATCTGAAGTGTCGTGACTGTTGTAACTTGCTTTGTGATTGCAAGTACTGTAAGGGCTGATGGTCGGTATGTATAACAGTTTCTTTGCCCATCAAATAGTGTTTCCACTTTTTGATGCTTTGTACCAATGCATACAACTCCTTATCATATGTAGGATAATTTAAAACAACACCATTAAAAGTTTCAGAATGAAAAGCAATAGGCTTACCATGCTGTAGAAGAACTGCACCCATAGCATAATCAGTAGCATCAGTTTGTATCTCAAATGGCTGTCTCAAATCCGGTAATGCAAGGACTGGAGCTGAACTAATCTTCTCTTTCAAAGATTTGAAAGCTTTTTGCTGCTTGCCTCCCCATTGGAAAGCATGCTTCACACTTGTCACTGCATGCATAGGAGCTGCTATAGAAGAGAAGTTAGAGATAAACTTCCTCCAATATTGAGCTGCACCCAAAAAACTTCTTACCTCTGTTATGGATTTGGGAGTAGGCCACTTCACAATAGCCTCAATCTTAGCAGGATCAATTCTCAGAGCACCTCCTCCTACTATGTGTCCCAAATAAACCAAAGAAGTCTTTCCAAATTCACACTTTGACATTTTAAGAAATAACTGATTCTTCTTCAAAACATCAAGTACTTTCTTAACATGCATGACATGATCTTCTCTAGACTTGCTGAAAATTAAGATGTCATCTAAGTAGACAATAAAAAAATCATCAAGAAAAGGACGCAAGACATCATCCATTACCCACATGAAAGTTGCAGGAGCATTGCACAAACCAAATGGCATCACAAGCCACTCAAAGAGTCCTTGTTTGGTTTTAAAGGCTGTCTTCCAAATGTCACTTTCTTCAATTCTTACTTGATGATATCCACTGTGCAAGTCTAGCTTAGTGAAATATCGAGCATCTTTCAGCTGGTCTAGCAAATCATCTATCATTGGGAGTGGGTAACGATTCTTTACCGTTATCTTGTTCAAGGCCTTGAAATCAACACACATACGCCAAGTGCCATCTTTCTTTGGAATCAATACAATTGGTGACCCACATGGCGAAGTACTTGGCCTTATGAAACCTTTGTCCAACAAGTCCTTGATTTGCTTCTTTATTTCAACATTCTCCATAATCGACATGCGGTACATGCCTATGTTTGGAAGAGGACAATCTGGATGCAAATGGATTTCATGCTGAATCTCCCTCTTAGGAGGCAAACCTGTTGGCTCCTGAAACATCTCATGATATGCATCAACTACATCATAAAGATCTGATTTAAGTTTTGGATCACAATTGTCAAATGACTCATGATTCACATCAACCTTGGGCTTAATCATAAGAAGAACAAAATTCTTACTTGAATTGACCAGCCTTTTTACCTGTCCTGCATTCACCATCGCTATATTTGTCTTCTTGTGATGAGCTCTAACAATGAACTCCTTGCCATCTTTGAACAGATGATATTTGTTTTCATGGCGATGAAAGATAGCTTTCCTGTCAAACAAGTAAGGACTTCCCAAAACGATTCCTGCTATATCAAAAGGTACCACATCAAGTTCAACTGTGTCAATAAAATGTGCAGTAATTGCAAAGCGCAATGTGCACTTTCTTGAAACTTGTAAATTTGCATCCTTGCAAATCCATCCAAGTGGATATGGCTTCGGATGTGGAACGGTCTCAAGTTTAAGCTGCTTGACCAAGTCCTCTGATATAAGATTTTCTTGTGACCCACTATCAAAAAGTGTGTCAATCTTAGTATGTTTTGAAATCACCCTCACATGAAACAGTTCAATTCTTTCTTCCTCATTAGGAGCTTGTACATGACAGTTTGAGGTACTAGTGCTGGCTTGAGTTTCAATTTCTTTTCCCTTCAAGTTTTTCAAACCCATGGCTGCAATTTTGGTTTCATCACCTGAATCTTCCCCTAAATCTTGTGGTGTAGATGTAGTAGCAGCAGTTTTCTGTTTCCCTTTGGATTTGTTAGATTGAGGTCTTTTTTCAGGATGTAATTTCCAACAATTTTTCTCCTCATGGCCTGGTTTAGAATAGTGTTTACAGATCACTTTCTCACTCTCCTGTTTGACAGATGCATTCTTTTTTCCTTTTCCCTTGGAGGTTTTCTCTTTGCTTTTCCCCTTGGGGGGCTTGTTTCTACCCTCTTCAAATGTGTTTTTCCCCTTGCCTCTAAATGGGTAGCTTGGACACAAACCTCGTCCAGGCTAGTAGGGTTAAACATCAAGATGGTGTGTCTAAGGTAGCTATGCAAGCCACCAATGTATTTCAGCAAGGTTTCTTGGGTCTGTAAATCTACCCCTAACAAGAGAGCTCTTCTCCTGAATTCTTGGGTGTAGTCTTGGACACTCTGACCCTTAAGTTGTCTGAAATTTTTCCAATTCATAATGGCCTTCTGCATGTGAGAAAGAGGATAAAACTGTTTTTTAATGGCTAACAAAAATTCAGGCCATGTTAAGGTAACCTTACCAAATTTCTTGATCTCCTCTTTAGTCTTGGCCTCCCACCAGACCAAGGCTGCTCCATCCATTCTCAAAGAAGCCAACTGAATCTTTGTGGCATCATCATGCATATTTTGGATCCTCAAGTAAACTTCCAACTGCCTAATCCAGTTGTCAAGCTTTTCTGCATTCACTTCACCATTAAACATAGGTAATTCGAATTTTACATCAAGCTTCAAAAAAGGACTTTTTCCAGAGGATCTATGCTTATGAACAGAAGAAGACGAGGATGAAGAGGAAGAAGGTGAAGATGGGGCTGGTGGATCACCATTACCTCCATGTCCTTTCTTGGAATGATCATCATCCTTCTTACCTCCTGAAGAGCCCTCTCCTTCATGTGGATGTTTGGACCCTTCTCCAACCAATTTCTCATTTCTTTCTTGGTACAATATCCTCACCATTTCAGTGAGATCTAAGAAAGCCTTTCTGAAGAATCTTTCTTCTTCTCTTGGATCTGTCTCTATAGGAATTTCTCCTTCATGTTCAGACATCTTTGAGGCTTCTGCTGATACTCTTGAGGGTGAAATTGAAGGTGGAGGTGATGGCTCTCTGGCCTTCCTTGACTGAGGATTCTCTCGTTCTATAGTCAACTGTCCTTCCCCTCTTTTAAGTTTCAACCTGGTAAGCATCAATACTTTGCAAGACAGTTAGAAGATCTTTGCACAAAAACCCTGAGCTCTGATACCAACTTGATCTGAATTTGAAACTACTTGAAATTTGTTTGCAAGGTATTCAATTCAGAATTAAACATGTTTAAAAGATTTCCATGTCTTGCAGAAAGAAAACACATGAAATTTTCAGCTGTTCATGACCCATTTAAGCATGGTAGAGTTATTTCCTTTTACTGTTTAACACATTAAAATGAATTTGTTCTGCAAAATAAATCAACCACATATGCAAAAGAAGTTGATAAAGCAGTTCACCCCCTCCAGGGCTACGTCTGTTGGGTCCAAAGCTCCCAACCGGGCTTGTCCTTGTTTGTATTAAATGCTCAAATTGAAAATACAGCTGAATAGAAGCATCTACAGGAGAAATAGATGGTAGAAATGGATTCATAACACTTGAATCCTTCAGGATTGACTATTGGATCACCTCCAATGGATACCTGCAACCGTGTACAGTCTTCCCAATACTGGGCCCTAGTGGCTCCTAGAACTTTCACGGCTCCAAAACGTCTGCAAATGACCTCTGATGGCTGTAAGACCTGCACCAATGGCTTCAGAAGGTTGAAAATACCCAAAATAAAAAAAAAATTCGTCCAAAACCGACTTTCCTAGCCAAAGTTATGGCCATTTACTCCCAACTGCCAGCTTGGCCTAAAAAATCTCCAGTTAACTTTAGTTACGGCCAGTTAAGCCCGCCAAATATGGAGCAGCCGCCAAATTTGGTGCCACCGCCAACTGATCCGCCAACTGTAACTGCAGTTTAATAAATGCGCATGTGACCACATATTTCGGGTGGCGGTTAACATCGGATTTCGCGCCGGAGGTTAGGGGTTAGCCCAAGGTTCTGGGCACCCGGTCATATGGTGTGCGGGGGCTGGCACTTAGGGGCTGGCCCCCTTAATTTTCCCACCCATTACCATTTCAAACTTTATTACAATATTGCTCCGCCTATTGAACAAATGAATCGTTTGTGGCGCGTTGGTAAGCCTTTGTATTGACAAGGTAGAGGTCACGGGTTCAAACCTGGCCCATGTCAAACTTTTTTAAAATGCGCCCAAAAAAGGTTTGTTGACATCATCTGGGGCCACGTGGCGCCCTCCAGGCCTTCCACGTGGCAGCCTCTAATTGGTGGCTGAAAAGGGAATATTTCCTGGAATATTCCAAGGAATATTCTGCAGAATATTCCTTTTTTAATTTAAAAAAAAATTTAAATTTTCTAATGTTATGGACCAATTATTCTTTTTGCCATATCTTCCTCATACGACGACCATTTTTCAAACCGTTTGCGGCGCCAGAATCGGGAGGACGAGCAATTTCCAGTCGTTTAACTTTGAACCAGTTCTGAGCACTTTAAATTTTGAGCATTTTTACGACACTTAGGACATGAGCACCTGATCAATTATAATGATTGAGAACATGTAACAATACATAGTACAATACTCCTCACAAGTACTCAGTACTATCTCCACCTGTTACACACAAACTAGCTCAGATCTGATGCCTTAAATCTCCTCCACTGTTTGCCTGCCTACACTGCGCAATCCTGCATGAGAATAATGATGAATGGCTGAACCAAACTCGTATTTCCCTTGGATGAAACACACAATCCTCATGGTCATTACTCAATCCCATTGATTGTGCAAATATCATGCACAACTATAGTCACCACTGACAGCTGTCTTGCCCTTTCACTCACCTCTAACACATGTCTCCACTGAACTGTCCATGCACTGAGCTAATTGATGTATTCTTTAGTTGCTTTATGAGTTAATAATTAGTGAATTAATTAATAATTAATTCACACAACTCATCACTAGTGTATTCTGCAGTTAGACTAAATACAACTAGTTCAACTGAACACAACTCCATCAACTCCTCAATCAACTCCACCAAACTCAACCACATGAGTTCTAAATGAAGTCCACCATGCAATAGCTCAACTAAATCATAAGAAAAGCGTATTTCCTTCTGACAGTTGCATGTGCCACATCCGTAGCTCGAACTGAAGTGCTCCAAGAGGATAAGATAATGTTTATAGTCCAAATATTATTAAGAGCTAATAATATTCGACTATTCTATTTTTAGCTTGGCAGTCTAAAAATAGACTCCGCCCATATGTCTAAAAATAGAAGTCCATCTATTTTTATCAACATGACCAATCATCCACAAATAGCATCCTGCAACTCATAGACCATGATCCATATGTCTAAAAATAGATAGTCTAAAAATAGACGTTGCGCCAAAAATAGCCTACGGGCTCACTTAGTGAAGGCAACTCCTTTCCACTAAGCTCCATCATCTTGTTGCATTTTCAATAGGTTTTAGATGGAATCCCAAATATTTCAACCCTTCATATAGAGTTTTTAACTCAAAAGGAAATATGCTTCTCATATGTTGAATCTCTCTATCTTCTAAGTTATGAAAATAAACATAAGATTTCCTATCATTTATAAGCATTCCAATGGATTTCCCAAAGAGGGTTAGAATATCAAGAAGTTTATCTAGATCTCTTTTGGATCCATTACATAAAATAAGGACATCATTTATAATAAGTAGTTGAGTAATAGATAAGGCATGAGAAATAATAGTTCCTAGAAAATCACCTCTTCTTTTTTCCTCAGCCATCATTATGCTTAATCCTTCCACCACCAATAGGAAAAGGAGAGGAGATAATAGACACCCTTGCCACAAATCCATTTGAGCATGAAAGAAAGGAGAAGTTGAACCATTGATTATGATTGCAAAAGGTACAATCTGAATGCATCTCATAATCCCTATTATATAGGCCTATATGAGTTAACAATAATCTAATATAGAGCCAACTAACCCAATCATAGGATTTAGAGAGATCAATATTAAGGGAATATCCTTTCAACTTGTGCACTTTAATGTTATGTAAACCTTCTCGAGCCATACCAATAGCTTCATGAATATGTCTACCTTCAAGAAACCCAAATTTTTATTTTGAAATGGACTTTGATAAAATGGGATTTATTCTCCTAGTGATCACTTTGGAAATAACCTTGTAGATGCAATTACACAAAGAAATAGGATGGAAATCATTAAAGGACATAGGATTATCCACTTTTGGAATGAGGTAAATGAAGGTAGAATTAAAGGCTAGAAGAATTCTTCCCTCCCTCCTTGGTTCTTCAACAACTCTTAATAAATCGTTTCCAATTTTATCATAGAGCCCCAAAAAAAATCCACTAACCATTCATCCAAACTTGAGAATTTTTATTTCTGAAAAGAATGAAGGACAAATTTGAGTTCTTCCTTTGAGAATTCCTCCATGATGGTCATGTTTTCCTCCTCCTCAAGAAAAATAGATAAGGTTTGAGCCACTCTAATGAATTTCGTAATGGAAACCCCTTTTGCCTCTTTGAAGAGGCCCTGGAAATGGTTCTTCCCTAAAGCTAGAGTTTTTTTTTTTAAATTGAGAGTTCTCTTCCATCCATATCCACAAGATTCCAAATAGTATTACACATTTTGCGACCCTTGGCATATGCTCGATTTTTTGTGTGTGTGTTTTCATCCTGACATTCCAACCATGAAGCTCTACTTTTAAGTCTCCAAGTTGCTTCCTTTGCTTCCAAGAGGGATTTTATTTTATATTCCAAGAAGATTAGGGCCTCCCTTGAATCAACATAGACAAAAACTCCCCCCTAACGTTTGAGAAACACATCAGATTTGTAACACCCTCTTCCCACATTTATATTTAAGGAAGTGGAACTGACAAAACACAACCAATCTAAACCTCCACACATGCTATAGAACCTCCAGGAGCTATCAAACCCTTCCAGGTGACCAACCCCTGAGACAACTTTACTTTTCACTTCTCTAGAGCCTTAGTCGCTCCCATGACAAGGATTTCATGTGACTGAGACCCTCCAATCACTCCCACAACAAGGCATCCATGCGACTATGGCCTCTCTCAAGCAGTTGTGTGCTAGCGACCCCAGATTCTGTGCCACTTTTTCCGGGCCAAGACTTAGGCCACTACCCAAAACTTCATGAAACTTCAAGAAATGCTAAATAAATTTGAAACAAGATTACTAATGCAAACATTTGATTAATGACTTG
This sequence comes from Pinus tabuliformis, assembly GCA_031772625.1. Lineage (NCBI taxonomy): Eukaryota > Viridiplantae > Streptophyta > Pinopsida > Pinales > Pinaceae > Pinus > Pinus tabuliformis. The sequence continues at coordinate 1,403,905,861 of CM062819.1, forward strand.
ACTAGACCCCTACTAGCCATGGTAGGCATTTTGTCAAACATATCACAAATATGTAATCTACAGGTCATAACAACAGATCTGAGCATATGGGTCTCATACTTATATGAGATTCATAAATAAGTATTGATGCCTTATCAAATTAGCTACATTATCATATATTAGGTCATATATTCATATATTAGGTCATATTTTCAAATAAAAACATGATGATAGACATACATCAAGTTTGTCATAAAACATATGCATAACCAACATATAACCAACAGAAACAACATGAATATAACAACCATAAGAATCACATATGAATAAGTATATTTACCCATTAAATACAAGAGGAAAGGAGCTATTATTAACCTATGCAAAATGAAACCAGGTCCAAGACTTCCATGAACTACGCGACCATAGATTGGCTGAACCAAATATTTCTTTCATCCAATCAACCCCCATGCCATATTCCAAGCATGAATGTGGGATTTCATTAAACAACTCAATCAAAACCAAATCAGAGCTTCTAGAGGAAAAACCACCTCAACCCTCAACCAATGATTCCACCTAATGATCGTACATCACTAACCATCATCAAATTGGTCTCTACCTAAGTTGTCCAGGGCTCCAGGGATCCAGAGCGTTTGTTCTAATCAGGGATTCTAGGACTAGTAACGCAACCCACAGCTGCTGCCGGGATTCCATAGCATTTGTCCAACCAAGGCTTCTAGGACTGGTAACTCAACCTACCAAGGGCTTCTAGAGTGTTTGCGCAACCAAGGCTTCCAAGACTAGTAACTCAACCTAAGCTGTTACAGGGCTTCTAGAGCATTTGTCCAACCAAGGCTTCCAGGAACTAATAACTCAACCCACAACCAAAGGAACATGAGCGTTGGTCAGAAAACAAATATAAAACCAACAATACCATGGCTATCTAGGAAATGGAAAGGCTAAGAAAATCCATTGTCAATCCAAGCAATCCTCCATGCCAATAAAAAATCATGACCAAGAAACCACATGCATGCCAAAAATAGCAAGGAAACCATACATGCAACTCATTACCTGCAAGAAAAACCCACTATATCTACTGATCCCGATGTTCTCTTTCTATTTACCAGTTTTTCTTCTCGCTCTTACTCCAAATCCAAAGTATGCCACACTCCTCCAAGAGTGCTCCAAGAAAAGTCTAATTGTCCAAGAGTACGAGAGAGAGAGTATAAAAATGAGAGCTCCAAAACTAAATTGACAAAAAGATACAAAGTGATCCTCAAAATCATTTTTGTTAATGATGCCTCTATTTTCTTCAATTTTCCATTATTTTCCTTCATTTTCCTCCTCACATGCAACCTGTGACATATCACCTTCCTTTTCTCCTAATTTCCATTATTTTCATAAATAAAATGCCAATTAATGCCACTTTGCCTTTCCAAAGCCTTTGCCATTGCCTTTGCCAATTTCCTTAGCCATTAATTAATCAAAATTGATCCCCATCATTATGTTTTTTCTCAACATTCAACTTGGAGTACATGTCCCATGACCATGGTTATTATTTTTCCTTATTAAATTTATTACATGGATTTTTTACCAGGGCTGTTACAAAACCCCCTCCCTTGGGGAAAAACTTTCCTTAGTGTTCAATGACACCTACAACTGGAAACACTGCTAAAAAGAAAAACATACTGCCCATGGAGCTTTATAACTTAGCTCATTGTAGTATTTACAATGAACAAATTGCTGGAAAGAAAACCAACATGAGAAACATGACAATATGACAACCATAACGACATGACACTCATACCTCTTATTGGAGCTTCATAACACGACTCATGGCGGTATTTACATCCATATACATATATATACATATATTGAAACACCACACCGAAACACATACCAAAAACATTCGCTCAACCAACGAATAGAGAAGGATACATAGCCTGCATGTGATCAACCATATCCCATGTAGCTTCAATGGGCCCAAAGTGCTTCCATTGCAATTCAACTTGCTCGATTTCTCGGTTCCGGAGCATGAGCATCATTCTCTGCAAAATGCACTGAGGTTCCAACTAGAATTCTCCTTTTGGTTCAACCTACAATACAGACTAGTCAATCACATGATCAACATATTTAACATACTTCTTAAGAAATGACACATGGAAAACATCATGGAATTTCACTGTCGGAGGTAGTGCAAGTCGGTAGGCTACTGGTCCAATCCTTTCAAGAATATTGAAGGGTCCACAAAACTGATGTGCCAACTTGGCACATGATCTAATCCTCAAGGATCTCTTCTTGGGATTGATGCACAAGTACGCCTGTTCCCCAACCTAAACAACCTATTCCGATTTGCATAAATTTTCTGTCTGTCCTATACTGCTTTAAGATTCTTCTTGATTTCCTACATTTCTTGTTCCATTTCTGCTAACATGTCCAGTCCTATCAACACCATGTTCACTGGATAACTCCAACTGATGGGAGTATTACAACTCTGCCCATACAGTGCCTCAAATATAATCATCCTCAATGACTCATGATAACCATTATTATAAGCGAACTCAACCAACGGAAGGTACTCCTCCCATCTCTTCTGCTGATGCATTACATATATCCTCAACATTTCCTCCAATATCCTATTGACCCTCTTTGTCTATCCATCTGTCTGCAGATGATAAGATGTGATGAAGGCCAACTCTATACCCAAACCTGCAAATAACTCTTTCGAGAATCTAAAAGTGAAATTGGAATCCATGTTTGACACAATTTTCTTCGGAACACCATGAGACCTCACTACATCTTTGGTGAAGACATGTGCTACATCATTAGCTGAATATGTAGACTTCAATACACCATGATCACTCATTAGTACAAACCTCCTGCCTAGAAGATAATGCCTCCACATCTTTAATGCATGAATGATTGTTGCCAAATCAAGATCATGTGTCAGATAATTCTACTCATGCTCATTTAGTTTCCTTGATTCATAGAATACCACCCGTCATTCCTACATAAGAACTCCACCATGTCCTCTCTTGAAAGCATCTATACATACCACAAACTCTTTGTTCGAATCTGTAATCTTTAAAAATGGAGCATTTCTCAACAACTACTTCAATTATTCAAAACTTACTGCACATTCTTCTGTCCATTCAAACTTCTTACCTTTCCTCTGAAATGATGTGATAGGATATGCAATTTGAGAGAATTTCTTGATGAACCTCCTATAGTAACCTGTTAGTCCCATGAATGATCTTACCTCATTCACATTTCTATGAGATGCCCATTCCATGATAGCCCTTATGTTCTCTAGATCCACTGCTATGCCTTCCTTGGAGACTACATGCCCGAAGTTGAGTACCTATGTCTGAAAGAAGCTACATTTGCTAAACTTAGCATACAACCTATGATCTCTTAGCAATCTCAATACTACTGCTAAGTGTTCGACATGTTCTTCCTCATTATTGGAATATACCAATATGTCATCAATGAATACAATAACAAACTCATCCAGATAAGGATGCAACAAACTATTCATCAAGCACATAAAATTAGCTGGAGAATTAGTTAGACTAAAAGGAACTACAAAAACCTCATAATGCCCATACCTGGTCCGGAAAGCAGTGTTGTAGATGTCTTCTTCCTTAATGCATACCTGATAGTATCCTGATCTCAGATCAATCTTTGAGACCATTTTTTCTCCCTTCAACTGATCAAACAAGTTATCGATCCTTGAAAATAAATAGATTCTGTTCTTGATGCTCACCTTGTTCAGCTACCTGTAATCAATGCATAACCAGAGAGTACCATCCTTCTTCTTCACAAACAATACCGGTGCACCCCAAGGCGACTCACTTGGCCTAATGTACCCCTTGTCAAGCATTTCCTTCAACTGTAACTTCAATTCCAATAACTCTGGTGTGCTCATCCTGTATGTTGCCTTTGATGCTAATGCTACCCCTCGTACCAACTCAATAGAAAAGTCCACTTCCCTGTGAGGTGAAAAATCTGAAATATCTGCTGGAAACACATCTTGAAACTTCTATCAAACTGGGTACTTGCTCAAGACATCTATATCCTCAATTCCTTACTTTTTTCACTGGAAATATGCACTGCAAATAACCAGACCATTTTCTATGACTATGCTTGGCCTGCATAACTGTCACCATTCTAACCGATGTTGCCTTCTTCTTATCCTGCAAGACTCCTTGTTCCCCGTTTTCATCCAAAAACTCAATAGCTTTGTCATAACAGTCCACCTTAGTCCTGTGAAGATATAGAAAATCCATACCCAAAACCATATTATATGATCCCAATGGAAGTACATTCAAATGTGTTGAGGTAGGCATACCTTTCAACTCAAATGCACAAGCTCTTATCCAATCATGAACTCTCTTCTTTGTACATGTAGCCAACTTCACTAACCAATATTCTGCATTCACTTATTTATTCAAACCACACTTATCCACCAGGTTAGGATTAACATAACTATGATTAGATCCATGGTCAATAAAAATAGAAACAAATTGATCACAAAGCTTACCATACATATCGATAATAGATGCCTGGTGATCTTCCTGCATGTTATCCAACACTGCATAAATTCGAGGAACACTCTTTCCAACACCCCCCATTGTCTACACTTCTTGGGCACTGTAAATTTGCGGTCTACCACCATGATGTTGTGGACAATATATCTGACGATGATCCTTACCACAAGTCCAACACTGTAAAGGCTTCTAGCCTGCACCCTTGTTTTTCTCCTCAGACTGAAATTCCTGTCCTCTGTCAGATGCACTGAAATTATTATGTAGTGTTGCATTCTCTTTGTTACCTATGTCACGAGGCCTTGTTCACTTATTATCCCATTTTCCTTTATTCTTTTCATTACTTTTATAGTCCCTCTTAGTCTCAGATCTACGCTTTGATTGCTCATAACAATTCTTTAGCTTCCGGATGGCCTCCTCCAATGATATAGGATCATCAAACTCAATATTGTCTTTGAATGCTACCAACAACCCACTGATGAATCTCTGAATCTTCACTTTCTCTTCCTTCAGATAAGGCACATGCCTCAATAACTCCAAAAATATGTTAGTGTACTCCTCATCGATCATAGATCCCATATCCAGCTCATAGAATTCCTTTGCCCTATCTTCATAGTACCTTTCCGATAGATACTTCTTCCTGAATAATATATCGAACTCACTCCAAGTCAACTCCTCTTCATGAATACCTTTGACATTCTTTACATCTTCCCACCAGATATCTGCTTTACCTTGACTCAATGTAGCTATTTTGGCCTTCATGTTCACTAAGTAATCATGCAATCAGAAGAACTTATTTATCCCAAGAAACCATACTTCAGAATCTTGTGACTTCTTCATTTTCCCATCAAATGTAGGTGGCTTTGATTTCTTGAACTCATGCATCAAATATCCCTTGTCACTTCTCCTATAAGGATGATAGCGATGATGACCATCATACTTGTCTAAACCAAAACTAGAGTAAATCCCATGTCCACTGCCTTGTCTATTAAGTATATCCAAGAATCTTCCATCTTTGATCATGTCATCTCTATCTGACCTGTTCCTACTATGAGAACTGCTACCACATGTTCCATTATTCCTGTCCTCCTATCCATGACTGATCCTAAGTGGTTCCTATCTATGCAAGTATGAAAAACTCTGAAGGATGACTACATTAACCTCTGCTTGTTTCTCATGTGCCTACATGATCCTGTCATGATATTCTTTACAACTCCTTATTTTTGCTTTCAAACTTCTCAATGTTTCTACTATATTAGAATAGTTCCCAACACCATGCTACTCATATGTTCCATAGGGGGGGACTCGTGAACTATAATATACCATTATGCTAGTCATATTTGATATTCTCTTCCTACAATTACACCATGTCAACTAAAACCCAAACATAACATAATCAACATACCTCAGTATAGTTCAAGGGAGGATATCTCATCTGCAAGATCAATAATATTAACACGATACATGTATAATCATAATCACATTAGCATATAATATCAATTTAACCACTATCTAGTTATCAATGCCTGATCATACCAACCACATACTATGACCTCATGCATGACAACTAAAACCATATCAATGTATGCATAAAAATATATAAGCATTAACATGCATAACCAATGCATGACCGACATACACTCATGGCAACCACATCCAACAACAATACTATCAAATTTCACATGGTGACACAAATGAAACCATGAAAAACACCACGCATACACAACCAACACATAAACCACTAGCACGAAGAACACATATGCAACCAATATGTATGCATGTCCAACATAGACTGCCCATCCAAACCAATGGGTGAACCATGCTCTAATAATACTATGAAACCACCCTCCTTATACATTTACCCAAGTTAACCGGTCCAATGGGGTAAATATGTGATTAGATGCTACTAGGATGTGATTTGAATCCCAATGTACAATTAAGGAAGTGGAACCGACAAGCGCAACCGATATGAACCTCAAGACACGCTACATAACCTCTAGTAGCTAACCACCCTTCCAGGTGACTAACCCTTAAGACAACTTACCTTTTCACTACCTTAGAGCTTCAGTCGCTCCCATGTTAAGGCATGCATGCGGCGGGGACCTTCTAGTCACTCCCACAAAAAGGAATCCATGTGACTGTGACCTTTCTCAGGCAGTTTTGTGCCACCGACCCCGGATTTTGTGTCACTTTTTTAGGGTCAGGACTCACGACACTGCCCAAAACTTCATGAAACTTACATAAATGATAAATAACATTGAAACAAGATTGCTAATGCAAAAATTTGATCAATTCATTGACTGGACCCCTACTATCCAAGACATGCATTTCGTCATACATGCTAGAAATATGTAATCTACAGGTCATAATAACAGATTTGAGCATATGGGTCTCATACTTATCTGAGATTCATAACGAAATATTAATGCCTTATCACAATAGTTGCATTATCATTTATTAGGTAATGTATTCATTTTTCATTCTTTTTCAAATCAAAACATGATGAGAGCCATAGATTAAGTCTGTCATAAAACATACTCATAGCCAACATATAACCAACATAAACAACATGGATATAAAAACCATAAGAATCACATATGTTCAAGTATATTTACCCATAAAATATAAGAGGAAATGATATTTTATTTACATATCCAAAATTCAACCAGGTCCAAGACTTCCATAAACCACCTGACCATAGATTGGCTAAACCAAATCTTTCTTTCAGCCAATCATCCCAGTGCCATATTCCAAACATGAATGTGGGATCTCATAAAACAACTCAATCAAAACCAAACCATGGCTTACAGAGGCCAAAACACCTCAAACCTCAGCCAATGATTCCACCTCATGGTCAGACATCACTAACCATCACTAGATTGGTATCTACCCAAGCTGTTCAAGGCTCTAGAGCGTTTGTTCCAACAAGGGCTTCCAGGACTAGTAACTTAACTCGGAGCTGTTGTCGAGCTTCTAGAGCATTTTTCCAACTAGGGTTTCTAGGACTAGAAAATGAACCCACAAAGGGATTCTAGAGTGTTTGTCCAGCTAGGGCTTCAAATACTAGTAACTCAACCCACCAAGGGCTTCCAGAGAGTTTGTCTAACCAAGGCTTCTAGGACTAGTAACTCAACCCAAGCTGTTACAAGGATTCTAGAGCGTTTGTCCAACCAAGGCTTCCAGGAACTAATAAATCAACTCACAGCCAAAGGAACATGAGCACCAACCAAAAAAAAAAATATAAAACCCACAACACCATGGATATCCAGGAAATATCAAGGCTAAGCAAATCCACTCTCAGTCCAGGCAATCCTCCATGTCAAATGCAGATCATGACCAAGAAACCACATGCATGCGCCATGCATGCCAAAAATAGCAAGGAAATCATACATGCAACTTAGTAATTGCAAGCAAAACCCGATGTAGCTCTTGATCCTAATGTCCTCTTGTGATTTCCCACATTTCCTCTGCCTTCTTGCTCCAAATCCAAAGTATGTCACACTCCTCCAAGAGTGCTCCAAGAAAAGTGTCTAAGAGTATGAGAGAGAGAGTAGAAAAATGAGAGCTCCAAAACTGAACTCACAAAATGCTACAAACTTTTGGGCACAACCCAACTTGGCCTACATTTTGGTGAAGAATCTACATTTTGTGGAGTGGAGTGTGAAGTAAAGAATGCAATGTTGTGCGAAGTGGACCACATAGTGGAGTAGCGGAGTGCCAAGTGGGCTGCACCTTAGATATACTGCACGGTGTGGGGGCTATGAGGTGGGACGAAGCCCCTCCTTTTTGTAAAAAACAAGTAATATTGGAAAAGATGAATGGTTTTCAGACCATAGTAGCTTGTACTAGGGGAGTCCATGGTATTTTGATGATATATCCCTCAATGTAATAGTATATATAAGATAAATAATAAAGAAGAGAATAATCTTAGAATCACATCTGGAATTGAATGGTTGTATCTTTGTGATCTATGGTTTGGGCAAGAAGGCAAGGCTCTACAAATGAGTGCGTGGACAACTTGCAACTGAGTGTGCAGGCCAAGAGCTGTTTTTTTGTAGAAATTTATTATTATAAGCAACATTTCTTGTGGATGTAGCCCCTCATTCGGGTGAACCATGATAAAATTTGTGTATTCATGTGTATATTTGTTTCTTATCTGTTGTAGAATAGTATTTTATTACAGTTGCATTTTATTACAACGTAGTGATGATTATGGGTTTATATGATATTTTCATGTGATTAAATGAATGCAACGAAGTGATTTATAAATATTAAGTGTAATAAAATAGAATAATACCACATCAAATCATCCCTCAAGGCTGCAGAAACCTAGTTATTCATCCTCCCATAGTCACTTTGGGTGAGACTGTGATCTTCTTGCAGGTCGTTGCTGAAAGGGCCAGCGATTAAAGGTTTTATTGGTGTGTAGTATAAATCAAACCTAGGTCAACCCAAATCATGACCACCAAATGGTTCCATTGCTGGGACCGAGATTTGTTTGAGGGATATGTTTATGTGGCATTTGTTGAAGAAGGAGATTCAAGATTGGCTAGAATTTGCAAATCAAGAGAACATAAACCCTCGTCTGAAGTCTAAAGCTTGGTTACAGAGATATATTTTCATATATCAATACGAAATTTTCTTCGCATAATTTCCTGTTGAACTGTACGAGTGGATATCAAGGTTGACTGAAAGAAAGACCTGTTTTAAAGGTGGAGAACCTACGACATGGACTCAATTGGTACAGTGACTCAAGAGCACCGACAATAGGATTTCAAGGGTTGTCGATTTCTGGATTGATAACATCTTGGGAGGATTTATTACTAAGCTCGCAGTGGACCATACTGTGTCCTACAACGAAGCAGAATGACAATTCTTCAAAGGACTACGAGGTAAGTATTTAAAATATTTGAAACTTTTGATTAAGATGCTTCTATGTGAAAAAAGAGTTTTACTAATGCATCTAAATTGCTAGTTTACTTATGTTTGGAAGAAAATAAAATAAATCTGAGCAAGAGAATGGAACAATGCGAAGTGGAAAAAGATATAGAATAGATACCAGAAAAAGAGCTCATGGATAAGACCTAAATACCTTTGTAGATACTGAGTATAGTCCTCTTTTGAGTGAATCTGAAAGTGAAAGAGAAGATAACAACCATGATAAGCCCCAGGTAGCTTTGCAGTATTCACCTTCGAAGCTAGAGAGTTCGCAGAAGCTAGAATATAGTAATAACCAAGGTGTTTTTGTCTCCCCTGCTCCCCCTCCACCTCCCTCTTCTCCCCCTTCTCTCCCTACCCCCCATCCCCCTCCCTTTACTTCTCCCCCTCCCCCTCCCCCTCCCCCTCCATGAAGAAATATGACTGATGATATTAAGCTGCATGTTTTCAAAGGAACTGGATTGGAGGATCCATAACAGTTTTGGTTTCTATGTGAAGCTGTATGGACTGCGAAGCAGATCAACAATGAAAATATAAATAAAGCACAAATCATTACGACACTCCACGATAGAGCATTGACATGGTATACGAAGTATTCAAATAATCAAATTAGAACAATTGTAGATATTAAAGCATCGCTGATAAGAGAATTTAAGAAGTTGAAGTCTGAGTTGTAGTGCATCATTGAGTTAAAACAAATTAAACAGAAACCTATTGAGTCTATTTGGGAATTTGATCAAAGATTTAGGGAATTGTTGGATCAAGTGAGTGATGGGCTTCTAAATTAGACATAAATTAAGGCCCATGCCTATAAATTAAACATAAATTAAGGTCCATCTAACCATCCTTCAACATATTAAACCTCTCTTCTTGCATTAGATAATTTATTTTTAACTTTAATATATTTATTAGGAAGGTTTATGAATAATTTGATATTTGTGCCTATTATTATTTATTTTTGTGGAATATTATGAGAATATTAGGTAGATTATGAAGATTTGGAGGAGATAATTTAGGGACTTGTTCCCTACTACAAGAGGATCAATAGTAAATAATAAATCAACAAGCTATTATGGAATTATGGCACAGATTGTGGAACTCCAATGATTAAGAAAATCTAGGAATGTGTTCCACTAATCAAGGAACCAGATCCACTAATCAATGGATTTTGGTGGGGAAAGCTTCCTCCATTCATGGGGAATGATTCCTAATCATTTTGCATAAGTACCAAGTCGAATTTTCTTCTAGGGAATGATTGAGAAAATCTAGGAATGTGTTCCCTGCCATTTAATGCAGATTCCTAGTATTGGGGACCAAATCCACTAATCAAGGGATTTTGGTGGGGAAAGCTTCCTCCATTCATGGGGAATGATTCTTAATCATTTTGTATAAGTACCAAGTCGAATTTTCCTTTAGGGATAGATTTTCATTAGTGTTATTGTGGAGAGAGCTTGTATTTTTGTAGCTCCATTGTATTTTCTTGCAGGGATGTAATTCTATTGATGAAAATAATGAAGATTGGTGTCATGTTCAGCTTCTAAATATTTTTATCCTCCATAGGTCTCCGAGTTTCCTTGGGCTTGGCTATCCCATGAACCTCAAAGCCCTTTTGTATCGTTTTCTTTCCTTCTTTTCACTGCTTATTCACATGCATCTCTAGTTTTTATTTCTTTCTACCTCTGCATTTAGTATTAATGATTTCTTATTGTAGGATTGAGTTAAATGGTTAATGAAATTTCTTTTGCAGGATCACAAGCATTATTTCATCCTTGGAAAATATTTGGAAGTTCATAGTAATCATTGAGCTGCTTGGATTAGTCTTCTTATTCCCAAATCTAGATTGTTGGACCTCCTTTTTAGCAAAGAATAATAAATTTATGCTATTTTTTAGAGCATGCTAACGAGCTTCAATCGATTTGATTCCACTTGCATTATATCAAAAAAAAATTCTACAAAATTTGCCCCATTTTATTTGCACTTTATTTGGTTAGCCGTTTTTTAGATTTACTAGCTCACTAGTTCTCGAATTTCTAGATTTTCGACTAGTAATGTTTTTTATTTTTTTGCATGGGTTAACAGAGGTCTTTTTGAGTGATTCCACTTGGAATAGGGACCTAAGACATCCTAGTTAATAAAAAAATTTGTCCCATCCAATTTGGATTTGATTTTCTTGGTCATTAAACCCTCACCAATTTCATCATTTCACAAGGAAAATTCTCCAAGATTTTTGAGCAAATCCATCCATCTCCCAACTTTGGTTTTGAGTTCTGAGTGATCCTAGGCATTTTATCACTCCATTCCATCCACCAACCACCTTCCCTAAGCCTTCCATCACCTCCAACACCCATCGTTTTTCTCTCGGCTGTATCCTGTAGGTTTTCAGGGGATCCTGTAGGTTTTTAGTACATCTTGTAGGTTTTCCTGTAGTGGCCTATTTTGAGGCCGAATTGAGGGAAAAACTCCAGGAAGCCACACAAGGTCACCTAAGGGTCTCCCAAGCCTTCCAACCATCCACCATAATCTCCAAGCCACCTGCCACATCACCAAAAGAGATTAGATTTCACACTTGTTTTTCCATAAAAAGAATAAAAAGAAAAAAACAGATTTATTTCAGTCCTTTACATGCACAGTAGTGATGTTTGATGTTTTGAATCTGCATGCTTAGGACAGTAGGATTGCATACATGTTAACTTAGCATTATTTTGAAGCAAATCCTCTTAGCAATTAGTTAGAAAATGGTGTGTTTTATCATTTGATTTCAGTCTCTTTCCTAGTACTTTCTTTCTTGAAATAGGTTAAGGTTCCATTTCGAACATTTCATTTTCTGCAATTAGTTTAGGATTTGACTTCGGTACATGCACTCCATTACATCATGACAATAAAGGAAGGAAACATTGTGTGCTGCACATATAGTGCTGATGCCTCTTAAGTTTGTACGAACCCTGGGTTGATAATTAAAGTCGGTAGCCTTGGGAGTTGCAGCATTCTTGTTGCAATACCGAGGTTCATTAGTGAGCATAGAAATAGCTCCGCAACAACATCAAGAATGGTTTATAGTTGCGTTGTTACAACATATCTGATTACCAGTGATGCAACAAAAGATAGCAAGTCAAGCAGAAGCTCTGCAGATTGCGATGAAGTTGGAAGATTCACTTATGAGAGATAATAATGTAGGTATGCAAACAGATTTAGAGTCAGCTAGTGAATCTAACCCTACAAATTCAAGATATCAAGAAAATCAAAGAAGTCAGAGAAGAAGTATGGTGTACAAAGTGTAGATCAGAGGGCCATTCTAAAGAACAATGTCCTATATTTAGGGATTACATGGCTAGTGGAGCACTGAATCCTTTAAATACAGGATCCAGCCTGTGGTGCACGATATCCAAGACCAGAGGCCAACATCGTTTAGAATATTGTTACCTATTACAAAAATATGTGCATACTCCAAGGAACCTATATTGCAAATTCTGTAAATCAGTAGGACATGATGAGAATAATTGTCGAGCTTATGAATGAATTATGGAGTGCAGTGTTGACACTTATAGAATGCAAGCAAAAGAACATGGACATGAATTCAGTGGACAACGAGGTGGTCTAGGAGACTACCAAGGAAGAGGTCGAGGTGTTGGAGCTGGTCGAGGACGTGGACATATTATTTTCTATAACTGCGGCCAAGCAGGTCATTTTGCGAGAGATTGTCAGAACCCTACTATGACATGTAAGTATTGTAAATATTTTGACCATGTAATTGAAGAATGTCCTGTACTTATGGGAAAAATGTAAGAAAAAAGGAATCAACAACCGACAAAGAATATTCAAATGATGACAGTTGAAAGAAGGAATGACAAACTGCGAATTAGTATTGTTACTAGAAGTGGAGCTGTGACCGGTAGTGATAAAGCAGATGAGAAGAAAGAATCTAAAAGTACATGGGTTAGAAAAAATGTTGAGAAAGCTCCTATTTTTTATATTCAGAAGGAAAAATAAATGTTTATGGAAGCAAAGCAAGGCTTTAGAGATGATGGAGCTTCGACCTCCAGTGCGCAGCCAAAGGTCGATCAGAAAAGTAACTGCGACGTATCATTAGCTTCGACACATAATCAAGTTTCGATGTAGAATCAAGCTTTGAAACAAAATCAAGTTTCGACGTAGAATCGAGATTCAACACAGGATCGAGCTTCGACACAAGACCAAGAGTCAGAAAATCAAGGAGGTACTTTAAAGTATTTTTTGCAAACTTGTATGAAATTATTAAGATATCAAAAGGCTGTAGAAGGGCTTCAACAATTGATAGATTATTGTGCATCAAAAGAAACACCGTGGGGTGAGATGTGCACAGTGAATAATTTACATCAACAAAAGAGAACTAAAAGAGAAATGATGCTTAGTATGTAGATAGGAGAATATGAGATGGATCAATTTATTCTAGATATGGGATCTGATGTTAATGTTTTGACAAGGCAGACATGGGAGTTAATGGGTAAGCCAAAGCTACAATGGTCACATATTTAGTTAAGGATGGAAAATCAGCAAAATGTCCTTCTCTTAGGAAGACTACCAGGTGTAACAATGAATATTGAAGGAGTTTGCACTACTATTGACTTTGAAGTAATAAAGATCGTTGATGATAGTAACCCTTATCCTGCATTTCTTAGACTTGACTGGGCATTTGATAATATGGCCATAATTAATCTGAAGAAGAGACATATGATATTTGAAGGAAGCAATATGAGAGTAATTGTTCCCTTGGATCCGTCATGAGGAGTAAGATATATAGAACCAATCAAAGAAGAATACTACACAACTGACATAGATAATATCTATCAAATGATAGCACAAGAACAATATTTTGTTAACCTTACTGCAGAAGGCAAGTTGACTTGGGAGCATGATAGTTCTTGTACCTCAAAGTTAGAAGAATAATTGGAAAACTGGTAAAATAGGCTACATGAAGTATCTACAAGGCGTTGTGCAAGAATTTACAAATCAGATCGTTGCATGACATACAAGGTATGTAACCTACCTTCTTATGATGGCTTGGGTGATATAAATACTTTTCTTGATGATTATGAGGAACAAGTTCAAGAAAATCAAAGGTTGTTAGCCTTAATGTGGCCCTGAAAGCTACCCCTACTAGATGGTGGGGTGCACACAAGAAGAATATAGAAGGCTGGAAAGAATGTCGAAGATTGATGTGGATGAGGTTTGAACAAATAGATACAAAAATAGAGATAAAATATGATGGTGAAACTACTCCTAGGAAGCATATCCAATGATGCACTATGATATGGAAGGATATTCCACAACAAGAATGGGTACATGGATTCATTCGTACATTAGAGAAAATCCCTAAGAACCGATACTTAGAAACACAACTTCGACATGGTACAGTAAACTGGAAAGACATGGTTGATGGATTCATATTAACATTCAATTTTGAGGATGATTTACCATACATAGATTTGTCCCTTCAGACAATTAAGAAGATGATATTTGAGAATGCAATCCCATTAACATGGAAACAACCTGATTGGGCTGCGCATATAGAAAATGCACTAGAATTCTATAACCTTAGTGTAGAAGAAGAATAATATCATTGCAACATCGACATAGTAGAATCAAAAGGATACCGCGAAGTAAATGGACCTAAGCTAGAGATACTAGACATATCGAAGCCACTGAAGACTAAGAAGGTGAACATAGGATCAGGGAGGGAACATAATTTTGAAACTATAGGAGACTAATGGGATGAAGAGACAGTCAGTAAAGTTACAAAGTTACTTCATGAATATCAAGGACTATTTCCCACCAAGTTTTCAAAGATGAAGGGTATAATAGGAGATCTAGGAGTCATGAAGATTCCTTTGAAGCCTGATGCGAAGCCAGTCAAACAAAGACCTTGAACCCAAAGTATAAGGAGAAATTAAAGATAGAGCTTGATAAGATAATAACAACATGAATTACTGAACCAGTAGAAGAATCAGAATGGGTGAGTCCTATGGTGGTGCAAGAAAAGGAAACTCAAGGAGAAATCAAGATCTGTGTTGATTTGAGAATGTTGAATGATGCATGTTTACATGATCCATTCCCTACCCCTTTCACAAATGAAGTACTAGATAATGGAGGAGGTCAGGAAGCTTATTCATTTACAGATGGATTTTCAGGTTATCATCAAATTAGGATTGCACCTAAAGATCGACATAAAACCACATTTGCTACAGAATGGGGCTCATATCAATACATAATAATTCATTTTGAATTAAAGAATGACCCTACTATATTTTATAGAGTGGTGGTTGCAACTTTTAAAGAGAACATCCAAATTTTTTTGGAGGTATATTTTGATGACTGGAAAATATTTGGGTTGTTAAGCAAACATGTTGGAAGTTTAAGACTTATGCTTGACACATGTACACAATATCAAATCTCCTTGAATTTAAAGAAGTGGATATTTTATGTACCCTTTGGTATATTGTTGGGACATATTGTTTGTAAGCATGGATTAATGGTGGACCCTGCTAAGATTGCTATCATTGTGAATTTTCCTCCACCTAAGATAGTAAGACAACTTCGCATTACATTGGACATACTGGATATTACAAAAAAATTATCAAGGGGTATGCTCAGATTACTATGCCTATGGAGAAATTATTGAATAAGGATGTAACTTTTCAGTGGGACGAAGAATGTCAAAAGAGCCTCGAAATATTGAAAGAAAAAATGGTAGTTTCACCTATATTAGTGTTCCCTAACTAGAATAAGGAATTCCGTGTCCTTATGGATGCTTCTTGTATAGATTTGGGAGTGGTACTAGCACAACCTGGTGCATGAGAGATTGACCACCCTATAGATTTTGCAAGAAGAAAGTTATCCAAAAAAGAGAAGAACTATACAACTACAAAAAGAGAAGGATTGGCTATGGTATATGCTTTGCAAAAGTTTAGACATTATTTGCTGGGGTCGCACTTTAAAATTTTTACAGATCATTCTGCAATGAAGTATTTGGTTAATAAGCCTATCTTAGGAGGAAATATTTGTAGATTGTTACTATTATTTTAGGAGTATGATTTTGAGATCATTGTTAAACCGGGAAGACTGAATGAAGGACCTGACCATTTGTCAAGATTGGGAACAGGTGAAGAACCAACCATCATAGAAGATAATCTCCCCGAAGTGCAATTATTTGCAATCAGAGTTGCAGATGACCATTTTGTAGATATTATTCAGCTTTTGAACACAAGAATGGCTCCTTCAGAATATACTATGTAGAAGAAAAATAATTAGTGGTCAAGGGCACTGACTTCTCATTGAAAACATGACAACTATGTAATATGAGACTAGATGAGATACTGCACAGATATGTTCTTGAAAATGAAAGACATATGATTGTAACATAGGCTCATGAAGTCGCAACTGGTGGACATTATGCAGGGAAAACCACTATGTTGAATATTTTTAGAGCAAGATTGTGGTGGCCTACACTATACAAAGATGCAAAGGAGTAATTCTGAACATGTGATGTGTCTCAAGGAATAGGAAAGCCTTCATGAAGAGATGAAATTCCATTAGTACCACAATTTACATTGCAGGCTTTTGATAAATGAGCTATTGATTTTTTTGGACCTATCAACCCACCTAGAAAGAGGATTGGTGTGAGGTACATAATTATTGCAACTGATTATTTGACAAGGTGGGCCAAAGCACAAATAGTAAGAGAATTCAACACAAAGATTGCTGTGAAGTTTATTTTTGAATATATATTTTCTAGATTTATATGTCCAAAGATTTTGATGAGTAACCAAGGTTCACACTTCCTGAATAAAACTATTGAAGCATTGATTGAGGAATTCAAAGTCTATCATAAGAAGAGTACCCCTTACAATCCTTAGGCCAATGGAACAGTGGAAGCATTTAACAAAATTTTGGAGAATTCACTCACTAAGGTATGCAATGCGAATAGAGATGACTGAGATCTCACAATTCTAGCAGTTTTATGGGCTTATAGGACCATGTGTAAGAAGTTGACAGGCCAGACACGTTTCAGATTAGTTTATTTGCAATAAGTTGTGATGCCCATGGAATACATTGTCCCTTGCCTAAGGATTGAAACTTTTACATATATGATAGACTGTGATATAATGGAGGAAAGAATGTCATAGTTGATTGCTTTGGAAGTAGACAAATTTATAGCAGGTTTCCATCTGAAAGTACAAAAAGCAAGAGAAAAGTCTTGGCATGATAGACATATTAAGAAGAATAAGTTTCGGGTAGGAGACCTTGTTCTCCTATATGATAGTAAGTTTGTGAAATTTCCAGGTAAATTCAAGATGCAATGGTTAGGCCCCTACATTATCAAGCATATTACTGATGGAGGCACAGTTCAATTAACAAAGTTAAATCGATAATTGATTCAGGAAAGGGTAAGTGGAAGCATGTTGAAGTTGTACATGGATAACCCTGTCCCTACAACCTTGTTATAAGAAAGAAAGGAGAAGAGTCTTAGTGACACTTACAGTTGAAAGTGGGCATTAGACTATAAGCTATGCTGCAAATAGCTTCAATGTATGGAGTTAATTCGCTATAGTCTGGATTATGTCCAAGGACATAGGAGCCACAACATAAGATGAATGTTATCTACACTATGAGAGGCATAAAAATTTTCCATAAAAATATGACCGTTAAAAGGGAGAGTTAACGTTAAAATATGCGGAAAAATGCATTTATGAGGACATATTAGCAAGATATAAGGATAGATATGCAATTAATGAACACAATCTTAATGCAATATGGACAAACTCTGATCTAATAACGGGGTTCAAATTTCATAATTGTTATAAAAGGCTGCCTCCCGCCCAAATTTGCAACTTTGCTGAATTGAGAGCTTGAGTATTGATAGTGCAAAGAAATTGCAGAGAATTTCCACATGATCTTCCTGTCAACTGAATAATTTGTGCATATATTCAATGAGAGAGGCTTAGAAGGAGTCATGGAAGTGGCCATCGCAGCAACCACTGGTACGCTTGCAACATCAGCCGAGATTCCAACAAATAGCATCACCTGCATCAACATCAACTGCAATACCATCAACACAAAAACAATGGAGATCACCGAGGAAGAAACCAACCAAGGAAGAGATAACAAAGAAGAAACATGATAAGAAACTTGTCAAACATCAACAACAACCCAACCAAATCATAGATAGTGAGGAAGAAGTGCAGCATGCAGAGAAGATGGAAATAGAGGGCGTAGAATTTTCACCTCTACCACCATACATTCCACCGTGGAAACTGAATGCTAAACCAGCCAAATACTCGAAGGATGCAAAGTTCAACACCTTCTCACCCCTACTACCAGATAAAGTACCATTTACTAGGGAATTACTTGGAAAAATACTGCATTTGAAGTTTGTAGACTATGACTTCAACGATAGGGAGAATTACCCTCAGTTCGCACCATACCAAATTTTGAAACATGTGCACTACCCAGGAAGCAGAGTGACAAGGCTAGAACCATAACAGTGGGAAAATGGGTTGGTGCATTCGGGATTATTGAATATGTTAAATGTGCCGCACTTGGGTAGAAGTCCAGGGAACACGACGTGTGTGCGACAATTTCTCATGATAGTGCACGATGGAGGATTATGGATGGGAAATAAGATCCCTATAGACCCAATGTTGATATGGAGGATCACAATACTACCATACCAAGGGCAGAACCCCATGGAGGAGTTTGTTGGAAAATATCAGGACCATGTTATAATGGACAGTATGAAGGAGAAGTTTGGGCTAGAAAAATGAAAGTGGGAATATGACATCAATTCAATCAGTGACCAGGAAGTTTGCTTCAGAATGCACATATTGGCTGGGAAGATCATGAGAAAGTGTTGGGCAAATGAAGTTCCCGCGTCGATGGTTTCATTAGCCGCACAATGTGAAAATGGGGTTTAGTACAACTGGGCCGATTACCTGTGCAAGGAATTTATGGATGATTGCTGTGAAGTCTAGGAGAAAGGTACCACATTCCATTATGTGTGGTTAATTTTGATTATTGCAATGTTAGCATGGAGAGAGTCAGAGGATTCACAGTTCCCCCTGGTAACGTCAGATGTCTGTGAAGCCACGTGGTATGCCTAACTATGGTTTACCACTCAAATGTCACAAGAAATGGAGAAAAAGTTGTTCTTCATTTTGTATCATATGGATTTTCATATGTTAGTGAACCAGCACCCTCGCCTATCACCGAGCCTATACGAACAATATAGCGTTGTTGTGAATTTCAAGGCTGATTTTCATAGAGTGTTTATATAAGCTCGCAGGGATACAAGCAAAAAATGGCATCACTTGCCATATTTGGTTATAAAGGATGATATCTTAGAATAGGAACAATAGTGGCCTGCAGAATGGATGATTGCACTGGAGGTAGATTCAGAGGCAAGAGACAATGCGACAGAAGAAGAGGAGGACACTTCGTAGCATGACGAAGTGAGTGGAAAAGACAAGGAAAAAGATGGGGATGAGCAGGAATCAGAGGAAGAGGAGCAACATGATGAGGGTCTCCAAGATCCTCCTGAGGGAGGTAAGCAGAATAAGGAGGTTGAAAAGGCAGAAACAGAACAAGCTACCACAGAAATGAGAAAAGCACAGGGCGAATGTAACAACCCTAATGAAAATTTCATGTAATAAAAGTAAATAAAGGAATAATAATAACCATGGATGATGGGACACTTATTCCAAGATGAATGTTAGGCAGAATCCTAGTGATGGGGATCACTTATGATTGTTTATGGCTAGGGAAATTGGAAAAGGCAATGGCTAAGGCTTTATAAAGGAAAAATGGCATTTTTGGCACATTTATTTATGAAAATAATGGAAATTAGGAGAAAAGGGAGATTAAAGGTCACATGTTGCATGTGAGGAGGAAATTGAAGGAAAATAATGGAAAATGAAGAAAATGGAGGCCTCATTCATAAAAGGGCATCTAAGGATCAGTGGGTAACCTTGTTTTAGTTCAGTTTTGGAGCTCTCTAATTATTATCTCCCTCTCTCATACTCTTGGGGACATTTTTTTCTTGGAGCACTCTTGGAGGGTGTGGCATACTTGGATTCTAGGAGAAATAAGGAAAAGGAAGAGAAGGAGATCACAAGAAGGCATCAAGATCAACAACTACATATGCTTTTCTTGCAAGTACCGAGTTGCATGTATGTTTCCTTGACTAGTTTTGGCATGCATGACATACGCATGTGGATTTTTGGTTGTGATCTGTCATTGGCATGGAGGATGGTTGGGATTGAAAATGGATTTCATAGCCTTGCCATTTCCTGGATATCGATGATGATTGTGGCCTTATTTTCATTTTTGTGTTTTTGGTTGGTTCTCATGTTTCCTTAGATTGGGCTAATTTACTAGTCCTGGAGCCTTGGTTGGACAAATGCTCTGGATCCCTGGAACAACTTGGGTTGAGTTACTAGTCCTTGAGTGTTGGTTGGACAAACACTCTTGAGCCCTTGGTGGGTTGAGTTACTAGTCCTGGAGCCTTGGTTAGACAAACACTCTGGAGCCAAGTAAAAGTTGTGGGTTAAGTTACTAGTCTTGGAGCCTTGGTTGGACAAACGCTCTGGAGCCCTGAATGACTTGGATAGAGACTGATTTGATGATGGTTTTGTGATGTCTGACTGTGAGGTGGAATCAATGTTTGATGGGTTGAGGTGGATGGCCTCTAGAATCCCTGGATGAGTTTTGATGGATGTGTTCTATGAGATCCCACATTTATGCTTGGAATATGGCACGAGGGTGAATGACTAAAGAGATATTTGGCTCAACCATTCTACGGTTGGGTGGAATGTGGAAGTCCCATTCTGGGTTTGGATTTTGCATCACTAATGAAAGGTTATTTCTCCTTGTATTTTTATGAGAATTTTGATCGATTATATGTGGTGTATATGGCTGTGATTTCATGGATAATTCTGTCCTTATTATGTTGGTTATGTATGTCTTTTATGACAGTAGCCATGTGTGGCTCTCATCATGTTTTTACTTGTAATTGAATGATCAATGAATTTATGATGTAATGGATGGAATGGAAGTTAATGTGTTGAGGCATCAATGGTTCTTAGCAATTCTCAACTAAGTATGAGACTCCTATGCTCAGAATTGTTAATTAGACTTGTAGATTACACATTTGCAATATGTTTGACGAAATGCCTGTCGTGGCTAGTAGGGGTCCAGTGAAGGTCTTGAAAAAGTGTTTTATTTAGTACTGTCATTTCTGTGTTACTTTAGTGATCTAAAGAGATGGTTCAATTATGTGCAGTGACCTGGGCTCTGGGCCTAAAAAAGTGGCTCAAATACCGAAGTTGCTGGAATAGCACTGACAATTTTGGTCTTTGGTTGCTGGGAGGCAAACCTATGAGAGAGACTTTGGGTTTCTCATCGCACTCGTGCCTATAGCATGGGAGAGATTGAGCCTTAAATTGTCCAAAAGCTCAGTGGGACCCCAAGGTAAGCTTACTAAAGTATTGGATTGGTTCATGAGGGCCATGTAGCTAATGATTAATGTTTGTATGGTGTGTTTCCATCAGTTCCACCTCCTTAATGTTACTTAAGAGGTTGAATCATATCATAGTGGCCTCTTATCACATGTTTACCTCGGTTGGCCGGTTGCTTGGGTAAATGTGGGAGGAGGGTGTTACAGAGTGGTATCAGAGCATGGTTCAACCCTCAGATAGGATGGGCTATGTGTTGGTCATGCATGCATGTCAGTTGCATGTGTGTCTCTGACCCTTGCATTCCATGTGCTTGTTGCATTGGCATGATGTTGTTCATGGTTGTAGTGATGTCGTCATGTGAAATTTGAGGTGTTATTGTGGAATGCATCGCTGTGAGTGTATGACTGGTTACATGTCAATTTATGTCACTTACATGTATCATTGTAGTATGCTTGGTTACATTCTTGCATGTTTTCTTACATTCTTGTATGCTTGGTTGCATGTATCATTCTTGCAAGTTTGATTTCAAGTATCATTCACTCATGCTTGATTATATGTTCTTATGCGTATGTGTGAATGGTTATGCATCACTTAGGCATGCTCATGTTTGCATGTGGTCAAGTGTATAGTGACGTAATGATAGTGGTTGTCATGCATGAGGTCGTGGTGTGTTTTGTTGTTGAGATCATGCATTGATGATTGGACCCTATCTAGAAAGATGGTTGCATGGTTGTATGCTTATGTTTTATATTTCTATATGCTGTCATGATTATGTTATACATGTATCACACTAATTTGTTGAACATGAAGATAAGGTATCCTCCCCAAGCTATAATAAGGTACATTGGTTTATTGTGATTTGGTTTAGATGACATGATACACCTTGCAAGAAGAAATATCAAATGGCTAGCAAGTTGGTTGACTACAAAGACTCTCCCTATGAATCAAAAGAGTAGTATGGTATTGGGAGCTCTTCCGACTTGGCAGTGACACTGAGAAGTTTAAAGTAAGAAATAAGGAATTGTAAGGTAGATAATGACATAATCATACAGGCACAAGAAACATTAGCAGAGGTAAATGTAGTAATACTTCAGAGCTTGTCAGATTTGCAGTGACAGTGACCGCTTCGAATCAACCATGAGTAGGAGGATAAAACTAATGGGGCATATGGTAGTAGATCGCATGGTGGTCACAAATCAGATAGATATGACACAATCAGATATGGAAGGTTGTTGGACACTCTGTATAGGAGAAGGGATAGACACAAGTATGATTCTAGTTTTGATTCATATAAGAACTATGATCGTCATAGGTATCATACTTACAGGAGGAGTGATAAGTGTTGGCATTATGATACAGGTGTTATCCTTGATGGCAACTCTCTCAGATGACAGTTCCCAGTGAAACAGGTTAACAACAAAGGATTACAAATTAGACTCCAAAGAATGAAGAAAGAGAGGTATACGCTGGTTCACTTTGTCCAAGAAGCGTATACACGTGGGTTAATAGAATAAAATAAGCGTATAACATATACACGCATTTTCATAGGAGGATGTTAGAAAACCAAGTATTTGATCCAATGTATTTGGTCTGAGGTATTTGGTCCTAGGTATTGACCCTAGCTATTTGGTCCAAGGTATTGGTCCTAAGTGGTTTTGGTCCAAGGTATTGAGAAAGACCTAAGAGTATATAAGGAGGAGAATATCATTAGGCCAAGTGTGCAAGCAATAAGATTCTAAGGAATACTTCTATCTGAAGTATATTTTATGTTGCAGGGTTCTGTTTGGGACTAGATCTGAAATATTCATGTGCACCTTGAGTTCAATATTGGATCAGGAATCATGAGACTTGAAATGGTTTATTCTTGAATGATCTGATATTGGGTGATACTAGATCTGTTGTTTTGTGCCTGTTCTATTCATTATCCATCATGATCTAGGTTTTTTCTGAAGTCTGGAATTGCAGCAAAGTTCTCAGTCAATATTTGCAGATCTGTACGCAGGTTCGTCTCAGCCAAAGAGCGTATACACGTAGGTTTGGTTCTTTCAAGTAACGTATACAAAAGAAAAGATTCTTTTCAGATCTGATTGATCTATTTGATAAAATTCTGTTATTTTACTACTGTCTGTCAATGAAGTCTTCTTAGATCTGAATGTAAAACTGAATGCATAAGGAGGCTAGCATTTGATTGATTGATTGTATAAGTGAGAAGAAGTGATCTCTGTCCTCGCCTGTGTAAAGCTCTAAAAGTTGACAGTAGATATTCAGAATATTGATAGTTGGTACAAACTTGATTCAAAAGTTTATGTTTGCAGTAGTTTTGAAGGTATACACAGGTTCAATTAACGAAAGTAGCATATACACGCAGTTTGGATGCAGCCAAGCAGAATATATGCTCTAATGCATGATTTTTTTGAGGTTACAGTTGGTTCTGAATGATGATGTAGGGTTCTGGGTTCAACACAGTGTTCTGGTGTCAGTGATCTGATTGTTCAGATTATCTGAATATTGGTTGATGCAGTTTAAGTTTAAAAGTTATGATGGGTCCAGTGTGAAAATTTGATGAAACGTGGCCTTCAGATTGTGGTGTTGTGATCTAGGAGTATCCAGTCTGAAAATTCATGAAACGTGGTCCCTGGTGAAAGAGTGGAGTTTTTTCTGTAGGTTGGCACCTACGTACTAGTAAACATATTGGCTAGTACAAGAGCTAGGGGGTTGTAGCTCCCTTCTAGTAGAAGCTGGAGAATGAGAGAAGGTTGTAACCTTCTGCAGGTAGAAGCCTGCGTACTGGTATGAGTCTGCACCAATACAAAATTGTAAACAACTTTTCTTATTATTAAAAGAAGACAAAGACGAAAACAACAGGTGGTTTTTACCCACATTGGTTTTCCACCTTACATCTTGGTGTTCATGTGTGTTGCTTATTTGTGATGCTTTATTCTGCGTTTACTACACTGTCTAATAAATCTCTGATATACTGCTTTAAGATCAATGCATGATAAATTGTCTAAATCACAAGTTCTCTGGATATATGTTGGTTTCCTTAATCACAATCGCATGTACACTCTAGTTCACTTCACTGAAGTAGCGTATATAAATTTGTTTGGGAAATAAAATTATTGATCTGATAATACTGATTCACCCCCCTCTCAGTATTATTTCCAACAATTGGTATCAGAGCAGGTCCTTCAGAAGAAGCTTGATCGCTTGAAGGGAGATCCATCAACATGAATAATCAAGAAAGCATGGGATCCATCAGATCGCCAATCTTCAATGGGAGCAACTTTGTTTATTGGAAAATAAGAACCACAACCTATCTACAATCGCTTGGAACAGATGTTTGGGAAATTGTGGAAGGAGGATATACATTTCCAACAGCAATTCCTACAGATGCGGCAGGTAAAAAGCAATATGAAACCAATGCCAAAGCTGTCAATACTTTATTGGGAAGTCTGTCACAATCAGAGTTTGTCAAAGTCATGCAGCTCAAATCAGCCAAAGAAATATGGGACAAAATTGTTCTGAGCTACGAAGGAGACTCTCAGGTAAAACATGCTAAGCTTCAAACTCTTAGAATTCAGTATGAAACTCTTAAGATGCATAGTGATGAAAGTATAGCTAGTTACTTCTTACATATAGATGAGGTTGTTAATTGTATGAAGAATTTGGGTGAAGAAATAAAGGAATTTACCTTAGTTGAGAAAGTTTTGAGATCCTTATCTGCTAAATTTGAATCAAAAGTGTCTGCCATAGAAGAAAAATAGGATCTGCAGAATATCACTATGACACAGCTTCACGGAATTTTAAATGCTTTTGAGATGAGAAAAGGAAGACCATCATATATGAGAGAAGCCACATTTAAAGCCTCAGCAAAAGGAAAGGAAGAACACAATGAATCAGGACATATTTCAGAAGAAGAATATGAGGTAAACTTTATCAAGAAGCTTCAATGGGGTTCTGAAAGGTTTATAGGTAAGCTACCCTTCAAATGCTTTGCTTATGGTAGAGTCGGTCATTATGCTGCTAGATGTCCTCATAAAGATAAATATGAAAAGGGAAAGGAATATGCAAAAGGGAATAGAAAACAAGTTGTGAATAAAAGGAGTTACTGTACTCATGAAGATAGCGATGGTTTGCTAATAGTGATGAAGATGAAACTGGACAAGATTACAGACTTCTCATGGCTTATGATAGAAATGATTTTTGGGATAGTTTAGAAGAGGATAGTGATGGTTTATCTAATAGTGATGATTATAGACTTCTCATGGCTTATGACGATGATAATTTTTGGGATGCTTTAGAAGAGGAAGACCTTCATGAAGAAATCTCTAAACTCAAAATCTGTTTAGAAGAAAAGAATATAATTATAGATACCTTGACATACCAACTTACTGAAAAGGAAAAGCACAATGAAAAACTAGAATGTGAAATTGTGGGTCTAAGAAAGGATCTTGAGAAAACAGAATCTCTCAATATTATATTTGCTAAAGGATTAGAAAATTTAAATGAAATTATCAAAGTTCAACATTCTTGTCTGATAAAGACAGGTCTTGGATATACTGAAGAAGCATCTCAATCGCAGAAGCCATCAACCTCCACCAAAAGCTATCTTGATGCAGCAAAGACTAGTGAGCAGTATGACAATTGTCAACAAAGGCATAAAGCTAATCACCAGGTAAATAATACTCAATTTACTCCAAGAATGAATAGAAGCCACAACCAACCTCATGCAAATCATACTCAATTTGCTCCAAAGATAAATATCAATAGAAACTATAATCACCAGGTTAATAGATTCGATAGTCGCAGGAACTTCTTTAATGGGCAATGTTTTTCATGTCATAATTTTGGGCACAAAGCTACTCAATGCGTTGCTTACAAAACCATCATGACTAGAGAAGCACGAAATCAAAGGAATGTAACAAGAATCAAGAGAAGTTCCTATAATAACTTTTCTCCTCTTGAAAATGAAATAGAATGCTCAATCTGTAACAACTTTGGTCATGAAGAATCTGAATGCAGGAGCAAATTTCGGCAAACATCTCAAAAGGAGCAAACGCCATTAAATCCCAAGATATGGAGAAGGAAAGAATCTCAAACAGAAAGATGTGGTATAGCCTTGTATGCAGAAGAACAAGAAAATCAGTGGTACATCGACAATGGATGCTCCAAACACATGACAGGTGACAAAGAAAAACTTCACTCATATAATGCCTTAGAAAAAGAAAAGAATGTCTCATTTGGAAATGAAACTCCTGCTATCATAAATGGTAAAGGTTTTGTTTTCTTGAAAGAAAAGGTTAAAGCTAGAAATGTTATGTATGTAGATGGTTTAAAGCATAACCTATTGAGTGTCAGTCAAATGTGTGATCAAGGAAATGAATTGGTGTTTCAATCAAATGGATGCGTTGTTCCTGAGCTTGATACAGGAGAGACCGTGATCAAAAGTACAATAACTCCAAACAACTTATACATACTCAAGGGAGGATAACAACAGTGCTATCTAAGAAAAATGATGAAAGCTGGCTGTGGCATAGAAGATTGAGACATCTAAGATTTTCTCAAATAAGAAAAGCATGCAGACTCAAGGCTGTTCGCGATCTTCCAGATATTGGCATCCCAGAAAATACAATATGCAAACTATGTCAAATCGGTAAGCAAACCAGAGTTCACTTCCTGGAAAAAGAAGGGTCAGCTAGTAAGCCTCTTGAACTTGTCCATACTGATTTATGTGTACCATCAAGGAAAAATTCACGTCGTGGGGAAGAATACTTTATTTTGTTCATTGATGATTTTTCCAGAATGTGTTGGATATTTCTTCTAAAGCATAAAGATGAAGCATTTGAAAAGTTCCAAGCCTTCAAAGCCTTGGCTGAAAATGAATCAGATCGAAAAGTCAAATGCCTCAGATCTGATCGAGGAGGGGAATTTACATCGGATGAATTCTTTGACTTTTGTGAACAACATGGAATAAAAAGGCAATTCTCCACCGCAAGGACTCCTCAGCAAAATGGTGTGGTAGAAAGAATGAACAGAATAGTTCAACAAATGGCTCGAGCTATGCTAGATGAATCTGAAACTCCTGCAACCTTCTGGGGTGAAGCTGCATTCGCTGCTGTGACTATTCTCAACAAATAAAATGTTCCGGGTAAATAGCACTCAAACTCCACATGAACTTTGGTATGGTAAGACTCCTACTGTAAAATACTTTAAAGTCTTTGGAAGCAAATGTTTTATCAAAAGGACTGATGAAAAAGTTGGTAAGTTTGAACCCAGAGCAGATGAAGGTATTCTTCTTGGTTATTCTTCTAGAAGTAAAGGATATAAATTTTATAATAAAATACTTAGGAAAATTGTTGAAAGCATTGATGTTGTAGTTAATGAAGCATGCAAAAATCCAAAATAGATAATAACAGAAGATTATGACAATGAAGAAGATGGGGATTATTTTCCCACATCAAATCAAAATGATATTGAAGAAGAAACCAATGAAGGACCAAAAGAAGAGATAATGGTAGAAGAAAAGGCTCTGTCTAGGTATGTTCATAAAAATCATCCAGAAACTCAAATTTTAGGGGAAAAAGAGGCAGGTGTATAGACAAGAAGAACCATTATAGGGACCTCAAGCTATCTAGCATTACTATCCTCCACCGAACCTCAACATGTAAATGAAGCATGTAAAGATGAATGTTGGGTCAAGGCCATGGATGAAGAACTTGAGCAAATTGAAAAGAATGATACTTGGGAATTAGTTCCTAGACCTCATGATAAAAATATTATAGGAACTAAATGGATATTCAAAAACAAGATGAATGAAAATGGAGAAGTCATTAGAAACAAGGCCAGACTTGTTTGTAAAGGGTATGCTCAATAATAAGGTATAGATTTTGAAGAAACTTTTGCACTTGTTGCAAGACTTGAAGCCATAAGGATGTTTCTTGCTCTTTCTAGCTTTCATAAATTCAAAGTATACCAAATGGATGTAAAGTCAGCTTTACTTAATGGAGATTTAGAAGAAGAAGTTTATATTGAACAACCAGAAGGATTCATTCTTGGAAATGATGAAAAACTTGTATGCAGACTCAAAAAAGATCTCTATGGTATGAAACAAGCTCCAAGGGCTTGGTATTACCACCTTGACAAATATCTACACCAACAAGGTTTTAAAAAAGGTTTAGCAAATAACAATCTATATACAAAGATTGAAACTGATAAATTGCTAATTATTATTGTTTATGTTGATGATATCATTTTTGGTAGAAATGAAGAATCCATGAGTCAGAATTTTGTTTCAGTAATGCAACAAGAATTTGAAATGTCCTTGCTTGGTGAACTTACCTATTTTCTTGGTCTACAAGTTTAACAAAATAAAGATGGTATTTTTCTTTCACAAACCAAATATCTCAAACAAATATTGAAAAGGTACGGAATGGAAGATTCTAAACCTGTATGTACCCAAATAGTAACAAGATGCAGTCTCAGCTCAAATGATGAATCAGTACCAGTACATCAACCAACTTACAGATCCATGATTGGTAGTCTTCTTTATCTAACAGGTACCCGACCTGACATGATCCATGCAGTAGGAATAATTGGAAGATTCCAAGCAAATCCAAAGGAATCAAACCTTCAGGCAGTCAAAAGAATTTTCAAATATCTTCAAGGAACTCAGGACTTTGGTTTATGGTATCCTAGAGATACAGATCTCACTCTTCATGCATATATAGATGCAGATTGAGCAGGAAGTGTTGATGATAGAAAAAGCACTAGTGGTGGTGCATTCTATATGGGTTCCAGGTTAGTATCTTGGTTCAGCAAGAAACAAAGTTAAATTGCTTTATCAACAACTGAAGCAGAAAATGTGGCTACTGCATCTTGCTGCACACAACTACTTTGGATGATGCAAACTTTGCAAGACATTCAGATCACATGTTGATCTAGGTGGATCTTTAGACAAAGTGGCATGGAAAATCTCCAAATTCAAAGTGGCAGAAAAGCAAGTGTCTTGACATCAGATCGAAGTGCTCGTCACCCTAGTTCCAACAGTGTGAATGACACTCCAATCCGAGTCCGGATGATGAAGTTATCGTGAAAGAAGATTGCCTTGTCCCTTTAGAAAAGGAGGCATTTTCACTAAAAAATGGCTTTAAGCCTTTAAAAGGAAAAATCACAATCGGAGAAGTCAAAGGGGCGGACTTAAGGAGTAGCAGCAGAACCCTTGATTAGCAGTCTCTGATTAAATCAGAGTCGACGACAAGCGATGGCCAATATCGAGACTTAAGGCACACGACATGTGATCGGCATCGACGATCGGAGGAGCAATCGAATCGGCGGATCGACATCGGTGACATCGAGATGATCAGATCGGCGGATCGGGTCTGCAAAACCCAAGGACCGAGACCCCTGGACCATAGCGATGCGATATGTCGATGCGATGCGCCGATATCGGCGATATCGACGATCGACGATCGGCGATATCGGCAATCGGTGATCGGTGGTCAGCAATCCCCCGTTAACAGGACCAGTGCACCAGTGATATGCTGATTACGATAGGGGAACCAGCCCTGATGGGTTTATGGACCCGATTTGATATATTTTGAAGTCTAGGACTTCGGTTTTCTTAGTGGTTTCTATGTATTATCGCTTGGAACAAAAATGGCCTATTTTAAGGGGTTTGTTGCGCCCGCTGACCCTTCTACTCCACCAACTTCTATTCTAAACAAACAACCCCGATTTTCAAGCGACCTTGTCACAAATCCGACATTATAAAAGCCCAATGATTGGAAAACGGATGGGGGAGGGGATTTTCAACACACAGTTTGAGGCAACAACTTGTAGGAGGGCTGATTGATCATTTTGTTTGAATTGGGTGTATTTTATATGGTTTTTGTCCCTCTCGACACCACGGACGCAGTGGTGCTGTCCATTTCTCCATCTGAGGTCTCCATTTCACAGCCATTGTCCAAAATGGAGGTATAAGTCACCTTTTATGTAACTGATGATTGTAATTCTCTTCTTTTCATGCCATTTAATATATGAAGGCCTCCCCATTGATCGAGCAGGGCTAGGAGACGTAGTCTGAGTTGGATGAACTCCGTTATCAAGTCTTGTTATCTTCTTGTCATGTCTTTATGTGTTCCTTCTTCTTTTATGTGTGCACATTATATTTCTGTGTTAAGCTGCAATTTCTACGTGTGATTCTTTTCATACATCTATAAGCAAAATATCCCTGAATCACATTTACTCCACCCATCTCCATTCTATGTGATAATACAAGTGCCATCAATATTTCAAAGAATCGAGTCATGCACTCCAAGACCAAGCACATTCCCATCAAGTACCATTTTCTACGAGAAAAGTGCTTGAACAAAAGGTCAAATTGGAGTATGTTCCCTCCAAAGAACAGGTTACTGATACATTCACTAAACCACTGCCCAGAGAAAAATTTGAATATCTTAGAGAAAAACTGGGAGTAGTTGCTACATCACCCTGCTGTTAAAATCTAGTTTTTCAGAAAAAGGTTATTATACGCGGGTTTCATGAAGTATAGTTGCGTATACACATGGGTTTCTGTGGGTGAAGGAGCGTATATGTTTTTCAGTCAAGAAAAATAGTGGGGCAGACTCTGATATGGGTGCTCTGTCTGTTGTTGATGATTACAGTCTATCGATTTGCTTTGTTCATTAATTTTTATCTGGTTGAAAAAGATGCCTTGATCATTGACTTGTTAACAATGCACAGGTAGCACAAGTTCAGGGGGAGCATTAGCCTTCACACGCATTCTGCATTGTTGGCATTATGGTTGCTGAGTCCAGCTATGGCTTCAGATATTTATACCATTTGTTGCTTAAGTCATGTAAAAGTCTAGGGTGTGATATGTCTTCTCATACATTTGAATGAGTCCTATTGGACAAATGATGTAATTTGTATCCCCACTTTGCATGGGATGGATGATGTAATATTTATTGTATTTATATCATGTATAAACAATTGGTATATCCCCACTTGGTTGGGTGGATGAGTCAAATTTTGTATATCCCCACTTGGTTGGGAGATGGATGTATGTATGAGTCTTTGGTGATAGGAAGGTCATACTCACATAGTTGAGTTATAGAGTCATGTTATTCTTTTGGAAAATATTTTTGCAGACTCTGCATGTGCTCAGGGGGAGCATGGACGGTTTTAGTACATCTCAGCATGTACAAAGGGGAGCTCAATCAAAGAATTCAACATGTACTCAGGGGGAGCATGGACAACATAATGTATGTCAAAGGGGGAGAGTTTCTTGGTATTGTTGTTGCCATCAAGTCCAAAGGGGGAGATTGTTGGCATTATGATACAGGTGTTATCCTTGATGGCAACTCTCTAAGATGACAGTTCACAGTGTAGCAGGTTAACAACAAAGGATTACAGATCAAACTCCAAATAATGAAGAAAGAGAGGTATACGCTGGTTCACTTTGTCCAAGAAGCGTATACACGCGGGTTAACAGAACAAAAGAAGCGTATAACATATACATGCATTTTCATAGGAGGAAAATCACGTACATGTTGGAAAACCAAGTATTTGATCCAAGGTATTTTGATCCAAGGTATTTGGTTCGAGGTATTTGGTCCTAAGTATTGACCCTAGGTATTTGGTCCAAGGTATTGGTCCTAAGTGGTTTTGGTCCAAGGTATTGAGAAAGGCCTAAGAGTATATAAGGAGGAGAAGATCATTAGGCCAGGTGTGCAAGCAATAAGATTCTAAGGAATACTTCTATTTGAAGTATATTTTATGTTGCAGGGTTATGTTTGGGACTAGATTTGAAATATTCATGTGCACCTTGAGTCCAATATTGGATCAGGAATCATGAGACTTGAAATGAATTATTCTTGAATGATTTGATATTGGGTGAGACTAGATCTAATGTTTTGCACCTATTCTATTCGTTATCTATCATGATCTGGGTTTGTCTAAAGTCTGGAATTGCAGCAAAGTTCTGAGTCAATATTTGCAGATCTGTACGCAGGTTCGTCTCAGCCAAAGAGCGTATACACACAGGTTTAGTTATTTCAAGTAGCGTATACAAAAGAAAAGCTTCTTTTCGGATCTGATTGATCTATTTGATAAAATTCTGTTATTTTACTGATGTTTGTCAATGAAGTCTTCTTAGATCTGAATGTAAAACTGAATGCATAAGGAGGCCGACATTTGATTGATTGATTGTATAAGTGAGAAGAAATAATCTCTGTCCCCGCTTGTGTTTAGCTCTGAAAGTTGACAATAGATATTCAAAATATTGATAGTTGGTACATACTTGATTCAAAAGTTTATGTTTGCAGTAGTTTTGAAGGTATACGCAGGTTCAATTAATGGAAGTAGCATATACACGTAGTTTGGATGCAGCCAAGTGGCATATACACTTTAATGCATGATTTTTTTGAGGTTATAGCTGGTTCTGAATGATGATGCAGGGTTTTGGGTTCAACATAGTGTTCTAGTGTCAGTGATCTGATTGTTCAGATTATCTGAATATTGGTTGATGCAGTTTAAGTTTAAAAGTTATGATGGGTCCAGTGTGAAAATTTGATGAAATGTGGCCTTCAGATTGTGGTGTTGTGATCCAGGAGTATCCAGTCTGAAAATTCATGAAACGTGGTCCCTGGTGGAAGAGTGGAGTTTTTTCTGTAGGCTGGCACCTACGTACTAGTAAACATATTGGCTAGTACAAGAGCTAGGGGGTTGTAGCTCCCTTCCAGTAGAAGCTGGAGAACGAGAGAAGGTTGTAACCTTCTGCAGGTAGAAGCCTACATACTGGTATGAGTCTGCACCAGTACAAGATTGTAAACAACTTTTCTTATTATTAAAAGAAGACAAAGACGACAACAACAGGTGGTTTTTACCCACATTGGGTTTCCACCTTACATCTTGGTGTTCATGTGTGTTGCTTATGTGTGATGCTTTATTCTGCTTTTACTGCACTGTCTAATAAATCTCTGATATACTGCTTTAAGATCAACACATGATAAATTGTCTAAATCACAAGTTCTTTGGATATACACTGGTTTCCTTAATCACAATCATGTGTACATGCTAGTTCACTTCACTGAAGTAGCGTATATAAATATGTTTGGGAAATAAAATTATTGATTTGATAATATTGATTCACCCCCCTCTCAGTATTATTTCCATTTGGTTTAGATGACATGATACACCTTGCAAGAAGAAATATCAAATGGCTAGCAAGTTGGTTGACTACAAAGACTCTCCCTATGGATCAAAAGAGTAGTATGGTATTGGGAATTCTTCTGACTTGGCAATGACAATGAGAAGTTTAAAGTAAGAAATAAGGAATTGAAAGGCAGATAATGACATAATCATACATGCATAAGAAACGTTAGCAGAGGTAAATGTAGTAATACTTCAGAGCTTGTTAGATTTGTAGCGATAGTGACCGCTTCGAATCAGCCATGAGCAGGAGGATAAAACTAATGGGGCAGATGGTAGTAGATTGCATGGTGGTCACAAATCAAATAGATATGACACAATCAGAGATGGAAGATTGTTGGACACTCTGTATAGGAGAAGTGATAGACACAAGTATGATTCTAGTTCTGATTCATATAAGAACTATGATTGCCATCAGTATCATCCTTACAGGAGGAGTGATAAGGGGTATTTTCTAGATGAGTTTAAGAAAGAAAAGCCACCTACTTTTTATGGAGAGGTAAAGAAATCACAAGATACAGAGGCATGGTTGCTAGGCATGAAGAATTTCTTCAGATTGCATGACTATTCAGAGAACATGAAATATAGAGTGGCTACATTCAGTCTCAAAGGAAAAGCAAACATTTGGTGGGAAGACGTGAATAATGTCAGAGGTGTAAATGAGGAAGATTTGACTTGGAGTGAGTTTAAGTGGCTATTCAAGAATAAGTATTTGTTAGAAAGATAATTTGATGATAGGGCAAAAGAATTATATGAGCTAAAGATGGGTTCCATGATAGATGATGAGTACACTAGCAAGTACTTGGAGTTACTGAGGTATGTGCCTTATCACACAGAGGAAAAGGCCAAGGTTCAGAGATCCATTATTGGGTTACTAGTTGCATTTCAAGATAGAATTGAGTTCAATGAGCCTAGATAGTTGGAGGAGGCCATTCAAAAGGTAAGGCATTATGATGAACAATTGAAGTGTAGAGCCAAGACTAAGCCAGAATGGAGAGGTAATGTAAATAACAAAGGCAAATGGGATAGAAAGAGAGAAAGGCCTCAAGATACATGTAACAAGGAGAATTTTGAACCAGCTAAGAAGTTCAATGCATCAGATAGAGGAAAAGGATTCCAATCATGAGAACAAAACAAGGAGACATGCTGAAATCCTATAGAGTGTTGGATTTGTGGCAAGAATTATCACAGGAGAGACTGTCCGCATAATAAAGGTGGTAGAACTTAGATATACAATGCGTAGGAGGCACAAACTGTTGGGGATATTGGCCAGAGTATTCAGTGTATCTATGCAGTGTTGGATAACACACAATCAGAGCATCAACCATCTATCATTGAGATGGACGATAAGCTTTGTCATCAAGTTATTTCTATTTTGATTGACCCTAGATCTAATTATAACTATGTTAGTCCTGACTTGGTGGATAAGTGTGGTTTGAGTAAGGAATCAAATGCAAAGTCTTGGTTAGTGCAGTTGGCTACATGTATGAAGAAATTCATCATTGGCTAAGGGCTTATGCATTTAACTTTAATGGTATGCATACTACAACACATTTGAATGTACTGTTGTTGGGATCATAATATGTTGTTGAGCATGAATTGGTTGTATCTTAATAGAACCAAGGTAGAATGTTATGACAAAGCTATTGAATGTGTTGATGACAATGGAGAATCAAGAGTCTTACAGGGTAAGAAGAAAGATACACCAGTTAGGATGGTGACAGCTATGCAAGCAAAACGTATTCATAGGAAATGGTGTAATCTATTCATAGTGCACATTTCTAGTGATAAGGGTAAGGAAGTTGAGGATATGGAGGTGTTGAGAAAGTACCCAGTTTTACAACAGTTCAAGGATGTATTTCCTGAGGACATTACAGAGTTTCCACCTTATAGGGAGTTAGAATTTTCTATTGAGTTAGTGCCAAGGGCAGCTCCAACATCAAAAGCACCTTACAAGATGAGCACACATGATTTGGTTGAGTTAAAGTTGAAGCTGAAGGAAATGTTGGACAAGGGATAGATTAGGCCAAGTGTATCACCATGGGGGGCACCGATATTGTTTTTGAAGAAGAAATATGGTACTCTCAAATTATACATTGACTATAGGAAGTTGAATAAAGTGACTATCAAGAACATATACCCTTTTCTGAGGATTGATGACTTGTTCAATTAGCTAAAGGGAGCAACAATATACTCGAAGATTGACTTGAGATCTAGAGTCCATTAGGTACGCATCAAAGAGGAGGACATTTACAAGACTGCATTCAGGACTAGGTATGGGCATTATGAGTTTGTTGTAGTTCCAATTGGCTTAACTAATTCTCCAGCTACATTTATGTGTTTGATGAATAGTGTGTTGCATAAAATTTTGGATAAGTTTGTTATTGTGTTCATTGATGATATATTGGTATATTCTAAAAATGAGGAAGAGCATGCCGAGCATTTAGTAGCAGTGTTGGGGTTGTTGAGAGAGCATCAGTTGTATGCTAAGATCAACAAGTGTAGTTTATTTTACACTGAGGTACACTACTTGGGGCATGTTGTCTCCAAGGAGGGCATTGTAATAGATCTAGAAAAGATAAGAGCCATCATGGAGTGCGTAGCTCCTAAGAGTGTGGATGAGGTGATATATTTCATGGGTTTGGGAGGATATTATAGGAGGTTTATTAGGAACTTCTTGTAGATTTCTCGTCCTATCACATCATTTCAAAGGAAAGGTAAGAAGTTCAAATGGACTAAGGAGTGTGATGCTAGCTTTGAGAAACTCAAGCAATTTTTGACACATGCACCAGTGCTACAGATTATAGATCCGGAAAAAGAGTTTGTGGTATGCAAAAATGCTTGCAAGAGAGGACTTGGTGGAGTCCTTATGCAGGATGGAAAGGTGGTATGGTATGATTTGCGGAAACTAAACGAGCATGAGGAGAACTACCCGGTGCATGATCTTGAGTTAGCAATGATCATACATGCATCGAAGATGTGGATACACTATCTTCTTGGCAGGAGATTTGTACTTATGAGTGATGATATTGGATTGAGGTATTTGTTTGACCAGCCGAATCTAAATGCCAGGAAATCTAGATGGCTGGCCACAATCAACAAGTTTGATTTCGAGATCAGGTACATCAAAGGTAAAGAGTATAGGGTGGTAGATGCTCTCAGCAGATGGGGACAGGTAAATCACTTGGAAACTATGAGCTCCTATGGGATGGACTTACAAGATAGGATCTTGCAGGAAGGTCAGCAGGATGTCATGTATATGGAGATTGTGCACAGGTTGCAACATGATGCAAGTACATGTACATGTGTAGGTACAGGTACATGTAGTGGTACATGTAAAGGTGGCATTATAGGTACAAGTACAGGTGCAGGTGCACAGGGTATGGATTATTGTCTTATAGAGATGGGTTGGTTAGGTTCTGAGACAGGATATATGTACCATATAACTGTGAGCATGAGAAGGTGATCTTGAGGGAGTTCCACGTGAAACCTTATTCAAGTCACATAGGTTATCAAAAGACATTAACTGTAGTGAAGAAATTTTATTATTGGTCAAATTTGAAGAGGGATTTAGCAGAGTTTGTGGCGAGTGAAAGCAGAGTGTAAACATCCAGGTGGACTGCTACAACTGATCGCGATTCCAGAGTGGAAATGGGAGGTCATTTCCATGGACTTCATTACAGGTTTGCCAAAGACAGTGAGACAACATGATTCCATCATGGTTATTATGGACAGGTTGACAAAGGTTGCACACTTCATTCCGGTTAAGTCTACATTCTCAGCTAGCGATGTAGCACAGGTATTCATTCGAGATGTGGTTATAATGCATGGTGTTCCGAAGAAGATTGTGTTATCCAGGGATGCGAAGTTCACTTCCAAGTTTTGGAAGGAGTTGTTTGCAGGTTTGGGCCTAGATTTTGCCTTCAGCACGATTTATAATCCGCAAATAGATATTGTCGACAGGATATTGTAGGACATGTTGAGGATGTATGTGATGCATCAACATCAAAAGTGGGAAGAGTATATTCCACTGGTGGAGTTTGCGTACAACAAAATTTATTAGGAATCATTGAGGATGAGTCCTTTTGAGGCAGTGTATGGGCGAAGTTGCAACACTCCCATCAGTTGGAGTGATCCATTTAGCAGGGTGTTGATTGGACCACATATGTTGGCAGACATGGAACATGAAATGCAGGTTATAAAGAGGAATCTAAAGGAAGCACATGTTAGGAAGAAAATCTATGCAGATCAGAATAGGTTCTTCAAGGAGTTCCAGGTTGGGGAACATGTGTACTTGTGCATCAAACCGAAGAAGATCTCCTTGCAGATTGGATAATGTGCCAAGCTCGAACCATGGTTTTTTGGACCCTTTAGCGTTATTGAAAGGATTGGGCCAATAGCCTATCAACTTGCACTTCCTCCAACAGTGAAATTCCATGATGTTTCCATGTATCTTTGCTTAAGAAGTATGTTAAGGATGTTGATCATGTGATTGACTAGTCTGTACCAGATGGGGAATTCCAGCCAAAGCCTTAATGTATATTGCAGAAAAGTTTCTCATGCTCTGGAAATGAGCAATCAAGCAAGTTAAGGTGCAGTGGAAGCACTTTGGGCTCGATGAAGCTACATAGGAGATGGAAAATTAGATGCAGGCTATGTATCCTTCCTTGTTTTCCTGTTGAGGCAAAACAGTTTTGGCTTTGTATTTTGGTATATGATTTGGTATATGTTTTAGTATATGTTTTGATGATGTTGGTTTATGTACTTATGTATATGGATGTAAATACTGCCACGAGCTATGTTATAAAGCTCCACTATGCGGCGTGTTGTTATGATGTCATGTTATTATGTTGTTATGTTGGTTTTCTTTCAGCAGGATGATCATTGTAAATAATGTATCAAGCTAAGTTAGAAAGCTCCATCAGTACTATATATTTTTCTTACAACAGTTTTGTGGTTATAGGTGTTGTTGAACATCGAGGATCGTGTTCCCCCAAGGGGCAGGGTTCTGTAACAACAGTAGTGAAAATTACATGTAATAAAAGTTAATAAAGGAAAAATAATAACCACGGATGATGGGACACTTATTCCAAGCTGAATGTTGGGCATAATCCTAGTGATGGGGATCACTTGTGATTGTTTATGGCTAGGAAAATTGGCAAAGGAAATGGCTAAGGCTTTGGAAAGGAAAAATGGAATTTTTGGCACATTTATTTATGAAAATAATGGAAATTAGGAGAAAAGGGAGGTAAAAGGTCACAGGTTGCATGTGAGGAGGAAATTGAAGGAAAATAATGGAAAATGCAGAAAATAGAGGCCTCATTCATAAAAAGTCTTCTGAGGTTCAGTGGGTAACCTTTTGTCAGTTTAGTTTTGAAGCTCTCTCATTATTCTCTCTCTCTCTCTCTCATACTCTTGGGGACTTAGAGTTTTCTTGGAGCACTCTTGGAGGATGCAAGATACTTGGATTCTTGGAGCAAGATGGCAAAGGGATAGCAGGAAAGTGCATGAAGGCATCATGATCAACATCTACATCAGATTCTCTTGTAGGTACTGAGTTGCAGGTATGTTTCCTTCACTAGTTTTGGCATGCATGGCATATGCATGTGTATTTTTGGTTGTGATCTATCATTGGCATGGAGGATGGTCAAGATTGACAGTGGATTGCCTAGCCTTGCCATTTCCTTGATAGCCATGGTGATTGTGGGTTTATTTTCATTGTTGTATTTTTGGTTGGTTCTCATGTTTCCTTAGCTTGGGTTGAGTTACTAGTCCTTGAGCCTTGGTTGGACAAACGCTCTGGAGCCCTTGGTGGGTTGAGTTACTAGTCCTGGAGCCTTGGTTGGACGAACGCTCTGGAGTCCAGTAAAAGCTATGGGTTGAGTTACTAGTCTTGGAGCCTTGGTTTGACGAATGCTCTGGAGTCCTGGAAGGCTTGGATATAGACCGATTTGATGATGGTTTTGTGATGCCCGACCATGAGGTGGAATCACTATTTGATGGGTTGAGGTGGATGGCCTCTAGAAGCCCTGTATGAGTTTTGTTTGATGTTTTCTATGAGATCCCATATTCATGCTTGGAATATGGCATGAGGGAGAATGCCTGAAGAGATATTTGGCTCAACCATTATTGGGCGTAAGAATTATCCTTAAAATACATCCACTTTCACTCCATTCAAAATCCACTTTCACTCCATTCACACATTTTCTCACCTATATTCCACCACCATGTCACCACATCTGCTTCACTTTCATCATTATATGGGTTACCTTTGTGTTTTCCAAAACATTATTAATTCTTAGTATTTTTAAGAGAATTTATGGTTAAACTTTAGAAAATAATCTCCATTTACTTATACCTAACAATTAGAATGAGTTTGTTGACATGTGTAGGTACAAAGGAAGCTTCCAAGGCATCTTCATGTGGCACTCTATGTTCAAATTCGAATTTGAGGAGATCATGGACCTCATGGAGAAGATCATGGACCTCATGGAGGAGATCATGGAGGATAGGGTTATGTGTCACCATTGGTTAAGAAATATGTGGGTCAAAGGAGGGAATAGTGGATTTACATTTATGAGTTTGTTAACATAGCTTTTGTATAAATAGGAGTGTTATCTCCTTCATTTGTAATCTTAACTTTTAGAATTTAGAAACTTTGTCCTTCATTTGTAATTTTAGATTTTAAAATCATTGTAATGTAGAGCTTAGGACCTCTTGGAATGTAGAACTTGGAGCTTGAAATTGCAATTTGCAATTGATAAATAAAGTGGATTGGATTTTCTTCTACATTTGACTTCTTTCTAGGTGTGCTTGTGGAGCTATGGAGGGCCCCCATTGCCTCACTTGCATGCTCGTTCTGTGTTGGTAAACTTTAATTTTATGTTTGTTTGTGAATTTAATTAGATTAAATTACTGATTCATATGCTTGAGATATAAATGAATAGTCTCTTGTAAGAGAGCTTTAATATTTCATGCAATCAATCAGAATTAGATTTAAGTGTTTTAATTTCATTAGTTTAAATAGTTTGTTGATTAATATGATTAGAAATAGTAATGGATAGTCTCCTGTAAGGGAGCTTTAATATTTCTTACACTTGTCACAATTTCATTTTGTTAAATGACTAAATATGTGTTGGAGATTCCAATGAAAGACCTACTGTAAGGGAGCTTTGGCATTTCTTCACCTAGGTTAGTTTAGTTTATCTCTAAGTCCATATATATTGGATGATCCTCGAAGGTTACTTACCCAGATTGATAGTAAATGAAACTCTAATTTGCATCCGCATTTTAGACCAAACATTTTGGTGTCGTTGCACCTTTTTGTTGTTGCGCAATCAATCTTATCCTTATAACGTCTAAAATAGTGCCAAAATTTCAACAAGTTGAGAGATTTGAGCGATTTCATGATTACATGCAGATTTTGTGAAGCTATTAATTATTTTTTCATTGCATGTAGATTTTCTGCCATTTCACCATAATAGAGATTCGATCTGCAAATATTCGTATTCAAGGAATATCAATGCAGCTTTAATCGGTCAATCTAAAAATGAAAAGAGCGTTTTATCATATCATGTACATTTGCTGATGCGTTTACTCTTGGGAGTTTGTTCTTTGACAGGTTTTACTCAACAGAGATTTGTTTTTTCCCTTTCCATGCTCCGGGTAAGTGACAGGCCCCTTGCTTTGCCTTTATGTGAGTGAAGCTCTCCATTGGTGAATCCTAATCTTCGACTGCGCCTTAAACTTTTTCTTCAAAAGCCCCAATCCACAATGTATGAAGGAGTGGTGATGATCCGATTAAATAAATGGAATTGGCTGGATTATTACATAATTATATGGACTTGTGGGGGTATCGTCTTTCTCCTCAATGTAGAAAAATATTTACTTTTTGGAAGTTAGTTTGATGACACTTTGAATTTACTTGCGAGTTTTTGAATCATTTTATTGTTTTAATTATCTATCTGGTAATCTGGCATTTAATCTTGTGTTGGTGGCATTTAATCTTGTGAAGATGATACACAGGTTGTTGGATTGAATTGCGAGCATAACTCCGCCATTTTTCTTTGAATTTGGTACCATTCCATAAATGTCCTCCACCTACTCAGACCTGTATCACTCCAGCAATAACCCCAGATTTGTTCCACTGTTGCAGATCGTTTTAGGACGGTCTCTGCAGTAATTAAAACCCGTTTTTTACTCACGCATTTTGTCAAATAAGGCTCCATATAACCCCGCATATCTCCCAATCGGTTATAAATTGGAGAAAATCGTTTCTGGATTTTATAACTGGCCCTGTTCTGAGAAAAACTCACATTTATTTTTTAGAAATTCATTTGTATTTGGCAAGAAATTGAGTTTTAAAATGATGTGTCAAAATTGCTACACATTTCTGGCAAACTGCTACAAATGTCTGGTAAAAGACAGATTAGGATGATATAAGTAATAACCATTGCAGCCAGAACCTTGCAGAGATGCTCTGGTGGACACCAGATGGAGATGCCTTACACTCCTCGCAGCAGCAAAGA
This sequence comes from Pinus tabuliformis, assembly GCA_031772625.1. Taxonomy (NCBI): domain Eukaryota; kingdom Viridiplantae; phylum Streptophyta; class Pinopsida; order Pinales; family Pinaceae; genus Pinus; species Pinus tabuliformis. The sequence continues at coordinate 1,403,948,545 of CM062819.1, forward strand.
GAAACGTGAACAAAAACACCCACAAAAGTATCAGTGTGAGTTTGTGTTATATTTTCAGATGACCAAAAACAGTAGACAGAAAATTCAAAAATTGCAGCACAGGAAGATATCCTTGTTTTCGACATACCTTTTGATTTGCAAGCAGTGCGTATGTCAACCAATATTGGATGAACATTATTGGCGTAATTGCCCAGCACAGTCGTGAAGGTCCTCGGCCATCAAGTTTGTAGTTCAAGGAATGTTTTCTTTAATTTACAAAAACGCATACACATGGAAAATGAAAGTCCAGAGTGTTAGGTAATTAGCAGCTAAATTGGGCATGTGTAAAACTCTCTTGAACTAGCAGTCAAATAATCTTTTCCAATCATCCGAGGTGAGTGGGCTCGATGCGTATTTTTCTCAACTGCAACATACCTGAAATCAAACAAATTCAAATACATGCAGATTTATTTGCTAATCAAGATATGCAATTACAAAGAGCAGGTATCCATTAAAATGAATTCAGGTTGATTTTATTTCCAAGATTGATAAATAAAGTTATGCATTGGCCTTTGTGACATTTTATTAATTAAAAAAAACACGCAATGCACTTTTTAAAAATTATAGAACACTTGGAAGCAAATTAGGAGGATTCATTTATCGAACATTTGGAGGATTATCCTGTATTGGGATAAAATTAAAACTTCTTCATGTTGTATGTGTAATGTACTAAACTGCAGGACACAACAAATCTATAATGCCAAGCATTTACATGAGTCATTGGACACAAACAGGGAGTTGATTTATTTTCATGATTATTTTTATTAAAAATAGATTGTTATTAACATCATGAACTCGACTAAAATTATGCTTTTGATATTCCATAATCTGTGTCATTTTGGCATACAATTTTTGTGTAAGCATCAAGAAGGGAATGGCCATCTCTTCTTGAACAAACTTATGTTCTTATGCCAAGTTATTTTAGCAGGTTTCGGATGATCAACTGATCATTAAGGAGATTAAATTGTGATGACAATTGGTCTTCAAAAGACGAGTTTCATGAGAAATTCTATAGAACAAGACCATGATCATAAGAATGACATTTCTAGAAAATTACAAGTTCTTGTAACTCTCTGTAAAGGTTTAATGGTTTGATATGTTGCATGAAAGATTAGCAAATTCGAAGAATTGGGGGTTGTTCAGGATGGTCAAATACATATCCACACTTGAATATGACGTCTACAGGTGGCTGGTCAACACTGATTAAACTCAACTATTTTAGTAGAAATTCCAGAAGTAATGAGAAGATTTGCTATTTTTGAGATTTTGCATGCCATAATTCACTTTTTCCCAGCAAGAGTCATTATCCATTTCGCACAATCCACATACACTTCATTACATTTTCATCAATGTTAACCCACCAATAAAACCAACGAAGCTCATTTACAAGCTTTTCGTTCCACTTTACATATTCATTGTCAGTTTCCTTTTTCCTACCCTTGCAAATAAAACCTTCCTTCCATACGCCATTGAGTCCATAGTCCTTGAGTCTAAATATTTTTCTAAAAACACCTTCAAGCTTGCATGCCTTAAGGGCAAGCCATCATGCTGATAAACAAAGGGAATACATCAATGTCCCTTGTTCATTGGATCTTCTAAGTATTCGACAACAACAAATTCATTCATACTTAGAAAGATGTGTTAGGGTCACCTTGACTCTCATCCAAATCAAAGATGGGAGATCTCGTGTTGACTAGTGGCATGGATTAATGGCCACTAAGTTAACAAATTCTTGTTATGTTAGACATCGAAACATTTATTCACATGCTAAGAATTGTGCCAAAGAGCATTGAAGACTTGAAGACCAATCATTTTGTATCAAAGGAAGCAGATTTACATTCATTATTTTTCAGTTTTTGATGTAAATGACTTGAGGACAAGTCAATCAATAAGACTGGGGGGAAGTGTAAATTCTAAATTTTGTATACCTTCCAAGACTTATACATTTCACCGCATTCAGCATTAGATTTCTGACATTTAGCAGAAGATCCAGTAGCAGATGCAACAACAATAAAAGATTCACTTTTTCGACTTCATCCACCTTTCTCACAGCCAAGTGAAGATGACTATGATCAAAATTTTTCAGCCACACATGCACAACTCTCATCCATTTTTGAAAGGGTAAGTTGAGGTATGATATTTTCTAACTTTTAACCATTTAATTCCTTGAAAGCTAGAATGATAATTTTTGGAAAAACTTCCTTTCCTCATTTCATAAAATTGCCAAAACCATCAGTTTGGGGGGGAATACATTTACATTCATACTTTGTCACATTCATATTTTTCCATATTCATATATCACATTCTAAAACCCACATACTTTCCAAGTATATTTACTATTACATCATCATGAGCATATAATGGCTTTGTAAAAAGTACTTAAAAGTTAATTGGATGCCAACACAATCATGGTTGTCACACAAGAACCAACCATGAAGCATTCCAACAAAAATACTTTGCAATAAAAATCAAATTATCATTATGCAAAGTTCATACATTAAAATTGAATGCAACAAACAAAATATGGTTGAAACACAAGAACCAACCAAGTTGCAATTCATCAAAAACACTTTGCCAAAAGTTAAGTAAATGATATCATGCAAAGTTTAAGCCAAAGCTCAAGTATCAAAAGTAATGTAATAGATTACATGAGGACATGCAATACCTTCAGTTTGGGGGTATGTTGGGCCTAAGAATTATCCTTAAAATACATCCACTTTCACTCCATTCACACATTTTCTCACCTATATTCCACCACCATGTCACCACATCAGCACCACTTTCATCATTATATGGGTTACCTTTGTGTTTTCCAAAACATTATTAATTCTTAGTATTTTTAAGGGAATTTATGGTTAAACTTTAGAAAATAATATCCATATACTTATACCTAACAATTAGAATGAGTTTGTTGACATGTGTAGGTACAAAGGAAGCTTCCAAGGCATCTTTATGTGGCACTCTATGTTCAAATTCGAATTTGAGGAGATCATGGACCTCACGGAGAAGATCATGGACCTCATGGAGGAGATCATGGAGGATAGGGTTATGTGTCATCATTGGTTAAGAAATATGTGGGTCAAAGGAGGGAATAGTGGATTTAAATTATGAGTTTGTTATTATAGCTTTTGTATAAATAGGAGTGTTATCTCCTTCATTTGTAATCTTAACTTTTGGAATTTAGAAAATTAGTCCTTCATTTGTAATTTTAGATTTTAGAATCATTGTAATGTAGAGCTTAGGACCTCTTGGAATGTAGAACTTGGAGCTTGAAATTTCAATTTGCAATTGATGATAAATAAAGTGGATTGGAATTTCTTCTACATTTGGCTTCTTTTTAGGTGTGCTTGTGGAGCTATGGAGGGCCCCCGTTGCCTCACTTGCAGGCTCGTTTTGTTTTGGTAAACTTTAATTTTATGTTTGTTTATGAATTTAATTAGATTAAATTATTGATTCATATGCTTGAGATATAAATGAATAGTCTCTTGTAAGAGAGCTTTAATATTTCATGCAATCAATCAGAATTAGATTTAAGTGTTTTAATTTCATTAGTTTAAATAGTTTGTTGATTAAGATGATTAGAAATATTAATGAACAGTCTCTTGTAAGGGAGCTTTAATATTTCTTACACTTGTCACAATTTCATTTTGTTAAATGACTAAATAGGTGTTGGAGATTCCAATGAAAGACCTCTTATAAGGGAGCTTTGGCAATTCTTCACCTAGGTTAGTTTAGTTTATCTCTAAGTCCATATATATTGGATGATCCTCGAAGGTTACTTACCCAAATTGATAGTAAATGAAACTCTAATTTTCATCTGCATTTTAGACCAAACAACCATTCTATGGTCAGGTGGAACATGTAAGTCCCATCCCGAGTTTGGATTTTGTGGTGTTAATGAAATGTTATTTCTCCTTGTATTTATATGAGCATTTTGATGGATTATATGTGGTGTATATGGCTATGATTTCATGGATAATTTTGTCCCTATTATGCTGGTTATGTATGTGTTTTATGTTAGTATCCATGTGTGTGTCTCATCATGTTTTTACTTGTAATTGAATGATCAATGTATCTATGAACTAATGGATCGAATGGAAGTTAATGTGTTGAGGAATCAATGGTTCTTAGCAATTCTTAGCTAAGTATGAGACCCCTATTCTTAGATTGTTAATTGCACATGTAGATTACACATTTACAATATGTTTGACGAAATTCCTGTCATGGCTAGTAGGGGTCCAGTCAAGGTTTTGAACAAGTATTTTCTTTAGTATTGTCATTTCCATTTTATTTTACTGATCTGAAGAGATGGTTTAATTCTAGGCAGTGACTTGGGCTCTGGGCCTGAAAAAGTGGCTCAAATCCTGGAGTTGCTAGCATAGCACTGATAATTTTGGTCTCTGGTCACTGGAAGGCAAGCGTGTGAGAGCGACTTCGGGTTGTTGGTCACACTCATGCCTATAGCATGGGAGCGATTGAGCCTTAAATTGTCTAAAAGCTCAGTGGGACCCCAAGGAAAGCTATCTAAAGTTTTGGATTGGTTCCTGAGGGTCTTGTAGTTGATAATTAAAGTCTGTATGGTGTGTTTCTATCGGATGCACTTCCTTAATGTGACTTAGGAGTTTGAATCATATCACAGTGGCCTCTGATCACATGTTTACCCTGGCTGGCCGATTGCTTGGGTAGATGTGGGAGGAGGGTGTCACAACGAAGCTACCACAAAGATCAAGAGAAAGAAGAAGGTAGATAAAACAAAGGATATCACAACAATGGTCCTTACTGATGGGGACCTATGTTGGGTTGTGTTATATTCTTTCCACGACTAGCCCATGTGGTTAACCGGGGGTTAGAGGGGGGGGGGGGAGCCCCTCTTCGTTGTGCCAATTGTGTAGCGGGGGGGGGGGTCACAGGGGGTTTGAGGCGTACCCGTAACCCCACTTTATGGGTTCTGGGGCAGCGCCCCAGAAAATTTTGGTTTTGGACCCTATGTTAGTATGGGCAGACCCACTTATGGTTTTGTGCATGATTTTCGCACATGTTTTTGGACGCGATGGTTTTCGGTCCATGGTATTGGACGCAATGGTTTTCAGTTCATGGTATTGGATGCTTCGGCATGTATAAATATGTATTATAACATTGAAAGGAACATAATGAAAAATCAAGCTGGTAGTCCCGGTTTTGGGATTCAGGGGAAAATCTCTATGTATATGTGTTTTATGTGTTATGCTCTCGCATTGTTTATTTTCTGTGTTTTAGAATTCGTATGTAGGTAATTTTTGTATAGGGTTAAAGCCTACATTTGGTATCAGAGCTGTTTTGGCTTCAAGGGGACGCCTTTGTTGCTGAGGGGTTTCGCTCGAGCCTGTGGTAGACCTTGTTCAATGGGAGATCTGCAAGATCGATTCTGGTGGTAAAAGAAGATGGCGAGCAGTGGAAAGATAGAGATTGAGAGTTTTGAGTTGTGGTAACTCAAGATGGAGGATCTGTTAGTGGATAAAGATCAGTGGATCGTGGTAGATCTGGGTACTAAACCAACGGGAGTGTCTGATGAAGAATGGAAGAAATTGGATCGGAAGGAAAAAAGCACAATACAATTGTGTGTCTCAAATTTAGTATTGCTGAATGTATCAGGGGAAGCTACGACAAAGGCTTTGTGGGACAAGTTAGGGAATTTGTACCAATCTAAGTCTCTGGTGAATAAACTGTTCCTGCGGAAAAAGCTGTATAACCTGAGGATGAAAGATGGAGACTCAGTGACAAAGCATCTGAACGGATTTAATACTGTGGTAAGTTTGTTAGCATCTGTTGATATTGAAATTTTAGATGAAGATAAGTGCATCAGTTTGTTGTGTTCTCTACCAGATTCGTGGGATAGTCTGGTTATTGCAATAGGTAGCAATGCAAGTGCCTTGTAGTTTGATGAAATAGTCTCAGCCTTGCTGATGGAGGAGATGAGATGGAAAAATATGGAGAGCTAGAATGGTGATGCCTTGTCTGTACGAGGACGGTCCCAAAATAGAAACAAAAATAAGTCATCGAGTGGGAGATCTAAATCTAGAGGGAGATCTAAATCTCCAGGAAAACCTGTAAAGGTGGTGTGCTAGAAATGTGGAAAGGAAGGGCACTACAAAAGGGACTGTAAATCTAAAGCTCCTGATAAAGGAAAGGGATCTGATGATGCTCCTTTTGCAGAGGCGAAAACCACCTCAGATGAAGGTGGGGATGTGTACTTGGCTTCTTCAAGTACACATGTAGATCATGAGGCATGGTTGATTGACTCAGGTGCATCCTTTCACTTCACTCCCCATAGAGAGTGGTTTTGCGAGTATGAAAAATACGATGGTGGTGATGTCTTCTTAGGGGATAATAGGAAGGCTAGAATCATTGGAACGAAAAAGTAAAGTTGAAGTTGCAAGGTGGAAGGGTTAGAAAACTTCCGGGTGTTCTGCATATTCCTGCATTGGCCAGAAATCTGATTTCTGTAAGCAAGCTGGATGATGCAGGTGTAAAAACAGTGTTCGAGAAGGATACCTGCAAGATGGTTCAGGGAGCACTGGTATTGATGTGGGGAGTTCGGATTGGAACTCTGTACAAGCTGCAAGGTAGCACTATTGTTGATAGGTGCAACAGTTATGTGGTTCCTGAAAGTGGAGCAGAAAATCTAGCGGTCTCTGGAGAGAAGACCATGTTGTGGCATCAAAGGTTTGGACATATTAGAGAGAAGGGCCTTCGAATACTTCATGGTAAAGGTATGGTAGAAGGTATGAGTAATAGCTCTCTGGACTTTAATTTCTGTGAAAATTGTGTATATGGGAAGCAGAATCGGGTGAGTTTCCCCTCTGGTGGTAAGAGGGCGAAACAAATATTAGAACTTGTGCACAGTGATGTGTTTGGACCTGTGAAGGTTCCATCACTGGGTAAGTCTATCTACTATGTATCATTTATAGATGACTTCTCAAGGAATACATGGATATATTTCCTTAAGAAGAAATCTGAAGCCTTTGACAGGTTTAAAGAATTTAAGGCTCTCGTGGAAAATCAGACAGAGAAGAAGATAAAGGTGTTGAGGACAAATAATGGTGGAGAGTTTTGCAGTAAGGAATTTGAAGAATTCTGTAAGAAGTGTGGTATAGCACGATAGAAGACTACTCCATATACACCTCAGAAAAATGGAGTTGCGGAAAGAATGAATAAGATGTTGATGGAAAGGGCAAGAAGCATGCTCAGTGGTGCCGGGTTATAACAGGAATTATGGGAAGAGGCGGTGGATACTGCATATTACCTGGTCAACATGTCACCTTCATCAGCGTTGGAGGATAAGACTCCACAAGAGGTATGGACTGGCAAGAAACCCTCTCTTTCACATCTGAGGGTATTTGGATGTGATGGATATGTACATGTTCCAAAGGAGAAACGAACCAAGTTGGATAGTAAATTTGAAAAGTGCATCTTTATTGGGTATAAGGATGGTTTAAAGGGTTATAAGCTTTGGAACCTAGTCACACGGAAGGTTGTGTACAACTGAGATGTGGTGTTCAAAGAGGTAAAAGATGTTATTAAACATGAAGTCCAACCAAAGGAACCTGAGAAGGTAGAGTTTGAGCTTAAGGAGGAAGAATCAGACTCTATAGTAGAGGAGGAATCAGAGGATGAAGAGCCACAAACTCCAAGTTTGAGAAGATTAGTTCGAGAAACAAGGCATCCAGAAAGGTATAGTCTGTCTTCTTTTTGTTCAAATTTTGCTTTATCTATTATTGATGATGATCCTAGAACTTTGAAGGAAGCAGTAGATTCAAAGGATGGAAAACTCTGGAAAGAGGCCATGGCTGATGAAATGGCATCTTTGCACAAAAATGAGGCTTGGGATTTGGTGGAGTCGCCGGTTAGAAGGAAACCCATTGGTAGCAAATGGGTGTTCAAGAAGAAGACAAATGCAGAAGGAAAGGTGGAGAAATACAAAGCTCGGTTGGTAGCAAAAGGTTATTCCCAGGTGTCGGGAATTGATTTTGGTGATATTTTTTCTCCCGTTGCCAAGGTAACTTCTATTAGATTACTTTTATCTGTTGCTGCTGCTTTTGATTTTGAGGTAGAACAGATGGATGTGAAGACAACATTTCTTCATGGCGATCTGGAAGAGGAAATATACATGAAGCAACCTGAAGGCTTTGCGGTGAAGGGTAAGAAAGAACCGGTATAAAAGTTAAAGAAGTCTCTGTATGGGTTAAAACAATCACTAAGGATGTGGTATCAGAAATTTGATACATTTATACGGGGACTTGGCTTCATCAGAAGCAAAGCAGATCACTGTGTGTATTTTAAATTAATTGGTGACCGTTTTATTTATCTGGTCTTTTATGTGGATGATATGTTGCTGGTTGGAAATTACAAAGAAATTACCCAGTATTTGAAGACCCAATTGTCCTCCAAATTCGACATGAAAGATCTTGGTGCTGCAAACTATATTTTGGGCATGGAAATTAAAATAGATCGGGCAAAGAGGAAGCTCTGGTTAAACCAGAGGAAGTATGTCGAGACAATACTGCAAAGGTTTAATATGTAGGATAGTAAACTGGTGAAGGTTCCTATTCCTGTAGGTGTGAGCTTATCTGCTGAACGGTGTCCCAAGAAACAAGAAGAGGAAGATGACATGTCCCATGTTCCATATGCAAGTGCAGTCGGTAGCCTGATGTATGCAATGGTCTGTACTAGACCAGAAATTGCACATGCAGTGGGAGTATTGAGCAGGTTTATGTCAAAACCAGGGAAGGAGCACTGGACAGTAGTGAAGCGGGTTTTTAGGTATTTGCATGGCACTAGTGATTATGGTTTGTGCTACCAAGGAAGACCAGGATTGGACAGAGTGTTGGATATTCATTGCTTTGTTGATGCTAACTGGGCTAGAGATCTGGATCAGAGAAGATCTACAAATGGGTATGTGTTTAACCTATTTGGAGGTGCAGTCAGTTGGATGAGTAAGAAACAATCTGTAGTGGCACTATCAACTACAGAGGCAGAATACATGGCAGCCACTTATGCAAGCAAGGAAGCAGTTTGGTTGCAGAGATTGTGTTCAAGTATGGGGTTAGTACAGGGAGCTATAAGGATAGACTGTGACAGCCAAAGTGCAATTTTCTTGGCAATGAACCCTGCATATCATTCAAAGACAAAGCACATTGATGCTCAGTATCACTTTGTGAGGGATATGATAGAAGACAAAAAGGTGTCGCTGGTAAAGGTGGACACTTTGAAGAATACTGTAGATGCATTGACAAAATCTGTGAGCTCTGAGAAGTTCTCTTGGTGTAGAGAGACAATGGGTGTTTCAGGGTTGGAAAAATGACTAAGCTCTCTTGTGGCCCCCTGTGGAAAGAAAGCAACAAGTGGGAGAATGTTGGGTTGTGTTATATTCTTTCCACGACTAGCCCACGTAGTTAACCGGGGGGTTAGAGGGGGGGTGGAGCCCCCCTTTGTTGTGCCGATTGTGTAGCGGGGGAGGGGGAGGGGGTCATAGGGGGTTTGAGGCGTACTCGTAACCCTACTTTATGGGGTCTGGGGCAGCGCCCTAGAAAATTTTGGTTTTGGACCCTATGTTAGGATGGGCGGACCCACCTATGGTTTTGTGCATGATTTTCGCACATGTTTTTGGACGCAATGGTTTTTGGTCCATGGTATTGGACGCGATGGTTTTCGGTCCATAGTATTGGATGCTTCGACATGTATAAATATGTATTATAACATTGAAAGGAACATAATGAAAAATCAAGCTGGTAGTCCCGGTTTTGGGATCCAGGGGAAAATCTCTATGTATATGTGTTTTATGTGTTATGCTCTCACATTGTTTATTTTCTATGTTTTAGAATTCGTATGTAGGTAATTTCTGTATAGGGTTAAAACCTACAACCTAGAGCAGATTGGAGATGAGATTCAAGAGGCGATAACTAAATCATGGAACATCGTAGAAGATCGCTATGGTGCACTTCTGGCTGATATCGAAGAGCGGATAATAGAATTGAAGGTATTGACATAGATGGTCAGACAACCATCACATACAGAAGAAAGGGTTGGAGTAGAAAGATAGATAGAGCCTACTCTTGCAGGAAGGTTAGCACAAATACTTGTAGGAGCCCTACAGTTTGACTCTGTCGAACTAAATCAACATGCTAAGAAATGTAAACACGTTAATATGAAAATCGCAGTAGTGTCGTTGCAAATATTACACAAGCTTCACTTGGAAATTATAGAAGAGATGAAGCTGTGTGAACAACACACCTCACAACTAAATATTCAAGTAGAAAAAGAGCCAGTTTCACTTTGGCAGAAGCTCGAGCAAGTGATCTAAGAAAGGGATCAAGTAGCACAGTAGCACCAAAGATCAAGGAGGTAGTGGAAGCAATGTGCAAAGCAATTTCAGACCTTGATGTCTGAGAGGAAGAGCTAGTAGAAGACAAGGTCACGAAGCTTGGCCTTGCAATGAAGGGGTACAAGGAGAAGATTTCTGCAGTGCAATTCAAGTACGAAATGCAGATCAGTGAACTGAAAATGAAACTGCAACCAACTACACCACATGAAGTATGGGATTAGAGGGAGACTGACCTAAAGACTGCAATGGGCAGCATCTCTGCAATAGTGGCAGACTATGTAAAAATCTTGGATTAAAGTATACAAATTTGGACTTCGCTGTAGGAAGATCCAAATGTACAGAAACTGTAGGAAGAAATTCAGCAGAAGCAACCATAGTTAGAAGAAATTCAGGCATCTGCGAAGACCTTACCAATCTAGCAGAAGCTCACGAAGATCAATGAGTCAAAGGCCCTCCAGAAGAAAATTAAGGAGTTGAAGAAGGAAGAACAAGTCTTAATAGAGAGGGCTCAACCTTAGCAGGATGAGGCCCTCTAACTATCGTATGTAGTAGATGAGAAGCTTCAAAAATTTTGATAGAGGGAGACAACTTTGGTATAGAAGGCTGCAGAACATGTGACAGAGGAACTACTAGAGTAAGTGCGCAACCAGGAAAAGCAGGTAACAAAGACTTTGCAACAGTTCAACAAGGCCTACAATAACATCACAAGAAAAATCAGAGGCAAAGCAGCCCAATGACTTGGGACAAGTCACATGTGAGTGTTCGGGGCCTGTTGGGTGCAACCCAACTTGGCCTATATTTTGGTGAAGACTCTGCGTTTTGCGGAGCAGACTGTGAAGTAAAGAATCCAGCGGAGCGTGAAGTGGACCACGTCGTAGAGAAACGGAGCGCGAAGTGGACGTGCAGTGGACAAACAGAGCGCCAAATGGACTGCGCAGTAGATATATCGCATGGTGTGGGGGCTTTGAGGCGGGTCGAAGCCCCTCCTTTTTGTAAAAAGAAAGTAATATTTTAAAAGATGAATGGATTTTGGACCATAGTAGCTTGTATTAGAGGAGTCCATGGTATATGGACCATGGTATTTTGATGATATATCCCTCGATGTAATAGTATATATAGGGATCAATAATAAAGAAGAGAATAATCATAGAATCACATCTGGAATTGAATGGTTGTATCTTCGTGATCTGTGGTTTGGGCAAGAAGGCAAGGTTCTACAGCTGAGTTCGCGGACAACCTACAATTGAGTGCGCAGGACAAGATCTGTTTGTTGTACATATTTATTATTATAAGAAATAGTTCTTGTGGACATAGCCCCACATTCAGGTGAAACACAGTAAAATCTATGTCTGCATGTGTATATTTTCTTTTTATCTGTTGTAGAGTAGAAATTTATTACAGTTGCATTTTATTACAACGTAGTGAAGATTATGGGTTTATATGATATGTTCATGTGATTAAATGAATTTGGTGAAGTGATTTATAAATATTAAGTGTAAGAAAATATAATAATACCACATCGTATCGTCCCTTAAGGCTACAGAAACCTAGTTCTGCATCCTCCCATAGTCACTTTGGGTGAGACCGCGATATGCTTGCAAATTGTTGCTGAAAGGGCCAATGATTAAGGGTTTTGTTGGTGCTCAGTATAGATCAAATCTACGTCAGCCCAAATCATATCCAACACAAACTGATCCTCTGAAGCCTTTTTATTAATTAGGCCTCTAATTTATTCAATTTTATATTCTTTTTCTTCATTTTCCTCCTCACATGCAACCTATGACCTTTCACCTTCCTTTTCTCCTAATTTCCATTATTTTCATAAATAAAATGTCAATTAATTCCACTTTGCCTTTCTAATTCCTTTTCCATTGCCTTTTCCAATTTCCTTAGCCATTAATTAATCACAAGTGATCCCCATCACTATGTTTTTGCCCAAATATTCAGCTTGGAATATGTGTCCCATGACCATGGTTATTATTTTTCCTTTATTAACTTTATTATATGGATTTTTGACCAGGGTTGTTACAAGATCCATCTCCACCTCTCTAAGTTCTTGATCCTCAATGTGTCTCTTCTTGAAGGCCCAATCCTTGATGATGCCTTTTATGAGCTTAAGAATTGCTTCAAACTAACTAGTTGCAAAGACATCCACCTGAGGATAGAAATATTTCTAGTTTCTTTTTAATAAGGAACATAATTATTCATATTTTTTTTTAGAATAATTCATTTAGAAGGGGATGGAAGGATTATCTTTAGGCCCCTTTACTTCCAGGAGAATTAGAGAGTGATAAGTCTCCCCCACATTTCCAACTCATTTTTCGATCAGATTAAAACGTTCTACAAGAGCCTCAATAATAAAGAAATGATCTATTCTTTTTGTAATACACTCTTCTCCAAATTGAATATTTCTTCAGGTCACTTTGATCTTAACAAGTTCAATATCCATTAGTTTAGAATTTACAAGCTTGTGGGTGAAGTATTCAACTAGTGTATATGGCCTAGACCTTAGACCCTTTATCTCTGAAGCCTGAAGGGAGAGATTTAGGTCACCACCTATTATTAACAAATTTTAGTTCATGATATATTTGAAGTAAATTTGTCCCAAAATTCAATTCCATTTAGATAAGGTCCATACAAATTTATGAGGGTTAAGGAAATTCCAAGATCTTCAGAGAAAAAATATATGCCTTTTCCTAAATTAATACTCTAGAAATTTGAGACTTTGACATTTTTGGAATTCCACCCACTAACCAATCCCCTTGAATGACCCCTTAGATCAAGGCCAATAAAATTCCATCCACCGAACAAATATTCCAAATAAGACGAAGTTGAGATACCATCTCCTATTGTTTCTTGGAGCTGAATGATGTCTGGTTTATATAAGTCAACTAATCTTCTGAAATCATTTTTTTAGGAATATGATAAACCCTTGAAATTGAAGGAGAAAACATGATTGTATAAATCCTCCAAGGTATATCATTTCTCTAAGTGCCCCATGAATAAATTATTGTTTTCCTACTTTTCTTTGGATTTTAACAGATGTGACTTCCTTCCCCTCCCTTCCCCTCTTTAAAAAGAAGTAGAGATTTTCCCCCAAAACCCCCCATAATATCTCATGTATAGGAGAAAATAATTTGAGAGTAGATATTACTTATGATATCCTCCTCCATTTAATTTTCAAATATATTCTTCAAACAGAGACCACAAGGGAAGAAAAAAAATATCGACACTAGGACATGAGAAAGTGGCCACTAAGGGAGAGGAAAATGGGACTAACAAGCAGGATGTTGATGATGTAATAACCCTGAACTTCCACTTTTTTTGAGTGACAATTTACCACAAGAGTAACAAGAAAAGAAAAAATAGTAGAAATCAAAGATGGACGAATACCTTCCTTTGTCACATGTGCCAAACCCACTTCCTCCACTTCAGGAATCACCTTCTCTTGAGGAATAGAAGATATCATCTACATGGAAATTGCCTCTGTTAGCTACAACTCTCCCCTTAAGTTTAGTAAATTTAAGGTTGGATTCCTTGATTTATTCATCCTAAAATCATGTGCCTTCTTATGTTGATGGAGCTCACAATATTTGAATAGATGACCGTACTTTTGACATATCCTACATTTAAAAGGGGCCCCTTCATACTCAAGAATATGCCATATTTCCTCACCTACTCCAATATCAATCATTTATGGAAACCCTTCATGAAGATTTACAATCACAATAATTCTAGCCATAGACATATCCCCCAAATGTTCATAAGAAGAGTCATGGTCCAAATATGTGCAAGAGAATTACCCAAATATTTTAAAATCAACTCTCCATTAATTTTATGGAAGGTAAGGCAGGTGGACTTGAATAGGGACTACATCCATCCTTTCCCTACTCACATAAAAAAGAGTGGTCCAAAACTTAAAGAGACGGAGGTAGATTAAAGTTGCCAAACCTTCTGAAATGTGCATAGAACTTTAGCGTGATCCTAGAAATTGAGTTGAATCCAACCTTTGGAAATAATTATAATACTCATGAGCTATTTAATATGATGATTCAATTAATTTTCTGCTCAAGATCAAATAATGCTAATATTAAACTTTCAGCCTCGAGCTTGACCCACTAGGGGTTTTTTCTGCCAACTCTACAACAATTATGATCATAATGTCTGCCCCAAACACCAATTTTAGCTTCGTTTGATTAGTTTTTTTCTTTAGGCACCATATCTTCCTTTGCTAGGAACCAACTTAATTTTCTCCTGAGGAGATATAATCACCTACTACACCTTTATTTCCTTCTTTCTCGGATATCCTATCTCTACTGCTGACTAAGTTCGATCCCTCTCCCCCTTCTATAGCCAAGTCCTCATTAAGAAAACTATTAGAGGTCAGTTGAAGGATCTATGCAAGAGAGAATGCTCATTATTAAGATAGAAAAGAACCAATCGAGTGACGAATACTTTAAGCTAGAAAACCCTCAGTGTGAAAAATAAGAATTGGGAGTGTAGAACCCCCTAAAACCCTAGTCAAAAAAATACCTGACCTAAACTACCAGAGAAGAATTAGGAGAAAATTGCATAAAATTTGAGAGAGAAGGAGGAGGAGTTGAGGTGAGGCCCCACGAAAATCATGAAGGGGTTTGGTCCCAAAACTCAGCTTCTGAGACTGAAGCTTGAAGAAACTTTAGGTTAGGATGTTTCACAAAGAACACTTCAGTGACCAACCCTCTAGTTGGACCTAGAGCCTTAGCCATATCAGGAGCTATAAGTAAGTCTTGAAAACTAAAAATAACCCTTGATTATCTATACCTAACTTATTTTGACAGGAATTCTGAGGTAGATACCCAGATTAGCGTATCCCCAGTCTCATCTGATTCATAGTCAACAAGCTATTCATCCTTCATGATTCCCCTTCATTCCATATTTTCCATCTACCCAATCCTCTGCTTATAAGACACATGCACAATTCACACCTCTCGTTTCAAGCAGTTGTAACAAATGCAATGGGAAAACATGTTATTTGATCAAGAAACTCACCTTGTAGGTCACCCACACTAATAAAAATTGAGCCAATTTTTGATGGCCTTTTATTTCTATTGCCATGACATTTCATCGTTATAATGAGAAACTGAGGCTTTACTAAACCTATAACATGGTACAATCACACTATCAATGTTTTCCAAATTTATCATAATTCTGATGCTTATGACATGCTAGTAAACCAATGAAAGGACGATCTTCTGGTGTTGCATGATCGACAACAGGGGGGTCGGTCTACCGCTGAAAGTGTCATGCTTCGATGAAACTTGATTTTGGAAGACTGATGGATGTAGGATCCTTCTGGTGTTACATGATCAATGATAAAGGTGGTTGGTCTACCATCAAAAGCATACATACTTCGATGAAACGGGTCATTAGAAGACCGATGGATGTAGGATTCACTCTATTGACATCACTAGGTATGGGAGCCCAAAGATCGATGGAACTATTAGTGTTGGTACACTGACAACAACCTTTTTTTTGCAAAAATTATGCTATATCGTTGACATTTATAGCCATCATAACAACCATCGTAAGACCGACGAGGCAAAGTTAACGGTTGTCATAAGACCAACAAGGCAGACTTTTCAAAAAAATAAATAAAAAATATATTTACCCACATGTGATGTTATCAGCACAACACAAATATTTGGAGCTTCAACTTCAATTTAGCATAATCATCTATAGGAATAGAAGGCTATGCATTCAACCTATGCACAAACATTTCTTTGAGAGAGGTCCATAGATCCATGTGTTACAAAAATAATTTTTACATCCAAGTGATATAAAATCTTTACCATATGTAACAACTAGAATTGGAAGACAAGGAGAAACACCATCTAACACTACCAACTTGATTTCCATCCTTTGAGATTGGGCAGTAGACCTTGATGATTGAACCATTGTTTTTGCAGTCAAACTGTCAAATAATGTTTTTGATAGAAAAATGAGAAATACAGTGGAAAAATTTAGGTCAATTGAACACTTGACAACTATGATGAAACCTTGTTATCCTTTGCTACAAACTCTTTTTGGAAATATTGAGAAGGGGGTGAATAAATATTTCTCTTTAATTAGTTAAATTTAACTTCATAGAGCATTAAGTATCATTATGTAGAAATTTTGAATAATTTAACACATATTCAACAGAGATTATCCTGATCATACAATTTAAGCGGAACATGTATAATACATAATCTCCTCTACGTTGATCATCAAATTACAGAAGCAGAAACATCCACAGGCACACATAGAAGCATCAATCAAACTCATAAACACAGTATGTATCCCGGGGAAAGCATCTCGCTAAAAACCCCACACTATCTGTATATTATATTGATTGAATCATGTAACAATACAAAGCATAATACTTCTCACAAGTATCTCCACCTGTTACACACAATACAGCTCAGATTTGATCTCCAAATCTCTCCCGCTGCTTGCCTGCCTCCACTGCTCAAACCTGCTCGAGAACTGATGAGAATTGCTTCCCAAACTCGATTTTACACTGCAAAATAGTCACCCACACTATGTTGGACGTGAGCAACAGCTATAATATCATGAAGATACGTGAGCAAACTCATTGGCATACTCAATCCTTTGATTGTGCAAATCATCATGCACAGCTATAGTCACAATTGATAGCAATCTGATCCTCTAACACCTGTCCCTGCTGAACTGAACATGCAACTGAGTTAATTGATGTATTCTATAGTTGCATTATGAGTTAATAACTTGTGAATTAATTAATAACTAATTCACCCAACTCATCTTTAGTCTATTGATCAGTTAGACTAAATACAACCAGTTTAACACAGCTAAACTGAACACAACTCCATCAACTGTACCTCCAGTCCACTAAACTCAACTCACTTGAGTTCTAACTGAAGTCATGCATGCACCAACTCAACTGACTCATGAGAAAAGCGTATTTCCTTCTGACAGCTGCATGTGCCACTTCCGTAGCTCAAACTGAAGTGCTCCAAGAGAATAAGATTAAGTTTATAGTCCAAATATTATTGTGAGATAATAATATTTGACTTTTCTATTTTTGACTTTGATCACTCACACTGTGATCACTCACACTGTAATCACTCACACTGTGATCACTCACACTTTCATCAAAAATAGAAGTCCATCTATTTTTCCCAACTTGATCAATCATCCATAGACATGATCCATATGTCTAAAAATAGACATAGTCTAAAAATAGACTTGCGCCAAAAATAGCCTGCGGGCCCACTTAGTGAAGGCGACTCTTTTCACTAAGCTCCATCATCTTGTTGTATTCTCAACAAGCATTTCTTGTTGCACACTTTTCAACATAATTAAAGCAAAACATAAACTAGCAACACCATTCAACAATACACAACATCCAAGACAATACACGAGATTTTTAGTTGGAAACCCTTCCAAGAGAAAAACCACCAAATGCTTCTTAATATAGGTATTCAAATAATTTACATCAATTAGGAAGCTCCAAATTCCAAGATTTTTAGCATGAACTAAACGAGTCTCCAACCCCTTGGTTTACAGACTCCAACTTGAAGGAAGCTCCAACTCCATGATTTACTAGCTCCAAATGGAAGGACACTCCAATGCCTTGGTTTACTAGCTCCTTCTGGAATAATGCTCCAATTCTCTATCTTTATCATATATGACTAAAAGGATGCTCCAAAACCCTACACAGGATCCGAATTTCCTTAGCACCACCCTGCTACCCTAAAGTGTTCTCAGGCTCTAACCGAAATGATACTCCACTCTCCTGGCTTGCACCACCCTTCCACCCTATTCAACGAGTGGACCACGTTTCACAATTTTTAGAGTAGATAAATATGTGCTTGATAACAATACAATAATAAGCTTCAATACAATATCTACTTAGTCAAATATACTTTTTCTTGATACGTACATCAAACCCTACCTTCATCAACCTGTCATCCATATAGCAAGTTAGAAGCACTAGAAACCTTTGAACTCATCAACTGCCCACATAGGCCAATAATACTGCTCAAAAAACTCTGTCAAAACATTATCTCAATAACACTGTACCAACATCCCCTGCATCAATGCACCAAACTTCGTTGCAATGAAATCTTTCTCTACATGATTTGTACTAGCATCAAGTCAAACCCTAGAATTATGCATATTAGTGATATGCTCAAATTATAGCATTACTGTCTTTAGAAATGACCCAAAACTCTGAATCAATAACTCAGCTCAACATGTATTTTATGAAGGTACAAAAACCCTAGAAACATTATTACATCAATCTGCCAAACCCAACGTATTCAATGACACTCTCATCATAACATAACCATAGCATGTCCTATGATCAAACAACAATATGGAATTCATTTGTGTTCTCCTCTGTTCTCATCATACAAGCTACGAATCTAGCATTAGATAATATGATTTCTATTGTCGAACCCCAACAAAGGCATAATGGTAATGGAAACAACTCTATTCAACACTCTCAACATTACTAGAAACACATATCTTTATACAACATACAAACTCAACTAAGCCTAGCAACATCATAGTCTATCATACAAGTACATGACATAATTTCAACTAGCTACAACAATACCATGGCAATACATCCAGAACAATAATTGTAGGAACTATGGCATCACTCTAATTATTGTATTCTCTCATTAAAGTGTCCCTCAAGGTCAATAGCATATATCAACCTATTCATTGATAACAATGCTTATATGTCATCAACCTATAACTCTAGCAGTCAACACACATTACCACTGCATATGCAATGGACAAAAATCAATATAGAACTACATAATGCTAGAATAAATCAAACACAACTACAAGATTCTTCTTCAACAAACATAAGATCACACTCTAATATGCTCCAATTCATAAAATCATACTTGTCTCAATCTACCCAATAATATGCGTACAACCTTCATATCTATGTACACTATGTTATCGGTGAATACTTTCAATGCGTTCAAACACTAATTCAATGAAATGTTAGAAATGATCCACTATACTTTGTCAATACATGTAGATGCATTCAACATCTATTGAAGTGAATTTAGGGTAACAATTCAACACACTGGTCTAAATACACAAGTACTCTAATCACACCATCTCTCCGTCAACCTCAAATCGTAGGCAACCACATGCCCTTATAAAACAAACCTTACTTGCATGCACATCCAACTAAATTCAATGAAAATAATATGTGTTTGTAACCTCAGATCAAAACCATGAAATTGCCATCAACTTCATTAATCACATTGCATACAACCACTGGAATGCACATTAAAACTTAATTTTATCAGATCACAAATTAACCAAACCAAAGCAATCAAAGCAATCTGAGTTTCATCAATCTTTCGATCTCACCAATATTGAATTAAATTATATCTCAACGTAATAAAATTAGATTAAACTATCTTGTTTTCATATCATTTACAAAAGTCACACACACTACAATCATTCAATGAAAAATACTTTCTTTGTAATCCTGTACAAGATAAATCGATCTAGTAATTTAGTATGATCTAGATAAAGCCTTCTATCTACAACACAAAATTTGAAATTGGTCTCTTGTCTTTCAAATTTTGACCTTAGATTATTGGTGCAAAGACTCGACCTATTTCAGTGAGCTACAATAGGATATTTATTAACCTTGAACTGTGGAAGTGCCTCAGATAACTCAAAATTTTCTTGAGAAAAATTTCCTCAAGGGCTGAAGAAATAAAAACAAGTGATCCTCATAAATTCAACAAAAAATTCTCATATCAGTTTTCATTTGCCTTAGAAAACACAGGTTTCAAATATTTTTTTTAAGATGGACCAAATTATGTTCAAAGAAAGCTCAGGCATGCCACATATGTTGAAAATGCAACAAGATGATGGAGCTTAGTGGAAAGGAGTCACCTTCATTAAGTGGGACCGGAGGCTATTTTTTGGCGCAAAGTCTATTTTTAGACTATGTCTATTTTTAGACATATGGATCATGGTCTATGAGTTGCAGGATGCTATTTGTGGAGGATTGGTCATGTTGGTAAAAAATAGATGGACTTCTATTTTTAGACATATGGGCGGAGTCTATTTTTAGACTACCAGTCTAAGTATAGAACAGTCGAATATTATTAGCTCTTAATAATATTTGGACTATAAACATTATCTTATCCTCTTGGAGCACTTCAGTTCGAGCTACGGATGTGGCACATGCAACTGTAAGAAGGAAATACGCTTTTCCTTTGGGTTACTTGAGCTATTGCATGATGGACTTCAGTTAGAACTCAAGTGGTTGAGTTTGGTGGAGTTGATTGAGGAGTTGATGGAGTTGTGTTCAATTTGACTTGGTTGAACTAGTTGTATTTAGTCTAACTGCAAATAGACTAGTGATGAGTGATGTGAATTAATTCACTAATTATTAACTCATAAAGCAACTAAAGAATACATCAGTTAACTAAGTGCATGGACAGTTCAGTGGAGACAGGTGTTAGAGGTGAGTGAAAGGGCAAGACTACTGTCAGTTGTGACTATAGTTGTGCATGAGATTTGCACAACCAATGGATTGAGTATTGCCAATGAGGATTGCGTGGTTTAGCCAAGGAAATATGAGTTTGCTTCAGCCATTCATTATTATCCTCATGCAGGATTGCGCAGTGGAGGTAGGCAAGAAGCGGAGGAGATTTGAACCTGTGATTGATTCAGATCTGAGCTAGTTTGTGTGTAGCAGGTGGAGATAGTACTGAATACTTGTGAGGAGTATTGTACTATGTATTGTTACATGTTCTCAATCAATATAATATACAGATAGTTGGGGGTTTTCAGCTATATGCTTTCCCCGATTACATACTGTGTTAATGTGCGCATGCGATTGATGTTTCATTGTTTTTAATTCTTCAAAATTGATGATCAACGTAGAGGAGATTATGTATTATGCATGCATTCCGCAAATAGTGTATAATCAGGATAATCTCTGTGAATAAGTGTTATATTATTCAAAATTTCTACAACATATATGCGGTATTCTCAATTTCAGGCTTGATCCAAAGGATTCCTCAAGTATTACTCTAGATCAAGCTTAGAACACGTCACATGAAATCCTGACAGAAGTGGCCGAGTTGGTCTTAGAAGGTGCTCAATCCCTATCGAATAACCATGTTAAATTTTAGCAAGAAAAGGCTTCAATTGACTTGTGCCTTAGTCAAATGGAGAAATTCAAAATTCCACATCAGGAAGATGACTTGAGTTGCAATTAGTAGGAGTGACATGGCCAAATCACTCAATTAAATAAGCTAATTCAAGTTTGTAGGCTAGAAGTAGAGTTGTGCATGAGTTGATTTTTAAAATCTAGCAATCTGGTGGATTTATTGTTAGTTAAACTCAATTATCTTAGCTCTAGTCTAGAATAGAGTTAGAAGGAGTTCAGTTCAATAGTAGTAACCATTGTTAACTCATTGATCTCTTAGTTAACTGATCAATTTACTAAAAATAGCCCTAGTCATGCATGGAATTTGAATTGCCTAGTTGAGGTGGAGGAAAAGGCATATTGTAATTGTCAATTGTATACTAGTTGAGTGTACATGTTTTGCATTGGAGCAGGTGATCAATTCATCTTGGATTTATGCAAGGAAATAGGGTTTTCTCCTGTTTTCTAGGAGCTAATTTCCTGAAGGATTGTGCAAGGAAATAGGAGGAAGGTTGGGGCCTATTTTGGCTAAGTGTTTGTCAAAGAAGGTAAGAGAGTAGGAGATCCATATTGCAATGTAGGTTTAGCTTCAAGGATTGAATTTGTCACTGTAATAGATCCATATTATCATATGATTTAATACAAAATAGAGGAGGGGTTTTTACCAGTTGGGTTCCTCAGGAAAAATACTATGTTCACTGTGATTTAATGGTTGCATGTTATTGCATGTGTTTCTATTGTATGTTATCCAATTTGTAGATTGAGCAAAAGATTTTTTTTTTTCTATTATTTTTAGCCTAAATTTATTAGCAGCTAAAATTTTTGAGTTATTTCTACATGGTATCAGAGCAATTGAAGACTACATAAAAACTAGGTTCTAGATCTTCTCTCAGAAAAATTTCAACTTGTAGAGTTCTTGGAGCATATTTTCTTCAGTGTAGGAGCAATGTATTTCAATGGATTGAGGTTTGAGTATGCATTGAAGGGCACCTCAAATTTTTGTGCTTGGAAAGACAAGATGGAAGCTATACTAGACGATAATGGAGTATGGGAATACACATAAACTAATATTCGAAAACCAACAACATTAGATGCACAAGCACTTGCTCAGTGGAAGAAAGACAAATCAAAAGCCAAGACGATTATTTTAGAGGTTGACAAATATCATGTGGTTTTGAACTTGCATGGAAAGGAGACCACATTTGTAATATGTAAAACTCTCACAAAACTATTCCAGAGCAGCACTGATGCAAGAAAATTGACATTGAGAGAAAAAGCAGGAGTATTCGAATTCAGAAAAAATGAAACCATTCCTCAATATCTATCCAGATTCCATTAGGTAAAAGATGAACTTGGATGAGTAGAAGAAAATGTGCCATTATCTGAACTTGTGATATTGAGGAATGGTTTCATTTTTCTGAATTCCTTGGCCTTCCAAAGTCCTGGAACAACTCTCAGGATTCAGTTAATGGAAGAGACACGATACTAGATTTGGAGAGACTTTGATTCGATTTGGTGCAGGACGAGATTAAAAGAAACACTAGAGGTGGTGTCACTTCCAAATCTGAGGAGCAAGAAAACTTTTCTCTAGTAAGAAAATGAAAGAAGGTCAAGGGCCAGAAGGCCCAAGGCAAGGTAGAATCCATCTAGAACCTCGACAAGAAGAAAGACCTCGGTAAATTAAATTTTTTTCACTACCATGAATATGGAAACTATGCAACAAAGTGTCCGCACAAGAAATCCAGTAAGAATCCCGTAGGAGCAGTAGGAGGTGATGCTATCGCATCACAATTCAAGTTGGATTTCACCCTCATTGCATGCATGACAAGTACTATACGAGGCAATGTATGGTACTTAGATTCTAATGCTTCATTTCATATGATAAGAAGTAAGGATTTCTTGAGCAGCCTGGAGGGAAGGACCTATAATTACACATAGAACTTGGATATGATGGAAATTATAGTACCAAATGGATTGGCAATGTCACATTTAAGAGGGATTCAAGCTCCCAACTTCACCTAAAGAATGTAATGTATGTTCCTGGTCTGAAGAAAAATTTAGTTTCTATAGTTGTAATTGAAGACTGTGGATATGATGTGGTGTTCAGTAAGGGGAAATATTATTTGAAGCATGTTTCTATTGGACACATAAAACAAATTGGTGTTCGAGTTTAAAACCTCGAGGTGGATGCATGTGTTTCATTGAGCAGCAAAGCATAACATATTCAGGGCCGAGATATTTGAGAGATCTGGTATAGGCACATGGGACACCTACACCATGGAGCCTTGAAAATAATGTATCATATCAACACTAGACTTCCAAAATGTGCCCTTGATAAACATGATGTGTGCAAAGGATGCACTCTTGTAAAATATGTCAAATCCTCCTTCCAGGGCTGAGATAACAGAGCTAGAGTCATGTTAGAGAGAGTTCACTCAGATGTATGTGGACCATTTTCTACAACCTCAGTTGCAAAGCACATGTATTATGTGATTTTTGTAGATGTTTTTTTCCTACAAATGATGAATTTATTTCATGAACAAGAAATATGGGGTTTATTCAATGTTTTTTGAATTTAAAGCCTTAGTTGAAAATGAGACTGGACAAAAAATTAAATCCCCACTACAAGGAAAATACCTTCTAGTGAATGTTATAACGGTGGGTTTTAGTGTTATAAAATTGGAAAACACTGTTAAAAAAACATTCATTTGGGATAGCATAGGCCTTAATGGAAGTTCATTACACTAAAAAAATTTGGGCGGCCGAAGGTATTAGCGAATGTTTCTTTCGATGTGATTAATGGAACAAGTAGTGCTGATGCACTACATACATAAAAGCACCAAAAAACATACATAAGTAAAATTACTAAAGCTTTGAATGCAAAGAATACTAGTGCATAATATATACCGCAACGGTGCTAAGATATACAAAAGCCTCGGGATGTTCTTCTAAGGAATGACACCCCAATACTTTTTTAAACTTGCAGCACCAATGCGTATCTTTAGTACAAAGGCCTTGGTGTGTTAGTTATACAAAAGGACCAGTGTTGTTAGTTCTCTTAAAGCACCAGTCTGGAAATAATATTTTGTAGGACTGGGAAGTTAGTTATATGAAAGCACTGGTGCGTTAAGAATTACAATGCACATGGGCGTAAATATCAAACAAGATCGGTACTTGAAGGGATAAACACATCCGTTCTCTTGTTTTCTTAAAAGGCACCAAGCATGCAAAAATATGTTGTCACTGTGCTTTTATATAGCACAATGCACCAGTGCTTTTATCTGTTATAGACACACTGGTTTTTTGAATGAGATTTTCTCTTTTTTGGAAAGGTCGACGTGTGACAGTGCAATTATTGTTATTTTTTAAATCTTTTATTCATCGAAAAATCAACATATATCTTATAACGATATTCATATAAATTAAATTTTGATTAGTGAATTTGTATATGATGTTTGGATTTATTTGTTATATTATCATATTTCACATCTCTTCATTATAATATTTAATCATCCATATATTTAATCAGTGGTGTAACATTTCATGATGACATTAGATACCACAATAGAATAAATTAAAATGTATTTTATTATATATCAATAAGAGACTCTTTTTCATAAAAAATGGGATTGTTATTGGTAACCCCTTGTCTTTCAATTGGGACACTATGTCCATTACATTAAACAAAATGTATGATTTTCACAGACAATTATTTCAAAAAATACAACTGGTTGCATTGATATCCAAATCGATCATCATTCTTCGTTGGAATTTCTGCCAGTGCTCGAGCTAATTCCATGACTTGGGTTATTTGGAGGAATATTTTGTTGATTGCATTGACTATTTTCATCTTCTTGATCTTGCATTTCCATATGCAAACATAAAAATAAAGTGTAATGAGTGTATCTACGTTGGTGAGAATAATGAAAATTGAAATAAATAATATACATTAGTGTAAATCGGAAAACAATGTACCATAAAAATAAGTGACAGGTGAATTAGACACATTCTTTCAAAACCAAATCTCATGCCTTCTTTCAACAACTCTTCTAGTGGAGTAGTTCCATACTTTGTTTCCTGCAAGTTTTATACCCCATAATAAATCATATATTCAATATAAGGATTGTTTTGTTCTATTAATTATAAACTTAGAGAAGTAAAACAACATATATACTTACAAATTCCACAATTAATTTTTGATATGCCAACATATACTCATAACCGTTATTTAACCCAATATGTTTCAATTCTTCCGATGGCTCTTGTTTTTATGCTAGCACCTATTTGAAGACATTCAAGGCAGGTTGCTGTAAAACAACTTAAAACATACAAAAAATGAAACCTTGAGTTCATATAAGGAAATATTAACAATTACTCACAAACTTTGAAATCAAACCTTTTCTTCCTTGTTGTCATGTTTTATGTGTTGAATGAGTTCCATCTTGTTTTCTTTTCTGCAATAAAATACTTGAAATTTAATATTTAATGCTAAATTATTTTTTATATGTACAAAGTCAATCATGATTACATATATTTGAAGCAAGTTGTTGTTGAGATGGCTCCTCCCGTGATTCAATTATGTCCATTTCTTTGACCATCTCCTTATACACTTTTTTTGTCATTCCTACTGGCATGTTTTGCATAACAACACGTTGATCATTTGGGATTTTCATAATCTTCCTGGAAAAAGTAATAAACTATTTTTATAATGATATATGAAAACTAAATATAACAAAATCGACATTAATAAATTAATGGTCTGTAGTAATATATACATATAATTCTAGAAAATCATTTTATACTATTAGGAATATTAATTTTTGAATGACTTTTTTTCGTTGTTTTATGTTTTTGCTATTGCAAGTATGACATGTCTCATTGACCATTACTCTCGAAACACTTCCTATAGTTTAGATATAATTTGGTTCTTGGAATCACTAAATTAATTTTTATATTATAAGTGGAGAGTACATCTATACGTTCATTCCACTAGATCCCTCATAGTTCTGTTATCTTCCCCCCCCCCATTCATTAACCTCCAACACCACTCCAGTTGAGCTGACCAATTCATCGTCATTTACATGTTCTATAATTATTCGTTTCTTAGAAGGACATTGATAGTTTCCTCCATTGTTGCTCCCTATAGAACATTAAACATATATGAATTAATAGATTGTTTGAAACATGTTATCTAATATTCTTAAGCATCTTATTAATGAAAATTCAAAAATAAAAATAAAAATCATATTGAATAGTATTTTTTCATTCCCCTGATTCATAATTATGCAATTTTTCTATCAGAATTTTATGCTCTTTTGCACTTAGATTAGAAATAATCTTATTGACCTTGTTCATTTTGCAGCTTTGCATGACACACACCAACCAATACATATTAGTTAAACCTACATATAACTCAAACATATTAATTTTGGAAACTATTTACAAAAAACTTGTCTTATCTACTTTTTTTATGTGCTATCAGAGTGTCGATCAATATTTTTGTTACTTGAGACTTTCTGAGACATGTTTTATGAATATACAACTTGCAGCATTCAATATAAAAGTCATTAAATATATTTTGCAAATAAATAAAATATTTTTAAGAAAAAAATCTCTCTTAACCAGCGTATTTATCTAAATAAATGCACCGGTGCGTTTAGAACATTAAACATAGCGGACGTTTAATTGTTCAGGCGCACTATCATGGAAAAATAATTTTAAATTATTACGGTGTGATTTTTAAGGATAAATGCACTGAAATGATTTAACAATGTTATTTAGAAGAAGTGCGCTAGTGTGTATTGCACTGGGAGCAATGATTAACATACTGGACACAATTGAGAGTGTTCTAATATGCCAATGCATTGTATTACACAGGGAGTATTGATGCATCGTGTGTTAGATGGTGGACCACGGAACATATAGTCGTTTAAAAAAAATGAAGACGACTGATAGGGTTTAGATATAATTCAATGATTGATTCCCCTACTTTACATGTCAAACACCCTATATATAGTAAGTACACAAACCCATTAAATCTAAAATCCCTAAATTGAAAAACCTTAATTGTGAAGTGGTAGAGGAAGTTAGACCCTAAGGTGAAATTTTGCGGGAAGAAGCAAGGGTTTAAGGTGAATATTGGATTTTTTCATTTTTTGCCTGAATTTTAATTAAATTTAAATAGGAAAGTAGATTGTAAAAATTTTTACTAGTAAAATCTATATTAGTTTTTTATATAGGGTTTTAGTTTTTTTTTTAATTCTGAATAAATCTAACAGAAATTGTAAAATATTTTAACAATAAAATTTAATATTTTTTCTATCTAGGTTTTTGAGTGAATCACTACACCTTTCAACTTATGATCTTTTGACAAATCAAAAACATTTTGCATCTCCACAATGCTCTTAGTATGTCTCTCTTGCAAATGATATCTCTTTTAATTAAACCCTAAAAAAAATTGTAAATGTTTTTATTTGTAAAATAAAATATATATATATATATGATCATGCAGGTTTTTGACTGAATTACCATACCTTTTAGCTTCTAATCTTCTGAATAGTTCTGCTGCTCCAAAGTATTATGTTGCTACACAGTGCTCCTGGTATGTCTCTCTTGCAAATCACTCACTTGAAATTTTGGGTAAAATAATGAAATGGTGAATAAATTTTTACTATTTAAAACACTTTATGAAATTAGATTTCGAAAAATCAATTGCTAGTAGTTTTTTGAATTTTAAATAAGAAAAAGAGGTATGTTTTTTTTATATTTTTTTCAATTTCGCCACACATCCGTGTGTTTGATAGTCAAGCACATCGATGCATTTATAAAAAAAGTGCACCGACATTGTCAGGGCGGAAAAGTTTTTCAATGCACCGACATTATACAATTTTTTATTATTTCCGAAATCCCCAAATGGTGCGATTAATTTTTTTTAACGCAACGGTGCAATTTCTAATTAAAGTATCAGTGCTCTAATTGTTATAAGAGCATCGAGTTGGTTGAATTCATTTTTATTTTTTAAAATCGGGAAACAAGTGCGTAGCGGTGTTTTTTTTTAAATGCATCGATGTATTTTTGTAGAAGAACGTCGATATGATAACATATTTTTTTCGGAATACTGGAAACTGGTGTGGGTATTATTTAAACACCCCCGTACTGGTATTATTTAAACCATCGGTGCACTTTTTTCTGATAAGTGCACCAGTTTGGTTTAAAAACTATTTGCATTTTATTTTCACATAAAATGACACATTAATCTCAAATTATCCTTTAGGATGCATCCACATGAATTACAATAGTTCATAGTATAAATTTTCGCTTCAAGTCACCTTATTCTTGAAAAAATGTTTGAAAACTATATTGAAATTCAGATTGTGATTATATGGTTCTCGAGATGAATTTTAGATATGCACACAAATTTTTATTTCTGATTTTTCTCAAATGTAAGGACAAAATATCAATAATATTTGCAAATCACCAATTCTTCAAATTCTAGCTCATTCCATATTGTTGATCAAAGTCCTTCATGGAGTTCTCCCTTTTCATCTCCAGTAAGTTCAAATTTTATTTATATTTTGATTATCTAATTGAATATATTTTTTTAACCCGTGTCAATTTGAATAAAAATGTATCCAAATTTGCAGGAACCTGATTCAAAAGTGATTCATAATCGAGGTTAGATGCATAAAATATTACTCCATATTATTTTCAAACACGTCGGAAGCTCTTATTAGGAGAAACATATCACAAGTAGTTGGTAGATGAAAATGGACAACTTCTTCACCCTACCAATTGGAACATGGAATCTTCCAACCACAATCCTGGATCAATGATGGTAATAATTGTTTGACGTGCTTACTAATATAATTGATATAGTACTAATGGCATTCAATATTTTTTGAAATTAGGATTCCAGTGATGATGAGCAACCCACCAACCACCTTCCAAAGCACCCCACTACAGTGTCAACTTGAGAGAAGGCCACATTAAGAGCAAGAATCAGAGAGGAAGCATACAAAGTGTTGGGTTGTGTTATTTTCTTTCCACGACTAGCCCACGTAGTTAGAGTGGGGTTAGAGGGGGGAGGAGCCCCCCCTTCGTTGCGCCGATTGCGTAGCGGGGGGGTCACAGGGGGTTTGAGGGGTGCAGGTAACCCCACTCTATGGGATCCAGGGTAGTGCCCTAGAAAATTTTGGTTTTAGACCCTATGTTAGGTTGGGCAGACCTACCTATGGTTTTGGTGCATGATTTTCGCACATGGTTTTGGACGCGATGGTTTTCGGTCCATGGTTTTGGATGCGATGGTTTCGGTCCATGGTATTGGATGCTTCAGCATGTATAAATATGTATTGTAACATTGAAAGGAACGAAATTAAAAATCAAGCTGGTAGTCCTGGTTTTGGGATCCAGGGGAAAATCTTTGTGTATATGTGTTTTATCTATTATTCTCTCACAATCTTTATTTTATGTGTTTTAGAATTCGTATGCAGGGAATTTCTGTATGGGGTTAAAACCTACATTTGATATCAGAGTTGTTTTGGCTTCAAGGGGACGCCTTTGTTGCTGAGGGGTTTCGCTCGGACCTATGGTAGACCCTGTTCAGTGGGAGATCTGCGAGATTGATTCTGGTGGTGAAAGAAGATGGCGAGCAGTGGAAAGATAGAGATCGAGAAATTTAATGGTCAGAGTTTTGAGTTGTGGAAACTCAAGATGGAGGATCTGTTGGTGGATAAATATCAGTGAATCGTGGTAGATCCGGGTACTAAACCAACGGGAGTGTCTAATGAAGAATGGAAGAAGTTGGATCGGAAGGCAAAGAGCACAATATGATTTTGTGTCTCAGATTCAGTATTGTTGAATGTATCAGGGGAAGCTACGCCAAAGGCTTTGTGGGACAAGTTAGGGACTTTGTACCAATCTAAGTCTCTAGTGAATAAACTGTTACTGCAGAAAAAGTTGTATAACTTGAGGATGAAAGATGGAGACTCAGTGACAGAGCATCTAAACGAATTTAATACTTTGGTAAGTTAGTTAGCATCTGGTGATATTAAAATTTCAGATGAAGATAAGTGCATCAGTTTGTTGTGTTCTCTACTAGATTCATGGGATAGTCTGGTTATTGCAATAGGTAGCAATGCAACTACCTTGTAGTTTGATGAAATAGTCTCATCCTTGCCGACAGAGGAGATGAGACGAAAAAATATGGAGAGCCAGAATGGTGATGCCTTGTCTATACGAGGATGGTCCCAGAACAGAAACAAAAATAAGTCATCAAGATGGAGATCTAAATCTAGAGGGAGATCTAAATCTCCAGGAAAACCTGTAAAGGTGGTGTGTTGGAAATGCGGAAGGAAAGGCACTACAAAAGGGACTATAAATCTAAATCTCCTGATAAGGGAAAGGGATCTAATGATACTCCTTCTGCAGAGGCGAAAACCACCTCAGATGAAGGTGGGGATTGTAGGTTTTAACCCTATACAGAAATTACCTGCATACAAATTCTAAAACACATAAAATAAACAATGCGAGAGCATAACACATAAAACACACATACACATAGATTTTCCCCTGGATCCCAAAACCGGGACTACCAGCTTGATTTTTCATTATGTTCCTTTCAATGTTATAATACATATTTATACATGCCGAAGCATCCAATACCATGGACCGAAAACCATCGCATCCAAAAAACATGTGCGAAAATCATGCACAAAACCATAGGTGGGTCTGCCCAACCTAACATAGGGTCCAAAACCCAATGTCCTAACATAGATTTTCCCCTGGATCCCAAAACCGGGACTACTAGCTTGATTTTTCATTATGTTCCTTTCAATGTTATAATACATATTTATACATGCCGAAGCATCCAATACCATGGACCAAAAACCATTGCGTCCAATACCATGGACCGAAAACCATCGCGTCCAAAAAACATGTGCGAAAATCATGCTCAAAACCATAGGTAGGTCTGCCTAACCTAACATAAAGTGGGGTTATGGGTATGCCTCGAACCCCCTGCGACCCCCCCCGCTACACAATCGGCACAACCAAGGGGGGCTCCACCCCCCCTCTAACCCCCCGGTTAACTATGTGGGCTAGTCGTGGAAAGAATATAACACAACCCATCATTCTCCCACTTGTTGTTTTTTTTCCATAGGGGGCCACAAGAGAGCTTAGTCATTTTTTCAGCCCTGAAATGCCCATTGTCTCTCTACACCAAGAGAACTTCTCAGAGCTCACAGATTTTTTCAATGCATCTGCAGTATTCTTCAGAGTGTCCTCCTTTACCAGCAACACCTTTTTGTCTTCTATCATATCCCTCACAAAGTGATGTTGAACATCAATGTGCTTTGTCTTTGAATGATATGTAGGGTTCTTTGCCAAGAAAATTTAACTTTGGCTATCACAGTCTATCCTTATAGCTCCCTGTACTAACCCCATACTTGAACACAAATTCTGCAACCAAACTGCTTCCTTGCTTGCATGAGTGGCTGCCATGTATTCTGCCTTTGTAGTTGATAGTGCCACTAGAGATTGTTTCTTACTCATCCAACTGACTGCACCTCCAAATAGGTTAAACACATACCCACTTGTAGATCTTCTCTGATCCAGATCTCCAGCCCAGTCAGCATCAACAAAGCCATGAATATCCAACACTCTGTCCAATCCTGGTCTTCCTTGATAGCACAAACCATAATCACTAGTGCCACACAAATACCTGAAAACCAGCCTCAATGCTGTCCAGTGCTCCTTCCCTGGTTTTGACATAAACTTACTCAATACTCCCACTGCATGTGCAATGTCTATTCTAGTACATACCATTGCATACATCAGGCTACCAACTGCACTTGCATATGGAACACGAGACACGTCCTCTTCCTCTTCTTGTGTCTTGGGACACTATTCCGCAGATAACCTCACACCTACAGGAATAGGAACCTTCACCGGTTTACTATCCTGCATATTAAACCTCTACAGTATTGTCTCGACATACTTCCTCTGGTTTAACCAGAGCTTCCTCTTTTCCCAATCTCTTTTAATTTCCATGCCCAAAATATAGTTTGCAGCACCAATATCTTTCATGTCGAATTTGGAGGACAATTGGATCTTCAAATCCTGGATAATTTCTTTGTCATTTCCAACCAGCAACATATCATCCACATACAAGACCAGATAAATAACATGGTCACCAATTAATTTAAAATACACACAGTGATCTGCTTTGCTTTTGGTGAAGCCAAGTCCCCGTATAAATGTATCAAACTTCTGATACCACATCCTTGGCGACTGTTTTAACCCATACAGAGACTTCTTTAACTTGCATACCAGTTCTTTCTTACCCTTCACCGCAAAGCCTTCAGGTTGCTTCATGTATATTTCCTCTTCCAGATCCCCGTGAAAAAATGCTATCTTCACATCCATTTGTTCTACCTCAAAATCAAAGGCAGCAGCAACAGATAAAAGTAATCTAATAGAAGTTACCTTGGCAATAGGAGAAAAAATATCACCAAAATCAATTCCCGGCACCTAGGAATAACCTTTTGCTACCAACCGAGCTTTGTATTTCTCCACCTTTCCTTCTGCATTTGTCTTCTTCTTGAACACCCATTTGCTGCCAATGGGTTTCCTTCCAGCTGGAAACTCCACAAAATCCCAAGCCTCATTTTTGTGCAAAGATGCCATTTCATCAACCATGGCCTCTTTCCAGAGTTTTCCATCCTCTGAATCTACTGCTTCTTTCACAGTTCTGGGATCATCATCATTAATAGATAAAGAAAAATTTGAACAGAAAGCAAATGGACTATACCTTTTTAGTTGCCTTCTTTCTCGAACTGATCTTCTCACACCGGAGTTTGTGGCTCTTCATCTTCTAATTCCTCCTCTACTATAGAGTATGATTCTTCCTCCTTTAGCTCAAACTCTATCTTCTTAGGTTCCTTTGGTTGAACTTCATGTTTAATAACATCTTTCACCTCTTTGAACACCACATCTTGGTTGTACACAACCTTCCTTGTTACTGGGTTCCAAAGCTTATAACCCTTTAAACCATCCTTATACCCAATAAAGATGCACTTTTCAGATTTACTATCCAACTTGGTTCATTTCTCCTTTGGAACATGTACATATGCATCACATCCAAATGCCCTCAGATGTGAAAGAGAGGGTTTCTTACCAGTCCATACCTCTTATGGAGTTTTATCCTCCAACGCTGATGAAGGTGACCTGTTAACCAAGTAACATGCAGTGTCCACCGCCTCTGCCCAGAATTCCTGTCCTAACTCGGCACCACTGAGTATGCTTCTTTCCCTTTCCATCAACATATTATTCATTCTTTCTGCAACTCCATTTTGCTGAGGTGTATATGGAGTAGTCTTCTGTCGTGCTATACCACACTTCTTACAGAATTCTTCAAATTCCTTACTGCAAAACTCTCCACTGTTATCTGTCCTCAGCACCTTTATCTTCTTCTCTGTCTGGTTTTCCACCAGAACCTTAAATTCTTTAAACCTGTCAAAGACTTCAGATTTCTTCTTAAGGAAATATATCCATGTATTCCTTGAGAAGTCATCTATAAATGATACATAGTACACAGACTTACCCAGTGATGGAAACTTCACAGGTCCAAACACATCACTGTGCACAAGCTCTAATATCTGTTTCGCCCTCTTACCACCAGAGGGGAACTCACCCGATTCTGCTTCCCATATACACAATTTTCATAGAAATCAAAATCCAGAGAGCTATTACTCATACCCTCTACCATACCTTTACTGTGAAGTATTTGAAGACCCTTCTCTCCAATATGTCCAAGCCTTTTATGCCACAACGTGGTCTTATCTCCAGAGACCACTATATTTTCTGCTCCACTTTCAGGAACCACAGAACTGTTGCACCCATCAATAACAGTGCTACCTTGCAGCTTGTACAGATTTCCAATTCGAACTCCCTGCATCAATACCAGTGCTCCCCGAACCATTTTGTAGGTATCCTTCTTGAACACTGTTTTTACACCTGCATCATCCAGCTTGCTTACAGAAATCAGATTTCTGGCCAATGCAGGAATATGCAGAACACCCAGAAGTGTTCTAACCCTTCCACCTTGCAACTTCAACTTTACTTTTCCGTGACCAATGATTCTAGCCTTCTTATCATCCCCTAAGAAGACATCACCACCATCGTATTTCTCATACTCGCAGAACCACTCTCTATGGGGAGTGAAGTGAAAGGATGCACCTGAGTCAATCAACCATGCCTCATGATCTACATGTGTACTTGAAGAAGCCAAGTACACATCCCCACCTTCATCTGAGGTGGTTTTCGCCTCTGCAGAAGGAGCATCATCAGATCCCTTTCCTTTATCAGGAGCTTTAGATTTATAGTCCCTTTCGTAGTGCCCTTCCTTTCCGCATTTCCAGCACACCACCTTTACAGGTTTTCCTGGAGATTTAGATCTCCCTCTAGATTTAGATCTCCCACTCGATAACTTATTTTTGTTTCTGTTCTGGGACCGTCCTCATACAGAAAAGGCATCACCATTCTAGCTCTCCATATTTTTCCATCTCATCTCCTCTGTCAGCAAGGATGAGACTATTTCATCAAACTGCAAGGTAGTTGCATTGCTACCTATTGCAATAACTAAACTATCCCACGAATCTAGTAGAAAACACAACAAACTGATGCACTTATCTTCATCTGAAATTTTAATATCAACAGATGCTAACTGACTTACCATAGTATTAAATGCATTTAGATGCTCTGTCACTGAGTCTCCATCTTTCATCCTCAAGTTATACAGATTTTTCCGTAGGAACAATTTATTCACCAGAGACTTAGAATGGTACAAAGTCCCTAACTTTTCCCACAAATCCTTCGCCGTAGCTTCCCCTGATACATTCAACAATACTGAATCTGAGACACACAATTGTATTTTGCTCTTTGCCTTCCGATCCAACTTCTTCCATTCTTCATCGGACACTTCCGTTGGTTTAGTACCCGGATCTACTGCGATCCACTGATCTTTATCCACCAACAGATCCTCCATCTTGAGTTTCCACAACTCAAAACTCTGACCATTAAATTTCTTGATCTCTATCTTTCCACTTCTCGCCATCTTCTTTCACCACCAGAATCGATCTCGCAGATCTCCCACTGAATAGGGTCTACCACAGGCCCGAGCGAAACCCCTCAGCAACAAAGGCATCCCCTTGAAGCCAAAACTGCTCTGATACCAAATGTAGGTTTTAACCCTGTACTGAAATTACTTGCATACAAATTCTAAAACACATAAAATAAACAATGCGAGAGCATAACACATAAAACACATATACACAAAGATTTTCCCCTGGATCCCAAAACCGGGACTACCAGCTTGATTTTTCATTATGTTCCTTTCAATGTTATAATTCATATTTATACATGCCGAAGCATCCAATACAATGGACTGAAAACCATCGCGTCCAAAAAACATGTGAGAAAATCATGCACAAAACCATAGGTGGGTCCGCCCAACCTAACATAGGGTCCAAAACCAAAATTTTCCGAGGCGCTACCCCGGACCCCATAAAGTGGGGTTACGGGTACACCCCGAACCCCTTGTGACCCCCGCCCCCGCACCCCGCTACGCAGTCGGCGCAATGAAGGGGGGCTCCGCCCCCTCTCTAACCCCCCAGTTAACTACGTGGGCTAGTCGTGGAAAGAATATAACCCAACCCATCAAGGATCTGTACTTGGATTTTTCAAGTACACATGTAGATCATGAGGCATGGTTGATTGACTCAGGTGCATCCTTTCACTTCACTCCCCATAGAGAGTGGTTTTGTGAGTATTAGAAATACGATGGTGGTGATGTATTATTAGGGGATGATAGGAAGGCTAGAATCATTGGTCGCGCAAAAGTAAAGTTGAAGTTGCAAGGTGGAAGGGTTAGAACACTTTCGGGTGTTTTGCATTTTCCTGCATTGGCCAGAGATCTGATTTTTGTAAGTAAGTTGGATGATGCAGGTGTAAAAATAGTGTTCGAGAAGGATACATGCAAGATGGTTCGGGGGGCACTGGTATTGCTGCGGGGAGTTCAGATTGGAACTCTGTACAAGCTGCAAGGTAGAATGGTTGTTTATGGGTGCAACATTTCTGTGGTTCTTGAAAGTGGAGCAGAAAATCTAGTCGTCTCTGGAGAGAAGACCATGCTGTGGCATCAAAGGCTTGGACATATTGGAGAGAAGGGCCTTCGAATGCTTCATGGTAAAGGTATGGTAGAAGGTATGAGTAATAGCTCTCTGGATTTTGATTTCTGTGAAAATTGTGTATATGGGAAACAGAATCGGGTGAGTTTCCCCTCTGGTGGTAAGAGGGCAAAACATATATTAGAGCTTGTGCATAGTGATGTGTTTGGACCTGTGAAGGTTCCATCACTGGGTAAGTCTGTGTACTATGTATCATTTATAGATGACTTCTCAAGGCATACATGGATATATTTCCTTAAGAAGAAATCTGAAGTCTTTGATAGGTTTAAAGAATTCAAGGCTCTGGTGGAAAACCAGACATAGAAGAAGATAAAGGTGTTGTTGAAAAGCTAGACAAAGAAGAAGATAAAGTTGTTGAGGGTAGATAACGGTGGAGAGTTTTGCAGTAAGGAATTTGAAGAATTCTGTAAGAAGTGTGGTATAACACAACAGAAGACTACTCCATATACACCTCAGCAAAATGGAGTTGTAGAAAAATGAACAAGATGTTGATGGAAAGGGCAAGAAGCATGCTCAGTGGTGCTGGGTTAGGAAAGGAATTCTGGGCAAAGGCCGTGGAGAAAAAATGTTACTTGGTCAATAGATCACCTTCATCAGCGTTGGAGGATAAAACTCCACAAGAGGTATGGACTAGTAAGAAACCCTCTCTTTCACATCTGAGGGTATTTGGATGTGATGCATATGTACATGCTCCAAAGGAGAAACAAACCAAGTTGGATAGTAAATCTGAAAAGTGCATGTTTATTGGGTATAAGGATGGTTTAAAGGGTTATAAGCTTTGGAACCCAGTAACAACAATGTAAACTTTGAAACGGGAACTGATACTGTTACCCGTTTTGTAGAGATAGCAAAAAAGTGACCCGATTTTGAAAAGGGGTGATGCAGAACACACATATCTTTTTTAGAGCATAGTTTTTGGCACTTTAAATTTTTTGATGTACATTACGTTTTAGAATGGTAGTGATTTTCATGCTGATTTAAAAAAGTGGTAATTCTGCATCAGGTCATTTTTTTAAAAGACCTATTTTTTGACTTTAAATTTTCTAATGTATGAAATGTAAATAATTATTTTCCAAATTTAATAATTTTTGAAGTGGTCTTCTTCTTCTTCTTCATATTTTCTTGTTTTTATTTTAATTTCTTTTTTTTGTAGTGAGGATTTTATTGTTTTTCATATTTAAAAAAGAAGGTCGATATTTTGAATTTTCGATATTTTACATATTTATACATTGTTAATTAATATTTCAATCCAAATGAAATAATTGTCTCTAAAAAACAATAATTTTTAACAATTGACAAGAAAATAACCATTTTTAACATAAATAAAACTAAAA
Source organism: Pinus tabuliformis (assembly GCA_031772625.1). Classification (NCBI taxonomy): domain Eukaryota; kingdom Viridiplantae; phylum Streptophyta; class Pinopsida; order Pinales; family Pinaceae; genus Pinus; species Pinus tabuliformis. The sequence continues at coordinate 1,403,986,726 of CM062819.1, forward strand.
AACTACACGTTTTGATAATTTTTTGTAATTTTTTGCTAGAGATGACATGTCAAAATCACAATTTTTATAGGAAAATTTTAACTAAAAATGGTTAAATAATAGTTTTTTTTATGAATTTGATGTCAAAAAATAATAATAATCACTGTGTTTTTTCAAAAAATAATGATTAACATAAAAATGAATGCGAGAATCACATAATACAAATATTGAACACATAACAACCTTAATTGAGTGCTTATTCTTCTCATAAAATTTCAAAGTCAAAACATTACAAGTATAACTAATTAATAGTTTCCAAAAATGAGCTTGATTTCCAAGAATAACTTAAATTTAATCAACAATGTCACGTAATCCAAACTCTTTGTCCTCTGGAATTTCATCATTGTCTTCTTCCACAATATTTTCTGCTTCATTTTGCTCATTTTCCTCCTCTAATGGATCTTTGATGTCTGCGAATCTCCCAATGTATGCATTTCTAATCATTCCATGTAATGGTGGTCGAGGTTCCTTTGCCTTTTTCGCCACACGTGATTCACTAAAGTCCTCTTTCTTCAACCCAATTTCTTTCATTGCATCTGGAAGAAATTGAAGAGAGTTAATTCTTTGCTAAATAAAATTGCACTGTATTGGATCTTTTTCAATGGCAATGCAATTTCTTCCTTTCTGAAGGCAACATGTTAGTATTGTACCTAGTTATCAAACGCAAAAGAAATAATGAAGTAAATTAGTACAATGACATATAAATTAATAAATAACATATTGAAATTCAATTACATATAATAAAACTTACCTGAGCCAGAAAATAAATCCAAAACCCAATCTCCTTCATTTCACTGCAGCAAAGACATGGCTAAATTGAGCTCCTAAATAATATTGGGTTACATTGTTTAAGTGCTCAAATGGCTCGATCGAGCGCTTAAAAAGGGCTCAATCGAGAAATCATTTTTTCCACCCAAACGTGTCATCTCTTGCCAAAAAGTGTAACCCAACTCCATGCTTTCACCCTTATAGATTATGAATTTCTAATTTCCCCATGTGCCCAGGCCTGCATGCAATCCAAGAAAATAGACACCATTACCAAGTGCAACGATGAGGGATCTTTGTTCCATTTCCAGGCTTTAAGAAGTTTACGTAACACTTATAGTGACAGGATTATTTAATTTTATGTATGTTCACGCGGTAATTAGCAGTTTAATTTGGATGGATGTGAAGCGCAACTCTTGTTCGTTCCTTTAGAGTGATAGTAGTCAAAGATAAGCATTAATCCACATTAGTGAAGCCTTCAACATCACTAACTCAATATTCATACCATGAATCTTGGCAAGAACTTATTGGGTATAACATTTGTCTGTCAAGGTTTCAAAAGTTAAAATAAAATCCAAATAGTGCAGTTTAAAAATGAAGTAAACTGGTTTTGAAATAATGGATTTTTTTGGGTAAGATTCCAGTAAAATTTTGTATTTTTTTTTAAATTCTACGTATAGTGGTTAAGTTTCACCATTTTTATTATTATTAGTGGTTAAATTTTATTATTTATTTATGTTCGCAGGGGCGATTCTGAGACGCCTGCATGCATTTTTTTATTATTAGTGGTTAAATTTTATTATTTATTTATGTGGCTGGGGCGATTCTGAGAATCGCCGGGTGGCGGGGCGATTCTCAGAATCGCCCCATGTGCCCACGCTCCACTGAAAAATACATAAGTTATTAGACTATTGATGTCCTCTTCTTCATCATTTTTATATCAGATTTTGTCTATCAATTGTACTCGTGAAGTCAGAATCAGGTAATTGTTCTCTAGCAGTTCCTTATGCATTTGTCTTTGCTGTGATTTCTCTGTGAGAGATTATAAGCGCTTACCCACTTGATCAAATTTCTCGATAGCTTTCTTTGTAGCTATAGAATAAAATATGGGTGTAATGGGTTGAATTCCCGTTTCAATTTGATCTAGTCCATTTTTTTATTTCTTAAATCTCAGCATCCCCTGCTTCAATATGAGGAGAGATTAACTGTCCTAAAATATGGGTGTAATGGGTTGAATTCCCGTTTCAATTTCATCTAGTCCACTTTTTTATTTCTTAAATCTCAGCATCCCCTGCTTCAATATGAGGAGAGATTAACTGTCCTGGACCACTTGCCGAAGCATCTTAAGGTAATCTATTTTCAACCTCAACTGTTGGATTTTGTTTTGACCTGTATCTTGTCTAGTTTCAATATAAATATGCTATTTGCATTGATGATATTCGTTCTGTGAAATTCGGTGGAACTATTGTTCGATAATTAATACTCAGATGCCCAAATTTTACAAGAGCCTCTACGAACCTCTTTGGCAATGCATTCTTTTACTTTTATTCCTTTTTGTTGAGTTTTATAAAGAATTTCTGGTTTGGGTTATATCGCAAACCTAACAAATATTCCTGATTGATGCCTTCTAGCATTGTTTCGGGGTGGCGTGGGCACATGGGGCGATTCTGAGAATCGCCCCACCACCCCGCGATTCTCAGAATCGCCCCAACGACATAAATAAATAATAAAAGGTTAAATTTTATTATTTATTCATGTCGTTGGGGCGATTCTGAGAATCGCGGGGTGGCGGGGCGATTCGCGATTCTCAGAATCGCCCCATGGGTGGCGGGATGATTCTCTCCGCGTCCACGTCAAAAGCTTCGTTCAATGGGCAGTCACAGAGAAAGAGCCCTGCAAAGGATGACGATTAGGTTCAATAATCTCGCCAACGATTTCTCCTTACTTACCCATCTCGCCAACGATTTCGGCTTCGCTTCAAAAGGAAACAAACACAACTGACGAAGGCGGTTGGTTGTCTAACCGCTATCTGATCGTCGATACTATGGCTACCTAGAAAGAGCTACCTAAATATATTTTATTTTTGTGCGGATCACTTGTTTTAGTTAAAAGCCGAATCCCTTTAGCTATTTATATTTTTCCAGGGACAATAAAGTGTTGCCCCTTGTAGTTCAGTAATATTTTATTTGTAACTAGATATTTATGTCAAAGAAAAGAATTTCTGTGCGGATCGCTTGTTTTAGTTAAAAGCCGAATCCCTTTAGCTATTTATATTTTTCCAGGGATAATAAAGTGTTGCCCCCTGTAGTTCAGTAATATTTTATTTGTAACTAGATATTTATGTCAAAGAAAAGAATTCAAGATGCTTAACTGTTGAGTATATATTTTTTCAGGAAAGTATATTAAAGATGTACTATGTAATAAAGTGTTTGTGTTTTTTAAATTGTGTGTATTTCATTGTATATTTGTGTTTTCCAGCTTGGCTACACGCAGATTAGATGTGTATCAGACTCCGAACCGTGTTCAATCGCCGTGCATAATCTTTAGCAAATGTAAATCTACGTTCAAATGGAAATAACAACCAGAAATGCTACTATAAAATCATTAATTGATATTATAGTTTTTCCAGCGTTGAAATTTTCAAACTTTTTTTTAATCTTGTATTTACCTTTTAGTTTTATAAATATGGTGTAATGATTAGGTGAAAGAGGTTTGGTTTTACAAACTAAATTAAATATATCTAAAAATTGTTCCATAAATTGCGCTATATCTAAAGACTATTCCAGACATAATTTCATCAATTGGAAAAAATTATAATAATCATTAATTGATATTATAGTTTTTCCAACGTTGAAATTTTCAAACTTTTTTTTAATCTTGTATTTACTTTTTAGTTTTATAAATATGGTGTAATGATTAGGTGAAAGAGGTTTGGTTTTACAAACTAAATTAAATATATCTAAAAATTGTTCCATAAATTGCGCTATATCTAAAGACTGCTCCAGACATAATTTCATCAATTGGACAAAATTATAATAATCAAAATCGCCGCAATTTCTTCATTTTCTTCAACTGAAAAAAATTATAATAGAAAGAAAAAATTATAATAATCCCTTTCTATGCTTTCACAACTTTCTGCTTTCATAAGCAAAACATTTGATTTTTCTCACTTATGCAATTTGCCTTCAACCTTTTAGCTTTGCACCCTTCTCGCTGCTTTGGAATTTTGGGGTTTGGTGGCCTTTTTGCACGGCCACAACAACAAAGTTTGTATTGTCTAACCGCTATCTGAGGTGTCATTTGCAGGTCGAGGGATTAAAGATAGAAAGATAAGGTAGAGTCTGCCATTTGTGGTCCTACTCCTTCAGGCTCCACGCATTCCACTTCTTTTGTCACCAATGACGAAAATGCCACTGCCTCGTTGGTTAGTGCCGCAGTGATTAATTGCTCTCCTAGACGTGTATATATTCCAGTGATTAATTGCGGTTGTAAACGTGTATTTATTAGAAATGGAATATCGCCCCGCCACCCATGGGGCGATTCTGAGAATCACCCCGCCACCCCGCGATTTTCAGAATCGCCCTATTTATTATTTATTTATGTCGTTGGGGTGATTCTGAGAATCGCTGGGTGGCGGGGTGATTCTCAGAATCGCCCCATGTGCCCACGCCACCCCGAAACAATGCTGGAAGGCATCAATTAGGAATATTTGTTAGGTTTGCGATACAACCCAAACCAAAAATCCTTTATAAAACCCAGGGCACATGTCATCTAATTACAAAATTCAGACTCAAAAAAAAGGAATAAAAGTAAAAGAATACATTGCCAAAGAGGTTCGCAGAGGCTCTTGTAAAATTAGGGCATCTAAGTATTGATTATCGAACAATAGTTCCACCGAATTTCACAGAACGAATATCATCAATGCAAATAGCATTTTTTTATTGAAACCAAACAAGATACAGGTCAAAACAAAATCCAACAGTTGAGGTTGAAAATAGATTACCTTAAGATGCTTCGGCAAGTGGTCCAGGACGGTTAAGCTCTCCTCATATTCAAGCAGGGGATGCTGAGATTTAAGAAATAAAAAAAATGGACTAGATGAAATTGAAACGGGCATTAAACCCATTACACCCATATTTTATTCTATAACTGCAAAGAAAGCGATCGAGAAATTTGATCAAGTGGGTAAGCGCTTATAATCTCTCATAGAGAAATCACAGCAAAGACAAATGCATAAGGAACTGCTAGAGAACAATTACCTGATTATGACTTCACGAGTACAATTGATAGACAAACTCTGATATAACAATGATGAAGAGGAGGACATCAATAGTCCAATAACTTCTGTATTTTTCAGTGGAGCGTGGGCACATGGGGCGATTCTGAGAATCGCCCTGCCACCCGGCGATTCTCAGAATCGCCCCAACCACATAAATAAATAATAAAATTTAACCACTAATAATAAAAAATGCATGCAGGCGTGGGCACATGGGGCGATTCTGAGAATCGCCCCGCCACCCAATGATTCTCAGAATCGCCCCAACGACATAAATAAATAATAAAATTTAACCACTAATAATAATAAAAAAATGGTGAACCTTAACCACTATACGTAGAATTTAAAATATTTTTACAAAAGCCTATGCGAACCTCTTTGGCAATGCATTATTTTACTTTTATTCCTTTTTGTTGAGTTTGAATTTTGTAATTAGATGACATGTACCCCGGGTTTTATAAAGAATTTCTGGTTTGGGTTATATTGCAAACCTAACAAATATTCTTGATTGATGCCTTCGAGCATTGTTTCGGGGTGGCGTGGGCACATGGGGCGATTCTGAGAATCGCCCCGCCACCCCGCGATTCTCAGAATCACCCCCACGACATAAATAAATAATAAAATTGTTAAATTTTATTATTTATTTATGTCGTGGGGGCGATTTTGAGAATCGCGGGGTGGCCGGGCGATTCTCAGAATTGCCCCATGGGTGGTGGGGTGATTCTCTCCGCGTCCATGTCAAAAGCTTTGTTCAATGGGCAGTCATAGAGAAAGAGCCCTGCAAAGGATGACGATCAGGTTCAATAATCTCGCCAACGATTTCTCCTTACTTACCCATCTCGCCAACGATTTCGGCTTCACTTCCAAAGGAAACAAACACAACTGACGAAGGCGGTTGGGTGTCTAACCGCTATCTGAACGTCGATACTATGGCTACCTAGAAAGAGCTACCTAAATATATGTTATTTTTGTGCGGATCGCTTGTTTTAGTTAAAAGCCGAATCCCTTTAGCTATTTATATTTTTCCAGGGACAATAAAGTGTTGACCCCTGTAGTTCAGTAATATTTTATTTGTAACTAGATATTTATGTCAAAGAAAAGAATTCAAGATGCATAATTGTTGAGTATATATTTTTTCAGGAAAGTATATTAAAGATGTACTATGTAATAAAGTGTTTGTGTTTTTTAAATTGTGTGTATTTCATTGTATATTTGTGTTTTCCAGCTTGGCTACATGCAGATTAGATGTGTATCAGACTCCGAACCGTGTTCAATCGCCGTGCATAATCTTTAGCAAATGTAAATCTACGTTCAAATGGAAATAACAACCAGAAATGCTACTATAAAATCATTAATTGATATTATAGTTTTTCCGGCGTTGAAATTTTCAAACTTTTTTTTTAATCTTGTATTTACTTTTTAGTTTTAAAAATATGGTGTAATGATTAGGTGAAAGAGGTTTGGTTTTACAAACTAAATTAAATATATCTAAAAATTGTTCCATAAATTGCGCTATATCTAAAGACTGCTCCAGACATAATTTCATCAATTGGAAAAAATTATAATAATCAAAACCGCCGCAATTTCTTCATTTTCTTCAATTGAAAAAAATTATAATAGAAAGAAAAAATTATAATAATCCCTTTCTATGCTTTCACAAATTTCTACTTTCATAAGCAAAACATTTGGTTTTTCTCACTTATGCAATTTTCCTTCAACTTTTTAGCTTTGCACCCTTCTCGCTACTTTGCAATTTTGGGGTTTGGTGGCCTTTTTGCACGGCCACAACAACAAAGTTTGTATTGTCTAACCGCCATCTGCAGTGTCATTTGTAGGCTGAGGGATTGAAGATAGAAAGATAAGGTAGAGTCTGCCATTTGTGGTCCTACTCCTCCAGGCTCCACACATTCCACTTCTTTTGTCACCAATAACGAAAATGCCACCGCCTCGTTGGTTAATGCCGCAGTGATTAATTGTTCTCCTAGACGTGTATATATTCCAGTGATTAATTACGGTTATAAACATGTATTTATTAGAAATGGAATATTTTTTAAGCGGGAAGCTCATTATAGTTTGTGTGAAAAGATGGGTAAGTATGGCGAGATTATTGAACCTGAATGTCATCCTTTGCAGGGCTCTTTCTTTGTGACTGTCCATTGAACGAAGCTTTTGACGTGGACGCGGAGAGAATCGCCCCGCCACCCATGGGGCGATTCTGAGAATCGCCCCGCTACCCCGCGATTCTCAGAATCGCCCCATTCGCTGGGGCGATTCTGAGAATCGCGGGGTGGCGGGGCGATTCTCAGAATCGCCCCATGTGACCACGCCACCCCGAAACAATGCTGGAAGGCATCAATCGAGAATATTTGTTAGGTTTGCGATACAACCCAAACTAGAAATCCTTTATAAAACCCGGGGCACATGTCATCTAATTACAAAATTCAGACTCAAAAAAAGGGAATAAAAGTAAAAGAATACATTGCCAAAGAGGTTCGCAGAGGCTCTTGTAAAATTAGGGCATCTAAGTATTAATTATCGAACAATAGTTCCACCAAATTTCATAGAACGAATATCATCAATGCAAATAGCATTTTTTTATTGAAACCAAGCAAGATACAGGTCAAAACAAAATCCAACAGTTGAGGTTGAAAATAGATTATCTTAAGATGCTTCGGCAAGTGGTCTAGGACGGTTAAGCTCTCCTCATATTCAAGCAGGGGATGCTGAGATTTAAGAAATAAAAAAAATGGACCAGATGAAATTGAAACAGGAATTAAACCCATTACACCCATATTTTATTCTATAGCTGCAAAGAAAGTGATTGAGAAATTTGATCAAGTGGGTAAGTGCTTATAATCTCTCACAGAGAAATCACAGCAAAGACAAATGCATAAGGAACTGCTAGAGAACAATTACCTGATTATGACTTCACGAGTATAATTGATAGACAAACTCTGATATAACAATGATGAAGAAGAGGACATCAATAGTCCAATAACTTCTGTATTTTTCAGTGGAGCGTGGGCACATGGGGCGATTCTGAGAATCGCCCCGTCACCCGGCGATTCTCAGAATCGCCCCAGCCACATAAATAAATAATAAAATTTAACCACTAATAATAAAAAAATGCATGCAGGCGTGGGCGATTCTGAGAATCGCTCCGCCACCCAACGATTCTCAAAATCGCCCCAACGACATAAATAAATAATAAAGTTTAACCACTAATAATTAAAAAAATGGTGAACCTTAACCACTATACGTAGAATTTAAAAAAAATTTACAAAATTTTACTGGAATCTTACCCAAAAAATCCATTATTTCAAAACTAGTTTACTTCATTTTTAAACTGCACTATTTGGATTCTCTTTTAACTTTTGAAACCCTGACAAACAAATCTTATACCCAATAAGTTCTTGCCAAGATTCATGGTATGAATATTGAGTTGGTGATGTTTAAGGCTTCACTAATGTGGATTAATGCTTATCTTTGACTACTATGACTCTGAAGGAACGGACAAGAGTTGCGCTTCACATCCATCCAAATTAAACTGCTGATTACCGCGTGAAGATACATAAAATTAAATAATCCTGTCACTATAAGTGTTACGTAAACTTCTTAAAGCCCGACAATGGAGCAAAGATCCCTCATCGTTGCACTTGGTAATGGTGTCTATTTTATTGGATTTCATGCAGGCGTGGGCACATGGGGTGATTCTAAGAATTGTCCCACCACCCCGTGATTCTCAGAATCGCCCCAGCGACATAAATAAATAATAAAATTTTACTATAACTTTTACTCCCAAAAAAAATCATTAAAAAGATAACTTTCATTCCCAAAAAAAGAGAGTTCAACCTTATAATTTCCCCAATTAATTTAACACGACAAAATATTGGATTATCAAATAAATTTAGGGAGTTATTCCCACGTTCCAATCCCATAACTGGCATGATGGCGTTTCACGATATGCTTTTTGACTGTGTGGTTTGCATGTTGTATTTCCAAGTCATTAAATGTGAAAATGTAAATAAAACAAATTTGTTGGATTGCATGCAGGCGTGGGCACATGGGGCGATTCTGAGAATTTCCCGCCACCCCGCGATTCTCAGAATCGCCCCAGCGATATATTGATTCTACACATGATGTAACTAAGTTTTTTTTTTCCTTCCTAAATAAAATAATGGCAACAAACACATCCTCACTTGCCAACATGGCATCAATATTAAATGTTGAATTCAAGTTAGTGGGGAGACCTTTTTATCCTAACGTGACTTAATGGAATTTGTGTAGTATACCACTTTGTGACTCCTATAATGTGTCCCATTCTATGCGAGAGTTGCCAGTCGCATAAATGGTTGAAAACATGTTGAATTTATACTTAGGAAAGAAAAATGTTATTCTACCAAAAACATTAATGTGTTTTTTTCCTCATAAACCACTGTTTTTTTGCACATAAAAATTCGGTTTTACTAGCATTTTTTTAAAATGTTGAAAATTGACCCTAAAAAAAAGAATCGTCATTCTAGTATCAACACTTTTTCGTTTTCAAGGTTTTTTTTGCACGAAAATTTCGTTTTCACTGCCATTTTTAAAACATGTTCAAAATTGACCCTAAAAAAAACCATTGTTCCAGTATACACACTTTTCGTTTTTAGCACTGTTTTTGATGTTTTTTTGGGGTTTTTTGGCCAGAGTTCCCATTTTGAGTTTATAGTTCCCGTTTCAAAGTTTACATTGTTTAACAAGGAAGGTTATGTACAACCAAGATGTGGTGTTCAGAGAGGTGAAAGTTGTTATTAAACATGAAGTCCAACCAAAGGAACCTGAGAATATAGAGTTTGAGCTAAAGGAGGAAGAATCAGACTCTACAACAAAGGAGGAATCAGAAGATGAAGAGCCACAAACTCCGGGTGTGAGAAGATCAGTTCGAGAAAGAAGGCAGCAAGAAAGGTATAGTCCATCTACTTTCTGTTCAAATTTTGCTTTATCTATTACTGATGATGATCCCAGAACCATGAAGGAAGCATTAGATTCAGAGGATGGAAAATTCTGGAAAGAGGCCATGGTTGATGAAATGGCAGCTTTGCACAAAAATGAGGCTTGGGATCTGGTGGAGTTGCAGGCTGGAAGGAAACCCATTGGCAACAAATGGGTGTTCGAGAAGAAGACAAATGCAGAAGGAAAGGTGGAGAAATACAAAGCTCGGTTGGTAGCAAAAGGTTATTCCCAGGTGCCGGGAATTGATTTTGGTGATATTTTTTCTCCTGTTGCCAAGGTAACTTCTATTAGATTACCTTTATCTGTTGCTGCTGCTTTTGATTTTGAGGTAGAACAGATGGATGTGAAGACACCATTTCTTCACGGGGATCTGGAAGAGGAAATCTACATGAAGAAACCTGAAGGCTTTACGGTGAAGGGGTAAGAAAGAACTGATATGCAAGTCAAAGAAGTCTCTGTATGGGTTAAAACAGTCACTAAGGATGTGGTATCAGAAATTTGATACATTTATACGGGGACTTGGCTTCACCAGAAGCAAAGCAGATCACTGTGTGTATTTTAAATTAATTGGTGACCGTGTTATTTATTTGGTCTTGTATGTGGATGATATGTTGCTGGTTGGAAATGACAAAGAAATTATCCAGGATTTGAAGACCCAATTGTCCTCCAAATTCGACATGAAATATCTTGGTGCTGCAAACTATATTTTGGGCATGAAAATTAAAAGAGATCGAGCAAAGAGGAAGCTCTGGTTAAACTAGAGGAGGTATCTCAAGAAAATATTGCAGAGATTTAATATGCAGGATAGTAAACCAGTGAAGGTTCCTATTCCTGTAGGTGTAAAGTTATCTGTTGAACAGTGTCCCAAGAGACAAGAAGAGGAAGAGAACATATCCCGTGTTCCATATGCAAGTGCAGTCGGTAGCCTGATGTATGCAATGGTTTGTACTAGAGCAGAAATTGCACATGCAGTGGGAGTATTGAGCAAGTTTATGTCAAAACTAGGAAAGGAGAATTGGACAACAATGAAGCGGATTTTCAGGTATTTGCGTGGCACTAGTGATTATGGTTTGTGCTACCAAGGAAGACTAGGATTGGACAGAGTGTTGGATATTCATGGCTTTGTTGATGCAGACTGGACTGGAGATCTGGATCAGAGAAGATCTACAAGTGGGCATGTGTTCAACCTATTTGGAGGTGCAGTCAGTTGGATGAGTAAGAAACAATCTGTAGTGGCACTATCAACTACAGAGGCAGAATACATGGCAACCACTCATGCAAGCAAGGAAGCAGTTTTGTTGCAGAGATTGTGTTCAAGTATGGGGTTAGTACAGGGAGCTATAAAGATAGACTGTGATAGCTTAAGTGCAATTTTCTTGGCAAAGAACCCTACATATCATTCAAATACAAAGCACATTGATGTTCAGTATCGCTTTGTGAGGGATATGATAGAAGGAAAAAAGGTGTTGCTGGTAAAGGTGGAAACTTTGAAGAATACTACAGATGCATTGAAAAAATATGTGAGCTCTGAGAAGTTCTCTTGGTGTAGAGAAGCAATGGGCGTTGCAAGGCTGGATAAATGATTAAGGTCTTTTGTGGCCCCTTGTGGAAAGAAAAAAACAAGTGGGAGAATGTTGGGTTGTGTTATATTCTTTCCATGGCTAGCCCACGTAGTTAACAAGGGGGTTAGAGGGGGGGCGGAGCCCCCCCTTCGTTGCACCGATTGCGTAGCGGGTGGGGGGTCACAGGGGGTTTGAGGGGTGCAAGTAACTCCACTCTATGGGGTCCGGGGCAGTGCCCCAGAAAATTTTGGTTTTGGAACCTATGTTAGGTTGGGCAAACCTACCTTTGGTTTTGTGCATGATTTTCGCACATGGTTTTGGATGCGATGGTTTTCGTTCCATGGTTTTGGACGCGATGGTTTTTGGTCCATGGTATTGGATGCTTCAGCATGTATAAATATGTATTGTAACATTGAAAGGAACATAATGAAAAATCAAGCTGGTAGTCCCAGTTTTGGGATCCAGGGGAAAATATCTGTGTATATGTGTTTTATCTGTTATGCTCTCGCAATATTTATTTTATGTGTTTTAGAATTCGTATGCAGGTAATTTCTATACGGGGTTAAAACCTACACAAAGAATGGTTGAATCAACCACTTATCCAATTCCCACTATGTCCAGATTCTCTAATTAGGAACGAATACAACAATAGTAGTTCTTCATCACAAGTTGCCAATGCAGGAGGTAATCAAATGGAGGTTGGTATGGATGATTACTTACGAGATACGACTACCATGGAGGTAATGTTTTTAGATGCATTCCATAACGATGAGCTAGGGGATGGTGCTAATATTACTGATACGTTATTCGAAACCCTGAAATTTGCTTCCACCACCCCTCTCTTTGGACATGTAGGCAATTCAAAGTCTACTCAGCTGGGGACAACGATGTTGACGTACAACGTGAAAGCAAAGTTTGGCATGTGGAATGCATGTTTATCTGCAATATTGAGGTAATTGACTTGCTTGATCGATCAAGTTCTTTAACTTTTTTCACACAATCAAATTTAAAAATGGTTGATTTTATGAATGTTAAATATTGACATTGTACAATTATATTCCCTACCAACTGTGGGATATTCAAAGATAAGGTTCTTCCGAGTGAGATGTCTTGTTGGGTAGTTGTGAAGAGGCAAAGAAGTTGTTAAAAATGTTGGTGCTGAGTACCTATCATATCATGCATGTCCGAATGATTTTATTCTATATAGAGGTGAATATGCAGACAAAGAGATATGTCTAAAATGCTGGCATGAAAGGTATCGTAATTAAAAAAAATAAATAATTCACATGGTCCTCCTCATAAGATATTGAGGAACATGGCTGTAATCCCAAGGATTCAAAGACTCTTTCGTTGTGAATAATTAACTATGTTGAAAGGATGGCATGCCTCACACATAAGTGAGTTAGGAGTTATACGAATGGCAACATATTCAATAGCCATGGAGCATATAGAGGATACACAACCTAAAAAATTCAAGGATGAAGTACGAAGTCTATGAATCAACATAGCCATGGATGGTGTCAACTCATATTCCCTCCAAAACACCAAATATTTTGTTTGGCCTATAGTAGTGATCAATAACAATAGCCCCCCATGGTTGTCCGTAAATAATGAACATCTTATGTTGGATCTTATAGTCCTTGGTAGAAGACAAGTCAAGAATATGGATGTCTACTTACAACCATTGGTAGATGAATTGAAGGAATTATGGGAAGGGATACATGTGTACGATGTATTAAGACCCATCACAATAGAGAGGACTTTTATTTTGTATGGCATATGTGCTTACACCATACATGATTATCCAAGCTTAGGAGTTTTCTCTAGTAAATTACATTCTTATTGATATGTTTACTAACAATATTGTTTCGCATATTAATTTAATTCATTGCAATTGTTCAAATCTTCATGGTCACTAATGTGCTGACATGTATACAATAATTTTGCATGTCTTGTAACAAAATGGTATCATGGATGTAAATGTTGTGCACCTTCTCTGAAGGCTAGGTGGTTTGACCACCTACGAAAGCCAATATATGACTGCTCCAGGGTATTCCTCCCAAAGGAACACCCTTATAGAAGAGCAACATCTACTTTAATGGAAAACCAGAGAGAACCCAAAGGCCTGCAATAATGACACTAGATGAATGGATTAGAGAATATGAGAGAGAGAAGGAGAAGTAGTTTGTTGAAATGTTCGATTCAAATGGGGAGATCCTATTCAATGATCCAGAATTCTTCGACACCTATGTTGAAAAATTTCCCATTGGGATGAAAAGGAAATTTGTCTTTTATGAGCTCCCATATTGGGAGCATCTTAAGATTTCCCACTTATTAGATCCCATACATATATATATTTAAAAATGTTTCATCTTATTTATGGATGCACATATCATCGAAATAGAGTGACACATTGGATATTATGAGAGATATTATTTCTTCAAATTATAAAAAGAAACAATGGCCAAGACAAGAAACTAGAGGAGAGGCTGATCCCTTTTGGTCTTTCAAATAAGGTGATGTCCCATGGATTTTAAAGAAAGATGATCTTTATTTGGAAAATGAAGTTATAATGAGGGTGAGGGTGTCTTCTTTATATGGGTCGTCACTACAATGTTACTTCATTGTGGAAGATCGTTTGATGGGGTTGAAATCGCATGAACATTTGAACCTTCTAAGAGTACATATGTCAAAAACATGAGTTTATTGTTATTTTTTATTTTTATGTAATGTGATATTTTATAATTAATTTTTGTATAATGTACTATTTACTGTGCAGTGTCATTATCCTCTGCTCATGGATAGGTGTGAGAACCATGAATTCCCCCAAGACCTATGACATGCCATATCTAAATTTATTGTATTTGTATGATGGATCACATCAAATGAGATTCATATGGCTAGCATTCCATGGTGGCATCAAGAGATAGCTGAGATAGTTTTTATGTTTGAGAAGGAGTTTCTGACGAGTTTCATGGACTTGCAGGTTCATCTTATAATTCACCTAGTAGACAAGGTTGAATTAGTTGGGGTCGTTTCTTGTCATTGGATGTTCTTCTTAGAGAGGTACATGAAGAAATTGAAAGGTTTTGTTCAACAAAGGGAAAAACCTGAGGGTTCTATGGCAGAGGGGTATATATCATGTGAGTCTTTCTATTATGCTAGTGAGTACATCAAGCAAATCAACAACACACCGGGTGCGACGATTTGGGATGAAGAGAAAATAGAAGTGGAGCTTCTTGAAATGAATGGAAATAGGCACATGATAAAGAGTAAGTGCAAGCTTATCATTTGTCAAATTACTACATAGTAACTATTCACAACGAACTTCATATTAATGCACATTTTGATCTCATATGTACTAAATATATACATGTTGGTTTGATTTGATCATCAATGAATTCAGAAATTGAAGCCAGCAACAAATTCATTTTTTGCAATATGGAAATGACACAACCGTGGGTCGCATTGTATGAAGAGAACATGAGGAAATGGCATAGTGAAAAGAAATAATTCAAATGGTCGAATGCTAGAAGTGTTCCTTATCCTGATCATTTAAAGGAAAATATGCCAATGACGTGCCCTAAAAGTTGGGTTGTTGATTAAATCAAAGAGAAATATGGTGCATTTGGTCGTTACCCGCGTGCTGAAGAGGATCCATTAAACATAGGGATTGGGTGTAGAAACTTGGTAATTATATTCTCCTTTTTTACAATTTTAACTTCATATTGCACCTTTTAATTTAAAATGATGCCCATATACCCACATAGATGGGAACAAATGCACCTATAAAAAGTGAAAAAAACATAGTGTCATGTCTCTAATAACATATATGTTAGGGTTATCAGAGACATGACACTATGTTTTTTTCACTTTTTTTATAGGTGCATTTGTTCCCATCTATGTGGGTATATGGACATCATTTTCGCATGGAGGATGCTGATGATGGATGCATGACACAAGGCTGAGTGACAGTCGAGTTCGACCAATCTAGTGATGCTAGCCACCACAATCAAAACCTAATGCAGGGGATATTAGGTTACGTTGGACAGATACAAGTGATCATTCAAGTGGAATTATCTTTGTTCCAATGTGTTATTTTTAGGTGCAAGTGGTGGGACACCTTTGATCAGAATAATGGAAAGGAAGATCGCGATAGTGGGCTGATATCTATCACCACTTGAAAGATGTGGCATGAAGATAGGGAGCCTTATGTTTTCCCAAAACACTACAACCAGGTGTTTTTTTACCCAGATGTGTTGGATAGGGATTGGTGGTTCGTATTAAGACACAACCCTAGATCAAAACATATTTTTGAGAACAACAATGTTATCATGCAAAGTGAGGAAGATAATCAGGGTGATGACAATGGAGAGTGATATGTACTTGTTATTTCATCATTTATACTATTGTTGTATGTTTTTTTTGTCATTATTTCGCTAATTATATTATTTTTTTATTCGTCTTGTTGACATTTTATAATATAATTGGTAAGATTCACAAAAGTTTTTCTACACTGGAAACATTTTTATAGTACTTAAAACAAAGTATTTCCAATAAATATTAAATTTAAATTGCTTGAAATCTCATAACTTTAGAAATAAATTAAATTTTATAAAAATATAACTTTTAAGTTATATTAAATCTAAATAAATTGCGCCAAGAGGCACAACTCAGCGTGGGAGAGATGTTGTCATGTAACATTACATTTAAAAATAGTAAAATAATAATTTAAATTAACAAATAAAAAATAGTAATAACAAAAAAAATAATGTTGGCCATAATTACAATACTTAATTTACACCTTAATCTTATATAACTTTATATAGAGAGATAAAGTAACCAAAAGTTAAAAAAAAAAATAGTTTTTATTATGAGAAAGAAATGTAATGAATACAAAAAGAAAATTTACTTTTTACAAGGAAGAAATGTAATTTTTTCACATGACAAGAAATATTATTATTGATATTACATTATGTGTAATTCATTCTATGTTCCATTTACATTTGATATTTAAAACAAAAATATATTTAGTAAAATATTTAAATGTCCATATTAAACGAGTGCTACATAGTAGCTAGTCCCCGCCGCATAGTTTAAATATAATTAAATTAAAGTGTGATCTATTATTAAGTGTAACTCTTACGCAATGAAGAAATATTGTAATAAGTTTGCTATGTCTAATTAAATAAATTTATATAATAATATTATTCAACATCATATTTGTGGATATTTTTAAAGGATTTTTTTTTGTAATTATGTAGTAAAAAATTTGGTGTGATAATTTTTTTTATAATTTCTATTTAATGAAAAATTTCATCAACTTTAAAAATATATTAAATTAGGAATACGACATTTTTATATTTGAGTATTGCGATTTTAATTTATACAAAATTTAAGTTTTAGTTATTTATTTGTAAATAATTTTATATTATAAAATTCTATTTTTATTTTGAATAAATTATTATAATTTAATTATTCATTAATAACAAAAATAATAATTATTTATTATTATTAATAAATGATAATTAATTATTATTATTATTAAATGAAAACTACAGTGATTTTTTTCTTTATTTAGTTTTAGATTGTTGATATTTTTAATTAAATTTAAAGAAAAATAATTATAAATTAATTTTTAAGTTTGAGTGAAATATTGTAAATATATTTTATATGTTATTAATGTATGTTAATATTAACTTATCATAATATCATTGCCAAAATTATAACAATAAAATATATAAATAATTAACCTAGTTTTTTCTAAATGTATTTAATTTTTAATAAAAAATTATAAATATAAAAAATTACATCAATAAAAATACTTAATTATAACTTTAATGTTTAGATATCAATATTACTCATAAAAATCAAAATTAAGTATAATTCATAGTTCTAGAAAAATAATAAAGGAACAAGTAAAAGGAAATCAAAATTCCAAGCGCTATTGGAAATATGTTTTTTAGGCCATAAACACATATTTGAAAAGTTTTAATATTTTTTTCGATTCATATTAATGTCATTTAATCAACAACATATGAAATATGTTTTTTAGGCCATAAACACATATTTGAAAAGTTTAATATTTTTTTCGATTCGTATTGATGTCATTTAATCAACATCATCCTACTAGAAATTAAAGTGGCAAAATTTTGTGCTGTCAAGACTTATTTGATTAAGACAAAAGCAAGATGTTATAAAATATTCAGTAAATGTCTATGGACTTCGATGACATGTCCCTTGCCCGAGAGGGAATCAAATCTTGAGGAATTGAATTTTTACATGTCCCTTGTGTCAGCCTGTGTAATTAATCTCATCTATGTAATTAATGAGATAAATAAATGAATGCATGCTTGCAAAGTAGATGGGACACAAGACGGCTTGCAAATAAATTTTAGTGCAGAGTAGATGGGATGGGGGACGAGTTGCAAAGAAGTTTCTATTATAATTATAGTAAACGTGAAGTATGTGTCAATTATTTGTCATGCTGTCACTAGTTACGAAGACGGGGCAATAACATCTTTAATTTTAAAGCCAATAGAATGAGAGATAAATATTAATAAAATAATTTCTATAAAATAGAAAAAATAATGTCTAAAGTTATACTTTATTATACTCAATTTTTTTTTAGTTGTTTGACTGAATTAATAAGTGGTGAGTGCAATACCAAATGTGTTATCCTGCTGGGGGCAGCAATGATAATTTTATAGATACTTTATATAGAGAAAAGTAAAGTAATTTAAATTGAAAATTTTCTTATATTTTCACTTTAGTGAGAAATATTGAGAAAATCCTTATTCCATTAATATAATACTTTATATAGAGAAAAGTAAAGTAATATAAATTGAAAAAATTCTTATATTTTCACTTTAGTGAGAAAGATTGAGATAATTATTATTCCCTTAATAGTTTCTTTCTAATTCAATGTATGAGGGATATTTGTAAAATTTTCAATGTTTAATATGGATTTGATATGTAATATTTTACACAATATTAATAATACAAATAATTAAATGTATACATACAGGAAAATATTACGAGGGAGAATATTTTAACATTTTAATGTGGAAAATGTGAATTACAAATAAATTATTTCAATGTCAACTACATATATATTATACCATCATAAATCCACATCATCCTATTATATCAACCTTATTTTATAGCCATAGTTTCAACCATACTAAACTTTGTAATTTATAAAAATATCTTCGCATTTTTTATAAGTAAGTTGTTTTGCACGTAATTTCATATATAAAAGTTGAATGTAAGTTCACCAATACATAATCTATAATAAATATTATTTCGTAAAAATAAACATCATGATGATGACCATCTAACAATCATAAACATCATCTAAGATAAACATTCGAAATCACTACAATCATCTAATTATATACACCTCTAATACATGTAACAGTCATTAGCTAGCACACAAATCTTATAATATAATAGGGCATCATCATCGTGATCAAATTTAACAAAACACAAACATCCTAATCTAACATCCTCAAATTAATATAAATCTCATGTCAAATAACTGCTATCACATACACATCTATCGAACTCAATTGAGGTAGAGAAGAAGGTGGCTAATCTACATGAGTAGAAGACGATGGATGGTTAACTACATTTACGCCCTTAACACAATCTGGCAAACTCTAAGGTGGAGGAGGAGATGGATGGTCTGCTATGTCAGGAGGAACATGAGGCACATCTCCTCTAGCTCTGGATCAACGACACCTTGATGGCCATGATCTGAAGGGGTGGTACTACCAGAAGCATCATGATCTCCACCCTCATGATCATGATCATCAACCTAATCATCATCATCACCACCATCATTTGATGTGTCTTTCACTGCATGATGCTGGCCTGCACCACTCCTGACTATTAGTACCCTACTATCTCCGATGATATGCCACATAAGAGACATCATATCAAGTGGGTAGTCCCTGTAAAGACCCACAAAACTAGGATACAAAGTGATATCTCGAGGCCTTGCAGGGCAAACTCCGGCATTAATCAAAACTTTGGCCTATGTCCCCAGATGCCCATCACCCCCTGAGGATGTGCCTCACCCTCTTGGGCCTCACCCATCTCCTCATCTCCTTCGACATCTAGTGGGGGAGGAGGCATGTCCCTATCGAATGTGCCAATATCTACAAAATATATAGTATAGATAAATAATTAGACAATTTCATTAAACAATTTAATAAAACAAGTTAAATAACATGCTAGAATAAATTTTATTCTAATTAATTAAAACAAGAAAATGAAACTAGCTTATTAATTTAAAGAAAACACTAATATTACCTCTATCATCTGGAGGCTCAACCACTATGAAGAATATGTTGGGACACCCTCTCCAATCAATCCCTGTGTACAGAAATGCCAACGTGACAAACACATGGTCATCCTCACTGGCCAGTAGCACTAGTGCCTCACGAGAAATCCTAGTTGAATACTCCAACATGCCCCTCTTGGGCATCATATACGCCCACATGCGCATCTAGACAACAATGATCAAACTAGGAGGGCGACAATCAAATGTAGGCCTCGTCTTTGGAAACCTCTCAAAAAATAAACAAAAAAGCTTGGAAGTGAAAGGGAAGGTATCCCTCCCATGTCTCAATGCACAACATCTATATAAAGCCATGCAAAACTTCCTCAAAAAAGTGGCAGACTATTTGATGCAACGTGTCACTTGAATCAAAGAATCAACATAATACAAAAGAGAGAAACTAATGTACTGCCCATCACTACTAGAGTGTGCAATCGTGGTGACTAATAATGAGAGGCACCTAACCTCCTCTACAAAAAGAGAATAAATCTTTAGTTGTCCACCACGAACTTGAAAATATAATGGATGGACCGCATGAGGCCCGACATATCTCTGAGTGTACACAAGTTGAATCCCAACTGCAACCCCATGGGGGACATCAGGGATCTGGGAAAAATCCTCCCCTCCTAGATATGCCAGTGTTAAAGTATATATCCTCCTCAGTGGGCCTATACCATGTCGTAGGAATGACATGGACAACCTGCTCATGGACATTCTTTCAATGGATCAGATGTGCCAAAAAGATAGAGTGAACCTTCAAGGATGTAGCCTCGTCATAGTACTTTAGGATGCCTACATTCCTCAAGAGCGCCCAGGCCACTGCAGTAATAGGGCGAGGATATAAATATCTCTCTCTCTCTCTCTCTCTCTTTGTCCTGCCATGTTCAGACCATATTGCATGGGTTCACCTGCTGCTCCTGCTCCTACTGGTGCTCCCTCTGCTGACGTCTATGCTACATGAATGACATATAAAATACATCAACCTCATACATAAAATACAATTTTTATTTATTAAATGAAATATGTATTTATAAATATGGAAACATAACTTTCAATTAAGAACAAAAACAAAAACCCTGGTGCGCTCAAAACACAGTCATGCACCAGAAAATGTGTGCTTTCAACTACAACCACACTGATACCAGTGCACACATAAGTAAAACACACTATTGTTGGTTCACAATTTTAAGTTTTGACAGTGGTGTGGAAAAGTTGTGCACTGGTGTGCACCTATAACCTTTTTGCACTGTCATGGACAGTTCAGGTTATCAAATGCACTGGGCTATGGCTATATTTTTAAATATTAAGTTTGCAGTGCATTTGGTAAATATAAACGCACCAGGCGTGATGCACCGATGTACAATATGTCGCATCAATCTCGATATGTTTTAGTTTAAAAAATGCACCGTAACAACGATGATGTGTTATGTTCAGACACTGATATGCATTGCATCCTGTAAATTTATAGGGTGCACCACAATTTTCAGGGTGGACGGCATATCAGTGTGAGACGAAAATATTGAGCACACCATGTGACAAAAAATAATAATTGAAAAACAATGGAAAATTTAGCTTAATTTCCAATTATAATCCAATATAAAATTAAAGTACAAAGAAATATAGACATTACCTGGACATTTTTTCATCGGGGAGGCATTGTGGACATGTAATGGAGAATATTTTTTTTTAGGACGGTTTGAAAAAATTGAAAACTCAAACAATGAGCATAGTACAAAAGGATGGTGAGCAAGAGAAGCACCAACGTCAGGGATGTGCATGTGGCAAGAGTGGCACTGGTGCTTTGGAGCTCTCCCACACTGTAGATTATAAAAATGAAATTAATGTTAGGAGGGTTTTTTTTATTTAACCCTACTCCGGTACATTTTCCAAACGCACCGCGGTGCGGGATATATAGAAAAGCATCGCTTTTTTTAATTAAAAAAGATTACAGTGCTTTTCTTGAGACACCCCTGGGCCATTTCACTACTGGTACCACACGATGTTGTGTTTTTACTCTAGCACCACCATTTAAAAAAATTTAAAAAGCCTCATAGCAGTGCTCTTTAGAAGATGGCCCAAAGCATTTTGTTAATCATACCACACTGATCTTTGTTGGAAAATAGCACCACATTTCTCTGAAATTTAAAATTATAGCAGTGCTCTTTACTAGTATCCACCCGAATGCTTTACTATGTGAATGCTATCCACTATTCAAGAACTAATGCCTTATGTTATGTAGCACATTGTGTTTTCTTATTTTATAAAAATAATTTTTTGACAGTGCACCATGTTATTTGCAGCAGCGGTGCTTATAGGATAGTAAAGCACCACCGTGTTTGTATATTTTAGACGCACCATTTAGAAAACATCTGCTAAAACATCCGCTCGCCCACCTTCGCTACAAATAAATTGTTGGGCTATTTTTATAGTTGCTTCCGCAAAAACCTCTCCTAGAAGGTCGTTTCCTTATACTTCCCTGAGAATTGATAATGGAGGAGAGTATGTGTCTAATTCCTTCAAATAAGTATGTGCCAAGGTGGGTATTAGAAGGGAGTTGACTACACCTCACAACTCAAAGCAAAACGGGGTGGCAAAGAGGAAAAAGAGAATCATTGTAGGGGTTGTAAGAGCAATGTTGCATGATCAAGGACTACCACTATACCTATGGGTTGAAGCATGCAATTCAACTACTTATTTGTAGAACAAGAGCCCTGACAAGATTATTGGAATGATCACACATAAATAGGATTATATATGGGAGGAATCCATATGTATACCACTTTCACATTTTTGGATCCATGGTCTATTTTCATGTCTCCAAAGATAGCAGGAAAACATTGGATCCTAATATAAAGAAGGGTATCTTTGTAGGATACATATAGACACCTCATATTTACCAGGTGTACATTCCTTCACTTACGATTATTCTGATGAGGAGAGATGTTAGATTTGATGAGGATAAGGCCATGATAATTTCTCTAGAGCAAGAGATGTGCATTCCACTAGAGGATGAGATTCTAGCTCCAAAGGAGGAGCCCCAATCAGATCCACGAGATATTTTGGAGCAACCACTTGTGGACAAGCAGAGAGGAGGTAGAGCAGAGGTAGCCACTCACCCAAATCCTTCAGGAGAAGGGAGAAAGAGAACCAGGGAGGCATACTGATTGGTGCAAGATGCTCAAAAGCATGTTGGAGCTCCTATCTCTTTGTGCAGATAGAGGAGATGAAAATACATATATATCGTCTATATGACACTCATGACAAAATTGTTTGATTATGAGCCTTCTTCATTTGATGAGGCAGCTTCCCAGTAGGTGTGGGTAGATTCCATGTTAGAGGAGTATGACTTCATCATGAATAATGATGCTTAGGAGGTTGTGCCTAGACTTGAGGGAAAATATGTTATTTGCTCGAGGTGGGTGTATAAGGTGAAACATGCAGCTATTGGAAGTGTTGAGAAGTACAAGGAAAAATTTTTGTGCAACAAATTCTCATAAGTAGAGGGGGTTGATTATGAGGAGACATTTTTCCATGTGGCAAGATACTCTTCTATCAAGGCCATACTTGAATTAGCAACACAGATGGGGTGGAAGATCTACCAGATGGATTTTAAGGATGCCTTTCTCAATGGAGTAGTTGAGGAAGAGATAGACGTTGAGTAGCCTAAGGGATTTGAGATATTTGACAGGGAGACACATGTGTGTAGACTCAGGAGAGCTCTTTATGGTCTCAAGCAGGAACCTCGTGCTTGGTACACTCACATAGATTCCTATCTATGTGGATTTGGATTTAGTAAGAGTGAAGTAGATGCCAATCTCTACTACATTTTGGTAGATGTCAGTCTTCTCATCTTAGTCCTATATGTAGATGATTTGATACTGATAGGAGATGAGAGGTTGATCTAGTCTTTCAAGGAGGACCTTGCAAGAGAGTTCGAGATGAAGGATACAGGCTTGGTGCACTACTTCCTTGGTTTGGAGGTGTGGTAGGGAGATGTAGAGATATTTGTTGGTCAAGGGGAGTACACCTCTAAAATCCTTTAGAGATTCCATATGAAATATTGCAAGCCCATGGACACTCCTCTAGCTACTAACTAGAGGAAAGAGGATGCTTCTACAAGAGAGGTAGTAGATGGCACTATCTACAGACATTTGGTGGGGTCCTTGATGAACACAAGGCCCAATGTTTTTTTTTTGTAGTTAATCAACTTAGTTAGTTATGATGGAGCCTACCAAGCTTCACTAAAAAGAAACAAAAAAAGTTCTCAAATGCCTCGGAGGCATAATAGATTTTAGTTTACGGTATAGGAGGACTGATGGAGTGAAGCTCCAAGGTTTCACAAATGCAAATTTGGCAGGGAGTCCATCAGATAGGAAGAGCACATTTGGAGATACATTCAATGTTGGGTCAACAACAATTTCTTGGTATATCAAGAAACAAATATATATAGCACTTAGCTCAGCTGAGGCCGAGTATATGGATGCTATTGAAGAAATATGCAAGGCTATCTGGATGAGGAAGATCCTGGTTATTCTCTTCAGTTAGGGGATAGATCCTACATTGATCCACTATGACAATCAGAGTTATATTGAACTCTCTGAAAATCTAGTGTTTCATGATAGGTCCAAGCATATAGACATCATGTACCATCACCTGTGAGATTATGTGCAGAGGAAGATCATCTTGTTGCAGTAAATTCCTACAGAGGAGTAGGATGCAAACACCTTGAAAATGGATTTGTCAAGAGGCAAGTTCAAGTTCCACAGGAGCAGGATTGGGGTGGTAAAGAACCCTTTTCTTCCTAAGTGAGAGTGTTAAATTGTAGCAAGGAAAGTCTTAATTTGACTTGTGCCTTAGTCAAATGGAGAAATTTGAAAATCCACATTAGTAGGATGACTTGAGTTACAGTTAGTAAGAGTGGCATGGTCAAATAACTCAGTTAAATAATTGAATTTTATCTTTTAGGATAAACGTAGAGTTGTGCATGAGTTGATTGCTAAAATCTAGCAATTTAGTGGAGTTATTGTTATTTAAAATCAGTTATCTAAGCTCTAGTCTAGAATAGAGCTAGTAGGAGTTCAGTTGATTAGTAGTAACTGTTGTTAACTCACTCATCTCTTAGTTAATTGGTAAATTTAATAAAAATACCCATATTCATGCATGGAATTAAAATTTCCTAGTTGAAGTGGAGGAAAAGGCACATTGTAAATTACAATTATATACTAGCTCAGTGTATAGGTTTCACATTGGAGAAGGTGATCAATTCCCTTTGGATTTGCGCAAGGATATAGGGAATTCTCCTAATTTTTAGGAGCTAATTTCCTCAAGGATTGCGCAAGGAAATAGGAGGAAGGTCAAGGCCTATTTTGGATAAGTGTTGGCCAGAGCATGTCAGAGAGAAGGAGATAAGTATTGCAGTGTAAGTGTATCTTCAAGGATTGAAGCTATCATTGTAATAGATCCATATTCTCATCTGATTTAATACAAACAAAGGAGGGGTTTTACCCAGTTGGGTTCCCTAGGAAAAATACTCTATTCACTGTGATTTACTGGTTGCATGTTATTGCATGTGTTTCTATTATATGTTTTCCTTTCCGCAGATTGAGTAGAAGAAATTTGTGTCTATTGTTTTCAGTTTGAATTCATTAGCAATCGCAAATTTCGATCTATTTCTACAAACCAGAGCCAAAATACTTAAGAATAAACCCTACAAAAACGTCTTCAAAACTTTAGCTTACTTCTCCATATGTTCATGACTACCTAATCCACAAATCAGTAGACATGTACGAATTGAATTGATTTCTTATTCATGGAGGGTAGAAGACCCTTGTATTTCTGAGAGGCCAAAGAGCCTTATAGAGGGGTAGGCTGATCAGCGTAAGGAGTGAATCTGACCTTAAGTTTAAAAATTCCAATTCGAATTCTTGGAGCCAAAAAATAAATTTATTTTTGGAGGCTGACTTCAATTAAAATTTTGATAATTTATCTTTGCTAAAATCCTTTTTTTTTACTTTGACTATGATAGGCCCATTCTAGAACTAATTTTCTTGAATAAACAAATAATTTATTGTAGCATCTCCTTTGGGGCTTCTTGACCACAAATTGGGGCTCCAATATTTAAAGAGACATATCTCCTCAACCGTGAGGAGTTATGATGTGTTCCGCCTACCATTGGAATTGACATAACGAGGAGAATCAAATGAATATGGTCATGACAAAAAGTTTATTTATCTTCATCCTAAAAATATTCAACAAGTGTGGGGAAATATGATTAGGCATGTGGGCTTGTAGGACATCTTGACCATTGGAGCTTCAATCAATGCAATCCAGATGAATATTGAGAGAATTCAAGGATCGAAATTGGCACCAATCACAACACCATTCAACAACTCTCTTTGGTTATAAGAATTATAGTGACAAGTGGACCCTTAAATGCTCATTTAAAGCACTTAACAAAAACCCTATATTCAATTTTATGCATGTTGAGTGTCTATGTCAATACACATGACCTACACATCAGACATACATAGCAGGCATGCCTTTATAAGGAAACATGTACCATTGCATTGGATTTTAGCCCAATGATCAATTTCAAATTAGTATCTTGTAATGAAGAAATTTTTGTAAATCTGACCCGTTAATGGGCTTTTGGCTAAGAATAGTTAATGATTAGGGTTTTTCTAATTGTATACAAGGATGCTAGATGGACATGTAAAAGTTTTTATTGTTGCTGCTAGTCAATCACACTTAGGATGTGTTGAGAACATAGTTAGCTATGAAACAAAGGCATGCCATCTTGTACTATAATTGTGGACAATGAAGACATAATTTCAAAGTAGGTTTTCCACATGGTGCTCAAGGTTCTCACTACAAAATTGGTGCATTTTCTGTTGCAAATTTTTATTTTTATTATTGATATTTTTATGGGTAACATAACAATAAAAAATATGAGATATAATTGTTCTTCTAATTTATTGTTTTTTGTGTGACAATATGTAGTGTATGTGACTGATGAACAATATTAATGCTTATTTCCTCTATATGTTTTCTACTAGACTACTATTACATTAAATAAGTCATTGAAGAAGAAAATATATTGTTGTTCATTTAGCGTCCAACATGTTCTGTGCATGTAAACCACATATATCCCACATATCTATATGTTGGGCAGCTAGAAACATGACATGTGCCCTAAAGCCTTTATGTCATGTTTCTTAGCTAAATATAAAAAACATTGTATGAGTTTCTAAACTATGATTTTATATGACTCACAATAGAATTTCCAAGTTGGTAGAGGTATAAATTAGTAAGTTAGTACCGTGCGACTTTCAACCACATAGGAGGTTTGATGGGCACGATTTATCCCCAAATTTATCCTAGACCACAATATGCATCACCAATACTCTTTAGAATCTTAGTAGGTTGCATTGCATGCTAACATGTCTTTTATATATGTCTCTGTGTGTGCATTAAGTTGTATTTTCAAGGTGAAAGGATGACTAAACTAATAAAATTAATAATAAAAATGAAAATCTATTCAACTACTGGGTGGCATATAAGTTATAAACCACTCCTATTTCATGATAAAGATTAAAGTGTTTATACCAGTCATATCAAGGCTTCATCAATCTTTGTATTGGTTTTTGTTGTTAGTGAATCATGAATTTAATAAGCTAAGATAAAATATGTAGTTATTAAAAATTAAAGGAAAATAAAATAATCCAAAAAGAGATGTAATAGCAATGAACATTACCTACATCAATATTAGAGTAAGTGCTTCCACAACAAGTGTTAAGGGACCAATATATGTTGGAAATAAAGTTTCCAAAATCACCACAATTTTTGTTATGCAAGTAATACCCCCACCTTGAAAACAAAAAACAACCATAGGAACTTTGCATACCAATTCCAATACCATGGACTTGTTGATTGAAACCACTTTAGAAAAGTGGTCAATTGTCATGCAATCTTTCAAAATCATAATACAACTTTGGCTCATGTAGAAGAAATAAATAATAAATAGATGGGACAATATAACACACCCAAAAACAATGGTTGAAAATTTCCAAATTAAGATATAGGAAAACATATGAATGGGTTGTGTTCCCAACATCAAAGTAAAAACCATAACTCTCAAGCGTTTCATTTTTTATATCATGAACTTGTGTACTTTAAGACTTATTGAAGGACTAATAGTATGGTACCTCCAACTCAATATTTATACAATAAAAAATGATATTTTTATTTAATGCCACTTACTAACATCCTCCTCCCACTTATATTGTGGAGAAGAAGCTCATATAAATAATACTTTCCCACCAACAACAAGGGCTTCTAAAGCAACATGCTTTCCTTGTGCAGAATGTTCATAAAAATAATGTCCTTGGAATTTTTGAGTCTCCAATTTTTATTGTGTATGTTGATAAAAATGTTGCTTCCCTTGGAACAAAATGTTTGGAAGCATCCCTATATGAACCCAAATATGAGATGTCCTAGGCCTCAAAAAATGACAACTTGAGCTGAGTGGAAGGTCAAACCACCACACTCAATACTTCTGACCATCAAAAGCATACAAAATGGGCAACAAAAGTCTTGGGATTTACACATGTTGCATGTAATTATGAGCTTGCTAATTAATCTTGATATAATGTTTGAGACGTCACAAAATAGGCAGTGCTTTGCAAATTTGGAAAGAAAATATCACATTAATTTTGCCCTAAACTTGGACTAACTCCACTAGCAGTCTCTGAGGAATTACTTAACTGGAGTTATGCAACACCTCCTACCTTATCATTGTCCAACTTCACCATGGAAGATGGATCTAAATTATTAGTAACTCTAGCATCCAAAGTGATAGTGAGGGGAATACCATATTAATATAATACATTGAATATACTACTATTTCAAATGGGTTTCATTCTTCAAGATGCAAATATCATTTTTTTAAATTGTGCTTTACTTTTAGAAACATATTCAAGGAACCTCCTTCAATTTAGTTGCCAATTTTAAGGGTTAACTATTCTACCAAAATCTGATAGGACATGAACCAACCTCATCGCCTTGAGGCTTTGATTTTGGAGGGGCATAACATATTAGGAATAGAACCATGTAGGATGTATTAATGCATTTTTTTTAATTGTAACCAAAGAATTTTATATTAGAAAAATCTATGTTAGGATGGCATATTTGAAATATAAAATTTTAAAATTTTAGATAGAAGAATCCTATCAGAATAAATTCCCTAAATAAGTTTATTTTATGTTATTGACTATTGCATGGGGATACATATTTTCATCAAAGATGATTTCCTACTAATCTCTATAAAAAAAATTCCTAGAATTAGTACATAAGAACACTACATTAAAGGGACTTGGAGATTGTGGGCATTCATTCCTCATACCAAAGTTATACTTTTTACTTGGGGATAGAGTATTCAAGTCCTTGAAGAACTTATTGACTGAAGGAGAAGACACAAAATCCAATGAAGTGGGAGAGGTCTACCTCTGATGACTATATCGTGTTCAATTATTAAGTTGTCCACCTTCAACCAGAAAGCCTCTATCACATCATTTAAGAATTTTTTTGAATGTATATATTGGATGATAGTTTTCCAGAGAAGACCCACCTATGATTCAAATCACAATTTTTTTATTATCATAACATATGGGGTTATTTAAGCAAAATGTAGGAATCATCCAAGGGGGATAGGGTTAGCTTTTAGGTAGAAGACCCGCGGTGAGCCATGAAAGCAAAACCATTGATTAGATAGTACACAAAGAGAGGAAAAAGAATGAGGATGATAGGCACATTTGCTAAATGAAAAGAATGCCCAAAAATATGAATTCCCCATAATGTTAGTTTCCTGATTATGGGTGAAAAGGAAATTGAATTCATAGGCCATTAGATAAAGAGCCTACAGGCAATCATAATTTCATTTCAAAATGAATGTATTAATCAGAGAAAATGAAATACATAAAGTGTTGAGCAAGGTGTGTGCGGTACATACCATGAAGTGACCAAGGAGAAGTAGAGAATTTGGGTGGGGCATTGAATTAAAGCAACATGTGTAGGGGTGACAAAGGGAGACCACATGGATGTATGTGCCACATGTTGGCCAAGAGGGAGGGGAATTTACAAGACAAGAAAAATGGATATCCTCCCACTGATCAAGAGAATACCCAATAATTCAAGAATATATTTATTCATTTAATGGTATGAATTATGATTTTTATTTGAAGCACCTAATAAAATGTAACTTGGGCAAAGGAGATCAAGAGGGCGTTGAACATTGAATTATGGAAACAAGGTGAGAATAAGAGGAATATGAGCCTAATTGTAGATTCTAATGGTGTTCTTGGAGACTACAATTATGGTGAGTTTCAAAATGGATTGGATGGAAGCAACTCTTACTTGAAAAAAATCATAGGCTTCTACCAGGTTATTTGAGGCCAATCGCAAACTCAAAGAAAAGGAAAGGACGTGAGTTCCTCTTGGGTCATAAAGCACTCCTCCTACACTTTCCATGCCTAGGTTTCACTTAAAGTCTTAATCAAAAAATATAATGTGTTGTACCTTTCTTTCCATTTCTAAAACTCAAGAGGGGAAATATGAAGCTATAAATTTGATCTTACTATAGAGTGTGTTGCCTTTGATATTTTAATATGAAGAGATTGGAACCATTCCTATTCTATGTTGTCAACTATTACTATTCTATGTTTTCCATAACCTAAGGGGTATTAAGTTTAATTTTTTAAGGTATTTAATTGCTCTGAAAAGAGAGAAAATTCCATTGCAACTATTTTCCCTACATCAGGTTTTACATCTTGGAAGATAGATCAATGTTTGGTGAGCCAAATTTTCCAGCATAGATATTTATGAAGTGTAGCTACGGATCTTGGGAAAAGAGGTTTGTTGTGAAATGATCCTTTGTAAGATTTGATCCATCTGTCAAGAAGAGAAGGAGAGGAAGGACATTTTACTCTATGGTAAAGTCCCTCCAAAACAAACTACCAAGCTTGTGAGGATTCTCCTAAAAGAAGATAGAGGGAACACTTGGAGGGTTCGTTCATACCTCTTTTACTTAAATTTTGTACAATAAGAATCTTACCATGAGCCAATTTCCAACATAATATATTCATTTTTGGAATACCATTAGTGTGCCATATTTATCTCCATACACCTGATTTAGGGGGAATCAAAGATTTGAAGAGAAGTGTTTCATAACACCTTTTTTTGTATAATTTTGTGTAACCCAACTCCTGGAATCTTCCTCAAATAATGACCTTGGAGCACATCCTTGGAGAGTAGAGAAGAAATATGGAAGAATAATATGAAGTTGTCTAGTAACTTCTCCCAAATTCCAAATTTTCCATACTCCAGATGGGAGGGATCAATAAGATATGTCATAAAAGGAGGATTTTCCCTAGTCATGAAGCCATGATTTCAAAGGAAGGATGGGAGGGATAGAAGATATGGGGGGGCCTACCGTTATGTTACCATTCAAAATACTAATGAATTTCCCATGATTCAGAGTCCATGAGAGATTCTCTTGAATGGGAGGAGAGGATGTGTAGAGAAAATTCCAAATTTGTGAACCATTAGAGGGCCAAAGAGTCTAATCATAATAATGGTTTCAGTCTCTAGAGAGGAATTTTCTATAAATTTCTTTATTTAACTTGTTAAATTTGTTCTTGACTAATCGCCACAAGAGTTTAGCTCCTAAGGTTTGGTTGACCGAAAAGGGTCTTTTATTCCTATCCCACCATGAGATTTGGGGGCTCTCACTATGCACCAATTCACCAAATGAAAATTCTTGTGGTTTGTTTTTCCTCCTTCCCAAAGTAATTCCTGTATCTCTTTAGCTATAGCTTGTTTCAATCCCATAGGGACAAGGAGAGAGGATAACTAGTAAATTGGATAAGTCAAGAGGATCAATTTTAAGAGAACAAGATGTCCAAATGGATTTAACCACTGTGTAGCAATTTGTTTTTTTGGATAAGGTGCAACTAATGGATTCAATATTGGAAATGAAGGCTAAGTGAAATTTAAAAGTATTTAATGGTGCACTAGTTTTCTTGAAAGGGGCATTGAAGTATTCTATCTATGGAAATGAGAGTCCAGTGATTTGATGTTCGAATCATGGGTTTGGCTCTTGGTACAATTAATTAATCCAACTAAGATATTAATTGTGATATTTATCTTCATCTCATTTTCTTAAGAAAATATCATGGAAATCTAACCAAGAACTTTTGGAGTTAGTTACTAGATCTCTAAACCTATAGTACTGAATGGTTGGTTGACTTATGCCTTTGAAGCAACCCTTTTGAAGGCCATTGGAGGTGGGGATTCACTTCTTCGGGGATTTTACCATGGTTTCTTGGGATCTATGCTAATT
Organism: Pinus tabuliformis; assembly: GCA_031772625.1. Classification (NCBI taxonomy): domain Eukaryota; kingdom Viridiplantae; phylum Streptophyta; class Pinopsida; order Pinales; family Pinaceae; genus Pinus; species Pinus tabuliformis. The sequence continues at coordinate 1,404,019,101 of CM062819.1, forward strand.
TTCAACCTTTATGTCCACTAGAAGGAGGATTTATGGTTTCCTGTGCAATTTGTTGGGGTGAAGACACTTTACAATCCAAAATGGAAAAAATAATGAATGAAAAAAGAACAAATCTTTCTCTTTCAATGAAAACTATATGGAGGGAGGACGACATATTTTTTATTTTTCAACCTTGTATAATAAAATAGCAACCTTACGCTCTCTTAACAACCATCCAACATGTGCCAGAATAATTCTTATGCAACCCACAAAAGAAGATAATTACAATAATGAAACTTCTAAAGAGACACTCAATTTATTTTATGCTATATTGTTTCTAAAATGCAAATGTTCGCTTAGTCCAATAAATAAAAAATCTAAAATTCAAACCAACAAACTTATGAAGTTTCAGGGTTGTATGATATTGGTAGAGATATTCACAAGCACACTCCAATGTCTATGCTAGATACGATCACCCAAAACTTCATAAGAGATGTATAGGTGGCATGCAAACATTATGATCTCAAACATGAAACCATCAAAAGGGCTCTACAAGTCACAACTAGATCTGTTCAAACTTGCCAAAGGTGTTTCCCAAGTCACTTTTCACTAGATGACAAGCTCAAGCATCTCAAACAAAAAAATTCTCTGAAAGTGAGAAAACCCTCAATTTCACTTATTAACACACTTAAATATCAAATAAGAGGCCCATCCAAGAGTCAAATCACTATTAAAAAATAAAAAATAGCCTCTCAAACTTAGTGGACAAACATATCTAAAGAGGAAGAGGGAAAAAATCCCAAAAAATGCACCTATAGGAGGCAGTCACATATTGTTAGTACAACAACAGGTGATCAAATAGGGGCATTCACATCTTTCCAATATAATAACATGTGATAAATCACTCTATCTCTCAAGAAATGGCATGATCATGCTTAAAATTTGTAAAATTCACTCGAATCTAGCCTAGATATAAGATATTTTAAGGATATAAACACCTAGATAGCAACTCAATATGAAAAACAGATGCAAAACACCCTCAAAAATAAGAGAGGGAAAAGGATTTTCGAAATATAATGAATAAACACTAGATCCTTCCACAATGGAGTTTCCACTTATGTTAAGGAGAAACATTAATGTAGACAAGTGAGCACTCCCTTAGATATTACATTGATCCAAGACAAAATGTGTGATAGACTACAATGCAATTTTACATTATATATGATGCAATCAATCCTAATACATGCTAAGTAAATGGAGAATATGGCCCATATCCTTTATTTGATAGTTTTTATTACATAGTCCTGGCTATGATAGCCCCAAATATCTAGCACCAACTCCTAGCACTTTCTTCCTACAAACAAGAGAACAATAAAACCAATATAAAACCATTTCAAGCAATAGGAATATTACCTACTATTAGATCTAACCTAATCTACTCAAGGAAGGTTATATCTACCATTTTTTTTGCCATAAAAGACTGAATACACAAGCTAATCAAAGGGAAAACCATATAGATCTATATCCATAATAAGAGACACATTACATCAACCAAGTTTTTTTTACCTTGAGTCCCAATTAAAGGTCTCCTAGATTCTTACTCCAAATACTCCTTGGACCTCACACAAAGATGAATTCTCTATGCTAAGCCCTGGTATTGCACCAAAAATGTTGCAAATCCTAAGGGCTCCTTAACTCAAATTATCAAACTGGGGTTTGTACAAACTTAGAGGTGACAATGCTATATGCACACCAGATTGGATCCTACTCATGCCACCCTTAGTCATGACATTAGATAAAAGTGCTCAGAGACCATTCCTCCTACTGAATTAAAATGAAATCTCGCTGATGAAGGTACAATTGAAAACTAATTCTAGCTATGAAATTCCATTTACTCAACTTGTAGATGCTAATTAATCAATTCATGAAAGGGAAAGGGCTAATATACTTGCAGAAAGGAAGTTATTTTATCTTGCAAAGTTCATCGAACTACCAAATATACATGTAGAAAGGAAACTACTTTATCTTGCATAATTCATTAAACTACCAATCACAATTGCATGTATCATCTACCCAGTTCAGAATTGCTTGAAAATCATAAGCCTACTTGCATCATACTTGTGATGAAAAAAATAATTCTAATTTGTTTTGCAGTGAAGAAAATGAATGGTTAGAGTGGCCTAGGAGCTTCCCTTGATCATAAAATGACAACTAAGGGTCATTATTCATCTTTATAGAGGTAAAGTCGAAGTGGGGATAAAAAATGGTGAATAAAATTGGTGCTACAAGCTTGCTACAGGTGGCTTCTACAAGAGATCCTGTATTGCTATGGGAGGGCCTGTAATCCTATAGGAGGAATTCTGAGTGGCTTTTGTGGGTGAAAATGATGTCTTGAGGGTATGGAGAGGTGGATGGAGGTTGAAGAAAATGAAGGTAGGTTGGGTTGAGCCCTCTAGCCAAGCTCATGACCTCTCAAAGATCTGTCTTTCACTAGGATGAATGCTCACAATGTCCTAAGTTTACTAGGAAAAATGACTTATGAAAACAGAGTTTTGGGACAAAATTGAAGGTGGAAAGAGAAGATGAAGGAGTCCAATATGGAAGTGGTAAAGGTGCCCTTCCATGCAGATAAACACATCCTTGCAATAAATCACATTCATACATCCATTGATCATCAACAAAATGAGATAACTTATGATGGAAAAGATGAGTTGAATTTAAATGACATCTATTTTAGGCCATAACACTAATATAATCACTAAAATGAATTCTAAGCTACAGAAAGCAAATGAAAATCATAAGAAATAACATTCATATATTTCCAAGAAATCATAAACACAATATTTTTGGACAAAGGTTGTGAATCCTTCCACTCATTCTCCCACAAGAGAGGTGATGTCGAAGCTTGCAAACACAAGTTTTTGTAGCTTAATCTCTATTGAAATGAAAGAAACTATGATATGCTTGGAATCGAGAACAAAACGCAAGTACAAAAAGAGGGACCAAAGCCTCTGGGTTGGGCCCAAACTCAAGGGTCTCAGCCCTCTGAAACTAACTCAGATGCAACTTAAAATCCAACTCCTCATTATCAAAAGTAAAGGTCTCATACATCATATAAAAGTTCGAGATGACAATGTCAAGCTTTAATCTCAATAGCTATACCTAGCTGAATAAAAACTTTGAAGCCTAATGATATTTTCTTCTTGTTTATTTATACAAAAGGGTAGCTGATAGTATCTCCCTTGAAAATAGGAGTGATTCCCTCCTTGATCTCAGAAATGGTGGGTCTTTTCCCTCTTGAGCTTCACTTTGGCTGGGAGTCACTCAGCTACCAATGAATTTGAACTGATGAGAGAGTATGTTTTGATCCCAAGCCAAGTTAGGGAGTTAAGGAGGTGGGAAAACACCCTAGATTCTCTCCTGGTTGTCTCCATCAAGGCCCTGCATAATAATGACCTAAAAAAATCTTCTTTTTCCTGCAATTAAACCACATTAGGCCACAAAGTATGAAAAACATGTTTTACTCCTCTTACTAAGCATAATAGAACAAAAAATGTGAATTAGTGTGATACAAGGATAGTTTTAAGGCTGAAGGATGGCATGGTGTTCTTCAAAATATACTTATTTATGGGACTCATCATCACCCCCTTGTTGAAGGTGTTTCTCATCCTATGAGAAACTTAGTCATCCATGTGAAGCTCTTTCATGGCCTTGGTGGCCTCCCTGACATCCCAAGGCTCCTAAGATGGTGTGCTCTCTTGTGGGTAAAACCCTGCATTCCTTTCTATCGTAGTCCACTCCCTCTGCTCCTTTGATTCATCTCTTCCTTATAGTAAGCCTAACAACAATGGTGGACTGAGTTTGCATCCTATCCACCTAATTTTCATCCTCTGCATGATTCTCTTGTACACTGGTGTTCTCTCCAAGGCATTCCTTATCCTTTCAAGGGAGTGGTATTCTCTTACTTGTAGACAATGGGGTAAGGCATGCCATCTTCTTTGGCAAGCTTGCGGACTCTCTGTTCCCAACATTCTAGAGGTGTCTTCAAAGTGTAGGATGGCTTACACTTGGGTAGAAATGTATTTGGGTGCTAAAGAAACATCATTGGAGATGAGGCTATGATTGTTGATGATAACCTTAGGGCTCACTAGATCTGCTCTGATATACAAGGGTTCCTTCTCCTCCTTTGTCATTACCTTTTTCACCTCCTCAGCCCTTGTCTCCTCATGAGTCAACCAAGATGCTAAATCCATTAGCTTCATGTCTCCCAATCTTGAATTGGGATCCCAAAAATTTAGATTTGTCAAAGTGAGATTATGCATATAGAATTCAACTAACTTTTCCCTGTCTTCCATATTAGTTTGGTTGCAAAACTCAATAAAATTCTTGTAGTCCTGAAAAGGTAGAGACCCATATTGTGCTAGAGTTTTTATTTGGAATTGCAACCACTATTCTTTGAGGAAGAGAGAGTAAGACTTTGATGGCTTCCTGCATTGAAAATCTTCCATAGAGAGACTTGCCATGGTGGCAAGTTGTGTTTCTTTCTCTTGCAGCCTCTCTCTCAACCTTGTGTTTTTTGTCTGTAGTAGCTCCTTCATAATATACTTGTTCATTCTTAAATCACTTAATTCCTTAACTATTTCAATGAATTTCTCTTCCATGAGGCCCACATCTTCCACATTCTTGGATTTGGAAATGTGAATCCAGCTGTGGGTTTTGCCTCTCTCTATCTCCAACTCATAGAGGAGTGGGATTGCAAAATTTTCAGGGATAATCATTCCTCCTTCAATAAATTTGTAGTAGGACCCCAATCTAGGTTGTGGGTCAGGCTCTTGGAGATCTTGTAGGTAATTTTCAACTAACTTTGAGGTGGTGGCTTCCCTTTGTAGCTATTTTTTGTGCTCATGTAGCTTCCCCTCTTCTTCCTATAAAAGACTATGCCCCTCATATAGCAAACCATGTCTCTCCTATAGAAAACCCTAATCCTCCTATAGCAAACCCTGATCCTCCTATAGCTTCTCTTTTTCTACTTTCTCAAAGGCAACTTGTGTCCTTGGCTTCTTGAAGGTGACTAACCTAGTGGTGGGCCTACCCATAAATGTTACATGTGACTTAGTTTTTGTTTTAAGAGGAGTGACCTCCTCAATATTTCCTTCACTGGAACCTATTTATTCTTTTTTACTTAGTGACTCCTCAATAATGATAGGGACCTTTGTAGGAGTGTGGTTTCCCTTGTCTAATTTTGGCACTCTTCCTAGTTTTGAAATATATGGGACCTTGTCTTGATTGCTTCCTTTTTGGCTTGACAGGAGTGCCCAATGTAGCTAATGTTGCAGTTACTTCCTATTCAGTATCCCTTGGAGATAGATGTGTTTGATGTGGTTTTTATTCTTATCCTTGGGGCTTATAAGTCTCCTAAGGGCTTACTTTTTATTCTACTTTCTTCTCCCCGTCTTCTCCTTTCATTTATGCTTCTCTTCCCTCTGTCTCTACTGCCTTTTTTTCCTCTTTTTTTCTCTCTTCTTCTCATGTTTTTGCTTCATCTTCCTCCTCTATTTTTCCCCTTCTTCATCCTCTATTTTTCCTTATTTACCTCCAATACTAGAGGCTAGTGTCTCTCCAGGTTTGATAGCTTAGTTTTATATGAAATTCTCCCTATCCATGTCCAAAAATTTATTCCATAGGAGAGGGATACTCAAGTGGTTCAAAGAATCCATAAATATTAACTTGATGAGGCCATGGCGAGCTACGTGCTGGTGCTTCCCTTCCTTCACCTTCTCAATCATCTCCATGATTGACTATAGGAGGAAATGGGGGACACTAAGTATTTGAGGGAGAGGCAATTTTTCCTTGAATCTCAACTCATGGAGCAATTTGAATTGGTAGGCATAAACCACACTTAATCTCCCTTCACAAATTATATATTCTAGGATATAGTAAGCTACTGCATCCGAAGGGTAAGGTATACTTTCTCTTCTTACTCCATTCTTATCCTCTACATGATTCTATTTTTAAAGGAAGAAGTTTTTCCTAGCTGTGATGCTCACTTTCTTGTCTTCTTCGCTCCACCTAATTCCTAGAGGTAAGGTGGTCACTCCGCTTATGGTTTCAGGATTGAGAGAGATGGCCAACCCTCTAATAATAGTAGTGGTACTGTCTTCCTCTTGAGAATGTGGTGCCATGGAAAATTCATGAGCAAGATCATCATAATACCCCTTTAGCAACTCAAAGAAACCCAACCACTGGTATCTTCTGAAGATGTCCACTACATGAGGGTGTTGGTGAATTCTTTTGGTGTCTGAGGGTTATCTTCTACTAAATCCTCCCCCCATTTCTTCTACTATTCCTCCTTGGTGCTATTTAGGTGTGGAATTCATTTTTTTCAAACAATATCAGTGGTGAAACAATGTTAAGTTTCTTGGTAGTAGTGAGGGAGAAGGGCGCTCGAATTGATATCAAGAAAAATGATTTTCTCTTCTTCTAAACACAACAATTTTCAAAAAGACCTCCTACTAATCAATTGACTATTACAAGATCTTAATTTTAAGCAGACTTCTCATGCAAATGGATGTAGAAATGAGGAAGGAGGGTGTCACTTACTTCTTGTCAAAATAATTATGTGTGTGCATGAAGGTTTTGAGACAATATCAAGCCACTATAACTCCTTTTTCACCTCCCAATTCCTCATGTAGATCCTCTCGACCCTCTCGTAGCACTTGCAGGTCTTCCTATAGCTTCCTCTTGTAGCACTTATATACAGGGTTTGAAACTCCTCGGTGGCACCCTATATTGTCTCATACAATAGCTCATCCTTACTCTACCTGTTTTTGGAATGAGTGATGGTGAAAATGAGGTTGAGCCCAACACATAATATCCTATTTTGGTTAAAATCTTGGAGTGCCTTAGTGACATGGAATTAACACGAGTTTCCACTTCGTTTTGAGTTGACATTTACACGTTGCATGGGTGACTTAACTCAAACTTAATTTTACTGGTCGAGGGTGGCCAATTTCACTGGCCACCTCTAGCCCATTAAAACATCTTTCTCTATTAAAACACATTTTAGTCATTTTATGTGTAGGGAAGAGGTGAGGGTTTCCATATCTGAACCTGCATGTGGATCAAAATGATGAAGATGTTTGCATCCTGGAGATGGGCCATATATCATTATGATCAAAGGAGTTGACTCTTTGACTCTTTTCTTATGCCTGTCTTCATACTTGATGATACCTTGACTGTTGATTTTGCTGTGTGTGCAAGTGCCTTTTTGATGTCCAAGCTGCAGCTACTGGTGGAAAGCCTCCATGAGGATCATGTGTCTCTTCATAGTTGCAGAAAAGGCTCCACCATTCCTTCTGGTGGTGGGAGAAAAAAACATAAGTGATTTCTGTTGTAGTTTCATAGGCTACTACAAGAGGAGTCTTCTTCTTGTAGCATTTTTTTGATCCTCCCTTGAATTCTTCAATTTGCATGATGGTTTTGAGGGAGATGATGACAAGGCATGAGGATATCATTATATCCATGAGGGAGTAGTGAAGACACTGTAGAATTATAGAGAATAAAGGTTTCTATGTTTTTTTAGAAGTAGGGAAAAGTGGAAAATTTGAGCAAATGTTTGGTGAAATGGAGTGGATGGTTGACGAGAAAATAATTGGAGGACCTTCTTTATCATTTCCTAGAGTCATAATGGTACTTTGGGATGTTCTGTGTATTTTGATATGGTGTTTCCTCATGAGATCTTCGATCAAATTTGATGTGAGTTGTGCTCCTTTATCGATGACTACCTCCCTTGGATACCCAAACTTGTAGAAGATATTTTATCTTAAAAACTCGACCACTTTCTGCTCAGCTGCTCCTTTGACTTCCTTTGTCTCAATCCACATTATCAAGTAATCAATGCACACAATGATGTACCTTTTATGTCACGATGGTGGATCAATTGGCCTAATGAAATCCATGCCCCACTTGTCAAATGGCTCTAAGGCCACTTGAGGTTGTAGGGGAATTTCATCCCTGGGTGTGGGTTTTCCCATCCTTTGGAATTGATCACATCTAGTGGTGTATCTCCTTGCATCTTGATGTAAAGTGGGCCAATAGTAACTAACCTGTAAAACTTTATAGGATATCCTTTTAGCAGAAAAATGACTCCCACAGGGTCCATAATGAAATTTTGAGAGGATTTCAAAGACCTCCTATTATATTACACATCTCCTCGAGATCTGATCTGGTCCCAATCTGAAAATATTTCCCCTAATCCAAGTGAAAAGAGAGCTTTTCCTTGCATCTTTATTTTCTCCCTAGATGATAGATTAAGAGGGAACTTCCCAACAACCAAGTAGTTGGCTATGTCATAAAACCAAGGAGAAAGCAACAAGATGGAAAAGAGGTGTTCATCTGGAAGTTGATCATCCACCATCTCCTTGTTACCTATGGGAAAGGTTAACATGGACAAACAATATGCAACCACATTTTCTTTCCCTGTTTTACCAATAATAGTCAAATCAAACTGTTGTAACAATACCAACCATCTAAGTATTCACATCATTCTTATTCATAAAATATTTAATGGCTGCATGATCAATATGAACAAAAGTTTGATATGCAATGATATAGTGCCTGAATTTGTTTAAAGAATGTACTACAACTAAGGGATCTTTTACAGTGGCAGTGTAATTCAACTCAACTTTAGACAAATTATTACTAATGAAATAGATAGCATAAGGCAACTTATATTCTACTTGTCTTAAGTTTCCCCCACAACTTTATCTGATGCATCAATATGGATATGGAAAGGCAATGCCCAGTTGGGACCCCTAAGGATGGGTGTAGTGGTTAATTTTTCTTTCAACACTTCAAGGGCCTCTTGACAATTGTTGGTCCAACAGAAATTTGAATCTTTGGCCAATAATCCAAACAAAGGTGAAGCCACTTTACTAAAGTATTTGATGAATCTCCTATAATACCCAGCTAGTCCTAAGAAACTATTGAAATCTCTTTTCTTTTGAGGGATAGGGACCCTTTTGATGATGGAAATTTTGTTTGGGTCAACCTATATCCCTTCCTTGGATATGGAATCGCCAAGGACCATCCCTTCAATCATCAGGAATTCAAAATTTTCATTACTCAGAGAGAGATTCATTTCGATTCATTTCTTCAATACCTTGCACAGATTGGAGAGAGCTTTATGGAAGTCACACCCATAAGGAGTGAAATCATCGATGTATATTTTAATAGGGTCATGAACAAGTTAAACAAAGATACTCAGGACTGCCCTCTGGAAAGTAGCATGGGCATTGCACAAACCAACTGGAAGAACTCTATAAGAATAGGTACCCCAAGGACATATAAATGTGGTATTCTCTTGGTCTTCAGGGTTGATCTGGATTTGGTTGCATCCACTAAATCCATCCAGGAAGGATAATAATTTATTCCTTGTAAGGCCATCTAGGACTTGGTCAAGAAAGGATAAAGAAAAGTGGTCCTTCTTTGTAGCCTTGCTAAGTTCCCGGTAACCAACACAGATTCTCCACTTCCCATTCTTCTTGGGAACTAAAATAATTGGTGAAACCCACTTACTATCTAAAATGGGGTATATTAACATTGCATCCAATAGCTTTTGCAGTTATTCTTTTACAATGTCTTTAATAGATAGGTTCATCCTTCTCTGTGGTTGTCACACAAGCTTGCATCCCTCCTTGATGTAAATATGATGAGTACAAACTTAGGGATGCACACCTTTCATTTCCTTATAATCCCAAGCAAAAGCATCTAAGTGTTGCCTCAACACATTACACAACTGTTCTTTCTGTTTGGACGAAAGAGAAGGGTTGATATTTAAGGTTTTGGATGGGCCAAAATCTATAATCTTGACATGTTCTCGACTTGATTCAATAGGGAATAACTTAGTCCAAGGACTACTCCCATATTATTTCATCAACTCATCAATTGGTATGGGAGTGGGAGGTTGGTTTTGAAGGATATGGTTAATGAGGTCATCTTCATCAGGTTGCCCCCCTCCTGTAACAATATCTAGAGTGAATATTGGGTAGGGGGTGGTGTGATACAATTCATTATTATTCCTCCTCTTCTAACCGCAAGGGTAAGTCATGCTCAATAGAAGGCTAAGCACGAGGATACAATACCAGTTGTTTTGATAAATGTGCATTATTAATGGTCATGCTCCCAACCCTACAAATAATGAAGGAATCAATAGTGGCCAACCATAGTCTTCCTAAGATGATAGGATAGCCATTAAACTTGGTTTTGGCTTAGAGAACTAGGAAATCAGTAGGACACTCCCAAGAGTCAATGGAGACCATAACATATTCACCAAATCCCTCAGGAGCTACTGTAGATCTATTTGCAAGTTGCAACACTATGGTGGTATTCCTCAAAGCCCCTTGGCGATTTAGATTTAGCATGGTTTCCTTAGTCATCACATTTATTACAGCCCCGAGATCAATCCGGGTATTAGGGGCTATAAGGCCATCAATGTGCACATCCATTATTGGGCTTCTAGGGTTTAGATATTTCGGGAAGATCACCGTCCCAAGCATCAAATCAAATACTTGCCCAACAACATTTAGGGTGGGGTGTCTCTTTTTCTTATCCAAGGATTTTTGAAACATTTCTCCTTGATGAGATTATTATATATGGGAACGTCTTTAATAGCCCGGAGAAGGGGTATCTTAATATAGAAATTCTTCAATTGTCCTAGAAGTTCAACCTCCTCTAGGGTGTGTTGGCTAGGGTGGATCAGCCTTTTAGGAAGAGGAGGTGGATTGACTTCAGGAACACTCTCTTCCTTCTCTTATTCAAGCTCTTCAGGTAGAGAAGGTGGTTGATTATCTGAGAGCACTCTCCCAGACCAAATGTTGATCTCTTGGATTTCCACAACATAAGAAGGATAAGATGTCTCTCCATTGTAGACCTGATGTGCTTTCTTGTTGTTCAGGTTTAGATTGGGTTGAGCAGGAATTTGAGGTTGCCTAGGTGGAGTAGGATGAGTGAGTCTTGGTTGAGGTTGGGGTGGAGGTAGTAAAGCAAGAGGCTAGTTGACTTGAGGCCTCCATCCTTATGATGGCTTGCCCCATTGAGAACATTGGGGTGGATATGGTTGAAAAGGATGGTTGACAGGCTGAGGAGGATATGGAGGAGCATAAGGCCAAGAAGGCGTTGTAGACCTGGATGGATGAGTGGAAGGGTACCAAGGTTGCAAATATGCATTCTGATTTGGATTGTAATAAGAGTAGCGTGCACCTTGCATGCCTTATTGATATGGTCAAGGTCCTTGATGCCTTCTTTGATTAATGAAGAAAAGTTTCTCTGACCCACCTTCTCCCCTTGGTATACAAATTTTAGTCCTGGAAAAGAATGACATTTGTCTATTGCATGATTTCTTCACAGACTAGGTAGACTTATATGACATTCAATTGGCATTCATCCCTAGGATGTCTTAGGGTGCATCTAGGGAAAAAAAATAGCTAGTGCCCTTTCTGCTTCCTCCTGCTTTCTTTTGTTTTGCATGGTATCCATTTGCAATGAAAAGGTATGCAACATTTCACTCTTGAAATCCTCCAACATGTTCCTATCTCATTTTTTATGGATGTTATGGAGGGAGAGGAACTGACCAAGCCTTGACTAGCCCTACCCTTCTTCCCAGAATCCCTAGAGTGATTCTTGAATACAATTTTGATTTCACCATATGATAACTGATAGATATCTTGTCCTGACCGCATGTTGAGTGTTTCCAACATATCCTCCCTGATCCATCGGAGAAGAACTAACTTGAGTGACTCATGATCAAGGGTACAGTTGGCCCTCCTATTACTGAGTTGAAATCTCTCCTTATAGCCCTCTAGGGATTCATAAAGTCCAAGAGTCATCCTAAATATTTCTTCCTTGGTTTCTTTGGACCTGCAGTAGTCCTTGTAATTTCTATTGAAGGCATGTTGCATTTGGGTAAAGGTAGTGATGCTACCCCTATACAGACCCATAAACCAGCACAAGGATGCATCTTTAAGGGTAGAGAGGAATAAATTCAATTTCTTATCATCAAAGGCATAGTCATAGGTCCTACAAAAAACATCAAATTCAAACATGAAGGTGCCATGATCCTCAGAGGTCAATCTATGGAAGTGTGGAAGGGAAGTAGGGCTTATATTCTTCATTCTAGCCTCTCCATTGGTCCTTATGATAGGGAAAACCTCAGTGTCCCTATTTTCAACCATAGTGTGGGTAGGTGAAGTGGGTCCTTCTTCTTCCCTAATAGGTTCTTAAAAAATTTCAGGTTGCTCACCTAGAGGGTCTTCTAACTCCCCTGCAGTCAGAGAGGGAAGTTCACAATCACTGAAGAAGAGTGAAGGTTGACTGTTTGAGGGTGTGGGGATTTTTGGTGAGAATTTTCCTTGATTATCCATAATCATACGAGGCATGAAAGTAATATTTTTTTGATTTTTTCCACTTTTTCAAAAACTGTATGAGAAACAAAAAACAATGATCAAGTAGAAACGACATCTACTTAGACACCTCCCTCACAACAATGCCAAAAAGTGGTGAGCCCTAGTATTTCACCAAGAATGTTGCAACTCCAAAGGGATCCTCAACTCAAATTATTAACCCAAGGTTCATAAAAACTTATAGGTGACAGTTCTATATGCAATCCAAATTGGATTCTACTCATGCCACCCTCAACCATGACATTAGATCAAAGTGCTCAGAGACAATTCCTCCTACTGAATTAAAATGAAGCTTGTTGATGAAGGTACAATTGAAAACTAATTCTAGCTATGAAAGTGTAAATTCCATTTACTCAACTTGTAGATGCTAATTAATCAATTCATGAAAGGGCAAGGGCTAATCTACTTGCAGAAAGAAAGCTATTTTATCTCACAAAGTTCATAAAACTACCAAATCTACTTGAAGAAAGGAATCTAGTTTATCTTTCATAATTCATTAAACTACTAATCACAATTTCATGTATTGAGGGTATCGAGAGGTGGATGGAGGTTGAATAAAATGAAGGGAGGTTGGGTTGAGCCCGCTAGCCAGGCTCAAGACCTCTCAGAGATTTGTCTTGCACTAGGATGAATGCTCACGGTGTCCTAAGTTTACTAGGAGAAATGACTTATGGAAACAAAGTTTTGGGAAAAAATTGAAGGTGGAAAGAGAAGATCAAGGAGTCCAAGATGGAAGTCATGAAGGTTCCCTTCCATGCAGATCAACACAACCCTACAATTAATCACATGCATACATCCATTGATCATTAACAAAATGAGATAACCTATGATGGAAAATATGAGTTGAATTTAAATAACATCTATTTTATGCCATAACACTAATCTAATCACTAAATTGACTTCTAAGCTACAAAAAGAAAATGTAAAGCAAAACAACTAACATTCATCTATTTCCAAGAAATCATAAACACAATATTTTTGGATTGAGGTTGTGAATCCTTCCACTCATTCTCCCATAAGAGAGGTGATGTAGAAGCTTGCAACCACAAGTTTTTGTAGCTTAAGCTCTGCCGAAATGAAAGAAACTATGAAATGCTTGGAATCAAGAAAAAACACAAGTAAAAAAAGATGGACCAAAGCCTCTGGGTTGGCCCCAAACCCAAGGGTCTCAGCCCTCTGAAACTAACTTAGATGCAGCTTAAAATCCAACTCATTATAAAAAATTAAAGGTCTCATACATCATATAAAACTTCAAAATGTTAACGTCAAGCTTCAATCTCAATAGCTACACCTAGCTGAATAAAAACTTTGAATCCTAATGAGCTTTTATTCTTGTTTATTTATACAAAAGGGTAGTTGATAACAAATCCCTTGAAAATAGGAGTGATTCCCTCCTTGATCTCGAAAATGGTGGATCTTGTCCCTCTTGAGCTTCACTTGGACTGAGAGTCACTTGACTGCCAATGAATTCGAACATACGAGAGAGGATGTCGTTCTCCCAAGTTGAGTTAGGGAGTTAAGGAGGTGGAAAACCCCCCTATTTTCTCTCCTAGTTGTCTCCATCAAGCCTCTGCATAGTAATGACCTAAAAAATGCTTATTTTTCCCACAATTAAACCACATTAGGCCACATATTATGACAACAACATTTACTCCTGTTACTAAGCATAATATAACAAAAAATGTGAATTAGTGTGAGACAAGGATAGTTTTAAGGCTGGAGGATGGCATGATGCTCTTCAAATAATACCTAGTGATGGGACTCATCACTCTGATCTATAAAGGTTGTTGCTGAAGAGTTTTGTTGAAGATTCGACTAACACCTAAAGAATCAACAAAATAATAAAATAAATTAACAAACATTTTTATGACTAAATAATAATTAAAAAGACTTGAGTGCATGAATACCTGAATGATATCCTCTTGGTTTTGAGAATAATTTATTGGAGTAGTCTAATCTTGGAGGAAACCTCCCTCGGTTTGAAAGAGTAGTAGGGAAGTCAACAATGACGTTGTTGTTTCTTTGTTGGATCGAGGGAGGTTTACTACAATATTATTCGAACCCTAATTTATTCTCTATTGAACAGGGCCAACCACGTGAAGGTGGAAGCTCTTATGGCCCCTCCCATAAACCCTGTACCTTCAAAATGGAAAAACATGCACAAGGAATCTCCATATTTCATTTGTTTTCCTCTTCTTGACAAATACAACATTCAACCATTGTAGCATCTCCACAATCCATTAGTGATTGTGGAGATGTTAGAATTGATGAATATCGTATTTGTCAAGAAGAGGACAACAAAGAATATACAAAGATTCCTTGTGATTTTTCTTCCATTTTGAAGGTACAAGGTTTAGGGGAATAGATAATAGGGGTTTGTATAAAATAATAAACGCCAAATATTCCTACTGCAATCTCCTCTAGTAGTTGTTCTACTAATTCAACCAACACTTAAAGAATCAACAAAATAATAAAATAAATTAACAAACATTTTTATGACTAAATAATAATTAAAAAGACTTGAGTGCATGAATACCTGAATGAGCTCCTCTTGGTTTCAAGAATAATTTATTGGATTAGTCTAATCTTGGAGCAAACCTCCCTTGATTTGACCTAGTAGTTGTGAAGTCAACATTGAATTTGTTGTTTCTCTATTGGGTTGAGGGAGGTTTGCTCCAAGATTATTCAAATCCTATTTTATTATCTACTAAATAAGGCCAATCATGTGAAGGCGGAAGCTCTTATGGTCCCTCCCCCCTGCAAATCACTCTCAATTCCCTAGTACCCAATTTATCTACTAGAAAATAGTTGAAAGAAACACATTAAGGTTCATGCATAAACAATAGAGAAACAAAAAAAATCATAAAGAAACATACGTGGTTTTGTACATAAAGAAACATATAGAAATCATTCATTAACATATAACATTACTTAATTAATTAATTAATCATAGACATAAAATATTTCATGTCAGTAATTTTTATCATCAAAAATATGTTTTCATAATATGATACATGATGTTTCTAATTATATAACTAGTTCAAACATCATTTTCTTCTTCCCCTTCAGTTTTCATTGCCTCTAGAAGTCTTCTTGACAACATGGTTGGGTTCTCATGACATGGAGGCTGCTACAAGGGGGGCAAATGATTAATTGCAACAAGAAATAAATATCAAATGGATATTTTTTTATTACTATTACAAGTATTTAATCAATAAAAAGAACATTAGAGTGTTCTTTACCTGCTTGAGTAGCGGAGGTAGGCGGAGTAGTTTCTTGTCTAGCCTCATCCTTTACATGCTCTGGAGCTGAAATATGAAAGATTATAATTAAAACACCATTTGGAATTAAATATTTTTAATTGTAATCCTCTTTATAAATGAATAAAAGGTAAGGCTACCCAATGATTCAAAGAACCCATTCAAAGGCAATATCACTGAAGTAGTTCATGAATACTAAAAAATATGTTTGCAATGTAATTATTTACCTTGTGCACTAGTTGATACCATTGGAATGGATTATTTGTGGTCCTATTCTGGTAGAGGATCGTCATTTACGACATGCTATGCCATTCAAAGCACAAAATTTATAAGTAAACAATCATAAAGTATCGTCGTAAAATTTATAAGCACAATTGCAAAATTACCATCGTGGGCCTCGTCTGAAGAAATATCATGGGGTTGCATGGGAGCACCATGTTATGGATACACTCCACTATCAACGGATTACTTGTTGATATTGTTGCTCCCCTTCTTAAAACATATAAACACATTAAATCTATGGACGATATCAAACATGATTGTATTTTATATGTAATGAAACATTAATGTGGAATAGTTTTTATTTACATGTTCGTCAAACTAGATCTTGGAGTTTGTCACATTTTTATTGCCGATCAACAAAAACTTGAAATTTGATCTAGATTTAAACAAGAACGCAACAAATTACAGAGATAACCATAAATACAGAGATGCAACAGAAATAATACTTCATTTCATTAATGTAAAATACTGAAATATGCTTACAAATAGAAATGGAAATAAACTAGCTCGGGCGATGGTAGCTTTTCTCTGAAAAGAGATGTGGCAGTGACATGCCTCTGAACTGTGTTACAATGAGGCTCGAAGGCCTATTTATTGTTCACAAACAATGGAAAACCTTAAACATCCAAAAACCTAACCCTAGGAGATGAAGCGCCTAACTATGGGCTCCGTTTGGGTAAATTGTTACACCAACTTCCCAAGGTCGTAACTTTGGCATACGATCTCCGTTTGATGCACACAATACCTTGTTAGAAAGATCTATCTGAGGACTACAACCTTCAAATAACCAACAATGGTCCACTAGCCATGTTGAGCCCCATTTTCCCAAAAAACATCGTTTGGGGCCTCAAAAAGGCTCAGGAAGTTCAGGACTCGAAAAACTGCCAAAATTGTAAATTGTGCTACAAATAAGGAAACTAAAAAACTGAAAGAAACAATGGTGGGGGTCTAAGTGGAATAGGTGGGTTGCCACCAATATCCACCTGGATCAAAATCCAAACTTGAAACTAAGATGGAAGTATTCCTATGTGGCTTGGGTTCTGAACTCATCGACCTCCAATGCATGATTATTGATTCTTGTTATTGGCTACCACAATTACAAGACAATTGGAAGGTGATAGAACAAATAATACTGTTAAGATGTTTGGGTACTTACAATTCATGCCTGTAACTTCAAATAGATGCCCTAGCCTAGTTTGTGTTTCCCATGTTTCTCAACCCTTGCCTTAGTTTCTTTTGAAGTGTGGGGAGCCTATGAAAAGTTTCAAGTATGTTATACTCCACAAATTTTATTTAAAACTAAAGAAAATTAAAATATTGAATTGAAAATTTAATTTACCTTGGTACATAAGGTGGTGTTTTTCCTCCTTTTCTTAGTTTCTTCTCCTCTGCGTTGACGATGAGGGATTCCATTCCCTAAGAAGAATCATGGACATACACTCATACCACAATACAAATATACAAATATACAAATATACCACAATTTTATTGAAGGTATCTACCCCAAATAGACCTTCAAGGTAGTCCATAAGCTCTTTCTTTAGGTTTGGATTTTTGGATTTCCAACCTGTACATATGGTCGGCCCAAAAATCAACAACGAATTTTCATTTATGTGTTTATAAAACAAGTTATTTCCTACATGCAAAAATATATGATCATTAGTTTGAAAATAATAATCTAGAAAATTTATGTTTGAGAAAGACAACTTGAAACATTTAAAACTTTAGAAATTACTCAAGATTTTTGGTGTTTTTATTGGAATTCCTTCCTCATTCACCAAAAATGTGCACATAATTTTCCTTATGCTGATAACACATGACGATCCAGGAAATGAACCCATTATGTCATCAATAGGGTCATCTTTGTCACCAACTCCAGAAGTTGGTTGTGTGTTTGCCTCTGGGGCGTGTGCTCATGGGTCAAAGCCAAAAATATGGACCCAATCTGATTATTGGGACTATTATCACTCGAAGGTGGAGAAGAAAATAACCTCACACATATGTGTTGGCTCATGGTGGCTAGATGTTGCGCTGTCTCCGCTAAATAATTCTTTGGAAGAAAGAAAATGCTTTTTCGATTAGATAATGTAAAAGTTAAAACCAAACTTTCATAATTCAACTTATGAAATAAAAAAATTCACTTTAAAATATGGTTATTGCCTCATATCTCTTAAGATCTTCATTCAAGATGTGCATCCCATGTTTAATCTCAGGATTTTTATCTCCAATAAAAATCAAACGAACAAGTTCTTTGTTTGCTTTAGCCACAAGATTTTCGATTGTTCTGTTTGGGTCGGGAGAATTGAACAACTCATCCTCATCAAACCAATCATGATCATTGTGTTCATGTCCCCCTGTTATGAAACCAGCTCACAAAAAGATAGAAAAGAAATATAAACATCTTAGAATTCAACCTCTTCGAGGGGGCAACCTCCTTTACATTACACAAATGAACAATTCTTGGATGATACAAATGACAAGACCTCCTTTCTATATATAGGAGTCTAAGGGGTCATAATATAATCAAAGCCGACATAACAATAATAATATAAGGGCACAACAATAACAATAGTGGGCTTCTATGGGGCACAATAATAACAATATGGGGACTACATGGGCACAACAATATAATAAGGGGGTTGCATTAATAACAATAGGGGTTACACTAGTAGTATAGGGACCTAACATGCCCCTCTCCTTCAAAAAGTGTTGTCCTCAACGCTTGAGTAGTTCTAGATTCTTCTGTATAAAGTTATCATCCATCCATGTGGAATCTTCAGCGGGTAAGTTCTTCCACTTGATAAGATACTCTAAAATTGATTGATTTCGTAGCTGTTGATTTCTCAGTTCTGTGACTGCTTCAGGTTCCAATATGATTTTTCCTTCCTTGTCAAGTTCTGGAAATATTGTTTGAATTGGGATCTTCTGCAACTTTTGAATGAGTTCCCACCCTGCTTCGTCATTCTTCCATTCATCCCTTGCTTCGTTTATCAAATTTGGTTGGATAATTATACCAACCTCTAGCATTTCTGCAACCATACATTCAATTTCACTCCTTTGGGCATATGGATATCTGTAAGGCCTGATTTTTGGAGGAACACTTCCTGGAATCAAATGAATAACATGATCATGATCACGAATAGGTGGGAGGCCTTTGGAAGTCTCAAATACCTTGGAATGATTGTCCAAGACTTTTTGGAGATCTAGAGAAATAGATGATTTTGATGTGGGAACCTCTAGCGAACATAATTGTGCAATTATTCCTCTTTGTTCTTTCTTTAGAAGCTTTGTCATTCCATTAGAGCTGATTATCTTTCCCAATTTCCCTGTGATACCCCTTAATTCAACTTCCTTTCCTTCCGAAGAAAATTTCATGAAAATTTCTTGAAAATTAAAAGCTATTGTATCTAAGGATTGTAGCCATTGGACTCCTAGTACAACATCAACACCACCCATTGGAATGGAAAGCATTGGGCTATTCAATACATATTCTCCCATGGATAGCTTGATATTATGGCACTTTCCAGAGCAATTTATGGTTCCTCCACTTGAAAACATCACTTGAAACTCTTGTGCTGGATATGGAAAGCAATTCAATTCCTTGGCTATCTTACAATGAATAAATTATGGGTATTTCCCAAATCAATCAACACTATTACCTTTTTCTTCTTGATATGTCTTTCTATCTTGATAGTTTGAGGAGTGGTAATTTTGGCCAATGCATTACAAGATATGGTCGACTTCATTTCTTCTTTCTCTAGGGTTTGTTCCTAGTGTATATCCTCTTCTTTTGACGTTTCTTGTTCCTTTTCTTCCTCGTCTTCACAATCTATGTAAATTAATTTCTTCTCAGCACACTTATGATCTTTAGTGTATTTTCTATCACAACTGTAACAAATCCCTTTTTCTCTTTTTTCTTCCAATTGTTGTGGTATCAACCTTGTAGGTTGTGAAAGGCTAGGGGCAACAACACTTACATAGTTGTGAGTGGTAGGCTTCCTTGTTGCCATAATTTTGCTTTCCATTTTTCTTGCCAACCTGAATGCCTTCTCCAATGAATCAGGTTCCCAAAGGCGAACCTCATGTTGGATTTTATCCTTTAAAGTCCCTATGAACACATCAATCATATGCTCCTCTGGAATATCTTTTACCCTTATGTTCAATTTTTGGAAGTCCTCAACGTGCTCCATCATTGAACCCTTTTGTTTGAGATTTATCAATTGGCTAAAAAAGGTTTTGTTTTTTGTATCCTCATAATGTGCTATCATTTCTTCCGCAAAAATTTCCCAAGTGACAATTTTTTTATGAGAGAAAAGCCATTGATACCATACAAACTAATTTGGTTCCAAATATAAAGTTGCAATACGTACCTTTTGTGTGTTTTTCACATTATGGAGATCGAAAAATTGCTCCATCTGTAGTATCCATGTTCCGGGATCCTTGCCATCAAACTTCCTCATATCGATCTTTGGAACATGGTGGGTCTTCAATCCAACGTTAGAGTATCTGGAATCATGATTAACATTTATTTTGTTATCATGATGAGTTTCCTTTACTACCTTTTCTCCGTTTGTAAACATTTCTTGTAGCAACTTTGTCAAATCTGTCTTCAACTCGTCTATTTTTCCTTCCATCTTAGCTTCCAATCCATCCATCTTCGCTTCCAAACCATCCATCTTAGCTTCCACGACATTCATCTTAGCTTCCATGTATTTCTTTAAACCATCCATTTTATCTTCCACGTCTTTCTTTAAACCATCCATCTTAGCTTCTGTTACTTTTTGTGAGAGTGAATTTTGTTGCACTTGGTCTCGTAATTTTGATATATCATGTTGCATTTCTTCCTCTTTTTTCACTTTGTAAGAGCTCGATATTGAATCTGTTGTATCTCTATAATTGCGGCTCTCCAAGATCTGAAATTACTTCCTACGATAGTCCTCTGATTCCTCTTTCCAATGCCACCAGTCTGATCAAAATTGGATTCTCCAAGGAAGAGTTATTCCCAATCTCCTAAGATGACCTGATTATATAATGTTTCAGTAGATAGAACTTGTACGACGTGCCACATGTCACTGTTTCGACCTTCGGATCTAAAAATTATACACATAAAACTACAGTCCATCCTCTTTCTGTAACTTCTTACGAAATTTCAATCTGATGCTCAAAGAGAAAGTTATGACGATTTTCCCAAGGTCACCTGTTTAGAATGTAATTTAGGATTCTGCAAAAACCCTAACTTCCTCATATTATATCTCTGAAAATATAGTGACACAAGATCTGAAATTTGGACCCAAGCTTCACCAAGATTTCAGCTCAAATGGGTTTTAATTTCAGAGTCTGACCCTTCGTAGAAAAAAGATTTATAGTGAAAATTTCATGATGACTTGTTTCAGATGAAATTATGGAACTTGCAAAAACCCTAACTTCCTCATATCATATCTCCAAAAATATAGCGAGATAAGATCTAAAATTCAGACCTGAGGTTCAGACTGATTTCTTCTTAAACGGGTTTTTTTTTAGCTTATGAAACTTTCTAGAGAAAATGTTATAGCGAAAATGCCACGATGACCTGTTTGGAGCAGTGAAACCCTAGAATCCAAACCTATGATACCAAATTTTATGAAACCAGCTCACAAAAAGATAGAAAATAAATATAAACACCTTAGAATTCAGCCTCTTCGAGGGGGCAACCTCCTTTACATTACACAAATGAACAATTCTTGGATGATACAAATGGCAAGACCTCCTTTCTATATATAGGAGTCTAAGGGGTCATAATATAATCAGAGCCGACATAACAATAATAATATAAGGGCACAACAATAACAATAGTGGGCTTCTATGGGGCACAATAATAACAATATGGGGACTACATGGGCACAACAATATAATAAGGGAGTTGAACTAATAACAATAGGGGTTACACTAGTAGTATAGGGACCTAACAACCCCATACTACAATATTTCAACAAAATAAAAGTTGTTTTGATTATTTAAACAAATAATCAATTTCACATTTAATGTAATTAATCAAAATTGTTAATTGTTTACTTGTTCTGACTATGTTGGATTTTTTTCCATAATCATCCTGCCTCATTATAATATAAATTTTGGCTTAATAAATATATAATAAATTAGATGAAGACCAAATTTTGACTTTGGTTAGTTGGATCATATATACACATTCTTATAAAATAAAAATTAGCTATAGATTCATTTATTTACCCCTAAAAAATGAAAATTTAAAATAGATATAACTTTTTGATACGCTGGTCATATGATGTTCTTTGGCCATGAAATTTGGATATGTACTGCCCCCATAATCGCAATGCCAACTGCATCTATTTGATTCAAGTTGTAATTGATCAACAACTCTTCTCCTGCAACAACTCTTCTTCTCCAGGGATTGTGTCAAACCTGGAAGGTAATATTCAAAAATATTACAATTGGGTTATAAAATATTAAGACTAGATCATAACACTCTTGTAGAACTCATGGAAATAATTTGATTTTTATTAGCCTCGATGATGAATTTGACTTCATTCTTCAAACTAGGGCTAAGAAGGCTAGCATTTATTTTTTCCACCTCCTCCCTAAAATCTAGAAAACTTCCTTGATAGGGCTAAATCTTAGAGCCCACCTCTAAATGGCTTCAACACCAATTTTATGCTAATCTCTTATTTATAAAAGAAAAAATAGTTGATTGATTTTTTAAATCTAATAAGAGATCTCATTGGAATACCCATTAAAATCAATCATCAATTCCCATTAGCATCAATCATCAATCATTAATTTGTAATGGTCCATGAATTTAATATTCTTATTTAATTAAGCACTTCATGAATATGAGTCTAGGATTCAACCACTAAGATGGAGGGAAAATGCAAGAGCTCTCTATGTCTAGGGTAATCCTAGTTGCCACCCTTGACTCAGTCTACAGGATTTGTGCTACCACTCGACTTGGTTTGCAGGATTCCCATCACCTCCTTTAGCTTGGTTTGCATGGTTTTCCATTACTTCATGTTATTATGGCTGTGAGATCTTGTCATTCATGTGAACCTCTTACTGGATAGGGTTGGCTCATATTGCTTGCATGTTCCCTTGAGTGACACAAGTTTCTCCTCCTTGATCTGGATCCTAATTGATGCAAGTTAGTTCTATGAATCTGAGGTTAAAGAGTTCATTACTCCAAAGTAGTTTATTTGAAGAGCTCCTAGAATTATTCAATGGGTGTTTTTTCCAATATCATCAACCACTCTTGCATGTGGTTGAGTCAGAAATGTCTTCATACAAACCTATTTGCTAAAAGGGTGGGTGTAATTCCTTCTCTTGGATTGGGGTTTTCTTCTTCAACAAAAAATATTGTTAAGACCCTTAAGGAAAAAGTGATGATTAGTCCTAGAAATTTGTAAGAATCTCCTACTGCACTTAAGAAGCAGTGTGTTTAAGTTTTAGTAGGTTTAGTATTGGATCTTCCCCCTCTATCATTTTATTGGGAGGAGGATGGTATTTTGTTAGTTTCTTTTTAGAACCATTGAAGCAATTTTCCTTGTAGCATTCATTATTATGTACTCCAACTATGTGTTTTGGCTACATATTTTTTATTAATACAAAATTCTCATTACAATTAAAAAAAACATTCTTATTTAATTTAATCTTAATTTTTTTTAAGACATCTCTTTTGACATTTCCTCTCTTTCCTCAACATTCACCTTTGGATTTTTACTCTTTATATCCTCACCCTAACACTCTTTTCTAAAATTTCAACTTGGTTTCAAAATATTTTACACAGTTTATATCTAGAAAATTAAAGCACATTATTGATATATTTTGACATAAATCCATCCTCCATGCCATTAAATCTCTTCAAATAATATGAGACAAATATGAGAGTTACTATATCAAATGTCAAAAGATAAAGACCAAGAAATAATTATATCAAATTCCAAAAAATTTTTGCAACAACATAGGATCATAAAGGTTACATAGAGGGTGTTATTCCATTTGGGAATCATTACTCTAGATGACAATGGAATAAGAAGAAACAAGACTAAACTTGTAGATATATCTCTTATATATATATATCTGTGTGTGTGTGTGTGTATGTATACCAACAACATTTTCTTCCTCCATTTTGTTCCCTTTTTTCTTCTTGCTTCATTGGATTCAACTTTAGGAGGAGATGAAATCATAAGATTTAAACAACAAATTTAATGCATTAACCCTGATGTTATATGTACACGCTTCTTCATTTCAAAGGAAAGGAAATTAGATAGAGAGGCATAATTTGCAAGAATCATAGCTAACATATGAATGGAATTGAAACCAAAACATAGAAGAACCATGATCAAATTTGAATACTCTTGTTTTCTTTACTCTAATTTACATGATTTGAATTTTATTTTAGGTTAGTATAAGAAAACAACACCAAAAAACTAATGCAATCAATTGGCCATCTTTAAAAATGTTACTCGGTTGGTGTTGAGTACTTTTTTCATACCCCAACTACAATGGAAGGAAATCCTCACCCATTTCAACAAAGAGACATGCCTTTTTTCACTAACATTAAGAAGACCATTAGTAATGATGATGACTCACCCATGTTAAAAAACATGTTATTTCCTATAGTAAACACTTGGCTATAAATAAGTTACTTTACACTACTTGTTTCATGCATTTACCTCTTTCATAGAGAGCCATGCATTTTTTCCTTTGTTAGAGAGAAGGGACACTATCATTTACAACTTTTAGAAGATATTGGTATAACAAGTGCATTAATCACTCTATCCAGGGGACACTCATTTTGATTCCAACACACATGTCAATTGCTTCCTACACACAAATTTTTAGCTTTGCTCATTTTGTGACATTACTACATGGGGAGATGGAGCACCATGTAACAATGTAAGTAATAATCTAATGCTCTCTAAATCTCATATCCCACTATGGCATTAACCATATGCCTAGAAGGAATTCTTTCTACAGTAACAAGATTCCCATCTTCCCTTTCTAAATGATGGTAATATTATTATAATATATTGGTTAGCAACAATCATATTGGAGCTAGATATTGAGATGGAGAAGATTTGTATTGAATGGAATTAAATATTCATGAAAATTATGACAAAGAAGAAAAATTTTCATGGTAGAAGACTGAAATGCCTCAGGCCTAGAAGAGGTTGAGATAGACCTCAGTCCCAGCTTTAAAAGGCCGAAAGGCCTCAGTATGATAGTGCAGAAGCCAAGGAGCCTTAGAAGGTGGTCAAGTGATGCAAAATTACTTCAAGGATGGTTGCAAGGGACTCAGAGGCCTTATGGTCGACCTCAGAGTGAGATTTAAGGTGATTAAACAAGGTCGAAAGGCCTTAAGAGTTGGGCATTTAGACTGTAGACCTAGAAAGCCTTGAGAAGCCTCAAACTCTTGACAATGCTAGACCGTGATGATGAACATAAATTACAA
This sequence comes from Pinus tabuliformis, assembly GCA_031772625.1. Taxonomy (NCBI): domain Eukaryota; kingdom Viridiplantae; phylum Streptophyta; class Pinopsida; order Pinales; family Pinaceae; genus Pinus; species Pinus tabuliformis. Next base: position 1,404,044,540 of record CM062819.1, read on the forward strand.
ATAATAGTTACTTTTGTTTAAAGGAGAAAAATCTTGGAGTATTGGACTGAATACATTTCTTAATGAAGAGGTTGAGTTCCTCATCATTTTTGGAGACCAAAATTATTTTGTGAAGGTTGAGTCATTTTCATATTTTAATTTTTTCCTTGCTACAATTGTTTTGAAGAGGCAGATATACTTAATTTCAAAGGACCAAGAGAAATCATCTCTATGAACAAAACCCATGGACTGAATTTACTATTGACTCTGAAGGAAGTTTGGACCTTGCTCATTTTTGGAGCAAGTTCTCTTGTAAGATGCTATAGAAGACATTGGAATACCATTTCCTCCTTGAATATTTGTATATTGGTTTAAATATTTGCATCATGCTCAAATATGGAGAATTTCAAACCCAGGTATGTCAAAATAGTGTTGAGTTAGTTCGACATACTTCCTATGAACATTTTGATATTATGAGAAACTGTTGTTTGTTGTTCATTGCTAAGTTATCAAAATGGTTTGAGGAAATTCCAAATTCTAAGTAGCTGGACAAAAGGATTGTGTAGGGGCTTACTATATAGTTGTCTTATAGAAACCGAAATATTACATTGTCACAAACATTAAAGAAGGGTCCTTGAAAAGTTCTATTGAGCTTGATTTTTCCGTCATACCATTGTTTACAGTACCTTTTATAATACCGTTTGGGATCAAATTCTTTTTGCAATGGCATTTATGGATCATTGTTTATAGTTCGTTTTATAATATTGTCCAGAATGAATTATTTTCCTTTTCCTTTACGATTTCCATCTATCACATTAAAAAATGTAAAAAGGTAAAAGGTTTGACTTATTAATATTTGTGTGTTGGTGCAAAATTAAGATCTAACAACCCTATCCTTCAATTCTTGTGATCAAACCCTCAATCTAGGTTGGGAGATGAATATAGACTAATAAATGACGAAGACCTTATGCATTAGTGTTGACGTCGGGAAAACTATTGATCTGATATTCACCCTATGAGTGACATCAGTTAAATATTTATTGTTTAAAGGTATTACAGACTCATGTGCTGGTGTGTGTGTTCTGTGTTATTGAAGCAACGGATCGATCAGATTGCCAATACACAGACAGTAAAATGGAAAGACAACAAAGAAATGCAGTAAGCAAAGACACAAACAATTTTTAATAAGGAGTTCACCCTATTTTCCTTGGGCTACGTCTCCGGTCCAGCTTTTAGTGGTGGCCTTGTTTTATTGTGCCTTTAAGCAGAGAATTACAACGCAGGGACTCAATGTGAGTTCTCCTGAAGCAGGTATGCTTGGCAGGGTGGTTCTTGGATTCCCCAAGCCACTGGAGTACACAGACTCTTTTTCTTCCTACCAGCTCTGTGACCTTCTGGTCCACAGTGGCAAGAGCCCAATGTGGTGCTCAGCCCGGGCAGATCCTCTATGGGATGGCTCGAATTCCTCAAGCCTCTGGTGCTCGATGCTGCCGCTGGTCAGCTCGGCCCTCTATCCCTTCCTGCTTTTCTCTTGCTTTACTGCCTTCTTCTCTATGTATTTCATCCTCCTCTCAGGATTCTGGTCTTTCCTCGTCTCTCGGACTTTGCTTGTTCATTCTATTTCGCTGTTCATGGTTTTTAGCCATTCAAATTCATACCGGTTCGGTTCCTCTTCCACCGCTGTCGATTCACCTTCTGCAGCTGTGCTTGGAGTTCCCAGTTTGGCATGAGCATGAACGCTCAGGGAGTGGCCACGTGTTCTCTTCTAAATGGCGCCAACCTGCTTCGTCGGTTCATTTCTTTCAGTTACGTCAATGCATTCTTCCTCCACGGTGGCGGTCAAATAGATTCCAAATCTTCACAAATTGTGGCGTAACCCTTCGTCGATTCTGCTTCCTCCATCGGGTTTGATCTCAGCCATCCGATCTGGGGCCTCCAGATCCGATGCCATACGCACGTCCCGCGCGGTTGACTTGCTCGACCGATAACGCGCGATCAACGACGGTTTTCTCTCACCTCCCCTCACCACGTGTCGATCGTTGAGTGGGATCGCTCCATCCTTGTCCAAAACCGTTTACCGTTTGAGGGTGCCCCGATCAATACCGTCGGTTTCCAGAGCGCGGGTCCCGCCTTGTACATTTAGCGCTTTTTCCTTTTCGCCCGCGGTTCTCTGGTTCCCGACGTGACCAAGTGCTCGGGCTTCCCCCATTATGGCCCTGTTTGCCCAGCTAATCGCGCATCAAAATCCACCTCTGTTTCCCGATCCGGGCCTCCCAGGGGCTAATTCGACCTCCTGCGCAGTCTCCATGGGCCTCGGTCAGTGTGCTTTGACCGAGGTCCTCGTCGTTCCACACTGGCTGCCATTTCCACTGGTTCAGGGGTGTTTTTGATCATGGTTCTGAATTCTTTGAGATTTGTCCTGACTTGATACAGTCATGGTTCTTTGACAGTTCTTGATGGATCCGATTCGGATCACGGCCTTCCCACTGAAAAAGCTTTTGAACCACCAAAAGTTGGTTTTCTTTCAAGCATTGACTAAGTGAGGATACTATTGTCTCACTTGTCCAATCTCAATCCACTTTGCATTGCTTGGCTTTGAACCTTTGAGTCCAATTCTGAGGTACTCAACATCGCCTCTGCGCGTTGTCCTTACCTTCCTGTCCAGCACTGTGTCTTCCCGCAATTCATTAAGATATTCAGGTAGCAGGTCATCAATAGAAGGCAATTGACTTTGCTCTTCAGGGTCCTCAATCATTGAAGGTTCAAACAATCTCAAGCAATCTGCATTTACGACTGAGTAGATGTGCATGTAAGCTGGTAGATCAAGGCGAAAAGCATTTTCACCAATCTTCTCAAGTATCTTGAAGGGTCCATACCTGATAGGCTTTAGATTTTTACCTTCACCTTGCATCCTATCCTTGGTAATATATAACCAGACCTAGTCTCCAACTTGAAAGATATGCTCCATCTGATGCTTATCATGCCTAGCCTTGTACTTGGCTTGGCTCTTTTCCAGCTGTTCCTGTACTACTTGGTGGATCTACTGGATTTATTCAATGAACCTAGTTTCCTTGTCCACATCACTGTGTCCATCAACCATGGTATCTTTACCAAAGACGAAATCCAAAGGTGACCTTGGTGTGAAACCAAAACAGGTCTCAAAAGGAGATCTCTGTGTAGAAGAGTGTTTGGCCCTATTGTAAGCATGCTGCACATAACACAAATTTTCATCCCAAAGCTTAGGATGTTTTCTGCAATATCCCCGGAGTAATTGGATTACTATCCTATTAACTACTTTTGTCTGGCCATAGATTTGTGGATGAAAAGTTGTGCTTTTCTTCAACTTGGTGTCCATCAGTTTCCACAGACTTGACCAAAACTTCCCCACAAATTGGGTGTCTCGATCAGATATAATGGAAGTGGGTAATCCAAAATGAACCCATACATGTTCAAAGAATAACTTTGCAGTCTGTTTAGCTATAATTTGTTTATTAAAAGGTATCAAAATACACATTTTGCTGAACCGATCCACAACCACATATAGATAATCATGACCTTTCCTAGATTTAGGCAGTCCTCCAACAAAATCCATGGAAACACTTTCCCAAGGGTGAGAAGGGACTGGTAAAGGAGTGAACAAGCCTAGTTTTTTGTTGTTGGGCTTGCTTTTTGCACACATAGTACTCCCTCTTACATATCTAGAAATTGCCTCGTTCATTTTTGGCCAATAACAGAACCTTTGCAGCTGTGCAATTGTTTTACTTACCCCAAAATGACCTGATATCAAAGAAGTGTGTGCCTCTGTAATTATCTTTACTCTCTCTGTTTGTGGAATGCAGAGTTTCCCACAATGATACAAGAGTCGGTCCTTCACATGATAGTCCAATTCTTCTACCTTTTTGCCTTGAATCAAAGTTGCATATACATCTTTAAAATCCATATCCTGAGCATATTGTTCTATATAGCTTTCATGTAGTATAGAATTATGCTTAAGGATGGTAGATGCATTTATAATAGGACTAGAAAACATGTCTGCAACCTTGTTATGTATGCCCTTTTTATATCTGATGACTAAATGAAACTGTTGTAGAAAACCCATCCATCTGTAATGTCTTGATTGCTGCAACTTAGTTTGGGAGTGTAGGTATTGAAGTGGTTGATGATCAGTATGTATTACTGTCTCTTTGCCCATTAAATAACGTTTCCACTTTTTCACACTCTGAACTAATGCATACAATTCTTTATCATATGTAGGATAGTTTACCACTGCAGAATTAAAAGTCTCAGAATGATAACATATGGGTTTACCGTGCGTTGTCAACACTGCTCCCATGGCATAGTCACTGGCATCTGTTTGGATTTCAAATGGTCTTTGTAGATCAGGCAGTGCTAATACAGGTGTTGTACTGATCTTTTCTTTCAAGGTGTCAAAGGATTTCTGATGTTTGCCTCCCCACTGAAACACCTTGTTCAATCCTGTTAAAGCATGTAAGGGAGCTGCAATTGAGGAAAAATTAGAAATGAACTTCCTCCAATATTGTGTTGCTTGTAAGAAGCTTCTCACTTCTGTAGCAGACTTGGGTTTAGGCCAGTTTACAATGACTGCCACTTTAGAGGGATCTATTTTCAGTTTACCATCACCTACTATGTGACCCAAATAGTTTAGAGATGTTTTGCCAAATTCACATTTTGAGAGTTTAACATAAAGTTTCTCTCTTTTCAAAACATCTAATGTCTGCTTAACATGCTTTAAATGCTCTTCCCACGTTTTACTAAAAATCAGAATGTCATCCAAGTACACAATAACAAAATCATCAAGAAAAGGTCTGAGTACATCATTCATTAATCTCATGAAAGTAGTGGTGGGCTCCAGTATTGCAGCAATAATGCTGCAACTCCTGGAACTCCCTTCTTTAACTTTATCAACCCAGTAGTTCGTAACAAACTTGGAAGTGACGGTGCTGTATGCACAAGTACTAGCTCTTGCCGCAGCTGTCACTTGGTCAGCTAGCAAAAGTCCGCTAGGAGCTTAAGCCAACTTCTATGAGCTCTTAGAAGAATCTTTTTAATTGATGGATGAAAGCTAACTCGAAGGAAGCTAATCTATTTGCGAAAAGAGATTGAAAAACTGAAGGAAAACGCAAACCCTAGCAAACCCTAATTCTACCAGCTAGTCCTACTGATGCAAAGGAGAGAATGCAAACTACTGAAAGAGATGCCATTACTTCTATGAAGGTAAAATACATGTGTCTAGACTACCTCTATCTAAAGAAAACATCTTTTTGTATTTTTGATTAAGTCGTCAGTTTCATCATGCATATGCTTTCACTGTTCTTTGACTGTGCAGGGGTGGATCAAGGAGGAGAAATGCTTGGAAGAGGTCAGGAAGGTTCAAAGAGGGTCTAAGGAGTCCCTAACACCCTTCCAGAGAGTTTCACAAAATTTGGCTATCAAGAAACCTCATTTGTGAGCTTCTACAGAAAGTCTGCAGGGGTTCTACAGGATGTTCAGGAATTTCTACAGGATGTTCAGAAATTTCTACAAAATGTTTAAAAATTGGATTTTGGAGGATGGGTGAGTGAGGGAAGATGCATGAATGGATATGGAGGTAGGATAGGGGTCTGAAGTGGCCCAGGGACTGGTGGATGGAGTGGTGAGAAGGTGTAGATGGCTAAATTGGCTCAAAGAAGGCTGAAACAATGATTGCACAAAAAGGTAGGGTTACGTGGGCAATAGGACAGATGTGAGACGAGGAATCTAGCTAGGAGATGGAGCAGATGGCTCTGATGAAGCTTAGGTGGATGAAGGAGTGGTAGAGATGCTCTGCACCGTATACATTCAACTGAATCAACAAAGTCTTGCAATTAATCAAAGTCCTAGCTAATCTAATCTAACTAACAATAAAGTGAATGAACAACAGCTTTATTTGGAAGAGAACCATGTATATCAACTATGCAATGAAACATTTCAGAGATCTGAACACATAACCAACTTCTTCAAATGAAAACAGTACACTAAGGATTGCATGGTAAAGAAAACTAGTGTTTTTGTTTGGGACAGCACGGTTACTTCAATTCCAGCCCCTGATCCAATAAGGAAGAGGTGAAACCAAAAGTGTTTGTTGACCCTTTTTTGGAGCCTTTTTCCTGTTATTAACCTATCAACTAAATCTGAACATGAAAAGCTACTTTAATCATCAAAAGCAACCTAAATAACAAAACAAGATTTAAATCTAGATAGCAGATTTTATTCCAAGAATGCGGCAAAGACACATGAAAGTAAACAAAGGAGGTACTGGGCACTTGAGATGGGCCCAACCCCAAGGGCTATAGCCTCCTAAGAGAGATTTAGAGCTGGTGCAAAGCTGGATTCATATTTATTGAGCAAGAAAAGAAGAGTTACATCAAAAATTGTCCACAAGGGAAAGCTTGAAAATGTGCTGAAATGAAAAGCTAATCTACTGACTAAAATCGAACTACAAGCTAGCTAACTTCTGTCTAAAAAGTGACTAACTACTGACTAACCAAAATGAGGCCCTAAGCCTTCTTATTTATACAAATTGAGGACCCCAACAGTCCTCCTAAACTTTAGGGACTCGGCTGCCCAAAACTTGTAGTTAACAGCAGTCCTACTTGACTTGCTTGGCTGCCCTTGTGATAATCGATTTGGTGGCCCTTGAACTCCAAGCTGATGGTGGAGAATTCAAGGTAAGGGCCCATAAATGAAGGGGACACCTTCCTAAAAATCCTCTCCACGAATTTGGCTGCCAAGTGCTCATTTAAACCTTTGATTTTGTCTCCAAATTGACCAAAAAGACTACACAAAACACACAATAGACTTGTTGGCATAATGACTAACCAAATTCACTCTATTAGCATAAATATAATAAAAAACATGCAATAAACTAATGAGAATGGTGGATTAAGTCGAATTAGTAGGTTTAATGAGCCCATATAATTATCCATTTTTGGGGCTCATCATCTCCCCCCTACTGAAATTGTTTCTCATGCTCTGAGCAACTGATCTATCTCCTCATCTTTGATGGCCCTGGTGGCCTCCCTGTCATGCCAAGATTTTGAAGTGATGTCTTCTTCTCGGTCATGAAACCATGCCTTTCTCTCTACTTCTTCCCACTGCCTGTGCTCCTTTTCCTAGAGAATTCTCAGCTTCCTGTAGAACTGTCTCAACATCCTATAGAGAGGCCTTTGTGTCCAACATTTCCATTCTTTCTCTCCAGGTGGATGTCTTCGGGCTTCCTTGTTCATAGGTGATGGATGCCTTTGAGGGGGATGTTGTTGGGAAAAGTATCCAATACGGAATGACCCTATCCCACTCTAAGGGTGATAGTACCTCAGAAACAATCAAAGCAAAGCTATCTAAGATTACTTCTTTATGAGATGTAAAAGAGGGGAGAAAGAGATCCACTAACCGATGTCTTCCGCTAATGATTGATCCAATCTTCTCTCCTTGCTGCTTGCTCCCAGCTCCTTGCCCTTTCACTAGCCCAGCTACACCAATATCCTGCAAAATGGCAAGAGAGGGAAACTGCAAGAAGCATACATTCATAATTGATTCAAGGATTAGAATAAATCAAATACACAAGTATAACAATACACCATTGAGACACATGCATATAGAAGAACCTCAAATACTTTATTAATGGAAGAAGTAAAGTTCAGGAAGTGATACAACCATAAGAGGCCCAATCCAGCATCACCTCCCAGCAGAAAGAAATCTCCTCTTCACCTCCTTCAAAGCAAATCACCCAATAGTTCTATACTCAAACCAACAGCAATTCTTTACATTCACAAGATTCCAGCCTCCTTAGACCTCATGAGAGAGCTCTATATATAGGAGTTTTGGAGAAAGGATGAGTCAGCTTGAGGCTGGCATGAAGCTGACTAGTGTCCTCTCCCACTTCAGTTATTCTTCAGTTCTTGAGTCCACTTGGAGGTTCTTGCTTCCACTTGGAGATCTAGACCCTCTTACTCATCACCAGTCGAATTCCTTGATCCAAGTGTCATTTTGGAATCTTCCTGGGCATTGACACCTTGAGGAATGACTGTGCCACATGTCCCAACTCGCCCAACACAGGTAGCCTTCTTTGCAGTTGACATTCAGTGCAGGTAGACAGTGGAGCAGTTGACATTCAGCGCAGATGCTCAGTGGAGCAGTTGACATGATCCAGAATTAGCTTGTTTTTGAGTGTTTTCAGGTGGAGAACTGCTATTCAGTGCTGTGGTTTGCTGACCTTGTTCCTCTAGGGGTAGGAACAACATGTTTAGGGACTTTGGATCCCTTAGATTATGGACATTTCATGCTTCATGCTGTAAGGCACAAAAATGTCTATAACAATTGCCCCCTAAAGTATGAGGTCGTTTATCGGGTGAAATGCTTTATCAGGAGGATCCGAAGTTCATTCAATCGCTGAGAGGTGACCTGTAATAAAATACAATACAATACATTATTTTTCATTCTGCTTTCATGATCTAGCTAAGGCGGGCATTCCCATGCTCAGCTTTATAAATTCATTTTGGTACATAGAACAGACGATCGTCTGATGGTAGACTGATAATTCTCTGCTGAAATTATCATCCTTTGAGTAGGATGATCATCTGCTGCAATGATGTACATGTCAAATGTCTTTATATTTCCTGAATATATATCGCAGCCCGGATGGATGAAACTAGATCCGGGGTCTTCAAACTCGTTCGATCTTCACTCTAAGTACAAGTCGATCCATGTGAGAATTGCGCTGAAGTCGAACATGGAAAGACGTCGCTTGATTACCGGTCAATGATGTAAACCGTTAACAAGCGCGAGAGGAATCACCGATAATGATAATGACCCTCAAGGTACTGCAGTACAATTCACGTGGTGTGAATAAAGGACTTGGCGTCGAACACCACGCAAAATCTTCTGGTCGAAGGTCATTGATGTATACCTGTCGCCGGAAGTGAGAAACTTGCCATTGAGGCATGCAAGCTTCAAAGTACTGAGGGGGGTGTTCCTAGACCTACTTCTTGGATAATGAGCTGAAGTCGACAAGAAGCGATCCGTCAAAGGAGGGCCTTAATGAATCCCACATCAGTGACATGGAACGGAGCTAATGATTTTAGTGGAGGTGAAAACAATTTGTGACATATGATTCAGGGTGGCGATCATGGATGGATGAAGGATAATGTATGGCAGTGGATGGGACACAGTTGACTCTTTCTGAACAACATCTCTTGAACATATAACGACACTGATGCGATGGATCGGTAGCATTACCCCAAATGTGGATGGTTTGGCGAGACCATGGTGATGAGACCGGTGAATGAAACAACCCAACCCGATGTGGTACGGAGGAAAAGTGTCATGTTCAAGAGCGACTTGCTACCATTAAAGCTTTGAGGTTCTCCCAATTTTTCCCCAGTCATTTCTGACCAGTACCTCTTTATTTTTGTCAAGCTTGAGGAGGATAACATATGCTTGTTCTATAACCTGCCCTTCGGGCAAGCCCATCGCTATGTTTTAACGAGCTTAGCGATAGGGAAACTCGTTCTCGTCTAAAGACAAGTTTGTCGCTATTTAATCATTTTAACGAGTCTAACGACAAGGAAAACTCGGTCCTTTTCATTTTTAGAGAGTCTGAAAAGGTACAGAAAGTTAACTCCAAAATTCCTTTTTCGTCATCTAATCCCTTAAGTCCGAAAAAGTATAAAACAATACAGAAGGGATGAGTTTTCGATAACTTTAATGAGCCGAATAAAACAAGCGCTCGACCTTTTTGTGCAATAATCCCTCAGGTCCAAAAAGATTAAAATCTAGAGGAGGGATAGCTCTTCCGATCCTTTTAACGAGCTGGAAGGCCAAAACTCGGCAATCTTTTCATATTTTACGAGTCAGTTGAAAAGAGCTCAAAGAAGACTCGTCTTTTGAGGAACGAGTGATAAACAGGGATAGCAGCAGATTCCAGGTACAGGTTGGAATTTTCCAATCACGGCAGTGTCACAAGGATGGCTAGGTGAAATCACTCTTCACAGCTGTTCCTCAAAATGGGTAAACAATCATATGGAGGTGAGCGATCGGCCAAATGAAAGTGGAGGTGGCAGGTGCAAAACACGACAAGGCTTTTTATGGCTGATAAATTTACGATCACAGTGGTTATTTACCGGGATAGGTTCATTTTTTATTTAAAAATGAGCTTAAACTCTGGAGGAAACATTGCTCACTGCTTATATTTATTTTTTAACGAGCATGAAGACCGCGTTAAAACTACTCGGATATTGCGTTTATTTTTTAACGAGCATGAACTTTATGCTAAAACTGCTCGAATCTCGCTTTTCTATTTTTTAACGAGCATAAATTCCGCGGTAAAACTGCTCGATAATACCAGTCATAAGATAAGAAATGTCTCCTGTGAGATCTCTATTTTTTAAGGAGTTTCATCTTCACTAAGCTTTACTCCATATCCTTTCTTTATGCAAGTTCGGAAACGGCTAATCCCAAAAACAGATAAATAACCGCTCTTAGCTTGCACTCCAAAAGGTTTGCATGCCCCCAGGTATAAAGTACAATTTCAAGGCTGCCCCTACTTATCCGTCAAAACATTTGTTTTAAAGGGTGAGGCTTACCTCTTTCTAGTTACCCAAAGATTGTCTCGTTAATCTTTCAAACAAAACACTTCCTCGGCAGTGCCTACCGAAATAGACAAGGGTGAATGACTGTTGTCAAACACGTAACTTTGACAAAAGAATCCTATTCTAGAACAACCCCTCTTCCAACCACGGACGGGGTACGGACTAGTCATATTCTCCCGCGGAAATTCTATCTTATACCCAAGGTTTTCTCTACCCGAAGCAGACCAGGATGCATGCCCCCTGGGTTCCAGTCCCATCTTTCCGAATCACTCGCACCCATTGGGAAGAAGGACTGGGGGTGGAGACATTTCTTGATTGAATAGACCATTCAGGATTGGTATTTGACTATTTGCGATGCGTGATCCAGGAAATGAAAGTTGGTCTACGAGCTTGACCATCCTTCCTTCGTGTGGAAAACACATTACTCTAAAGAGTGAGGAGACTATTGCTCCCATGCAATATATATAGTCTCGTCCAAGGAGTAGGTTATAATCCAAGGGTCCTTGAACAACCATCACGTTCATTTGAACGGTCTTCCCTTTCAATGTAACAGGCACATTGGGGAGGATCCCTAATGGTCGACTGGTTCCTTTATCGAAACCCGAGAGATTTCTTATCTCAGGAAAAAGCGCCGGGGAAACCAGTGCTTTCCAAGCAACAGAGGAAAGGATACTCACAGACGCCCCTTCATCAATGATAGTGCCAGCCATTACCATTCTGTATATTTGGACTATGATTCTGAATGGTATACTGGCTGGCAATCGGGGTCTGCCTAGTTGGTTCCAATCAAAGGATACAACTAGGTTGCTTGGTGGTGGGACCGAATACACGGCCGGATATGACCCTGACGATGTTCCTTCCTGCGATAAAGGAATGGGCGCATTGCCCTGACGCTCATCAGAGTCTGTGTTGATGAAAAGAATCTGGATGGTGTCATCCTTATTCTCTTCAGTGAGGGTGTCATTTGAAGATGAATCTTCAGTGACGGTGTCATTTGAGGATGAAACCTCTGAAGGGAGAACCGGGTCAACTGCCGTTTCGACCTTTGGACTTTCGTCCGGTCTGGATTCAGTAGGTTCATTTTCAATGACTGACGCTTCAGCTGACCACTTGAGTGGGCCAGCTGTATTTTCAACCAACGAAGGACTTGGCACGAGTTTTTTGTATCCAGGAGGAAGTCTCAACGGTGAAAACGGACGATCTTCCAAAAATCTCTTCGCTTCGTCTAAGAAGGGACAACGGTGGATGGCGTGATCGCCTTCACACAGTCTGCAGGGGGATCTTGCTCCCCCTCTTTGTCTTAAACCTTCACTTTCGCTGGTTGACGGTAAGCATTCAACATGGCTATCAGCGGTTGATGCTCCCGAACTGTGCAAACGAGGGGACCAGTCCCTTAGTATCCGGGGAATACAGGGACAATCTCTATGGAAGTGGTCTCCTCTACATATGACACATGGCGATTTAGGCCCGGTCTGTGCTGTGTGTGGATTTTTGTCAGATGTCTTTTGCTTGCCCCCAGTCGCCTTAGGCTCCTTCTTCTTCTTCTCTCTCTTCTTCTTCTCCTTCTTCTCCATGGGAGCTTGGCTTTTGCTGGCTCTACCTTGCGAAGATGAAGGATTGGAGAAAGAGTTATAGGAAGTAGAAGGCTGGTGGGCAGCTCTAGACTGATCTAACTGTTGACTCGACTATTCAGGAACCATGGTGTTCTGAACTACATTGGTTGAGAATAGCCATATTGGCAGGCCAATTGTCAGTACTGGAAGCGACAATGTGGCCATGTGGGGCGCACCAACTTCTCCCCAAGAGGAGAAAGGACTAGGATTTCCATCATGTGGAATTCCTTGGTTGGTGCATTCCATGTTCTCAACCTACAGATCAACGCAGGAATAGGAGGTGATTATGTTCCGTTTAAAATAAATTTTATAACGACGCTTTAGACACAACTTGCTTTTTCACTTTTTAAGAGTCGAGAAAAAGCTAAAGATGACTCTAGTCTCCTTCGATGTTTTAACGAGCCCGAAGTGACAAATGCTCGGATGGACTTTTTCAGTTATAGAGTTTGAAAAAGGCCAAAAGAAACTACTCTGGAGATCTAGGTAGAGGGTGTGCCAAACTTTTCGCAAAACCACAGAATACGTTTTACGGTACGAGTGGTCGATCTTCGTGAATGCTGTGTTCACTGCATTGCGATCAGTAGGGCGGCCGACACGGTTTCCTATGGATAAAGGCTTTGTTCCTATAGGGGTCTCCCAATATATACGCGACGGTACGTGGGAGCACAAGTCCGTATTGATACTTATCGCTTCACCGTGGAGGAATCACCCAACCACTCAACACTAAGATATCACGTTTAACGACGCCGGAACACGTCTCTAGCTTAGACCTCTATGTGTTTGCGTTATGTTTCAAAGCGTTGTTATGTAAATTCAATTTATTTTAAGGTTGATCTTGTTTAGCAGTTTGCCTTTATGGATCACCACGAGATGTATGGTACAACTCCTAAATGCAGTCTAAGATGATAAGCAAGCTTTTCAATCTTTCAACTTTGAAAATCTTAACTACTGAGGGAAAAGAAAGACATCATCTTTTCACACAGATCATAGAGCACACACTAATGCACTTTTCCTAAATCAACATGCAAGCTGTCAAAATGCACATGCACAATGCAGGTATTTCTTTTCTCTTTCTTAATGTTGATGTACTACAAAAAGAAAGTTGTTGTATAACTTTGAATTCAATTTCAAGTGAAAGCAAACAAGATTTTGTCCAAAATCAAAAGACACCTTAAGATTTACTTGTTTCAACACTAGAAATACATAAATTCAAACCATATGACGAAAGCAAAAGCTCAATCAGCTATGAACAACAAACAAACTAACTCTTAAGATCAAAACGACACTTTATCACATGTCTAGATCTAAGAGGCCACAACAAGACTAGTTCACTTTCGTTATGGGAAACTGCAAATGATGTAAGAAATACACAAAGAACAAATACAGTTTCTTTATACAACCGAGGCGGAATAGTGGCAAAGAAAGGTGGTTTCAGATAGGTACATTGACTGATAACAGGCTACAAAAACAGGGATGAAAACAGGGCAACAGAAAGCAGGGAACCCCAGTTGCACAAGGAAAAACTGGTTCAGCGCAGGTAGTACACTGTCAGTTTGACATTCAGCGTAGGTAGCCCCTTCAGGACCTGCGATGAAATGCAGACTGCCTTCACAGTGCCTGCAATGAAGAGATAAACTTTCGTTTTTCTCAGTTTCCGGGTTACAGATTGCTCAAAAATTCACAGTTTTTGGCCAAATCAGAAGCTAGCAATCAAGTACACACTAAAGGATGAAAAGGAGGATGAAAAGCTATCACTAAGAGCTGTTAAGAGTCCTTGTGGATCAGCTCTTCAAATCATAAACATGCCCAGAAACTGAGCTACAGTAGCTGCCCTCTACTTTGCATTTGAAAGATCCAAATGCAGTTCGATTCGGTACTCCCTGTGTTTAGGAAATGAATAGCAAAAACACAAACAACCAACAAGATACGATCCCCAGCGGAGTCGCCAATTTGTTGTTGGGAAAAGTATCCAATACGGAATGACCCTATCCCACTCTAAGGGTGATAGTACCTCAGCAACAATCAAAGAAAAGCTATCTAAGATTACTTCTTTATGAGATGTAAAAGAGGGGAGAAAGAGATCCACTAACCGATGTCTTCCGCTAATGATTGATCCAATCTTCTCTCCTTGCTGCTTGCTCCCAGCTCCTTGCCCTTTCACTAGCCCAGCTACACCAAGATCCTGCAAAATGGCAAGAGAGGGAAACTACAAGAAGCATACATTCATAATTGATTCAAGGATTAGAATAAATCAAATACACAAGTATAACAATACACCATTGAGACACATGCATATAGAAGAACCTCAAATACTTTATTAATGGAAGAAGTAAAGTTCAGGAAGTGATACAACCATAAGAGGCCCAATCCAGCATCACCTCCCAGCAGAAAGAAATCTCCTCTTCACCTCCTTCAAAGCAAATCACCCAATAGTTCTATACTCAAACCAACAACAATTCTTTACATTCACAAGATTCCAGCCTCCTTAGACCTCATGAGAGAGCTCTATATATAAGAGTTTTGGAGAAAGGATGAGTCAGCTTGAGGCTGGCATGAAGCTGATTAGTTTCCTCTCCCACTTCAGTTATTCTTCAGTTCTTGAGTCCACTTGGAGGTTCTTGCTTCCACTTGGAGATCTAGACCCTCTTACTCATCACCAGTCGAATTCCTTGATCCAAGTGTCATTTTGGAAGCTTCCTGGGCATTGACACCTTGAGGAATGACTGTGCCACATGTCCCAACTCGCCCAGTGCAGGTAGCCTTCTTTGCAGTTGACATTCAGCGCAGGTAGACAGTGGAGTAGTTGACATTCAGCGCAGATGCTCAGTGGAGCAGTTGACATGATCCAGAATTAGCTTGTTTTTGAGTGTTTTCAGGTGGAGAACTGCTATTCAGTGCTGTGGTTTGCAGACCTTGTTCCTCTAGGGGTAGGAACAACATGTTTAGGGACTTTGGATCCCTTAGATTATGGACATTTCATGCTTCATGCTATAAGGCACAAAAATGTCTATAACAGGGGACCTTTCCCTTGGTGTGGTAGGGGTGTTGACAATGGTGATTGGTACTTTGGACGGTGGTTGCGGTCTTCCAGTCTTTACCCTCACGTTTCTTCTTCTGCTTGGGAGATGTGTTTAGGGTGGCCAGCACAGCTGCTGCCTCCCTATCTAAAATCTCAGGCGATTTCTCCTTCTGCTTCCCTTTCCCCAAACTTCCTGTAGAAAGTCCTGTAGTGGCCGTTTTCGGGCTTCCTGTAGAAACAGTCTGCTGGCTTCCTGTAGAAACAGTCTGCTGGCTTCCTGTAGAACCAGTTTTCCCTGATTTGGCTTGCTTGGCTCGGGGTGCCTTCTCTTTGACTTGTGTCGTGGTTGCCTGGGGTGTGCCCTTACTTGTTCAATTGTGTTCTCCCATTATGAATCCTCATTGCATGGTGGAATTTCTCTTTTTATGTTTTAATCAGAAAAGGAAATGCTCAGGAAAACAATAGTCAATCACTAAAATAGAGGACAACTGAATTTGGTGTTTTCTGAACCCAGGGAGGAGTTTCTCTTGTGTTCCTCACAATACTAGATAGCAATAATTCCCTTGTTTCTGTCACCCAGAATTCGACTGTCGGTTTATTGAAAGGACAATGTTGTTTTTGCAGAACTGAGCATAAGGGCACAAATTCTCTTCTCAACACATAGATACATATGTAAATTCAAGTTTCCATGCACACAGGGTGGCCTCTACTGCAACATATATCTTCTTTACTTTTAAAGATGATGAGGAGATTTCAGAGTGCAGAGAAAGAACTTGGGCAAATACAGTGGAATATGCAGGCAATCTTTCATATTTTGTTGAATACACAGGTAGACTGTTACTCTCATTTTTCAATTCAATGTCATGTTCACTTCACCATTTTGTACCAACAAATCATGCACAACGAAGTTTCCCCGATCCTACCTCGTTTGGAGCTTGAAATTCGCCGAAAATCCCAGGTTTTCTTTCTGCATGGTTGTTTTCTGTGTTTCCTGTAGAAGACTTCCTGTAGAAACACCTGTAGAGCGCCCCTGTGCCTCTAAGAGACCCTGATACGCAGTAGCATCTTGAAGATAGGTAGAGAAACTGGTGGAGGATGACTAGTTAATCGTTTTGTGCATACTTCAGTTGAGGATGTGGCAAGTGCAGATGAACAACAATTTGTGAGTTTTAGCCGAGCCTTCTTTAATTGCTGCGTGATTTTTGGTGAGGTGGCAAAAACGTGTGTTGTCTTTATTTGAACTGCAGTGATGTTATGGACGGTATGTTCTCTTCTATCTGTTAATCATTTGACGTCATGTGCGCTGGAGTTGAACACATCTACCACTACCTATGTTTCTTCAAATTTCACGTGACTGACCATACACATATGCTGCGTGATTTTTGCTTGAGCACCGGAGAACTGGTAACTGGCCACCGATTTTCTTAATCCCAACCATCTCATTGCTCTTGCAGTTTCCAAATTACATTCATGAAATTAGAGGAATGAGTTTTAGTCACGTACCTGGAAGTCGAATATGGCTGCCGTGAGGTGTTGTGGCCTTTCATTTGCTACATGCATTGGCTTCTATGGTTGCATGAGGGCTTGGTGGCTAATTCATGGCTATTTTTTCTTGTGCAGGTATCCTCTTGCCGGATCCATGCTGTAGGAGCTGGCTTCACGTTCAGATCTGCACCCTCAAGCTGCTGCTGCTGAATTTTTAGAGGACCAAAACTTGTTTTCGCCATTGCTCCCGAACGATAGATCGGATTGATTTGAAACTTGTTGAGCATGTTCCTATCATCATTATGCACCTCCCATAGCAAAATTGCGAATTAATGGATTCACAGATTTCGAGAAAAATGGAAAATGGCTGAAGATTTCAGAGATCAATTTCTCAAAAACTGTGCATCGGAATCAGCTGAAACTTCTTGGGTAGGTGACTATCACACATATGCATCTCCCCATGAAACAAGTTTTGAAACAGATGCACGGATAGGGAGAAAATGAAAAAATGGCTGAAGGTGATGGAGGTTGGTTTCTTGGAAACCGTGCACCAGAATTGGCTGAAACTGCTCAAGCATGTTGCCGTCATCCCTGTACAACTCCTTGTGAAATGATTTTGCAAATGGATGCACGGTTTTCAAGCTAGGGAGAAAAACAAATTTCAGCACTAGGTATTTTTGCTTCAAGGCATTATGCAGTTTTGCATGGAAAGAAAAACTGAGCTTGGGCTGTGATGCAGGCATGGAGATGATGGAGGAGGAGTTTGAAGATTGTAGGAGGACTTCTAACCCCTTGAGGAAGCTCTCATGTTTGCCAAAATACCTTTTTCAAATTCATTTCTAACTTCCTGTAGAAATCCTGTAATTTCTACAGGAACTTCCTGTAGAACACACAGTTTTGAGGAAAGAAGCACAATGAGATGGAAAAAATGATGGATAAGGGTGAGGGATGGAAACATGGATGCTTGCAGACCTCATGGACAGATTCTCGGCCTTCAGGTCCTCTTCAGAGATCAATTTTGGCTCGTTTGTAGGCTTCCTGTAGAAGACACAAAACTTCCTGTAGAAGGCACGGAACTTCCTTTGTCCTTGTTTTGAGCGATTCTCCTGACCTACAATGTCCTTCTTGCAACCTGTAATTATTCAATGGAAATTAGCTTTATTTTTCTTTTCTTTTTCTCTTTTTTTTTTTGAAAAACAACTAGGGCGCCTCATGGAGGTTTTCACCCTAATTGCCTGCCCTAGGCACCTCCAAGGGAGGTTTTCACCCAAGGATCTTATTCCTTTTTTATTTTGTCTTCTTTCCAACCCATTGACCGCCTCATGGAGGTTTTCAATCAATGAGCCAATCTAAGGCGCCTCCAAGGAGGTTTTCACCTTAGATTTTTATTTTCATCTTATTTTCATTTTTTTTTTTTTCCTACCCTACCCTACTTGAAAAACAAAATTCTTTTCAAGTATAAGAATACTTCCAATGGAGCCATGTGCACATCAAGATTAGAGACAAAATGATGTGGAGGCTTGAAATGCATGCTTTGACAGCTATCCGGATCTCAGAGACCAAATGATTTGACTTTGAAGGGATCAAACATAGCTGAGGAAGAGAGTACTGCTGCAACTTAGTGACCGTCTGAAACCATATTTCGATATAGCTCTGATATCCTTGGTCCTTTTGCTGATCTAGATCATGTTTCATGTCACCTTCTACCATGAATTTCTCATCTTCCTCTTTTTGTTGATCTTTCTCTTGAATACATGGAAGATTTGATGGTAACCATGAGGGAGCTTTCTTGATCTCTGATTTTGATCTCTTCTCTTCATCAAGAGTAGCCCATGGTTCTTTGATCCTTTCTTTTGAATCTTCTTTTGCCTTTGGTCCTTCAATGTTTTCAATATAATCTCTATTTTGCAATACTCTTCCTGAGCTATGGTGAAGATCATCGTGCTCACGAGGAGTCATTTGGACATTTTGTGCCTCAGCATTGTAATTGGATTGAGCTACTCCATTGTATGGTTTTGGGAATGGTGGTATGGGTAGCTGAGTGGGGATGTATATTTGAGATGGATGTGGATGGGGTTGTGGTTGGGCAGGTGGTGGAGGCAAAGGAGCGGGATGAGAGTTGTACTGGGGCCTCCACCCCTGATGAGGTGCATTCCACTAAGGCTGTGGCTGAGCATAAGAGTGAAACAAATGAGCAGCTGGTTGGGCATAATATGGATCTGTGAAGGGACAAGGAGGAGGTGTGAACCAGGAAGGGTGAGCAGGGGGACCCCAAGAAGGTATGGAAGTGGTTTGATAGGGGTCATAATAGGTCTGGGATGTACCATGCATTCCCTGTTGGTAGGGTATGGGTCCATGTGGCCTCCTTTGGTTCATATAATAGAGTGATTTAGTGGCTCCTTTGGCTCTTTGATATGCAGCTTTAAGTCTAGGCAAGGAAGGGCACTGATTCGTAGGATGGTATTCTTCATAGACGAAACACACTTCTAGGGAGTGCATTGGACATTCGTTCCTAGGATGCTTTCTAGTGCACCTGGGACAAAAGATGACCAAAGCCCTCTTGGCTTCCTCTTGCTTCCTTTGGATCTGCAAGGCATCCAATTGCATGGCAAGAAACTACCTCATATCACTCTTGAAATCTTCCATCTGATTTTCAAATTCGTTTTTGGATAAAGTACCGCTCCCAACATTTCTGCTTGTAGCCATTTGCTCCAGAGGAATGTTTTCTTCTTCTTCTTCCCTTGAGGTTCTTCAAGTATGTCTTGTTGTCCACCTAAGGGTTCTTTAATCAGAGCCATCGAAGAAGAGAGAAGGTTCGCTGTGTCAAGCAGTGGGGGTGTTGTGCAATCATTTTTTTGAATTATCTCTACTCCTACAAGGCATGAAAGGAAATATTTTTTGGTATTTTTTTCTTTTCTTTCTGCTTGTACCTACAAAACTAAAATAGATTGAACTGCAACTAACTATCTTGCTTAAATGAAAATGCAGAATTGAAATGAAAGCAGGAAAGGACTAATATATTTTGCTCAAATGAAATTGCAGGAATGAAATGCTAGGCTACGCTTGCGGAATTGAAATGCTAATCTACGCTTGCAGAAATGAAATTGCGGAATTGAAATGCTAATCTATGAAAGTGGGAAATGCTAATCTATTTTCGCAGAAATTAAATTGCATAATAGAAATGAAATAAACTACTTAGCAGAAGGTTGTAGTGGAAAATAGAAGAAAAGCAGCAGTCACCAATACTCTGACGCTTCCCCGGCAACGGCACCAAAAAGATGGTGGGCTCCAGTATTGCAGCAATAATGCTGCAACTCCTCGAACTCCCTTCTTTAATTTTATCAACCCGGTAGTTCGTAACAAACCTGGAAGCGACAGTGCTGTATGCACAAGTACTAGCTCTTGCCGCAACTGTCACTTGGTCAGCTGGCACAAGTCCACTAGGAGCTTAAGCCAACTTCTATGAACTCTTAGAAGAAGCTTTTTAATTGATGGATGAAAGCTAACTCAAAGGAAGCTAATCTATTTGCGAAAGGAGATTGAAAAATTGAAGGGAAACGCAAACCCTAGCAAACCCTAATTCTACCAGCTAGTCCTACTGATGCAAAGGAGAGAATGCAAACTACTGAAATAGATGCCATTACTTCTATGAAGGTAAAATACATGTGTCTAGACTACCTCTATCTGAAGAAAACATCTTTTTGTATTTTTGATTAAGTCGTCAGTTTCATCATGCATATGCTTTCACTATTCTTTGACTGTGCAGGGGTGGATCAAGAAGGAGAAATGCTTGGAAGAGCTCAGGAAGGTTCAGAGAGGTCTAAGGAGTCCCTAACACCCTTCCAGAGAGTTTCACAAAGTTTGGCTATCAAGAAACCTCATTTGTGAGCTTCTACAGGAAGTCTGCAGGGGTTCTACAGGATGTTCAGGAATTTCTACAGGATGTTCAGAAATTTCTACAGGATGTTTAAAAATTGGATTTTGGAGGATGGGTGAGTGAGGGAAGATGCATGAATGGATATGGAGGTAGGATAGGGGTCTGAAGTGGCCCAGGGACTGGTGGATGGAGTGGTGAGAAGGTGTAGATGGCTAAATTGGCTCAAAGAAGGCTGAAACAATGATTGCACAAAAAGGTAGGGTTACGTGGGCAAGAGGACAGATGTGAGACGAGGAACCTAGCTAGGAGATGGAGTAGATGGCTTTGATGAAGCTTAGGTGGATGAAGGAGTGGTAGAGATGCTCTACACCGTATACATTCAACTGAATCAACAAAGTCTTGCAAGTAATCAAAGTCCTAGCTAATCTAATCTAACTAACAATAAAGTGAATGAACAACAGCTTTATTTGGAAGAGAACCATGTATATCAACTATGCAATGAAACATTTCAGAGATCTGAACACATAACCAACTTCTGCAAATGAAAACAGTACACTAAGGATTGCATGGTAAAGCAAACTAGTGTTTTTGTTTGGGACAACACGGTTACTTCAATTCCAGCCCCTGATCCAATAAGGAAGAGGTGAAACCAAAAGTGTTTGTTGACCCTTTTTTGGAGCCTTTTTCCTGTTATTAACCTATCAACTAAATTTGAACATGAAAATCTACTTTAATCATCAAAAGCAACCTAAATAACAAAACAAGATTTAAATCTAGATAGCAGATTTTATTCCAAGAATGCAGCAAAGACACATGAAAGTAAACAAAGGAGGTACTGGGCACTTGAGATGGGCCCAACCCCAAGAGCTACAGCCTCCTAAGAGAGATTTAGAGCTGGTGCAAAGCTGGATTCATCTTTATTGAGCAAGAAAAGAAGAGTTACATCAAAAACTGTCCACAAGGGAAAGCTTGAAAATGTGCTGAAATGCAAAGCTAATCTACTGACTAAAATCGAACTACAAACTAGCTAACTTTTGCCTACAAAGTGACTAACTACTGGCTAACCAAAATGAGGCCCTAAGCCTTCTTATTTATACAAATTGAGGACCCCAACAGTCCTCCTAAACTTTAGGGACTCGGCTGCCCAAAACTTGTAGTTAACAGCAGTCCTACTTGACTTGCTTGGCTGCCCTTGTGATAATCGATTTGGTGGCCCTTGAACTCCAAGCTGATGGTGGAGAATTCGAGGTAAGGGCCCATAAATGAAGGGGACACCTTCCTAAAAATCCTCTCCACGAATTTGGCTGCCAAGTGCTCATTTAAACCTTTGATTTTGTCTCCAAATTGACCAAAAAGACTACACAAAGCACACATTAGACTTGTTGGCATAATGAATAACCCAATTCACTCTATTAGCATAAATATAATAAAAAACATGCAATAAACTAATGAGAATGGTGGATTAAGTTGAATTATGAGGTTGAATGAGCCCATATAATTATCCATTTTTGGGGCTCATCAAGTAGCAGGAGCATTGGTCAAGCCAAAAGGCATAACCAGCCACTCATAGAATCCCTTCTTTGTTTTGAAAGCAGTCTTCCATGCATCTTGCTTTGCAACTCTAACTTGATGGTATCCACTGTGCAAATCCATCTTGGTGAAATAAACAACTTCCTTCAATTGATCTAAAAGATCATCTATGCGAGGAAGGGGATAATGATTTTTTATTGTTATCTTATTCAGTGCTCGGTAATCAATGCACATTCTCCATGAGCCATCTTTCTTTCTCACCAGAACGATTGGTGATCCACATGGTGATGTGCTAGACCTGATGAACCCTTTCTCGAGCAACTCCTGCACCTGCTTCTTGATTTCATAATTCTCTAAAGCAGACAACCTGTATATCCCAATGTTAGGCAATGGAACATCTTGCTGCAAAATAATATCATGTACTATTTCCTTTTTGGGTGGCAGATCGATATCATACTCTGAAACAATGTTTTCTATATCAGCTTGCTGCTGAGTATTACAACCCTCAAATACATTAGTTTTATCATGTTTCTTTTCCTTTACAACCATTAGTAAGAATTGTTTGCATGAATCTATCATTCTTTTCATTTGCCCATAATTTATGAGAGTATAATTATTCTTGAGCTTATGAGATCTTACAAAGTATTCAATTCCATCTTTAACAAGTAGATACTTGTTTTCAGCTCTATAGAAAATAGCCTTTCTATCATACAAGTAAGGACTTCCCAAAACAATTCCACATATATCCAAAGGAATTATGTCTAACTCAACCTCATCTACAAATTTTGACCCAAAAGAAAACTTGAGTTTGCACTGTCTAGTCACTTGTAGTTGTGCTTTATCATTCAACCATCCTAATGGGTATGGTTTCTTATGAGGTATAGTTGCTAATCCCAATTTCTTTACAATTGCTTTAGAAATCAAATTTACTTGAGAGCCACTATCAAACAAAGTATCAATTTTTTGGTGTTTGGAAATAACTCGAATATGGAAAAGCTCATGTCTTTTTCTCTCATGTTCTTCATCAATAATAGTTTGAGAAGAAATACTAGTAGATGCTTCAGAATTATTACCTTTCACACATATGGCTGCAATAATTGTTTCATCTCCCGAGTCTGACCCCAAATCTTTTTGAATACCTGCAGCAGTCTTCTTCTTCTTTCCCTCGGACTTCTTAGGTCTCAGCTCTGGATGCAGAACCCAATAGTGCTCATCATCATGCCCCTCCTTTTTACAGTGAGTGCATTAGGCTTTGCCTTTTTGTGCAGTGTTAGCCTTCCTTGCTTTCCACTTCTGTTTTCTTTTCTCCTTGCACTTGCTTACAGTGGGTTGGGATGGTCCCCCAACTTCTCGATTTGCATTCTTTCCTCTAGCTTCTAGATGAGTAGCTTGTACAGATACCTCATCTATACTAGTGGGATTAAACATGAGGATGGTATGCCTCATGTAGCTATGTAGACCACCAATTTACTTCAAAAGAGTCTCTGGTGAGTCTAATGAGATACCCAACATCAATTCTCTCTTTCTAAATTCTTGAGTATACCCTTGCACACTTTGCCCTTTCAACTGTCGAAGAGTTTGCCAACTCATCATGGCTTGTTGCATGTAGGCCAATGGATAGAACTGCTTCTTGATTGCAAAAACAAATTCACTCCAGACAGAGATGGTCTTACCATGTTTCTTTATATCAGTTTGGGTTCTGCCTTCCCACCAAACCAAGGCAGTGCCTCCTAGGCGTAGGCTTGCCAGCTGAATTTTACTCTTGTCTGAGTTGATGTTTTGCACTCTGCAATACACATCAATTTGTCTAATCCAATTGTCCAACCTCTCAGCATTTAGCTCTCCATCATATATAGGCAAATCAAATTTAACATCTAGCTTAACCAAAGATTCTGTCTTATTATGCACAGGGTTATTAGGAGGTGTGAGAAAGCTTTCCTCTTTCCCTTTTCCTTTGGAGTGGTCATGAGACTCATCTTCTTCTTTATCTTGTTTAGAACCTGATGAATCCCCATCCTTGTGCTTTCTAAAGTCCCTATACATTTCTTCTACCATAGACTTTATAGCTAGGAAACTCTCTATGAATTGAGGGTCTGGACCCATAGAACCTTCCTCTGACATTGTCTTCTGAGTATAGACTCTCCCAATTTCAGGATTAGTTTCCACCAACTCCCCTTCTCCTAATTCGAGCTTTGATCTAGTGAGCATTCAATAGCTAAACCAACACAAGCTTGTCTAACCTTACAACCTAGAGCTCTGATACCACTTGATCTGATATTCACCCTATGAGTGACATCAGTTAAAGATTTATCATTTTTAAAGGTATTACAGACTCATGTGCTGGTGTGTGTGTTCTGTGTTATTGAAGCAACGAATCGATCAGATTGCCAATACACAGACAGTAAAATGGAAAGACAACAAAGAAATGTAGTAAGCAAAGACACAAACAATTTTTAATAAGGAGTTCACCCTATTTTCCTTTGGCTACGTCTCTGGTCCATCTTTCAGTGGTGGCCTTGTTTTATTGTGCCTTTAAGTAGAGAATTACAACGCAGGGACTCAATGTGAGTTCTCCTGAAGCAGGTATGCTTGGCAGGGTGGTTCTTGGATTCCCCAAGCCACTGGAGTACACAGACTCTTTTTCTTCCTACCAGCTCTGTGACCTTCTGGTCCATAGTGGCAAGAGCCCAATGTGGTGCTCAACCCGGGCAGATCCTCTATGGGATGGCTCGAATTCCTCAAGCCTCTGGTGCTCGATGCTGTCGCTGGTCAGCTCAGCCCTCTGTCCCTTCCTGCTTTTCTCTTGCTTTACTGCCTTCTTCTCTGTGTATTTCGTCCTCCTCTCGGGATTTCGGTCTTTCCTCGTCTCTTCGACTTTGCTTGTTCATTCTGTTTTGTTGTTCATGGTTTTTAGCCATTCGAACTCATACCGGTTCGGTTCCTCTTCCGCCACTGTCGATTCACCTTCTGCAGCTGCGCTTGGAGTTCCCTGTTTGGCGTCAGCATGAATGCTCAGGGAGTGGCCACGTGTCCTCCTCTAAATGGTGCTAGCCTGCTTCGTCGGTTCATTTCTTTCAGTTACGTCATGAATGCATTCTTCCTCCACGGTGGTAGTCAAACGGATTCCAAATCTTCACAAATCGCGGTGTAACCCTTCGTCGATTCTGCTTCCTCCATCGGGTTTGATCTCAGCCGTCCGATCTGGGGCCTCCAGATTTGACGCCATATGCACGTCCCGCGTGGTTGACTTGCTAGACTGATAACGCACAATCAACGACGGTTTTCTCTCACCTCCCCTTGCCACGCGTCGATCGTTGAGTGGGATCGCTCCATCCTCGTCCAAAACCATTTACCGTTTGAGGGCGCCCCAATCAATACATCCGGTTTCCAGAGCACAGGTCCAACCTTGTTCGTTTAGTGCTTTTGCCTTTTCACCCGCGGTTCTCCGGTTCCCGACATGACCAAGTGCTCGGGCTTCCACCATTATGGCCCTGTTTGCCCAGCAATGCTCAATTAGCAATAGGCGCTAATCGTGCATCCAAATCCACCTCTGTTTCCTGATCCGGGTCTCCCAGGGGCTAATTCGACCTCCCGCGCAGTCTCCATGGGCCTCAGTCAACGCGCTTTGACCGAGGTCCTCATCGTTCCACGCTGGCTGCCATTGCCACTGGTTCAGGGGTGTTTTTGATCACGGTTCTAAATTCTTTGAGATTTGTCCCGACCTGATACAGTCATGGTCCTTTGACAGTTCTTGATGGATCTGATTCGGATCAACTATAGAGTAAGGAAACCAACATAAGGCTCTGGAGTCTACGCCCGCCAGAGAGAAAACTAGATTGAAATCTTGCTTGAAACTTGGGGAAATGAAAATCATGCACAATGACAACTAGGGTTTTCTATTTTTTATTTATTTTTAATTATTTCTCACTTTTCTGGGGTCAAATCTCAACAAATTTGTCCAATTACTGCCAAATTTATTTTCCTTTTAAGTTCAGGTTCCCAATTGAGTCCGGGTATGATTTGAAATTCATCGAACTAGGATCAAATTTGTTCAATATTCCTTCTAATTCAAAGAATTTAAAATTTGAAGTGAAAAAATCATTGAATGCGGTGACACAACATAAGGTGAGATCAAACCTCGCAAAATATTTAGTGACATAGTCATATTCATCTTCAGAGGTGTTAGTGAGAACTTTGACTTACGAGTCTTCAATAGAGATTTATTTAATCAAGAAATTCCTCTAAACACTCAATAAATTCCTATAAACACCTAATAAGGAGACCAAATTCAAATCACAAAACCAAATATGATCTAAAAGCCTAAATTTCACCATGGTCTGCAATGCATAATACAACTCATTGGCAATAATGAAACCCTGAGCAATTTTAGAGGAGTGCTTACCACCATCTATAATATAATACTCTATGATAATACTTTGTTGGTGCTCTCATGCTCCACTTGTTTTTAACCTAGTTTCCTCATGCAAATCATAAAGTTATAACACCTCAACATCTAAGGTTCGATTCCCAGGCACAAAAATGGGCAATTTAATTTGATTCTCTTCATATTTAATGAATTTGAGGCCAAATGAGCTGATAGAGCACTGATTTTAGTGGATCATTGCCCAAATGCCAGATTTTAAACCAACTAAATCTAGAGTGAGTGGGAGAGGTCAAGGTTTAGTAGTGTGCTCTACTAAGAATGCTACAAGTTTTAATCAAGATTTTATGGAAGAATTGGTAACAATGGAAATGAAATTGAACAAACACCTATTTTATATATATATTAAATTCAAGTAAATTTTTATTTTTATTTTATTTTTATAATTATATTTTTAAACAAATTATATTTTTATTTATGAATCTAGAACCAAATACCAAATCCAATTTTAACTACATGGGAAATAATATGCTTATGATTTTCCTAATATTCCATCAATATTCCAAACAAATAACATGCTTGGAGAATTATCATAAACATGAATTGGTTTGATTTCTTGTTTATTTATTGAATCTAAAAGCATTGTTTCAAATGGCTCTTCACCATGTTAATTTTTGAAAGATGCGCGTGATTAATGTAGTCAATGAAATTATATCACATACATTCATTATGTGAAACAATTGTAAATTGTTATCTATACTTCCACATTTGGCATAAATGATAATATGCTTGTTAATGTTTTATTAATAAATGACATTAAATTTTAATAAATGATAGTTAATTTTGTTAATAGGGTTGAGATGTGTTTAATTTGATTTTAATTATTAATGGCAACCAATTGTTAATTGAGAGATTATATGAAGGAATATTAGGATAAGAGGACTAACAAAATTATTTTTGTTAAATATAATCATACACATTAGTCTTATTTCCACTTCAATCTTGTGTTGGTGTTTCGTTATTATGAGAATGGATAAATTTAGGGTTCAAGGTAGTCATGTGATGATGATTGGTATGTTGTTTCCTCTAGTAGTTGATAGGATTGTTTCTTCTATGATCACATTTTGCTACCCACATTATTATGTCTATCTCTAATCATCCTTTATAATAGAGAAACAATAGGGAACACATCCAATTAATGATGAGAATGAAGAAATATTGGGTCCTACATGACATAAGGCCTGATCCCCAACATCGTTAATTAATTTTATATTGGTTATGGTGGAAGGTTTATCAATCCATTGTGATTTATGCCCCTTATATAATATTGGACAGATTTCAGACCGTAAGTCCTCAGGCAATCACAAAGTCCAAGACCATATTGTTAAGAGTTGTAATTATTATCTTGATGAGGTGTTTTCATGATCCACTGATAGATTTCCAGTGATATCTAGAAGGTTAAATCGAACCTGTTACCTCTCAACAGAAAATTAAGATGCTTTGAAAATGGCTACTCAACCAATTGAGCTAACCCTTGATGGGGCTAAATACATATCATGACAATGACAATAAAAAATAAAAAATAATTTCATCTCCTCGACATTTATGTTATAATTTTGTCAAATTCTTTGTGTGAGTCATATTTGAGTCTTGAAACCCTCCCATACTATCAATGCATGCATCTACTATAACCATGTCAAATTTTAGTGCATACAAGCATAAACTGAAAAATGTTCGATGTTGGCCCCATTCACATCCCACTTTGTACGAGGTCAATTAATTAAAGCATAATTTCCAATGATTGCTAAATGTTAAGTGAATTGAACATTTACTTGACATCGAAAGTGTCGAGAGAATTGAACCCATGACCTCTCAATAGAAAATTATGGTGCTTTGACAATAGGTACTCGACCAATTGAGCTAACCCTCGATGGGGCTAAATACATACCAAGATAAAGATAGTAAAAAAAAAAAATAGTTTCATCTCCTCAACATTTATGTTATGATTTTGTTGAATTCTTTGTGCAAGTCGTATTTGAGTCTTGAAACCATCCCATATGGTCAACACATGGATCTAATATAACCATGTCAAATTTCAATACATACAAGCACAAATTGAAAAAAAAGTCAATGTTTGCCCCATTCACAAACCCCTCTGTTTAGGGTCGATTAATTAAATCATAATTTCCACTGATTACTAAATGTTAAGTAAATTGAACATTTATGTCCCCCCGAGAGCGTTGATAGAATTGAACACATTGTTGGCTTGTGTTATATTCTTTCCATGACTAGCCCACCTAGTTAGCCCGGGGGTTAGATGGGGGGCGAGGCCCCCTTTGTTGTGCTGATTGCGCAACGAGGTTTGAGGGGGGCAGTTAGCCCCCCTGTACGGGGTCGCCCTGGGGAAAATTTTTTTTGGACCCTATATTAGGTTAGGCGGACCTACTTATGGTTTTGTGCATGGTTTTTGCACATGGTTTTGAACGCGATGGTTTTCGGTCCATGGTATTGGATGCTTCAGCATGTATAAATATGTATTGTAACATTGAAAGGAATATAATGAAAAATCAAGCTGGTAGTCCTGGTTTTGGGATACAGGGGAAAATATCTATGTATATGTGTTTTATGTGTTATGCTCTCGCATTGTTTATTTTCTGTGTTTTAGAATTCGTATGCAGGTAATTTCTGTACAGGGTTAAAACCTACATTTGGTATCAGAGTTGTTTTGGCTTCAAGGGGATGCCTTTGTTGCTGAGGGGTTTTGCTTGGACTTGTGGTATACCCTGTTTAGTGGGAGATCTGCAGGATCGATTCTGGTGGTGAAAGAAGATGGCAAGAAGTGGAAAGATAGAGATTGAGAAATTTAATGGTCATAGTTTTGAGTTATGGAAACTGAAGATGGAGGATCTGTTGGTGGATAAAGATCAGTGGATCGTGGTAGATCCAGGTACTAAACCAACGGGAGTGTCTGATGAAGAATGGAAGAAGTTGGATTGGAAGGCAAAGAGCACAATACGATTGTGTGTCTCAAATTTAGTATTGCTGAATGTATCAAGGGAAGCTACGACTGAGGCTTTGTGGGACACGTTAGGGACTTTGTACCAATTTAAGTCTCTAGTGAATAAACTGTTCCTACAGAAAACGTTGTATAACCTGAGGATGAAAGATGGAGACTTAGTGACAGAGCATCTGAACACATTTAATACTGTGGTAAGTCAATTATTATCTGTTGATATTAAAATTTCAGATGAAGATAAGTGCATCAGTTTGTTGTGTTCTCTACCAGATTCATGCGATAGTCTGGTTATTGCAATAGGTAGCAATGCAACTGCCTTGCAGTTTGATGAAATAGTCTCATCCTTGCTGACGAAGGAGATGAGACAGAAAAATATGGAGACCTAGAATGGTGATGCCTTTTCTGTACGAGGACAGTCCCAGAGAAAAAAAAAAAAAGTCATCGAGTGGGAGATCTAAATCAAGAGGGAGATCTAAATCTCTAGGAAAACCTGTAAAGGTGGTTTGCTGGAAATGCGGAAATGAATGTCACTACAAAAGGGACTGTAAATCTAAAGCTCCTTACAAAGGAAAGGGATTTGATGATGCTCCTTCTGCAGAGGCGAAAAACACCTCAGATGAAGGTGGGGATGTGTACTTGGCTTCTTCAAGTACACATGTAGATCATGAGGCATGGTTGATAGACTCAGGTGCATCCTTTCACTTCAATCCCCATAAAGAGTGGTTCTGTGAGTATGAGAAATATGATGGTGGCGATGTCTTCTTAGGGGATGATAGGAAGGCTAAAATCATTGGTCGTAGAAAATTAAAGTTTAAGTTGCAAGGTGGAAGGGTTAGAACACTTCCGGGTGTTTTGCATATTCTTGCATTGGCCAGGAATCTGATTTTTGTAAGCAAGATGGATGATGCATGTGTAAAAACAACGATTGAGAAGGATACCTACAAGATGGTTCGAGGAGCACTGGTATTGATGCAGGGAGTTCGGATTGGAACTCTGTACAAGCTTCAAGGTAGCACTATTGTTGATGGGTGCAACAGTTCTGTGGTTCCTGAAAGTGGAGCAGAAAATCTAGTGGTCTCTGGAGAGAAGACCATGTTGTGGCATCAAAGGCTTGGAAATATTGGAGAGAAGGACCTTCAAATACTTCATGGTAAAGGTATGGTAGAAGGTATGAGTAATAGCTCTCTGGATTTTGATTTCTATGAAAATTGTGTATATGGGAAGCAGAATCGGGTGAGTTTCCCCTCTGGTGGTAAGAGCGCGAAACAGATATTAGAGCTTGTGCACAGTGATGTGTTTGGACCTGTGAAGGTTCCATCACTGGGTAAGTCTATGTACTATGTATCATTTATAGATGACTTATCAAGGAATACATGGATATATTTCCTTAACAAGGAATCTGAAGTCTTTGACAGGTTTAAAGAATTTAAGTCTCTGGTGGAAAACCAGACAGAGAAGAAGATAAAGGTGTTGAGGTCAGATAACGGTGGAGAGTTTTGCAGCAAGGAATGTGAAGAATTATATAAGAAGTGTGGTATAGCATGACAGAAGACTATTCCATACACACCTGAGCAAAATGGAGTTGCATAAAGAATGAACAAGATGTTGATGGAAAGGGCAAGAAGCATGCTCAGTGGTGCTGGGTTAGGACATGAATTCTGGGCAGAGGTGATGGAGACAACATGTTACCTGGTCAACAGATCACCTTCATCAGCGTTGGAGGATAAGACTCCACAAGAGGTATGGACTGGTAAGAAACCCTCTCTTTCACATTTGAGGGTGTTTGGATGTGATGCATATGTACATGTTCCAAAGGAGAAAAGAACCAACTTGGATAGTAAATCTGAAAAGTGCATCTTTATTGGATATAAGGATGGTTTAAAGGGTTATAAGCTTTGGAACCCAGTAACAAGGAAGGTTGTGTACAACCGAGATCTGGTGTTCAGAGAGGCGAAAGATGTTATTAAACATGAGATCAACCAAAGGAACCTAAGAAGATATAATTTGAGCTTAAGGAGGAAGAACCAGACTCTGCATCAGAGGAGGAATCAGAAGATGAAGAGCCGCAAACTCCGAGTGTGAGAAGATCAGTTCGAGAAAGAATGCATCTAGAAAGGTATAGTCCATCTGCTTTCAGTTCAAATTTTGCTTTATTTGTTACTGATGATGATCCCAGAACTGTGAAGGAAGCAGTAGATTCAGAGGATGGAAAACTCTGGAAAGAGGCCATGGTTGATGAAATGGCATCTTTGCACAAAAATGAGGCTTGGGATCTAGTGGAGTTGTCGGCTGGAAGGAAACCCATTGGCAGCAAATGGGTGTTCAAGAATAAGACAAATGCAAAAGGAAAGGTGGAGAAATACAAAGCTTGGTTGGTAGAAAAAGGTTATTCCCAGGTGTCGGGAATTGATTTTGGTGATATTTTTTCTCCTGTTGCCAAGGTAGCTTCTATTAGATTACTTTTAGCTGTTGCTACTACTTTTGATTTTGAGGTAGAGCAGATGGATGTGAAGACAACATTTCTTCACGGGGATCTAGAAGAGGAGATCTACATGAAGTAACCTGAAGGTTTTGCGGTGAAGGGTAAGAAATAACTAGTATGCAAGTTAAAGAAGTCTCTGTATGGGTTAAAACTGACACCAAGGATGTGGTATCAGAAATTTGATACATTTATACGGGGACTTGGCTTCACCAAAAGCAAAGCGGATCACTGTGTGTATTTTAAATTAATTGGTGACCGTGTTATTTATCTGGTCTTGTATGTGGATGATGTATTGCTAGTTGGAAATGACAAAGAAATTATCCAGGATTTGAAGACCCAATTATCCTCCAAATTCAACATGAAAGATCATGGTGCTGGAAACTATATTTTGGGCATGGAAATTAAAAGAGATCGGGCAAAGAGGAAGCTCTGGTTAAACCAGAGGAAGTATGTCGAGATAATACTACAGAGGTTTAATATGTAGGATAGTAAACGGTGAAGGTTCCTATTCATGTAGGTGTAAAGTTATCTGTCGAACAGTGTCCCAAGACACAAGAAGAAGAAGAAGAGGACATGTTTCGTGTTCCATATGCAAGTGCATTCTGTAGCCTGATGTATGCAATGGTCTATAATAGACCAGACATTGCACATGCAGTGGGAGTATTGAGCAAGTTTATGTCAAAACCAAGGAAGGAGCATTGGACAACAGTGAAGCGGGTTTTCAGGTATTTCCATGGCACTAGTGATTATGGTTTGTGCTACCAAGGAAGACTAGGATTGGACAGAGTGTTGGATATTCGTGGCTTTGTTGATGTAGACTGGGCTAGAGATATGGATCAGAGAAGATCTTCAAGTGGGTATGTGTTTAACCTATTTAGAGGTGCAGTTAGTTGGATGAGTAAGAAAGAATCTATAGTGGCACTATCAACTATAGAGGTAGAATACATGGCAGCCACTCATGCAAGCAAGGAAGCAATTTGGTTGCAAAGATTGTGTTCAAGTATGGGGTTAGTACAAGGAGCTATAAGGATAGACTTTGACAAACAAAGTGCAATTTTCTTAGCAAAGAACCCTGCTTACCATTCAAATACAAAGCACATTGATGTTCAGTATCACTTTGTGAGGGATATGATATAAGACAAAAAGGTGTTGCTGGTAAAGGTGGACACTTTGAAGAATACTGTAGATGCATTGACAAAATCTGTGAGCTCTGATAAGTTCTCTTGGTGTAGAGAAACAATGGGCGTTTCAGGGCTAGATAAATGACTAAGCTCTCCTGTGGCCCCCTTGGAAAGAAAACAACAAGGGGGAGAATGTTGGGTTGTGTTATATTCTTTCCATGACTAGCCCACCTAGTTAACCTAGGGGGGGCTTTGCCCCCCCTTCGTTGCGTTGACTGTGCAGTGGGGGGGTCACAAGGGGGGAGGAAACCCCCCCTGTACGGGGGGTTTGAGGGGAGCAATTAGCCCCCCTCTATGGGGTTCGGGGCAAAGCCCCGGGGAAATTTGTTTTGGACCCTATATTAGGTTGGGCGGACCTACCTATGGTTTTTTGCATGGTTTTCACACATGGTTTTGAACGTGATGGTTTTTTGTCCATGGTATTGGATGCTTCGGCATGTATAAATATGTATTATAGCATTGAAAGGAATATAATGAAAAATCAAGCTGGCAGTCCCGGTTTTGGGATCCAAGGGAAAATCTCTGTGTGTATGTGTTTTATGTGTTATGCTCTCACATTGTTTATTTTCTGTGTTTTAGAATTCGTATGCAGGTAATTTCTGTACGGGGTTAAAACCTACACCCATGACCTCTTAATATTGAATTAAGGTGCTTTGACTATGGGTACTCAACTAGTTGAACTAACCCTTGACGGGGCTAAATACATACCATGATAAGGATAGTAAAAAATAATAAATAATTTCATCTCCTCAAAATTTATGTTTTATTTTTTTAAATTCTTTGTGTGAGTCATATTTGAGTCTCGGAACCCTCCTATATTGTCAATGCATGCATCTACTATAACCATGTCAAATTTCAATGCATACAAGCACAAACTGAAAAAATTTCAACGTTGGCCCCATTCACAACCCCCTTTGTGCGGGGTCAATTAATTAAAGCATAATTTCCATTGATTGCTAAATGTTAATTGAATTGAACATTTACCTAACCTCGAGAATGTCAAGATAAGTGAACTTGTAACCTCTCAATCACAATTTAAGGTTCTTTAATGATAGGTACTTGGCCAATTAAGCTAATCCTCGACAGGGCTAAATACATACCTCAATGAGCTTCTCTTGGTTTCAAGAATAATATATTCTATATTGAACAAGGCCAACCACGTGAAGGTGGAAATTCATATCCCGCCCTCCCGCCCCCACACAACACTCTCAATTCCCCAATACCCAATTTATCTACTATAAAATATTTAAAAGCAACATAGTAAGAATCAAGCATAGCTACAAACTAAGAAAAAAAATAAGGTAAATGAAAGAGGAAAAATCAACTGAAAACATATAAACACATACCTCATACATTTCAACATTTTGATATCATTAATCTTATTCTTCATCCAAGTCAACATCTGTATCATTCAGTTCAGAATTGATGTTTATTAAAGGATTGTCCATATCAACATCATCATCAATGTCATCATTTCCAATCATATCATCATCGTTATCATCATCAGGAACATTGTCTCCTACGTTTCATTCAACTTCTTCAAGTTCTTCATTTGACAGTAGTACATTGTCGATATCATCTTCATCCAAAACATTGTCTCGATTAACATCTTCTTGAACTTCTTCAACGTCTTTGTTTGACACATGAAGTAATTTCTCCTCTACATCATCTTCTTATGCCATGTCATCTTCTTCTGCTACATTATACTCTACCAACCTTCCTCTTGGATTATATCTAACAACATATGACCAACCCCCTCTACCTAGAACATCTGAGTAAAAGACTTGTTTACATTGGCTTAGAAGAACATAACGATATGGTCCTAGCTCAAATGACCTTGTATTAACCATGGTAAATCCGTTATCATGCTCAATAACAATTATATCAGGATAACATTCATTCATTCGTAACCTGTACCATTTGATGTCAAACAGAACCAATTTGAAGGAATTAAAGTCACAGTCAAGTATGTCATAAAAATACCCATAGTATTGATTTTTAGAGACTTGTGGACAAGTTTCACTTCTAAAGGATATATTAGTGACCTAGAAGACCGCAGTTATCCCACAATCATAATTTTTCCTCTTTTCATCAAAGTTTTTGATGCAAAATGTATGGTCATCATAACACATAGCCTTGTGGTGTTTCAACTACAATATGCCAAACACATAATAAAATGCATTATCAATTAGTAAAAATATTTATATAAATTGGAAAGTATCTAAAAAAACACACACACACACACACACACACACCTGCATTCACATTAATAATTTATAAAATAGCTTAATAAATTGTTGCAGGGTGAAAATTCATTCTTGCCTATTTATCTTTCAAACCATTCTTTTTGTAAGATTTATATCTCCTTTATGATGAGCTTCTATAACCAATGTAGACACCCCTTCCCATGATAACCTACCATCACGTTGTATGCATATTTCAATCCATACCTTCATCTAGTTAAGATTGTTTGCAATGTACATATGTAGTGCATCCCACTCTCAACCAACTTAACTAAAAATTATAATTCATTAATAAATATTAGTCACCATGGTAAATATTAATAATTGATGAAAGAACAAAAATTAAATAATTATGATATAAACAAAAATTAATAGTTATATGTATTATAAATAATCTCCACATTAAATATTTGATTGCCTCTGACTTTACTTATTCTACCTTTCACCAATAGGTGCTCCCCTTCAATTTTTTTGATGGAGTTCATATCCCAAATGTGATCCATATGCATATTTTCTGCTAATTTAGGAAGACATTAACTAATATACACCATGGATTGAACCATCCACATTGACATTTATATCAATCCACCATAGAACCCTCAGGACATGCTCTTTGTCTAACCAAAGCCTTCAATGTTTTCAAATGCCTCTCCACCATCCACATTGACATTGTGTGTACAGGTCCACACAACTCAATATCCTCAACATGGTGTATGTGGTAGTGTTCTTGTGCATTGAAAAATGCCGGAGGTAGATAATTTTGCATTTAACACATTAGTCAAGGAATTTTTCTCTTCCAATACTTTATATCTTCTTTATGGATTTTTTTCAATGGAAACCATCTACAGATGATACAAGCTAACATGTTTCAACAAAACATAATATATTACATTACAAGTAGAACACATGTCATTATTTTGAACATCAAATTGAAAAAACACTTTACATATAGATCACTACTTACCTCATGTATTTCCCAAGATCGTATATAATTTGTTTGTGTTGTTGTCGAAGTCATCTAAGAGAGATAGAGGTAGAACATATTGTAACAATAAAAATGAGTCATTATTGTTTAATCCAAAGTGTAAAAAAAAACTATGAAGATGTACACCAATATAAAAATATATATAAAAATTAATTACTTTAATGAAGGTATGCCAATCATGTGTTTTTACCCCACCAAATTCACCTTTCTTTGTTAAGATATTTTTTATGTTTGAAGAAAAACCTATGGGAAATTTAATTCTTCAAATGACCTCTTTTACATCATTGCTTTGCTTCTCTGTTAATAACCATGGAAGGCTATTTCAGTCTCCATTGTTTTTTATCAGATCACACTTTGCATTACATGATTGGCTTCCTGAATGTCACTACAAATTTTGACAATTCTTTCTTTATCCCTCCTACCATCTATGATTCACCATAACATTTCTGTCACATTCTTCCCGATATGCATTGTATCAAACAAATGAACTATTCTTAGGTCCTCATAGTAGGGAAACCTCATGAATTGAGTGGGATAACTTTTCATTCCTCGTGGAAGCTCATTATTAATACCTTCACAACCTTCATGATGAAGCATGGAAAAAATCACAACAATAATCATCAAATATAGTAAAATAAATTATATAAAAATAAAAATTCAAAACATTGCATATGATATGTCATAAACAAATTTCATACCTTGATGATTTCTATTAAATTTCAACTTCCATAGGTGAGGTGTCATTCTTCGTGGTTTTAATTCAATCTCTTCATTCCTATTAAAAAGATGCTTTTTAAATAGTGTGATATCTATGGTTCTTAGAGAGGAAGTGCCAATACTCATCAAACACCTCCTTTCCTAAAAAAATTGAACAACATGATTTCATCTTAGGACCACAAACTAGACATGCAAATTTACCCTTTGTTTGAAGGCATGTGTTAAGAGATGGATTAATGTCAATTATACAAAGGAAATATTTAAAAAAACATGCATGATATCTTCAAATAATTATATACTATTAAAGTGCAATATTGGAACGTTACATACATCAAAAATGTGTTAGTCCTAGAACATCATGAATTGTCCATACAAGTATTCCATGGAATTGAAATTGCCTTTGCCTTGTTGGTTTACAAATGTCATACACAGTGATTATGACCCATAGCTTTAGTAACTTGTCGATAAGAGACTTGATATATACATTCATATCTTTAACTTGGTACTTACCTAGTAATTGTTTGAAATTACACATAATTATTACCATGATATGTATGTATATAAGTAAATAAACAAATATAATATATCATGCAAAAAATAAGACAAATGAAAATGTTATATTTGAAAATTTAATGTAAACGAATACATAGAACGATCATTGTGAACATTATATGCTCCCTCTTTATTGACATCCAAGGAGGAAGGTTATTATTGATAACAAAATTTGGCCACACTGAGTAAAAGACATAAGCTTTCCAAATAGATTAACACAATCATTTGCCAATGAAAGCCTAACATTTAAAATGTGGGAATTTTTCCTCAATTTCTCTAAATTCATAACCATATGTGGGCATTCGAAGAACACCATCTCCAATTCTCTTCCATTCATGGTAATCCACAAACTATGCCATGCTTTCACACTTGAATAATCACCACAAACATGGAATTATGGGAATACGATGAAGAACCTTTTGAGGCACCTTTTTTATTATTTGATTGGTTCGATATCTATTGCTATGACATTGCGGGCAATTTTTTTATGCATGTTCTCCATCATATATAATATGATCATTAGGACATGCATCTATAACTTGATACTCCATTCCAATTTCTTTCATAATAACATATAAATCTCGTTATGTTCGAAGTAAATTATTTGATGATGGAAACATAATTTCACCTAACAATATACAACATAAAAAATGACGAGTCGGTGTAAATAATATTAATTGTAAATATTCCATTCTTATTTTACACATTAATTAACACAAAAATAAGGAAAAAATCCACCTTTATGTATAATATGTGATGAAACATATTACATACCTTAGGATCTGTGCCATACAAGTGTTTGAAAAAACATTCAAAACCTTTAAGTTCACCAACAGTGATGTAGCAGAGATAAGATTTACTTTTGATCCTTCATAAAGTGGTGTCGTTTCATTTTCTAACAAAGTTTTATCAAGAATATTATCATCATTGTCCTCATCCTCATCATTGATTGGTTGAGCGAACAAGTCTTGGATCAATTCATTTGTCCCATCATCTTGAACTATGTTATTATTGTCATGTTCTTCCATAGGATCATTAACTTGAACTTCAATATTTTCTCCATGTTCCTCTGTCTGTACAACATTTCTACTACTACTTGGGGCATTCAGACATTGGCTAGGGGGGAAATTGACTTTATAATTACAAATAATCATGCAAAATTAGTATACATAACAAATATTATAACAATATAAAATTTTACAAATACAATTAATATAAAGACAATAAATAATGAATATATAACTTACCAAGGGACAATATTCCTTCAACCCACCTTCAATGTTCCCATGTTCCCTAAATTGTCTTTTAGTTGTTTCTTTTAAAAATCTTATGTGATGTAATCCCCTGCATTCAATGCAAGGGAAATAACATCTTCCATCTCCCCCTTAATTTCCCCCCTACTAATGTTTGTTGACATTCTTCCCTACAAAAAAATTATGCGATGATTATGTTATAAAATTGAGTGGCGTACTAGATCTACTATATTTTGTAATGCAATATATATATATATATATATATATATATATATATATATATATATATATATATATATATATATATATATTCTCAACAAGAATACCTTATAACCTTTTAGAATTGTTGTAGTTATAGTGAAAATGTCACAATAACGTCTCTTAAAATAAACATATTTATAAATTTACTTACCGTCGAAATTTTGACAATAGTTGACCAAGTCAAAGTTGATTAGTCAAAAAGAGATCCACCATTCCATTAATAGCTCAATGGATAGGAAAAAAATGCTTTTCATTGGTATTGCGATGACCGTTAGATACAGACTCCATTACAATGATATGGATAATATTGTCGTAATTACGACGATGTGAATATATGTAATCAGAATACTGATGAATTCGGGTTGATTACCTTTTTTTTAAATTGACATTAATTCTTATAAATTTTTACAGTATGACCAATTTTAGTCGCATCGTCGTATTATTTTTTCAAAATTTATTACTATATATAGTAGTGCCATAATAGTTGTGCCAAATAGGGTGGGACTTGACAAATGTGCATAGATTACAAATAATTAAGCAAGAATGCACTCAAGAATAGGTACC
The DNA here is from genome assembly GCA_031772625.1 of Pinus tabuliformis. NCBI lineage: Eukaryota > Viridiplantae > Streptophyta > Pinopsida > Pinales > Pinaceae > Pinus > Pinus tabuliformis. The sequence continues at coordinate 1,404,084,303 of CM062819.1, forward strand.
CCTTTGCTAGGATTGATGATTTATTAGATCAGTTGTAGCAAGTGAAATAATTCACTCAGTTAGATTTAAAATTAGGGGATCACCAAGTTTGAATCAAAGAAGAAGACACCTAGAATATCACATTTAAAACTAGACAAGGTTTGTATGAGTGGCTAATGATGCCATTTGGTCTATTCAATGCACTAGCTATATTCATGATATTAATTAATGATGTATAGAACCCTTGTCTAGATTCATTTGTTATTGTTTATTTGGATGATATACTGGTTTACAGTGCTACCTGGGAAGAGCATATCTCACACTTGATGCAAGTGTTAGAGATTTTGAAGAAGCACTAGAGATTGGAAAATCTCAAAAAATGTGAGTTTACACATAATTCATTGGTGTATTTAGTCTATGCGATTCATGAAGGGGAGCTCAAGATAGATCCTACGAATATGGATTCCCTCATAAGGTGGTCGGTGCCTACAAATGTCTCTAAAGTTAGGAGTTTTGTTGGGGAAGCACAATACTGAGGAAATTTATAGCTTCATGTTTAACAACACTTACACCACTCTATGCCATAAAAATGTTTGAAAAGAGTTTATAGTGCGGGAAGAGTCAGTAGAATGCCTATGAAGAGTTGAAAATGAAAATAAGGCAAGCACATTTCTCGCATTACAAAATTTGCAGAAGCCCTGCGAAGTGGAGATAGATGCAAATGGGTATGCCATGAGAATTGCCTTGATGTAGACAAAAAGGCTTGTATCCTACCATTATAAATTATTTCTTGGGAAATCCTCAACTATCCTACCTATGAAAAGGAGATATATGCCCTAGTACAAGTTGTAAAAGGGTGGAAACACTATTTGATGGGGAAGTAGACCATCATCTACACATATCACTAGTTTACATAGTACCTACAGGCCCAAACTAAGCTACAAGAGACCATACAATACAAGTGGATGAGGCTCTTATAATAATTTCATTTAGTCATCAAGTACTATAAAGTTAGCACAAACAAGTTGGTTGACATGACTTCAAGGCCACCCACATCAAAAATTGTAGCTTTGGGAACTATGATGCACATGGAGCCTTTCATCGATGATGAATACATAGAAGCATATACAAAAGATGAGAACTTTAAGGATGTGTTTCGACAGCTATAAAGCCATATTAGAAAATATTTTTTAGAATAAGAAGGTGAAATTTGTTAATTTATTTATTTTTAAATTGATTGTATACCTTATTAAAAAATGTAACAATTTTTTTCTCAAAATTTTAAATGTAAATTACCAAAAAAATAATAATTAATAATTAAATAAAATTATGTAATGCAACTTTTAGATTTATATTCAAGTTTATGGTTTTTATTTTCAATGGTACTAATGATCAAGGTTGTAATGTCAATTAATTGGTAATTTTAACCCCAAAAGTAAAACAAAATAAAATAAAAGTTAGACAAATTTGAAAAGAAATTGAAAAACAAGCATTGAAGAAAAGGGTAGACAAACTTTAAGTCTTGATTTTTAAGGTTTTTGATAGTCATGATATTTTTTAGTCAAAATTAATGTTCTGTAGCAGCCTAACATGGCACAGGTCTCAAGGAACTCCATAGAGATTGCCTTCTACTTTGTACTTGCATTATTTCCATACTAGACAAGAGAGAAGAGCTGATCCAAGTGGATATTGGTGGCCACCCACCTATTCCACCTAGACCTCCAGTCAGTTTCAACTGTTTCCTTGTCTATTTTAGCATTTACTATTTTTAGCATTTTTTCGGGTCTTGAACTTCCAAAGCAGTTTAGACCCCCTAAATGGTGTTTTTTAAGGTCCGTTTCAATCCCGTAGCTGTGGGCAAGGGCTTGCGGCAAACCCTGTAGTTCTCGAAGAGACCTTTCCAACAAGGTATTGTACACACCAAATGGAGATAATATGACCAAGTTACAACCCCGAGAAGTTAGCTGCCCAACTAACCCCAATTGGGCCCATAAACTCTTGGCATTTCATCTTCTGGGGTTAGGGTTTTGGTTGTTTAGTGTTTTCTCATGTCTTTCAATAATAAATATGCCCTTGAGCCTCATTATAACACAATTTTGAGGCATGTAGCCACCACATATCTTCTCAGAGATAAGCTACCATCGCCCGAGCTAGTATTATTTTCATTATGTTTGTAAGCATATCTTAGTATTTGCTATTAATGAAATGAAAGGTTATTTTTGTTTCGTCTTCGTGTTTATGGTTATATATATAATTAGTTTTGTTCCTGTTTAAATTTGGATCAGTGGTATCAGAGCAGTCTTCTCTTTCTCTGTTTCTCTTTTCATGTCCCGAACAAGGTCAGGATATAAGGATTTAGGGCTTGAACTGGTCGAACCTTTGCAAGACTAGCCTTACAAATCCCGATGACCTCCCATGGCAGAAGAAAATAAAGGTGAGGGGGCAGGATATCCTATCAAAATCTTGTTCGAAGAAGTCCTCAAGCGACGAAGGAATGTGATGATGGACAACTTTGCCCAGATCCTTCAGCGACCACCCAAGGGCGACGCATCTACTTTCAACTGCTACTATGTAAGCACCACACCCTTTAAGGTACAAGTTAACTTGAGGGTCAGATAGATGCGGATGAAATAGATAAATGATTAAATTTTCTAGAAGGATATTTTTCTATTCATGATTTCTCCAGCCGGGAAAAGATTACTTTTGTTGTTCTCAAAGCCGCCCCCCACATCAAGGACTGGTGGGAAACCTACTACCCTCACTATTTTCCGACACACCCACTTGGGATTCGTTTTGGGACGCAATCAAGGAGAAGTACTACCCTGTCGAGAGCTATGAGGATAAATACATAAAGTGGACCACACTGTGACAGGGAAGGGACCAAGACGTGCCACAGTTTACCAATGTTTTTCATACCCTTCTCATAAAGTTGGGTATCAAGGATTCTGAGAAACATTTGGTACTCAAGTACTACAACTACCTACAAAGATACATCCAGGATGAGCTTGGATTCTTGGACATATCCTCACTCACGACGACATACTGATACGATGTCAAGTTTGAGCAAAAGCTTAAACGGAAAAATCGAGACTTTGGATTTGCAAATCCGAAGCAAGGGAAATGCGCCCCTAAACTACAGAGAAAAGGGCAAAGCCAAGGCAGGGCGACCCAGGATAACTCGCTGAAGCCACAAGGAAAGAACAACACCACAAAGACAAAGAAGGACATGGGAAAGTGGTGTGATTTCCATAATATCTCCACGCACAACACAAGTGAGTGTCGATCCAAGCAGTCACTGGTGGCCGAGCTGAAGGCTTTTGAGTCCAACACATGTTTCGACTTTAAGTCAGAACTAGACAAGGGGAATAAAAAATGGAAGTAGATCATTGATGTGGAGCCTAGTGCCACTATGGCCACCACCAAGATCCAAAATATTGAGCTTGAAGATCCGGAAGAGGGGGATCACCTATTCCACTCATAGATGTGGGTGAAAGGTTCTTCGCTGCAGTTCATTATCGACAACAGGAGCCAAAAGAACCTCATTTTAGTAGATATTGTGAAGTGGTTTGGCCTACCAACTACAGCACATCCACAACCATACACCATCGAGTGGCTTCACCAAGGACGAGATCTCCGTGTCAGCCAACAATGTTGCCTTCCCCACAACATCAAGCCCTTCAAGTATCAGGTATTATGTGATGTTTCTCCTCTTGAAGTTTGTGATGTATTATTAGGACAACCATACTTATGGAACCGACATGCTATATATGAGTCTAGACCTTGCTCTGTTATTATTTCTTTGGGTACTAATTTATACAGGATACTGGAGGTAGCCCCACCCACTGCCATCTCTTTGATCTTTGCTAAGCAATGCATTAAGGTCATCTCCCAGACTAGGATTTTTTTTCTTTCTGATTCACTCTAAAAGTAAGGGGAAGGTCGTATCCACTTCCATGGTCCCCGGGAAGGGTTCCTCCAAGCAACAGAAGCAGGTGGATGCAGTCGTGGAAGAATACAGGGACATCTTCTCCTCACCCATAGGGGTACCCTTGCATTGTCAGGTCAAGCATTCAATTGATCTGACTCCTAGAGAACCTCTGCCGAACAAGCCGATATATCACCGCTCCATTCTGTAAAATGAAGAGATCAAGTGGAAAATCCAGGAGTTGTTGCAAAAAGGGCACATCTGACCAAGTTCCTCGCCTTGTGGGACCCAATTGTACTAGTACAGAAGAAGGATGGAACTTGGAGGCTCTACATTGATTATCAGGCATTAAACAAAATCACTATTAGGAATAGGTATCTAATCCCACAGATTGATGACCTGCTGGACCAACTCAAGGGGGCCAAGTATTTTAGCAAGATCAATCTGAAGTCTGGTTATCACCAGGTTCAAATAGAGCCCACATATGTATGGAAGATTGCCTTTAAATCCAAGGAATGCATTTTTGAATGGTTGGTTATGCCCTTCGGGTTGACAAATGCCCCTGTGAATTTTATGAGGCTAATGGATGACATATTGTGGCCCTTCACCAACTCATTTGTGGTGGTTTATCTGGATGACATCCTCATCTTCAACAAGAGTTGGAAAGAACACTTGCAACACATTCGCCAAGTCCTTCAAACCCTTCGGCAACACAAACTATGTTACAACCTGGACAAATGCACCATTGGCATGAGTCAGGTCCAAAACTTGGGGTACATCATAGATGAGCGTGGTGTGCATGTGGAACCAACCAAGATCCAAGTCATTCGAGATTAGCTAGCCCCGACCACTCTAATGGAGCTTCACAACTTTTTGGGCCTTGCAATTTTTTATCAAAGGTTCGTGTTGGGATTCTCCCATATCACTTAGCGTTTGATTCAGATTACTAAGGGAGGGGCGAAAGAAAAAATTTCCTGGTCCGAGTCCCAACAGAAGGCGTTTGTTGAGTTGAAGTGTTGTCTCAGCTTTGCACCAGTACTCACACTGCTAGACCTGCAACAACCATTTGAAATCAAGACAGGCGCATCAGGTTATGCTATTGGTGCATTCCTCACCCAACACGGGAATCCAATGGCCTAGCATACTGAGACACTTTTCGATACAATTCAAAAGTACCCCACCTATGATAAGGAAATGTATTCCATTGTGCAAGCTTGCCGAAAGTGGAAGCACTACATTCTGGGGAAGGAGACAGTCATCCACACCGATCACCGACATCTTCAGTTTATACAGACACAGGGGAAGTTGCATAACGATCACCATCAAAATTGGTCTACATATCTACAACAATTCCACTTGAACATTAATTACAAAAAGGGCATCACCAATCATGTTACAAGCTACCTCAGTCGCCCCCCAGTTGCAGCACTGAATATTGTTCTCAACTCTTGTGGTCACGAGACCTTTGTATGGCTGTAACTATACAAAATTGATCCAGATTTCGCCTCCACATACCAGATGCTAGTAGATGGGAAGCAAGTTCCTGATTTCCACCTCCAGGATGCATTATTATGCTACCTGGGACACATTTGTGTTCCTTCAAGTGAGCCTTCCAAACTGTTTTGGGAGGCGCATTACAGTCTGATCACAGGACACTTTGGGGTGGAGAAAAATGTGGTTGTACTACAAAATTACTTATATTGGTCCAAAATCTGATTGGATGTTGGGAAATATATAAGATCCTTCATTGCCTGTGCCATCCCCAAGCCATCCATCAAGAAGAAAGGCATGTACACTCCTCTGCCTACTCCCAGTCAGTGGTGGGAATCCATCTCCATGGAATATATGTCTGGCCTCCCTTTTTCCAAATATGGTAATGACTGTGTATTTTTGGTCATGGACAAATTTTCTAAGATGGCTATATTGGCACCCTGCAGAGGACACTGCCAAACTTTTCTTTGAATGGGTATGGGTACATTTTGGAATCCCGCAGACCATTATATCAGATTAGGATAGCAGGTTCCTGAGCACATTCTGGTTAAGCCTTTGGACACTATTGGACATCAAGCTCACCAAGTTGACTGCCTTCCATTCCATACTGACGACCAAACAGAGGTCGTCAACAGGATGATAGTGCACATAATCTGCATGTACAACTCCAAGCATCCTCGAACCTGGGATGAGAGTCTTCCATATGTGCAACACAATTATAATAGAGCTCTCCATAGCTCGACTGGTTGTAGTCCCTTTCAAGTGGGTCTAGGATTTCAACTTGGGTCTGGTTGATGTTGACATGCCTTAGGCAACTACACAGATAGAATCCACACATGTATCATATGAGGTAGATAAAGCGACCATATTTATTGAACACATTCAACACATCTGCTAGTAGGTTCACGACATCCTGGAGAAGTCAAAGTCCAAGTACAAGTAGGGACATCATCAACATTGGTTGTCACACAAGTTTCAGGTGGGTGACAAAGTCTGGTTGCATTTGTAGAAAGAACACATTACCAAAGCCCATCAGAAGCTCAGACCACTCTGATATGGCTCTTACACCATTACCAAGGCTGTGGAAGACAATGCTTTTGAGCTCAACATTCCCCCATTCCTTGGTTGATCGGAATCTGGATTAGGGGCAAAAATTTTCTCAAAAATAAAAGTGCTTAGAATCACTCAAAACCTGAATGACCATGTTCATCTCAGCGATATGATCCCAACGCAACTCATTTCACTCAAAATGGAGTTTGTATGAGAAAGATAGAGACTTTTGTTCACTTTGTCAAACAGGGAAAATTTTGGGTACAGGCTGACTGGGATGCTGAATAAACATTCGTACAACCTAGTCAACAAAAAGAATATTCCAAGGAATATTTCGACAAGTGGCTCAATTTCATTGTGACAAGTGTTAGCATGTTATTGGTCAATGACATTTGGGAGGACCAATGAGAGGCTGCCACATGCCCTCTAAAAGGTCGGGTAAAATGTTGTTTTGATAGGCTGGGGAATTGAACTCGCAACCTATCCCACTCAAGCCCAATGCATTACTATTATGCCACAACCGTGTTACTTAATAAACATAGGGCGCAGTTTGTATTTCAAGAGATGCGCATGGCGGATTGGGAGGTAACCTCTAACCTTAACCTTCGCATGTGACCAACTTCGTAAACGGCGGCCAACGCTAACACTAACCACGTGGGATTAGCACTAATTAACACATGATTAAAATTTACTTAATTTCGTATTAACTTGGTGGCAGTTTGGTAGGTTCGACAAATACAACATTGCACCAAATTTGGTAGGTTTAACTGGAGTTTCTCCAGATTTGGTGGAGTTTTCCTAGGGAAAACTGAAGATACCATAACTTCTTCATTATTAAACCAATTTTGGCTTAGAAAGAGTCATTCCTAGATGATTTGGATGCTTTGAACACAATGGAATAGGTTGCAGAGGCAGAAAGGCACTTATGTACATGATTTTGCTACGTTGAATTTTAAGAAAGCCTAGGGCCACCAAGGGAGGAGGTCGAGCCTAGATCAGCTGAATTCCAATTGCAGAGCTTGGATAATCATTTTTGGGGTTTCTAGGTCTTCTAAATCCAATGGAGCAATTTGCAAATCCATTGGATCACTACAGGTGAATGTAATCAGAGAATTGACCATTAATCTAAAGAGGTCCTAGCCATTGAAGCAGGTCCAAAGAGATGTAGCCCAGGAGGGGTGAACTCCTTTATCAAGTTTGTGTTATGAGTTGTTGTGTTTTACTTATCTTGAATTTACTTGTTGTATATGTGTTTTAAACAACTAAATAACCTCATAAATTTCTCATAAAAGACACTCAACACTTGACACACAATTCCTCACATTTTGGTTAATTTGAGACGATCCTAAAAACATTTATTTTTAATATTGATGAAGGAGCTTCCATAGCATTAACAAGTTTGCCCAAAATTCATATCAAGTTGGTATCAAAGAACTTGTTGGCTCATTTTAACCATGAAATGGTTTTCCAAGGTTAGCTAGAAAATTAACTATTGGTTTTGTATTTGTGCAAAGAGAATTTAACTGTGTACAAGTTTATGTGTGTAAGCTAAAAAATGGAGATGCTTCTTTGTTGAGAAGATTTTTGAAGCTTTGTGAAGTTTTTTGATGCATTACAAGTGTGATGGTAGCTTCAACAAGTGATGTTTCTAATCCATCTTCACAAGACTCTTTTATTTAGAGATGTTGCAATAGCTTATCATCATGAGAGATATGGTCCAAGAGATGAATGAATATAGGAAGGAGAACACTATACTTCAAGAGGAGTTGATGGCCATGAAGGAGGAGAAGCAAGAGCTTCTTGAAAAGATTCATGAGATGGAGATTCAACTCCATGATGCCAAGGAAACCCTAGCCAAGTATGTGCATGAAAATGAGGTATGCAATTCAATTTTATCTTCAATTTCCTCTCAAAATGAATGTTTTGGTGCTTTTGAATGACACACTAGAGGAATAGGGTCCAAATTATTGATGAAGATGGGTTTTGAAGGTAAACAGTTAGGAAAACATGCACAAGGCATAGTTGAGCCAATTATTGTTGAGGAAAGACCTAGGTATTTGGGTCTTGGTTATGGACAACATGATGGAGAATGCTCCAAAGCCAAGGAGGCATATGAAGGTGTTACAAGAAGGACTTTCATTACATGTTCATTACCTCAAGCTTGTGAATTTTGTGTTCATGAGGAATGCAAAAGTTTTATACCCACTTTGCAAGAAGATGCTCATAAACATGCAATTAGTGGAAATGGAAAACAAGAGGATGTTGAAAGCTCTAAGGTCATTGAAACCATTGTTGGTATTTCGAAGAGAGCCACTACCTTATCAAATTCACCTCTTCAAGAAGGTGACAAAGGTGGATGTGCAAGGTATAAATCTAACTTTAATCAAGTTTCTTTTGATTATGATAAACATGGTAAATATTCACATAAGATTTGGAGAAAATTTACATGTTCTTTTTGTGGTTTGAATAACCATATTGTTTCGAGGTGTTGGACGAGGATAGCCATACACAAGAAACTTTCAAAAACAAAAGAGACATAAAGCCAAAGGTCCATTGGATAATAGAAACCATGTTGAAAAGAAGATGCAATTATTTTGCACTCATTGCTATAAGCAGGGTCATATTGTAGACAAGTGTTGGACTTTGCATCCAACAAGTCATCCACGACATTTGAAGAAGGTGGAGAGAGATTTTGGCAAGAATGGAAAAGAGGATTCCATAATTGATGTGGGTCAGGATGATACACATGATGAAGTGCAGTTGAAAGAAGCACCATTGAAATGGTTTGGAAAGAGATGGTTATATTTATTAACCAATTAAGGCCTTGCATTTCTTTTGATAATTGATGCAAATCTTGCCTTATTGATGCATTTCCTTGTTATTTGGATGCATTTCTTTTCTCCTGAAAGTATGTTGCATATTGCATGAAGCAAGATGTTGGAAAAGTAGAGTTATGTTGACTCACTTAGATGCAACAAAGATGGAAATTTGCAACTACAAATTTTCATGCATGTTGCATTCTTGAACTTGCATGTTTACACTAAGAAGGTGTTCGAAAATGGATTATCTTGACTCACTTTATTGTAGCAAATTTGGTCATTTCAACTCTTTAAGTACCCGTACATACCAATGGGATTCTTGTACTTGTGATTGTACTTGTGAGAAATTTGAGAATTTTTATACATGCATGAGAGTTTGTGTGTGTGAACAATGGAATTTTTAATAGTTTCATTGTGCTTGAACATGCATGAGTGATTGACTTGTGTTAGTTGTTTTCTTTGTTAACATGTATGTTGTCAACTTGAGAATGTGATAATTTGCACATGCATGAGTGTCGGCTTGTGTGGTCGATTGCTTGTTACATGTATGTTATATCGACTTGGAAGAGTTGATTTTGTCTCCAAAGATGAAAGGGATATGTGACGAATTGTTTCATGAGAATGTGGAATTCTTGTTGTAAATCATCAAGTTGTTGTACATGCTTTTGCTTGACTTAAAAATTAGTTGTTTGAAGAAGCATGTTTTGTCGACTTGTGTTTAGTCGATGGTTTATACACCAAGATGTAAGAATACATGGTGATGTTCACATGATGCGATGTTTATTGCTTTGAAGAAGCAAAAGGAAGAGGTCGTCAAGTTATATTCTTGCATGAGTGTTTTTCAAGGTTAATGGTGTTTCTTCTGACAAGATGTCACAGGATTTTGGAAGGTCCACATTTGAGAAAGAGGCTCATGATTAGCCTTCATTCTCAAATCATGACATGAGAAGCATGTTAATACTAGAGGATGATGGAATCAAGAAGCGAAAGTGGACAAAAATGCCAAAAAAAATTGCAACCATTGTAGGCCATTTGATGTGTTGACGCCAAGAAGCGAAAGAGATGGTGAATGCATTCTTCCAGATGTGGAATTTGGAAATGTGGAGGTAAAATAATGTTCATTTCTTTTCTTGTTATTACTGATATTGGAACTCATTACTGTAGTTCACTCAGATGGGCTTAACTTGGAAAAGTGGTTTCCAAGGAGAAGCTTGCATCAAATGCATGTGTTGCAAAGGAGGAACATGATTCTCAGTGGGAAGGCCATCAGTCAGCTTTCCAAGCACCGAGTGATCGCTTTGGTACAGCTGGGTGTTTAATCAACAAGCAACCATCAAGTGTTGGATGGGTCAGCATCAAAAGGAGAACATTAGTTGAAGTACCAAGTCATTTGCAAGAAAAGGCATGTCAATGAACCCAAGTGGGTTTCATGGAGATTTTTCCAAGTAGAATAAATTGATAGAGCTTGGGAAGGAGAAGAGTATTTAGCTCTCATCAGATAACCAACTTTTGTGGGTCCAAAAGCCTGTTAGTGGGAAGGAGTGATCAGAATCTGGAATAGGGGCAAAAATTTTCTAAAAAATATAAGTGATCAGAATCGCTCAAAAACTGAATGACTACGTCCGTCTCGGTGATACAACCCCAATGCAACTCATTTCACTCAAAATGGAGTTCATATGAAAAAGATAGAGACTTTTGTCTACTTTGTCAAACGGGAAAAATTTTGGGTACAGGCTGACTGGGATGTTGACTAGGCATATGTATACCCAATAAAAAAAAAGAATATTTCAAGGAATATTCCAAGAATATTTCGACAGGTGGCTCAATTGCATTGTGACAAGTGTCGACATGTTATTGGTCAACGACATTTGGGAGGACCAATGAGAGGCTGACACATGGCAAGCTCGGAGACTGCCACATGCCCTCTCAAAGGTCGAGTAAAATGTTGCTTTTGTAGGCTGGGGAATCGAACTCACAACCTAGCCCACTCAAGCCCAACGCATTACTGTTCTTCCACAATCGTGTTAATTAATAAACATGGGGCACAATTTGTATTTCAAGATATGCACGTGGTGGATTGGGAGGTAACCACTAACCTTAACCTCTGCATGTGACCAACTTCGTAACTGGCGGCCGACGCTAACACTAACAACGGGGATTAACGCTAATTAATACATGATTAAGCCTTAATTAATTTTGGATTAACTTGGCGGCAGTATGGCGGGTCCGAAAAATCTGTATTTGCGCCAAATTTGGCGGGGTTAACTGGAGTTTCTCCAAATTTGGTGGAGTTTTCCTAGGGAAAATTGAAGAGACCATAACTTCTTCATTATTCGACCAATTTTGGCTCAAAAAGAGTCATTCCTAGATGATTTGGATGCTCTAAACACAATGGAATAGGTTGCAGAGGCAGAAAGTCACTTTTGTATGTGATTTTTCTACGTTGAAGTTTAAGGAAGCCTAGGGCCACCACGAGAGGAGGTCAAGCCTAGATCCGTTGAAGTCCAATTGCAGAGCTTGGATAGTCTTTTTTGGGGTTTTTGGGTCTTCTGAATCCAATGGAGCATGTTTCAAATCCATTGGATCACTATAGGTGCATGTAATTATATAATTTACCATTAATCCAAAGAGGGCCTAGCCATTGAAGCAGGTCCAAGGAGACGTAGCCCAGGAGGGGTGAAATCCTTTATCAGATTTGTGTTATGAGTTGTTGTGTTTTACTTCTATACAATTTACTTGTTGTATATGTGTTTTAAACAACTAATTAACCTTGTAAATTTCTCATAAAGGACATTCAACACTTGACACACAATTCCTCACATTTTGGTTAATTTGAGACTATCCTAAACACAATTATATTTAATATTTATGAGGGAGATTGCATAGCATTAAGAAGTTTTCCCAACATTCAGATCATCGATCTGCACCTAGTGTTCAATGTGGACTACCTTCGACCATACTTCCCACCATTATTGGACACAACAGACATTGCAGAAGAACTCACACCAATAGAGTTAAATCCAGATTGCATGGAACAGACCAAAAATGATCGGATTATGGACACACGGGTCAAGAACACTGGCCAGCAGAAGATCCAACTATATCATGTTGTCAATGTTGGCCAACTCATGCACCAAGGCAAGTGGCTCACCAGGGACCAAGTTCAACAGAGATTTCCTCACCTCATAGAGGCTTTGCATGCAATGGGGACCATTGCTTCCTAAGGGGGGAGGAATGACCCAAGTTGATATTGGTGGCCACCCACCTATTCCACCTAAACCTCTAGTCGGTTTCAACTATTTCCTTGTTTATTTCAGCATTTACTATTTTTAGCATTTTTTCGGGTCTTGAACTTCTGGAGCAGTTTTGACCCCCTAAACAATGTTTTTTTTTAGGTCCGTTGTAGGCCCATAGGCATAGGTAGGGGCCTATGGTAAAACCTATAGTACTTGGAGATACCTTTTCAACAAGGTATCGTGCACACCAAACAAAGATAATATGACCAAGTTACGACCTTGGGAAGTTGGCTGCCCAATTAACCCCAATGGGGCCCATAAACTCTTGGTGTTTCATTTCCTAGGGTTAGGGTTTTGGTTGTTTATGGTTTTCTTATGTTTTCCAATAATAAATAGTCCCTTGAGACTCATTAACACAGTTCTAAGGCATTTAGCCGCCACATCTCTTCTTAGAGATAAGCTACCATCGCCCGAGCTAGTCTTATTTCCATTATGTTTGTAAGCATATCTTAGTATTTGATATTAATGAAATGAAGTGTTATTTTGTTGCATCTTGTAAATTTTATGGTTATATCTGTAATTTTTTGTGTTCCTGTTTAAATTCAAATCAATAGCAATGTTACCTTCTAGTTGGGTTTTCTATGGTATGATTTCCTAGAACAAATCTTTATGTCCATTGTGGTTGGTGTGTGATTGTATTTTTTGTTCTCTATTTTTTACATTTTATTTATTTCATGCATAAGTAGAAAAATGATATTTAACAAATCTAGAATCTAACGGAATTTAACCCTCATAGAATATATTTCAATTTATTTTATTAGATATGTTTAGACAAACTGCCCAATGGAATATCCATGGAAATTTATAGAGTATTTTATGATTTCACTTAGGATTATGGTGACAATGAAAGTGAGGATGATCATGTGGATACTTTTCAAATACTTGTGATATTTTATGAGGGAAAGAACATCACATTGCAAATTGAATCACTGAAATTGTTACATCCATTATATTTGATAAAAAAGGAGATCTCTATAAAAAAAATAAGGGGATCCCAATGGCCCAACAATGCATTTTATATCCTGATAAGAAACTAGATGACCATCATTTGCCTTTATATTACAAAAATATTTAGGATTCAATGGTATCCCTAGTTCTTCATGTTAGTGTAAGAGGAAGAATTCATGATATAACCATCTTGTTTAAGGGTTTCTCTTTTAAGGATGCATTCAATAGAAAACACCTTGTAGTTGTGCCAACTCATCTACCCAGTGGCCCAATAACGGAGAAATGGAGAAATTAGAGGAGGTTCCAACACTAGAAGTAATGAAGGAGATATTTTCCAGCCTCTTTTCATACTGTGAATCCAAACAATGTTACCAACTTAACAAGAGCTTCACTGATTTCTTATTTTTTGAGGTCTCATCAAATCATGATTTTCACGCTGATTTTGAAAAGTTATGACGCAACATCACCCTATTTTCATTTCAAGGTTAAAATTCCAACATTTTTTAACCATAGCATTAAAAATCAAACATCATGATTACGAAAGACATGAAAAACCATATCGAAATGCAAAATTGGTGATGCAACATCACCCTTTCTTTGGGTTAAAATTAAAACAATTTTCAATCATAACATTAAAAACCAAATATCACGATTGTGGAAGGCATTAAAAGCATGCTAAAATGAAAAAGTGGTGATGCAACATCAACCCCCCCTCCCACACTCCTTTTTAGGATTAAAATTCAAATATTTTTCAACCATCACATTAAGATGAAATATCATGACTACGAAAAACCCTAAAAATCAACACTTAAAGATTGTCTACCTTTTTTTTAATACATGTGTTTTAAGTGTTTTTCAAATTTGTCCAACTTTTATTTGATTTTAGCTTATTTTTTGGGTTAAAATTACTAATTAATTGATATTACGACCCTGAATATTAGTGCCATTGAAAATAAAAACCATAAAGTTGACTATAAATCTAAAAGTTACATTACATAATATTTGTTTAATTATTAATTTTTCTGATAATTTACATTAAAAATTAACAAAAAAATATTATTTTTTAATAAAGTAGAAATATCAATTAAAAAAGCTTTTTATTCTTAAAAAAATATATTTAAAATCGCTAATTTTTCCCAAAAAAATAAGGGAAATAAACAGTGTGTTTATAAATAAATAAAACTCATTAATATACAAAAAAAATAAAAATTCAAAAAAAAAACCTTTAAAAAAAACATTAATAGAACATTTAAAAAATGAAATAAATAAATAAATAATAAAAAAACAAAAGATAAAAATTAAAATAATTAAAAAAATTTATTAATACATTAAAAATTAAAATAAAATTTATTAAATAAAACTAGATTCTATTTTTTTTTTTTAAATTAAAAATTAAAAATTAAATAAAAGTAATTAAAAGAAAAGAAAATTAATAAAAATAAAATATAAAACAAGTCATGGAACAAATAAATAAATATATAACTAAATTAATTAAAAAAATTAGTTAAGGAACTTAGCTCAGGTGGTATGGTTCACGATTTGTGTCCCAAATAGAGTGGGTTTAAGTCTCTAGTGACATGTTGACCTTTGTGGCATTTATGAATCATTGGTTCTACTAGGTGGAATAATGGAATTCGTCTCTATGAAGTTACCAATTGTGCCTTGTGGAAAGTACTCATTACTATTAAAAAAAATGAATAAAAAAGAAAAAAAAAAACATAAAGACAAAAAAAAAATTCAAAACCATTAAACAACCATGTGGAAGGAATGGAATCAGAGGATTTCCAAAAGTAAGCATGAATAAGAAGATCAATTATGGCAAACCATCAGATAGAATATCTGAGAAACCATTATGGTAGAGACCTCGTCCCAGGAAGACTTGGAGACCAATCTGCAAGAAATTCTTATTTTGAATAAATTGGATCTATCTTGTACCATACTTTCACCCTCCTCTCTTAAGTCTTCAACTCCTCATTACTCTTCTATGAATTTCGACTCTCCTCCTCCCTAGGGGTTTGTGAAGCTCAACTTTGATGGGGCCTCTAAAGGGAGCCTAGGGCCTACTAGATATGGTGGCCTCTTTTGAGATCAAGATCGTAATGTTTTACAGATCTATGTAGCTGATTGTGGTATGAAAAGTAATAATGTGCCATAATTTCTAGACTTAGAGGTCTCCAGTTGGATCTAGCTACAAGATATTCTAAAATTTAGATATATGGAGACTCCCAATTATCGATAATGATTGCCCAAAATATCATCCATGGTGCTCCAGTTGAGAAATTTTCAAAGAGTTGGAGGTTGGAATATCTCATCTCCAAAATTAGATTGTTGCTTCTACATATCCATTATGTTAGTACTTCTCATTCTTTGAGAATTGGCAATAGGGTTGTTGACCTACTGGCTAACTTGGGTTGTTAGCATCGAGGCATATGTTTTGATATTGGTTGGCCACTTGAGGATCAACGTGACAAGAATTGTCGAATAGGCTGTTGGGGGGCAAGCCCACCACCTCACCACCTCAAGTAGAAATTAAGAGGGTGGTGATGTGGCCTGCCCCCCACATGTAATATACATGCAATGGATATCATGTGTGAGGGGATGTTACTTGCTACTTTTCTTTTGTCCATTATTACCAGAGGTCTAAAGAAGGAAATTGTCGGGGTGAGCTCTTCATCCCCAAGTAGACGGGCCCGTGGCTGGAGAGTTTCCTTGCCACAATTCTGAAGAAAGTTTTTTACTATGCAAATTATGTTTATCCCATTGCTACAATATTGATATTGGCAAAAGGTAATATTTGAGTGAGTGCTGTCAGCCGGAGAAATCGTTCTTGTGGACAAGACCGATCTCCCTAGTATCAACTGATATCTAGCGACGAACAAAACAAGCAAATCTACCTTTCTCTAAATATATTGCGATTTATAAATAAAAACCAAGAGGTGTTTTAGACCCTACCTTAAGTCCAATGCTAGTTGTGGCAGCCACGTTTCGACCGTCTGAACAAGTTTCCTTTTGGGAACCTGCAAACACAACCAAGCACACATCAAATAACACCTGCATAGCCAATATAATAAATCATATTCATCATGATGATCAAGGATTTCATGAAATAAACCATATGAGACAACTTATTGAGAAAAATAAACATGATTGTATTATCTTTGAAAAATAAGAAGAACTTTACAACCTTGGTGCCTTGATGTTGTACAAGCTCCTCCCAAGATCCAGACAAGAATCACCTCTACTTTGACCAGCTTCACTCTCTTCCCAATAGGATCAAAAGGCATGTAATCTCTCCTCTCAAGCTCAATTAGGAAGTCTAAATTCCAACAACATTTACCCTAAAAAATATTCAGCTTTCCACCACTCTAGTAACCAGCCCAATGCCTCATTTTATAGTGCAATGGAAGGAGGTTACAAGGGCCACCAATGAAGGGATAGAGGCCTCCTTCAAAGGGATAAGCTCCTCACATCAAGGGGTTAGCTCCTTTCATAATGGGATGCATGAACCACCAAGGAGCGAACTTGCCACCACAATATTCCCTCTAGAAGCTTCCAGAATTTACACAAAGTGAGTTTTTAAGAATAAACTTCCACCTTTTTTACTTCTACAGGGGACCGCACCCATTCCTTTAGAGACAGAGCGGGCAAGTTCGCAGGGAACATGACCAGTGGGTGTGGTACCGCAGGCAAGGCTAAGAGAAAGTGCGGGCCCAGAGTTTTAGAGATTTTAAAGGGCTTTTTCTCATTTTCAAGGCTTGATATGAAGAACTGAGGCTTAAGACTTGCAAAGGAGGTAAGTATGAGTGGTGATAGACTCACACTGATTGCAGAAAGTCATGGTGATAGTTTTTTGTGCAACAGATTGCCCCCTAAAGTGTGAAGTCTGTAATAGATGAGGATAGTATTTTTTCATCTAAGAAGAGTGAAGTACTTTATCATTTCGAGGATCATCCAGTGGAGAGCCTGGTTGGAACCTGTAAAAACATTCAATACAAAATATATATATGTGAACATATCATCGCTGAGGTAGGCATTCCCATACTCAGATCAAAACTGACTAGAAAACTAACTAAACTGCTCTGATACAGGAATGATTTTGTAATACATTACAAGTAGAAACATATGTAGACACAGTATGGATGCAGCCATCTGTTTATGAATAGTCCACTATATAATGAATAACAAAACTCCTCGCAGCCTGGATGGTGGAAACTAGATCCAGGGTCTTGATTTCTACTTCCCGAAATAGTACGATTCTATCCATGTGAATGAATGTGTCGAAGTCGAACATGGTAGAAACCACTTGATTACCAGTCAATGATGTAAACTGTTAACAAGTGTGAGAGAAACCACCAGTAATGTCAATGGCTCTCAAAGTACTCAGTACAATCCATGAAATGTGAATGAATGAGTTGATGTCGAACACGTCACGGAATCCTTTGATTGAAGGTCAATGATGCAACCTGTCGTCGAAGGCGAGAAACCTGCCATTGAGGCATGCAGATTCCAAGGTACTGACGATCTCTAGATCATCTTTCTAGATAATGAGCTGAAGTCGATAGAAAGTGATCTGTCGTAGGCAAGCCCACAACACGAAATCATAGATCAAGTTTGAAGAAATATATTTGCAAGGACTAACTCAAGGATGGTCAAGATGGATGACAGATATTTTGCAGATGAATGGTTTATTTGCACTAACCTCTTGAACACATAACAACACTGTAGATGGTTTGGTGACAATTGACCCAAAGCTAATACCCAGAAACCGGCTGAAGACTTTCAATATGGTTTGATTAACTGTTAGGCAAAGGATTTCCCAACCCAGGTGACAAAAAGTGTCGTGTTCAAGAGTGGTTGAATGCTTTTCTAGGACACAAAGTATAACAATCAGGTTCCTTTTCTCTCTTTCCCCCACCATTTCTGGCAAGTACCTCTTTATTTTTGACAAACTTGAGGAGGATAACATTTGTTTGATTATAATCTCATCCTTTGGATGAGTCCAACTTAGTTTAAATTCGAACCCTAAGAAGGAGTGGTCCGTTCCTATTTGTAATTGAATAGGTCCTTTACTGTGAAATTTTAACGAGCCCAGTATAGGAGAAACTCGTTGTTTTTCAATTTTAGGGAGTCTAAAGAAAAACTTAAGAAAACTCCATGGTTGTCCTTTTTCGTAAATTTGTGTCTCCCAAGCCCGAAAAAGTATAAAATAATACTTGAGAGAACCGCTTGATCATTATGACCAAGGAGTACTTTTCATATTTAGTGGCCCTGATCTGAAAAAGTAAAAAAGCGATCAAAGTCACGTCGTTTTATTACCAATATCGAACTTGAAACGACAAAAGTCCGACAATCTTTTCATGTTTATACGGTCAGAAAAAGAGCTGTAAGTGGACCGTCTTTTTGATTCCGTTTTAACGAGTTTAAAAAGAGAAAACTCGGCAATCTTTTCATGTTTTAGGAGTCAGAAAAGAGCTTAAAGATGACTCTAATGTTTTTTGTCGAAAATGATCAATTTTGCCTGAAAATCCGAAATCCTGCACAAAAACTCAAATATTACTCATACATGTTTGAAATAAATAAAAATGCATCAACAATTACCTTTTCAAAGTGGAAAATAAACAAATTAAAAATTCATTTATTCAAAAAAGCTTATAAAAAGGGCTTTTGTAAATTCATTTTTACCGTTTGACTGTGGAGTGAGAAAAAAGAGCTTTTAGGCAAGAAACTTCCCGTGAAGACTGCGGAAAATCCGTCCGTCGGAATCGAGATCCGTCACCTCCAGGTAATTCACATCACTTTAATCTTGTATTTCAACCGTTTCAAATTTGTTTTTAGGTTTTAATTTTGATTTTTAGAGAGAAATTAGGTTAATAATACCGTTCGCGGGGGTCCGCAGGCTCAGCATGCGGAACCTACGGACCCCGACTTTTTCTCGGTGGGGAAAAAGCCAGGGGCCCGCACCTACTGTTAAGGCAGAGTGTGGACCTACGCATTGTCTCTAACTTAGAGAGTGCAGACCCCGCGAGATAGGTTTTATAACTTGAATTTCTCAAATTTCGCCCAAAAATTTTTGAACCAAGATGTTCTAAATCCGCTTTTCTTTTAATGCAGGATACATACAATGCTGAGTTTGCGGGAATGGGAGCACGAAGATGTGGATTCTGCCACACTAAATCATCAACCCTCAATAGATGCATTGAAGACGTGTGGGCTATACAAATTCTGGGCCATACCTGGCATGAGGGCCCAGGTAGACTTCTTGCAGTGGCTGGTGGACAGATGGAATATACAGGACCAGTGTTTCATTATTGGTGGCCACCAGCTCGAAATGGAGCCAGAGGACATTTACTTCTTGACTGGTTTGCCCAAGAGAGGTGAACGATTGTCTCTATTCGGGACTAGGCTAGGTGGCCAGTCTATCGATAGTCTCCGGCGAGAGTTTTGTAATGACCAAACCAGGGACTAAGGGATTGATATCAAAACCATCTCCCGTCCTGAGCTCAAAGTGATTGCATTTACTGTCACCAGACTCTGCGGAAGCGCAGCACTGCACGTAGCCACTGGATCCCAAATGCGTATGGTAGTAGACTGTTTTCGAGGCACCATCTTCAATTGGTGCGAAGCTGTGTTGGCTAATGTAAAAGGCCAACTGACTAGAGCAAAGACGAACAACTAAATAACTTTGGATATGGTTTCTTAGTTGTGAGCTTTGGTCTAGAGAGGGTCCCAATGTTGGTCCCACAACATCTTTCCGTTGAGGTTGGACTTCCCCGAGAGCCCAAGCTAATGCGTTGGGTTGCAGTTATGGCCCGTCATCTTGAGGAGGGTTCAGAGGTTGTTCGATTTCCTCCAGAGTATTTTCATTGGTTGGAGAACCAAGTTTTCGCTATTCAGGACTTTCCTTATGCTGGGATAGATTATCGTGGTGACCCAGACATGGCTCTTCCACCAGGAGAGCAATGGGATGACTCAGGTAAAATCATTTTCAATATTTTCTATTTAATTAATTTTTTTGTTTTGTTTTTAAATCGTCCAAAACTGATAGTAAAAGTTTCAAATGCAGATGTAGGTCCACGGCGACCAGCCACTCTCCGGCCCTATGAGAGGAGACACCCAGCTGCAGCAGTACCGGCCCCACAGGACGAATCTACAGAGACCCTGACCGAGTTGGAGAATCATCTAGAGCATTTGACAGTAGACATTCCAGAGACTAGCATAGATGATATTCCTCTTCGGTTACAGTGCTATGTGATTGGGGTCCCAGGACCTTTCAGGAGGTTCCTTTGTAGGGTGGCCCGAGCAGTGGTTTCTTATCATGATCATCACCAGTGATAGGATGATCGCCTTTTGTAGACTCATATGACATTTTTTCTTTTTGTACTATCATTTTTGCCGATCATAAGGTTTTTTTCAACCTATGATCGAAGACGATGTATATTTGACACACACCTATGCTATGCTATATCACTATTACCAGCTTATCTTGTAAAACATGTTATGAAATGTTTTTAAATTTACTGTTTGATTATTGCAAATGTCTACTTAACATTCGAGAAGCAATTGCATCTGCTAATGTATTTAAATATCTTGGAATATGCTAATATTCAATATAGTCAAATTCACGTTCCAAGAGACGAACTCCCAAAAATAACCTTAATAACACTGGATTTCTAATGGCGTAAACCCTATTAAGTTGCAATACAACGAGTTCAGAATCTAACCTCATAATCAAACTCCGAATCCCAAATGAGATGGACTCAGATAATAACTCAATCACTGCACTATACTCTGCAATGTTGTTCGTTGTTTGACCGAGGCTTACCCCATGCATAGATACCAACTCATCAGAGGGTGAATAAATGACCCAAGCTGCGGAAGAAATTTTCCGTGTATTATGACAAGCACCATTAGTGAAACCAATGTACGTTTGAAGAGACGTCGACATCTGCAATATCAAGAGTAAAATCAAGATAAGCATGAATAATGAGAAAAACACTCTCTAACTAAGCACACTTGTCTAATCTAAACACACCAGCTAGAAAGGAAACTAATCTAACTAAAATCTCCACACCTAGATTTAAGCATAATATCTCTTTAGGTAAAGACCATTTCTGGGCTTACCTAAAGAGACACCATCAAAATCTACCAATTCATAGGCCCCTTTTGCCAGCTTTCACTTAACAACAAAATGACCATGCCACATAGGTACGAATTTTCCAGCCCCTAGCTTATCGTTTGCTTGATTGTATAGTAAGACTAGGTCTCCCTCCGAAAAATTACGAGGTGTAACATTTTGATCGTACTGAGCTTTCATTCGTTTGGCATGAGTTTCGTTTGCTAATGCAGCATCCGTCGATTCTCATCTAGTTGAGCCAAGTACAATAGACGTTTCTCCTCTTCATAAGTGGCTGGGAGTAACTCTATGGCTATTTGCAATGACGGGATTTTGCATTCAATGGGTAACATAGCTTCCAAACCATAAACCAGTTGGCAGGGAGTGAAACCAGTTGATGTTTTTATTGCGGTTTGATATGCCCAAAGAGCTGAAAATAACATGTTATGCCAATTTGACCGATGAATACCAATGATCCGTCAGATCATGGTGACTAGAACTTTGTTGATGGCCTCAACCAGACCGTTAGCCTGTGGGTAATAAGGAATAGAGCTATCGTGACGCAGGCCAAGCTGATCTGTCAGTTCAGTCATCATGATGTTTTGAAAATGACGCCCATGATCAGTAATAATCGCTTGAGGAACACCGAACCTAGTAATGATATGATTGAAAACGAAAATCGCAGCAGTTTTGTCGTCTGCCACAAATGTAGGCATCACCTCGGCCCACTTAGTAAAATAATTTACCGCAAGGATGATATACGCATGCCCCCCGACTGAGTGAGGGTTACATGTAATGAAATCGATACCCCATTTTTCAAAAGGACCAACGTCAATTATAGGGTGGAGAGGCGCAGGTGGAGCACACATCTTTCGATCAAAAATTTGACAATTGTGGCATTTTCAGACCGCGTAAATACAATCTTTAAACAAAGACGGCCAGAAATAGCCAGTGCGCAATATCTTTTGGGCTGTGGCATACCCAAACATATGACCACCACATGCTCCAGAGTGACAGTCATTTAGAACCTTTTCAGCTTCTTCATGAGTTAAACAATGTCGGAAAACAAAATCCACCCCACGACGATAGAGTGTATCTCCAATAATTTGGTATTGTTGGGATTGGAAACGTATTGTCTGTCATTGGGATCATGAAATTTCATGCCGAAAAGATTGGGTTTGGAGATAAACTATGATATCTCCATACCATGGATCAAGAGTGCTTATAAGAAACAAGGATTCGTCTGCAATGGGCTCTTCTGCCACAGTTTCAGTATCAGCACGCGGGAAGTCACACATCAACTCCACAAAAACTAAAGATTTATTTGACTTAGATTTTTCAAATTCCAAGTCAAATTACTGCAGAATAACAATCCATTTGGAATACTTGCCCCTAGCAATTGTTTGGTCAAAATATAGATCATAGGGTTACAGTCAGAAATTACTGTAGTTCTGCGTAGTAAGATGTAATGACGAAAACGTTAGACAACTTGAACAACTGCCAATGCCAATTTCTCCACATGTGAATATTTTAATTCAGTCGGATTCAAAGATCAACTAAGGTAGTAAATCACATGTTCACTACCGATTTCATCTTCCTGAACTAACACCATCCCGATGGTGGAATGAGAAGCGGCGAGATAAAAGAAGTAATCATGGTTGTAGTTGGGAGGATGCAATAACGGTGCATGGGTCAACGCGTGTTTAAGTGCATCAAAAGATTTATCAGCTATCTCATCCCAAAAGAATGGAGTATTCTATTTCAATAACCTGGTAAAACCCTTGGTGATCTCGGCGTAGTTAGGAATGAATCGACGTAAAAAGTTTGCTTTCCCTTGCAAACTTTGGAGTTGGCGAAGAGTCGAAGGCAGAGGTAATTTGACAACAGCTTCAACCTTTGAGGGATCGACACGGATGCCGGATTTTGAAACAACGAATCCCAGTAAACAACCTGATTCTATACAGAAAACACATTTATGTGGATTCAACCTAATTCGATAATGCCTACATCTCATAAAGATTGCTCATAAATGAGTGAGATGATCGGCTCTACGTAATGAATGGGCAGGTAAATCATCGAGATAAGGTTGCACAATGTGCTTGATGTCATGAAACGCGTAAGACATGGCCCTTTGAAAAGTTGCTCCGACGTTCTTTAATCCAAAAGGTAATTTGCAATAAGCAAAAGTCCCCCATGGGCAAATGAAATCCGTTTTTGGTTGATCAGCAGGTAGAATGTTAATTTGATTGTAACCGGAAAAACCATCCATAAAGGAGAAAATTTCACTGCCCACACAATCATCAATGATTTGATCGATATAGGGAGTTGGGTAATTGTCTTTGGGACAAGCTCGACTAATATCCCTGTAATCAATACATATTCTTATTGTTCCTTGCTTTTTGGTAACAGGAACAATATTTGATACCCAATCCGTTAAGGGAATTGGATAAATGAAACATGCTTTAAGTAATTTCTCAACTTCTGCTTTAATAGCAGCAGCTTTTCGCGAGTGAATCTGACGCAAATGTTGCTGGACAGGTTTAGCATCTGGGTAAGTTTTGATTTCATGAACAACAATTGCTGGATCGATTCCTGGCATTTCCTCGTATGACCAGGCAAACACGTCACGGAATTCCTGAAATAGGGCTGTATAAGTTCAGAATTCATTGTCTTTACAAGAAGCACCTATATGAATGTTTTCAACAATTCCGGGTTTTACCGAAATATCAATAGGAACCGTTCGAGATATATTTCCCAAATTCATTTCAGAATCAGGATGTTTCAGTGGATTCTGCGGTTCTTTGACATATTCAGTAGTAAAAATAGATGAAAAATCATTCTCAAAATGATCAATCTCAGGTAAGAACAAAGACCGATGATGAAGAACTTCCCACGGTAAATCATCAACAGACAAGATTTCACGAAGCTGCTCATCAGTATGAACAAGCTCGGAAAAAGTTGTTGAATCTGAGTTTGATATGGAAAATGATTCTCCATGGATCACATTCATTAGATCGATTTCGGTTGAAGAAGTGTCGGAAAACGACTGTACCACCTGGTATGCAATTTCAAAAGGACTCAAGGGCATGGCATCACCAAATGAGTCCACCTCGGAATCGGAAGGTACGAACCAAGGATCATCGAAAGCGATGGTGTTCGATGAAATCATATTGATAGTTGCATAAGAAGGCGATACGTTAGGAGGAGGAAAAGAAAAAGTTCCTAGTAAACCAGAATCTTTAAATAATCCTACCCCAACATCCTTATAAGGGATAGTTGTTTTTTCGACATGCTGGATACTTTCAGAAGAGGCTGGGTCGGATGAAAAGTATGTAAGTTGGTCTATGGTTACGATCTTTCCATTATGAGGAAACTTTATAAGCCGAAAGACCGATGAAATAACAACAGTCATAGCGTAAGACCAACTACGACCCAAGAGAAGGTTGTAATCCAGAGGGGCATCAACCACTTCCACATCTAGATTAACAGTTTTGCCTTCAACCCCTATAGGTAAATCCTGTAGAATGCCAAAAGGACGGAACCCACGGCCATCAAAGGCCTTTAGAATCGTCGAGGATTGATTGAGCGTAGGAGAACCAAGCGATCTCCAACACTGGATCGACATAATACACGTTGAGGCTCCCTCATCAATCACAGTCCTAAAACAAGGTATGTTTTTCACTAACATTGGAATCTGGAAAGCCATTTGATGAGGTAAACGAGGTGTACTATTTTCTAAATCGAAGATTATAAGGTTCGAGTCCTGAATATCAACAGCTCCTATAGCCGACAATAGCAATTTACGTTGTGCTGGACAAGATTGCAGCACCTCCAAAGCCGACATTGCTGAAGGGGAGACAGCTAAGTCTTCAACAATGTTATAGTTCTGAGCAGCTCTCACATGCAGATTGAAAGCTGACTTCCGAATTATACCTTTTGTAGGTGGTTTGATTACTAAGTCTGGGTTAGGTTTCTCGATCTATAGCCGAATGGAACCAGGAGTTGAGGTTGATGGGTTTGAGATAGAAGATTCTGCTTCCTTCCCACCAACAGGACTTTTACTGCCATAATCTTGTGATCGCGTCGCAATCCTAACATGGGACATCATCATTATGGGTTCCTCCGAGGCATTTGAGGAAGAACCGATCATCTTACTGTCTTGACTAGGGAAAGGATCCTTCAAGACAGCAGGTATTTGAGAACCTTTGACGATTTTCGCAACCTCAGCGCGATGAGGGCAGTCTCTTGTAAAATGCTCTTCTTCACAAATGAGAAAAGGATAACAAGGTTTACGTTTCTCGTCAGTAGATTCCGTTTTATCTTATTTCTCTTTCGAATTTTGCTTGTTTTTCTTCTTCCCTTTCTTCTTACCGCCGGATTTGGATTTGGACGTAGATGATTCTACGACATGAATATCGGTAGGAATTTCCACGGAAGAGTCTCCTGTTGGGGAATCTGGTAAAGTTATGATAGGAGAAGAATTCTTGGAAGATTTCTTCTTACTTTTGGTGTTAACTGAACCAATCATACCGTCAGCAGCATCAAACCCTGAAGGAGCTGCAGTTATTTGATTTTGTTTCGGAAGATCGGGGATTTTCTCGTGTAAAGTACCCGACTGCGTATAAACGAGGTCAAGGTACTGAGCTTGAGCAATTACTTGCTCTTCAGTAACAACTCCGGCCTTAGCTACATCCTCAGTGATTTTAGGTAATAATGATTTAACAAACCATTCTGCTAAGATTTGATCCGGAATAAAAACTTTCACTAAACGACGTCGACACCTCCATTCATGGATGTGATCAGAAATATAAGTGGACGTTGACTGTTTTAATGAAGTTAATAATTCCATGCCATTGTCATATCGGACAGGCAACTGAAAATGAGTTAAGAACGAAGTAGCTAACTGACTAAAATTATAAAAAGAAGCCCGCGGTAACTCAATGTACCACTTGGCCGCAAGACCAATCAGAGTGCGTTGAAAAAGAAGTAAGAGGATTGAATCATCTATGATGCACACCAGAGGTGATAAGTCATCACATGGTTTGACGGATCCTCTCCTAATTTACCTTCAAACTTAGGGATATCACTGGGAAACTTATTCGGCATTGGCGACCAAAACGAAAGATAATTAATGGGATCATTCGTAAGGCACGACAAATCAGGCAAGTCCAAAGTTGCTATAAACGGTAACTGATGATTAGGGTCACGAAAACTCAGGGTCATCAGACCAGCCCCAGGAGGAGGATATCCAGGATAACTTGGAATTGGAATTGCATTTGGGATATTATATCCTCCCGGAAAACCAGGATTAACCAGACCGTACTCGGGTTGTTGAGGTTGAGGTTGTTGATAAGTATATCCAGGGTACGGTTGATACTGATAGATTGGGTTCTGCACAACAAGACTGAATTGGTACTGTACCTGGTACAGTTGATAAGTAAATTGAGGTTGACTTGTGACAACTGTACTTGGACCATCTTGCCCTACAGGCATCTAAACCGAAGTCTGAATTGTGGGTCCTGACTGAGGTATAGATGCTTGAGGATTTGACATAGGAACAGTAGAAACCGGAGCTGCCGATACTCCAGAAGTAGGTGTGGTAGATTGAACAGAAGTTGTCGTAGTTGCAGCAGACGTTTGAGGCGAAGTACGAGGCATACTAGGCCCAGCCTGAGAAACTACACCAGATGCAGAAGTTTGAATAGTAGACTGGACAGGTTGCTGGGTTGAACCAGAAGCCAAAGGCTGTCCAGATTGAGATGACAACTGCACATTAGGTTGCAAAATCTGTTGATTTTGTGATGGATCCCACACATTCATTCCGGGGTATGGACCCATAGTAGGTTGAACATATTGAGGACCATAACCGGGTTGAGCATAGGGTTGATAATTAAAAGGTAAATTTCCAGTTCCTTGAACAAATGATTGACCTGAAGGTGGTTGGAAACCTTGGGTTGGGTACTGACCTTGAGGTTGATAACCTTGAGGCACGTACTGAAACTGGGGTTGACTTTGAGGTACATATTGATACTGGGGTTGACCTTGAGGTATATATTGAGTCTGGGGTTGACCCTGAGGTATGTAATGTCTCGAAGGTATGTACTGTCCTTGGGGTTGCCCCCCAGATAAAAATTGAGTACCTTGAGGTTGCCCCCTAGGTGAAATTTGAGTACCTTGCAGCTGCCCCCCAGGCGGTAACTGACTACCTTGAGGTTGTGGATTTGGAATGGTACCTGACATCATAAGAATATCTTCTACACTCAATGGCTTAGTTCCGTTATGACCAGTTAATAAACCATGTTCAATAGGTTGAGGAGATGCTCCCGAAAAAGTACCAGTAAGTGACTGATACCCAGAAGGAATAGAAGGACCACCAAATAAAATTGTTTCTGGTGATTGAGTAAACATGGATGACTGGTTCGACATATTCAAAGGAGGATAAAAACCTTTAGGTGTTGGGTGAAATGGAATTCGAGGTGGTGAAGAAGCAAGACCCAAATTTTCTAAAAAGTTCGTCAAAGATATATACCAAGCACTACCTCTAGGTGGACTATAGAAAATTGATTCACGCTCCCTAAGTTCTAAAGTTTGTTGATTTTCAGGGAGACTGATATCTTCTTCTAGACTAACTAACTCTTCAATGGGAATAAGTCCCGAAGGAAGATCTTGGGTAATGACTCTTCCTACCCTGGGTGAACCAGGAGCACTGGAAGTTGGAGAAGCAAATCTTGAGGATGGAGTAGCAGCAGGTTCAGTTTCAGGTTCAGAAATTTCAGGTTCATCGGCTATTTCACTAGTAGAAGAGACACTACCAGTAACTTCGGAAAATTAAATTGGTTCAGAAATGTACTCTGTTGCTTGAACTTGAAAATCAAGATGAACAACTAAAGAAGATTCTCCTTCTTCCAATGACCCAACTCTACTGTCACTAGGAGTAACAAGAGCTCGTAGCCGTTCCAGCTGACTTGGTGAATACTCGGGAGGTTTCCCCCGAAGTCTACATGAATGTCTCGGTAATTCAGCCACGATTAAATACTTTAATTACTTCACACAGCAACAAAGAAAATCTCAAGAAAACCACCTAAAGTCTCTAAAGAACCAAAAAATTTGAAGCACACGCCTAAAAAATCTAGGAGATCAAACCACACACAAAAAATAACTTTTCCGTATCGAAAACACTAGTTGGTGATGAAATCCAACGTCGCAGAATTCAATACAGAAATGGTGGTTGGAACAGTTACCCCGACAACCTGCTTAATGAATAGACTGGCACAAGTTTCTCCACTAAACCGTCTCGAGTGAAGAGAACCCCCCAGAAAATCCAAGTGAGTCTAGTCGACATCTGTTCCAGGTACAGTGGGATCTTCCCTCCACCATCACCTTAGGAAAGAATCCTATAGAATATGGTCACTATGGTTACCAACAGAGACAAATATACCTGGGGGAACAGTCTACTATCTGACACACACGCAAGGGCAGAGTAACAAGCTCAATCCCCTTGAAGTCTCTTTGACATAATCCAAGGTTTACCAACAAGTGACCCCAGGCTCCTCGACAATGGTCAATCCGAGGTTTACCGTTTTTAATACGTGTATATCTTCTATCGTTCCCAATGAGGAAGGATTGATTACCCCACTGGTTCAGATATGATCTCGTGCTTGACTCCTATAAGAGGAGCTTCCCAGAGCATAGATGTAACAATTGGAATTTATCTCCTACTACAAGATATAGCTACTTGTTTGTTTAAACTATCTTGGAGAGTTAATTACTCCCTACTCCAAGATACTATCCTAAGCTATGTTGGTGATAAAGAGCCCTAGAAATAAAATGATTACTAGATTAAATTTTACTTTAAGCGTTGTTTTTATGGTTGTTTCTTAAGTCAAAAGGTATGGAGATGAAACTAATGGTGTGAAGTCCCTAGTGGAGTCGCCATTTTGTCGGCCGGATAAATCGTTCTTGCGGACAAGACCGATCTCCCTAGTATCAACTGATATCTAGCGAAGAACAGAACAAGAAAATCTACCTTTCTCTAAATATATTGCGATTTATAAATAAAAACCAAGAGGTGTTTTAGACCCTACCTTAAGTCCAATGCTAGTTGTGGCAGCCACGCTTTGACCATCCGAACAAGTTTCCTTTTGAGAACCTGCAAACACAACCAAGCACACATCAAATAACACCTGCATAGCCAATATAATAAATCATATTCATCATGATGATCAAGGAGTTCATGAAATAAACCATAAGAGACAGCTTATTGAGAAAAATAAACTTGATTGTATTATCTTTGAAAAATAAGAAGAACTTTACAACCTTGGTGCCTTGATGTTGTACAAGCTCCTCCCAGGATCTAGACAAGAATCACCTCTACTTTGACAAGCTTCACTCTCTTCCCAATAGGATCAAAAGATATGTAATCTCTCCTCTCAAGCTCAATTAGGAAGTCTAAATTCCAACAACATTTAACCTAAAAAATATTCAGCTTTCCACACTCTAGTAACTAGCCCAATGCCTCATTTTATAGTGCAATGGAAGGAGGTTACAAGGGCCACCAATGAAGGGATAGAGGCCTCCTTCAAAGGGATAAGCTCCTCACATCAAGGGGTTAGCTCCTTTCATAATGGGATGCATGAACCACCAAGGAGCGAACTTGCCACCGCAATATTCCCTCTAGAAGCTTCGAGAATTTACCCAAAGTGAGTTTTTAAGAATAAACTTCCGCCTTTTTGATTTCTACAAGGGACCGCACCCATTCCTTTAGAGACAGAGTAGGTAGGTCCGCAGGGAACATGACCAGTGGGTGCGGTACTAGAGGCAAGGCTAAGAGAAAGTGCGGGCCCAGAGTTTTACAGATTTTAAAGGGCTTTTTCTCATTTTCAAGGCTTGATATGAAGAACTGAGGCTTAAGACTTGCAAAGGAGATAGGTATGAGTGGTGATAGACTCACATTGATTGCAGAAAGTCATGGTGATAGTTTTTTTTGCAACAAGTGCTACAATTTCAGTGAACAACAAGTCGAGTGTCTATGACTTTGGTCTCCTTGGGAGGGTTGCCTTTTGAAACATGTGGCGCTTAGAGCACAAAAACGAAGGAAGGATTCAACCACATGATGGTGAAGATGAGACTGCTTCGTTCTCGCTTCATTTGATGTGGTTTCCTCTATTCCCTATCCCAATTCAACTTCTGATTTGGGCACTATATCTTTCTAGGACTTTCTTTGTGCTTCCTATTTTATCTAGTTTATTCTAGATATGGCAATTGGAAGTCTGTTTGTGGCTAGTGATTTCATTGCTAGTATTCTTTGTATCCAAATACTCTGGTTTGTGGTCTTTGTTTATAATTTTCATCTGGATAGTCTTCTTTATTTTTATGTTTTTCCTTGTTTTATGCCCTCTATTCGTAGCTTGTTTCATATCCTACATTGGCTTAGGGATTTTCCCATCCTAGATTACTACCCTTGTGTTTCTAGCCTTTAGTCTATAGTTTTTCTCTTTAGGGATGCACGAGTTTCCATCCAAAAAAATGCATGCATAGTTGTCAAAGAGGGTGGGGTGGTTCCTCGATAAATCCGAATTGCCTTTATCCCATGGTTCTGAAAATTCAACAAATTTGTTCCCCATGCTTTATCCGTTTAGACCCGAGCATAAGGGACCTCCACCCGAGACTCCCGAGATGCCCCTACATGCCCCTTGTCTTTCTCGCACTGCTAACAGGGTCTTGGGGCCGCGGTGCATGGCCACCCACCCACCTTATAACCTAGAGGTCAAGCCTGCATGTACTGCGCTCTTCCTCTCCTTTGCCCCTCACTGACTGTCTCTACCCCTATCCTCCCTGCCTTAGCCTACGCTTAGCATGGCTCAGAGCCTCCCCGCAGCTTGACATCTAAACCCCCGTAGCCACAAGGCACCTTTCCCATAGCACACTCACCACCTCCCTTCCAAGCAACTGGCTTAGACTATCCTGGTCAACCTTCCTTGCGTGCCAATTCCCCCAATTCAAAGGATGACCCACGATAGCCTTCCCCTACCTACCGCTCCTTAGGGGCATGGCGTTAGAGCCATTCAGGAGTCAGGATGGGCCAACCACTTTCTTCCCCTCGACTCCTGAGTTTGGTAATCACACCAGAAGCAGTAATTCCCTCAGGATGAATCCCACCCATCCCATCCCTATAATCCCCATGCAGGATAATAGAATGCCAAACTTGAGAGACACCCAAACAAACTCCCTGGACCTGGGATTGTTCCAGCAGACCGCCTCTAATATACTAATTTCTCCATCCCAGTTACGCGTCCATACAAACCCTGTGCCCCCATGCAAGCCCCAAATATCATACTAGTCGTAGGGAAGGATAACAGAATGTAGGCAAAGCTAGTTAACATACCCGATTATTCGCATTTGAAGACATCGTCTCTCTTCACCTTCCCAACCTCGCTGCTTCTCTTTCACCATCATCACCTATCTGTTTACACTCTCCAACCTGTTCTCTCTCTTTGCAGGTAAACTCCACTCCACGTAAATGCCACCTTCCATTCTCCTGCTTGCCATAAGCCTGCCATCGACCACCCCGCCCTATGCGCCAAGCGTGTGGGAGGTGGTGGCACCATCCCTTCCTGTCCTTATCATTATGACAACCTTAATGGCTCTGTCCACCAGCTCACACCCTAATCGGGGGTATTTTGTAATATTTTAATATGTATATATCTTTAGTTTTTGTTTATTTCATTATTAATTTTCATATAGTTTTTTGTTTTTTGGGGTTTTATTTATTTATTGTATTTTAGGTTTCTGTTTTTTAAATCCTTTTTTAAAATTGCTTTAAATTTTTGGTTTCAATATGTTTATTGATTTTTAAAAAATGGTTTGGAAAATGTGATTTTCCGATTTATTTTTTTTTTTGGAAAATTTTCATGTTCTTAATTAAAAAGTTTTAGTTTTTCTTTTCTTTTTTAAAGAGTGGTTTTTAACGATTTTGTATATATTAATGATAAGTTTATAAGCCATAGTTAAAATATATTGCAATTTTAATGCCTTGTTTAAAATTGGTCAAGTTAGGGGTGGTTGGAGGGGAGGGGTACTCTATGTCCCCGAGGAGGATGAAGTGTTTAGGTACTCATGGGGTTTTGGTCATATCACAAATAATAAAGCATAGATATATGGTCTCCACCATGGACTTTTGTTAGCCAAAGAATATCATGTGGACACATTTATGGTTACAGGAGATTCTCTCCTAATCCTGCATCATTTTGTCAAAGGCTCCCCCCAACGGAGAAATCTATGGAAAACAACATGAAAAGAATCATGAAAATTGTGAAAGATATCCCATCCAAAACATATTTCCATGTTCTAAGAGACTTAAATAAAGAAGCATACAAGTATACCAATGATAGATGTAAATTGAAGATAGGATAATTAAAGATTAATGACCAAATCAAGCCTATTATAATTCCTTAATGGCGGATGGAGTCTATAAAAAAATCCCTAGTAACATTATTTTTTTTTCACAAGAAAAAAACAGACTATTTTTCATTAAGAATACAAGTTAGTTACATTTTCAAAAATGTCTAAAGTCCCCAATATTATGAAATCAACCAAACAAGCTCCTAGAGGAGAGAAAAAGATGGTAAAGCCAGAGGAACAAGGATATCACAAAATGCTACTACGTGTAACCTGAAATGCTTAATCACTACTCTAAACAAAAACCATTATGCTATGTGATAATTGTCTAATACAACATTATAACTAGAGATTTTGGCAGCAAATACATGTTGACGCAAAAGATCAACCAGAAACATAAGACCTGATCCGAAGAAGATCGAAGCAAGTAAGGCAACTGATTCTGCATGGAAGAAGAAATAGCTCAACTGAAATAAAGAGAAACACCCAGAAACTATTGAAAGATCCATCGACTTTGTGGAGAGATCTTCTTTTATGGGTCGTTCCCAGGCCCCTCTCATGATAGCATTATGGAGGGGCACTAGCGGGGATGTCCCTTCTAAGGACCTGCAACACACAACCATCAAATGTACCATTACTACCACTGGAGGGACATGGCTCAAATGGTGGATAAAGGACCTCGTCCATAGTCTCAGAGAAGCAAGAGTTATGGTAAAAAACAACCCCAACACATGAAGATACTTTCTTGTACTTGTTGTCTTTCTTCTTCTGGGTTGACACTTTCTTCCTCGGTTCAGGGCTGGCAAGCACTCCTTTCTCTTGAAAGAAATATTTCTTGATGGACATGGGTTCTAGCCCTAAGGTTCCTTCACGAGCCAGTAATTCCAACTGAGAGTCCTCAGAAAGAGGTGAGGATGATCTCCATTAGAAAGACCCAAAACAAAGGGGCAACGACTGAATGGCCCCACAGGCCTATAACTTATTGATATCGTACACTTTGGAATAGAGATGGGAGGTAGGATATTCTTGTCTTTGACCCAACATGAGAGCTCCCTTGACTGGAGGTGAAGTGAGGATATATGGAAAAATTTGCCCCGAGTTCCCACCGTTGTCAGGCACCAAAGGAGTAATGATAGGAGGGTGAGTAGGGAGTCTGTTCCCTAGTAGTGTTATGTGTTGTAAATATTGTTTTGTTGGGGAAATTTTGTAAGATATTTATCTACAAAATCTTTCTTTTTGTTGCTTAGATATATTCTCCCTAGGAAAATTATGTATTTGTATTGGAAACAAGAAAACAATTAAAAAAATTTGGTGTATTAGCTCTAGAATATGTTGTATTTGTTGTGAACCACACACATAATTATATAATACAAATACTCTTTCTGATTAAAAAGAAAAGAAAAGAAAAGAACATGGGTCAACTTGTTTTAGGGTAAGATCTCAAAAGAGCTATACTTTTAACCTTTAAAAAAGTTATTGCTATGGGTAGAATGACTGTTTGATTTAAGTGTTGATTTTCAAAGTTCTTTTTAGTCATGATATTTGGATTAAATGCCATGTTTGAAAAATGTTGAAATTTTAAGGTTTTTTGTGTTATTGATATTTGATTTTAATTACATGCTTGAAAAATGTCAAAATTTTGATATTTTTAAGAGTCATGCTATTTGATATTTAATATCATGGTTGAAAATTGTTTGACTTTTAAATTTTTCTATGATCGTAATTTTGGTTTTTAATGCCATGACTAAAAAATGTTGGAATTTTAACCTTAAAAATAAAAGTGGTGATGCAACATCACCACTTTTCAATTTCGGGATTTTTTTTTTTTTTTTTTTTTTTTTTTTTAGCGCAAAAAGTGTGGGTTTTGTGGGCTATAGTTCTCGTTTTGAGGTTATAGTTTTCGTTAAGTAGGTAACATTTTTTCCAGTGTGGTAATTTGTGGATTTTATAGTTTTTGACCTCACACATCAGCATTTTGCCAATGACATTATTCAAACTCAACAAAGGATTGGGAGGTATATATTGTTTCTAAGTTCTTTTTAAATCAATTCTACAATCTTGTTAATTATTAGAAAGTGTTCGATAAAGGTCTCTAATTTTGGAGAAGATTAGGTCTTTTTGTTATCAATGACCCTTAGAATTTAACCTGTCCAATATGTTTATCACCAAAATGCATATTTTCACACACCTCCCAAACCTAGCAATACATTGTTGGGATTTTAGGCATCAAGAATAAGTTGAGAATATATTTAAAGATAGAAATAAATTAGATATGTTTATTCATTTTACATATGACTATATATCTATAAAGATTGAAATTATTGTTCATTTTACATATGATTATATATCTATAAAGATTGAAATTATTGTTCATTTTACATATGACTATATATCAATGAAGATTGAAATTACTAAGGGATTATAGAATAAGTTGATATTTCGAAGCCAAGACTCTAGATGGACTCAAAAATTGGATTGTGACAAAACTAACACTCTAGTTTTGGATTTTTTCAACAAGCGGGGCATTTATAGGATTCATGTCTTCAAGAATGAGCAAAAGGAAAAAAAAACAAACCAAAACCAGAAGGATAAAAATCATTTGAGCACTAGTTATTGGATGATGTAAAGGAAAAATATACATAAAATCAACAAACTACAAGTTTGGAGAAAGATATTGATGGATGCATATAGCTAAAATTAAGGAAGCAACACCAAAGGATAAGGAAGAAGACAAGAATGCCTCAAGCGTTGTAGTTGGCACACCGTCTGAATCATGGATATCTTGTTCTCATATGAATCTTGATAATTTGTTCTTTGAATTACCATAATCAATGTGGAATTTTCTCCATATGGGTGGCATGAGGTTAAAAAGAGAAAATGAAAAAAATACATCAAACTATTTTTAATGATACATAAATAGATTGTATGTTAATATGTGATATTGAGTTTGTCAATATGCACTTAAAACATGTAATTTTTGTTTAGATTCTAAATAGAAATGGCCTTATTTCCTTTGGAAAAAAAAAAAGAGAAAAGTAGGCTTTATTGGTGAGAAAGTGTAATGGTTATAGTTAAACTTATGTTGCCTCAACAATTTGAGAAGAGTAAATGCAACTTTTTTTTCCTACTATTAGAGTACCTCATTTAATGGAAATAATTTCTTTTAGAATTTTCTACATGGAATGGCCCATAAGTATTGTAACATCTAAATGCTTTTTAACAAAGTAATTCAAAGAAGTGGCATTGTCATGATACCTAGATATTTTTTCATTGTTCTACCCTTAAAAAAAATGTGGCATTGTCATCCTT
Source organism: Pinus tabuliformis (assembly GCA_031772625.1). NCBI lineage: Eukaryota > Viridiplantae > Streptophyta > Pinopsida > Pinales > Pinaceae > Pinus > Pinus tabuliformis. The sequence continues at coordinate 1,404,120,630 of CM062819.1, forward strand.
TGTATTAAAAAATTACGATTTAATATTTTCTCCTGTAAGCTAGAAGAAATGTCATTACCTTACCATTTTTTACACACAAAAAAAAACTTTACTTTTAAACATCTAATTTTATGTTGTATAAATTAAGCATAAATAGCTAGGATGATTTTCCTTAAAATAAGATAGTTATATCATGATGATGAACCACACTTGTTGGTTTGAAATGTGTCGGCCAAAAATTTCTGTTATGTGATTTCTACGGAAAGACTTTGCTTAATTTATTATAGATCATAGAAACTTGAATACAAAAAAATAAAATAAACAATAAAATAATTATGTTAAAATTAATAACCCATTCACTAGTAAAAATATTTATTTTCTTAAATTTCTTATAAATATATGATTATTTACTCCTAATTTAAATTTTACCAAAAAATTTATATTAATTGTTTTTTATATCCCTTTAATTATAAAATATTTAAAATCTGAAAAATGTATATATATATATATATATATATATATATAATTTTATATTTTTATAAAAAATTATTAATTTTAAATTAATTTGTACCTCAATTCACATCCATGCTTCTTAACTTCCTATCTTTCAATTATTATTAATAGTTATTGTCTTTCTTTTATCAAAAATAAATATATCATTTAAAACTATAAAGTTTACATAATTACAAGAATTTCACTACTCTAATCCCTTTTGCTCTCATGAATTTTACAACTTGGTTTGAAATTAGATGCATCACACTTGTTAAATTTATGCTTTATACTTATAAATTACACAGAATTTATTCTCGGCGAAATTCAAAATCAATCTTATATCATACTAATTTTCTCTTAGTCAATAAAACTTATAACTAAAAGGTTTAAATCATAAAGGTTAAGAAATTATAAATTTTTGATAAAAATGTAATGTTGTATATTAAATTAAATGAAACTCACTGGTTAGCTTTACAAAAGAGAGTATGAACCAGGAGAGTCTAGTTTTGCAGAACGTTCTACATTGTTCATGTACATCACACAATATATAGTAAACACAGATTTAGGGAAGTTAGAACCATAACCTAAAAAATAGAAACTAATTCCTAACATGAGGTCTCGTGAGTCAACTCACTATTCTAAGATCTTCTCCATTATCTCTAACACTCCCCCTTAATGGAGAAGAGGTTCACAAATATGCCTAACATCTCCCTAAACATTTCAAACTTGATTTTTCTAAGAGGCTTAGTGAAAATGTCTGCAACATTATCACATGTATTACAATATACCAAATGGATTTCTTTTGATTGCACTTTTTCCTTGACAAAGTGGAACTGTGTATCAATGTGTTTAGTGTTTTTATTAAACACTGGACTATTAACAAGATTGATTGAACTCTTATTGTCGCATATGATTATTGTTGCATCTTTTTGTTCTTCCCCAACATCCTGGAGAAGTCTCTGCAACCAAACTACCTCACATGTTGCTGCACACATAGCTTGATACTCTGCTTCCACTGAAGACAAGGAAATTGTGTTCTATTTCTTGCTGCTCCATGTAATCACCCCGGATCTAATGCTAAATGCATAGCCCGTTATGGATCTGCGATCGTCTATATTTCCAGCCCAGTCTGAATCTGTGAATCCTGTCAATATAACATTAGAGGAATCAGTATAAATAATACCATAATCTATAATACCTTGTAGATACCTCAAAACACTTTTCGCTGCATTCCAATGACTTTCAAGTGGCTTGGACATATATTGACTTAGCACACTGACTGCATAAGCCAAATCTGGTCTAGTAGTGGTCAGGTAGATTAGGCTCCCAACCAGCTGTTTGTAAAGTGTCGCATCTGCCTCTTTAGAGCCATCCTCACTTTGCAGTTTGATGTTCTGCTATAATGGTACTGCTGCAAGCTTACACTGATCCATCCTAAATCTTTCTAGTAGTCCTTTGACATACTTTCCCTGGGACAAAAATGTTTTTCCTGAATCTCTCTAGATCTCAAGACCCAAACAATATCTTAATTCACCAAGGTGTTTCATTTCGAACACCTGTGACATTTGTTGCTTGATTTCTTTGATTAGATATGTAGCATCACCTGTAATAATCAAATCATCTACATACAAAGAAATCAACACTATGCGCCCTTGTTCATCTTGCATGGTATAAAGATTAGGGTCATTTTTGCTTCTGTTGTAGCCAAATTGTAGAAAAAATGAATCAATCTTTTCATACCAAGACTTGGGTGCTTGCTTTAGTCCATAAAGTGATTTCTTTAATCTACAGACTAAATGTTCTTTCCCTTTCTGGACAAACCCTTCAGGTTGCTCTAAATAAACCTCTTCTTTCAATTCTCCATTTAAAAATGCAGACTTTACATCTAGTTGGTGAATCATCCAATGTTTCTTAGTAGCTAAAGCAATCAACATTCTGATGGTATTAAGTTTAGCTACAGGGGCAAAAGTTTCTTCATAGTCAATGCCTTCTTTTTGTGAATACCCCTTTGCTACCAATCTAGCTTTTAATTTATCTATAGTTCCATCTACATTAATCTTGGGTTTATACAGCCATTTACAACCTATGGTTTGTTTCCCTCTAGGAAGTTCAACCAGTTCCCAAGTGTTGTTTCTGATTATAGATTCATATTCATGTTCCATAGCTGTTTTCCATTCGCTACATTCATTTGCTTCCTTATAACTAGAAGGTTCAACAATATTCATCATACTAGTTATAAAATCATTTTCCCTATATCTTGCAGGCAATTGAGCTTTCCTACCTGATCTCCTAAGTGGTGGGGTAGCTTCAAACCTTGTTTGATCATCATTCTCTTTTTCTTCCCACTGTTGTTGCTGCTACTGTTGCTATTGTATCTTCTGCTGTTGTTGTTGTTGTTCATCTTCTGCCTTTGTCTGTTGTTGATCCTGATTGTTTCCTATTTCTTCACTTTCTTCTTCCACCAAGTACGGAATATCCCATTCCTCATTGTGCTTATCAAATTCTTCACGATCCTGCTCATGGAATATGACATCTCTACTAACAAAAATTTTGTGAGGTGAGGGATTAAATAATCTATATGCTTTATATTGTGAGCAATACCCTATAAAGGTATATCTGATGGCTTTTGAATCTAGTTTTCTTCTGTCTTCCTTTGGAATATGGACAAATGCTTTAGACCCAAATACTCTTAAATGTTTTACTGCAGACTTAAATCCATATAGTGTTTCATAAGGAGTTTTAAACTCAAGATCCTTTGTAGGACTCCTATTTTTTAAGTAAACTGCAGTATTCAATGCTTCAGCCCAAAAACCATTCGACAGATTCTTACCTCTCAACATGCTTCTAGCGCATTCCACTAGTGTTCTGTTCTTTCTTTCTGTTACTCCATTCTGCTGAGGAGTATGGGGTACTGTGAATTGCTGTAATATTCCATGATCTTTACAATACTTGATAAGCTCATCCTCCCTGTATTCTCCCCCTTGATTGGAGCGGAGAATTTTTATTTGCTTCCCTGTTTGCTTTTCAATCATATTTCTGAACTGCTTAAAGTATTCAAATGTATGTCTCTTCTTAGTCAAGAAATATACCCATGAAAACTTTGTGCAGTCATCAATAAACAATAAAAAATATAGTGCACCTCCTAATGACTTTGTTTGCATGGGTCCACAAAGATCTGTGTGCACTAATTCAATTATATCTCTCTATTTCCTCTCTACTCGAACAGGTAATTCTTCTCTTTGCATCTTTCCTAATGTACATGCATCACAATCATTATGCACTTGTTTTAACATAGGAAGATCTCTTACCATTTCCTTTTTCTGAAGTAACAGCAAATCATTGTAGTTGATATGACCAAATCTTTGATGCCACAACTCTTCTGTAGTCAAACCCGTTGTTGTTAAAGCTCGAACTAGTGCTGGTCTTACATCCAATTTGTACAGACCTCCTGTTCGAATTCCTGTAGCAATTGTCTTCATGCCATCTAGCAGATCTTTAATATAACAATTAGATTTAAAAAATTCAACTTTAAGGTCTTGATCTGTAATCATGGATACAAAAATCAAGTTCTTTGTTATACCGGGCACATACATAACATTATAAATTTGTCTTACATTACCATTAGGTAAAATGACAGAAATTTTCCCACATCCTTTGATCTGATGACTTCTATCATCACCTAGGTAGATTTGTGCTCTGTTGTTGATTTCTTTAAAATCTTCAAACCATTGCTTGTTCCCTATCATATGTGTTGATGCTCCCGAATCTACATACCAGATGTCTGCATCAACATTCTCATCATGATTTTCCATGAACAATCTAAAATTTCGCTCATGATTATCATTCGCGAGATGACCTGCATGTCTTTTCTGCCTCTGTTGTTCTTCATGATATTTCTTCTTCCTGCACTCTCTAGCTATATGACCCAGTTTTCCACAATAAAAACACTTAATTACAGAGTTGTTTCTATTCAGATTCATACCTTGGGTCGAATTTGGTCTTTTTTGTGAACTTCCTCCATTTTACTATTGCAGATTTCATTTTCCTTTGTAGAAGTTATTTTTCGCCATCAATGCAAGATCGGCACTCTGGGGCTTCAGAGTCGATCTTATTTCTTCTTCTTGCATCAGTATTCTTGTCAGTTCTTCAAACTTCGGGATTTTCTCTCTCGCATTTATCCGAGTGATGAACATTTGGTAGTCATCGGTGACACCGTTCATGGTAATTGTTACAAGATCTGTATCTTCAACTGTATGACCAATGTCTGCCAATTTGTTCTTTAGATCTTTGATCCTTGCTATGAAGGCAACAACGGTTTCATTCTCCTCCATCTTCAGGGATAATATCTCGCTCTTCAGAAATAGAAGACGATTTGTATTCATGATCTCATACAAATCCTTCAAAATCCCCAAATTTCGCTTGTTGATTTACATTCTCTGATATGTGGTATGATGCAGTGTTTCACTGACATCTTCAACAACATCCTTGCTTTACCCTCATGCTTCTCCCAATCTGGGACTGTTGCTGATCCAGCTGCTGGCTTCTGCTCATCCCCATTTGCAATCATTCAAGCACTCTGCACTTCTAGTAGAGTCTGCATCTTGAATTTCCAATTTGCATAATTGAAGCCATCAAGCTTGTTACGCTCATTCAAGCATGCTTCAAACATTTGATTATTCATCTTGGCGATTTAAAAAAAAAAGTTTGACAGGTAAAAAAAAATGTTAGATTTACCCCAGATCTGTGTCAAAGACAGAGATCGTTGATCTCTCGATAGCCATTGCCAAAAGACAACCCCTTTTTTTGTTGTTGTGATTTTTGTGATGTTTGTTGTTTGCCCGACCTCACAACCTTCTCTCAGCTTCTCTCACCACAGTCGTCACGCTTATCTACCACGGAGTCGCGGAGATCTTCGCGCATGTACACTTGATATCTGTGACGACTGACAAAAGGAAAATGCGCAGAAGGTCTACAGTGTGAGCTTCACGATTTTTCCTCAAAGACACATGACGATTTCGCGTTAGGCGCAACTAGCAAGTTCCTCATTCATTGAACAGGTTTTCTCAGCCTTGTCGCTCTGATACCATGATAAAAATGCAATGTTGTGTATTAAATTAAATGAAATTCACTGGTCAGCTCTATGAAAGAGAGTCTGAACCAAGAGAGTCTGGCTCTGGAAAATGCTCTACATTGTTCATGTACATCACACAATATATAGTAAACAAAAATTTAGGGAAGTTAGAACCATAACCTAAAAAATAGAAACTAATTCCTAACTTGAGGTCTCGTGAACCAACTCATTATTCTAAGATATTCTCCATTATCTCTAACAATTTCTTGATACTTAGACAAATTATGAATTTTATGAGTATAGAGCAGAGTCATCTTTATCTCGGTTGTTTAGAAATACTCTGGAATTGGACACATAAAAGTGAGATTTTTTCTCATAATCCAAATTCAACAATGAAGTTAAGTTCAACAACAATGAAATAAAACTATTATAATATAAAATAATTTAACATTTTACTTAAAATCCCCCATCAACAATCAAGTTAAATTCATCAATAACAAAATAAAATTATCATCTTACATTTTTTAAAACTTTATTTTAAATCTCAAAATTATTAATCAAGTTAAATTCAACAACAATAAAACTAGCATAGATTCATCTTAAATACTCATCTAACATGAGTCCAGAGGGATCTAATTTCTTCACATGCAATTTTTTTATGAACTGACATTATTTAAATATATTTGGGTGGATATAATCAAAATTATTTACACATCACACATTTTTTTATTAACCAAGATTATTTAAATATATTTAGGTGGACATAAGCAAAATTTCAACTTTAATGACAGAAAAACAAATGTACACATGACACTAACCCGTAAAATAAACCTGGCCCTTCAATAAAACTATGAATATACACCCATTCAAAAAGATTACAAATAGAAAGCAAGATTCATAACAAAATGCTTTACACCAAATATTTAAAAAGCATTCCTTGAAATTAACGTGATATACACAAATAGATAACAATAACAACAGTAATTGATTGGATTTGTAACATTCCTAATGCTTGTCATAGTTTGACATGAAAATAAATCAGAGGAAAGCAGAGAGAGTTGTGAAATACAGCAGAATAGTGGTAGTGGTGGTGTTTCTAGACGTCGTAGGTTTGTTTGCCAGTAAACTTAACATCAATGGGGTTCACATTCTTGCCGATGGAGCGCATGTTTAGGCCCACGCCCTTGCGACCAGGGTTCGCCTTCTCCGGGTACACCCCATCCTTGGGGTGCAGGTACTGGACTTCCCCGTTGGGAAAAACGCGGTAGAACTGGTAATTTATCTTGTATTTGGAGCGCAGCCTGGTGCCCAGAGCCAGGCACTGCTCCTTCCTCGCCAGCTTCAGAAGGTTCGGCCCCTCCCGCATGATCGCCGCCCCGCCCGTCGGCATCTCGAAGATCTGCTCCTTCTTAGACTCCCACGTTATCACGTAAAATTCCTCCACCTGCGCCTTCCGGAGGAGACCGCCGGTGCTGCCGCCGAAAATGGGGGACGGCGTCTCCGGCTTCAACTGCGGCGGAGTGAACCCCGCGGGGGCCTCGGTCTCAGTCTCCGTTGACGAGGACGCCGCCATTACCACGGCGGAGCCGCTGCCGGCCTTGTGTGGGCTGTGAACGGACGCGGCGGCGGCCGGGTGGAGCCTCTGGCCGAAGAATGATGAAGATTTCCATGGGGCGAAGCTGACGGCGGACGGGGAACTGCCGACGGAGTTCGCGGACGCGGCTGCGACGGTGGGTGACGGCGCAGCTGCGGCCACCATGGCGGCCGAGGCGGCGGCGGATTGCAGTGCCATTGCCATTTGCCCGACTGGTTAGTGCGTGCTTCTCCTGTTTGCGCGCAGGAGATGGATATGAAGATGAGTTTGGATCTAGAGAAGATTAGACTTCTCACACAACTATACCCAAGTATTGAGATGAGTCTTGATAAGAGTCTGTGATGACGTGGACCAATGACGGGCTGTGAGTAGCTCTTATTATCCAAACCGATATTTCTTCCTACTCCATTCTCCACCACAAAATTTTCATATTTTTTAATCTCATTTATCCAAACAGATATTTCTTCCCTTTTCTTTTCCCATCACAAAATTTCCACAATTTCTTTACTCCATAGTTTCTGAATTTGTTTTGATTTATTTTCTTATTTTTCCTTATTTAAATTTCCATAGATTATATGGAAATTTCTATTTAAAGGTTTATGGGTTAAAAGCTTTATTTTACAACTCAGTGTGAGGAGGACGTGTAAGTTTATCTGTCCATCCATCCAGTTGACATGTGTTTTAAATAGAAAATTATGTGGGCTATAATAAGATTAAAAAATGAATATGTTGTAAAGTAATTAGAAGTAAAAAAATGTGAGTAAAATGTTTAAACTTTATATTTTTGAAATATTTCAATAGGAGATTTAAATAAAGACCTGATAAAATGTCTCTTTGTACATATTATGTAAAATATTTTAATGTCAATTATGTACATATTATATATCATTTTTTTTAAATTATGTATATATCATGGAAAAATAAGCTTTTATGGTTAACATGTTTATTTGATCTTATATACTCTCTATATAGCATTCAAAAATACTATTCGAACAATGAAAAATTACATATTGTATTTTGCACTCTATATTTACACATCAAAAAATTTAATCCCCTTAATTCATGTTAGATTCATATTTAAGATGAATCTATACTGATATATACCAGACTCAAATTTTAAATCAATATGTAAGATTTATTACTAGATCCATAGCCAATAAAGTATTTTACGTCTTTGATTGCTTTTTCTCTTCACTAATGAGGATATACATTATCTAGTGAGTTTGGTTACTCACTAGGGATAATTTTAAAAGTAGTTGTTGTTTGCACATGTGAGTGAAGAAACATTAGCTTAAATGGAGTGCAAGGAATCATTCGTAGGATGGTTCAGTATTGAGACTCACCGTCGTGCTCCGGGAGGTCGAGAAGTGTCAATTCTGTAAAGTACCTCAAAGATGGTTTGAGGCGGTTATGTTTTAAATGGAGGTCAAGTGACAACTCGAAGATGTGGTGGTGAAAGAGTAGTGTTTGTGAGATTCCAGAGTGGATGTGGGTGTTGATGAAGACCAGTCAGACATATATCATATTGTTGTTGTATATGTGTTTTCAATGTTTCCCATGTAAGCATTAAGGGAGGGTGTTGGAAGTAATGTTTCCATGTCATGTGTAGTTGTCTTCATGAGTCCCTAGGTGTCAGTCTAGAAGTTGTTGATTCCAATGCATGAGTTGGAGTCATGATCTAGATGTGTCAGAGTCAGTAATCTATGTCCTATATATTTGTATATGTGGTGATCAATAAAAGGATCTAAGTGTGGTTTGTTGTGTGCAATCAATCGCTCTCTGATCTCTCTCAATTTTCTATCAAAACACTCATGAGATATCATGGTTTATAAAAAGTCTTGAAACCACAAATGTTATGAACTCCTAGAATATCTCTCTATGAGAGTAAAAAATAACAAATTGAAGTTCAAGCTTGAGTAAAGTGTGTGTAATTGCACAACACAATGTTCTTGATACTTAAATGATGAAAGGAAGTGCATTCATCCTAAATGGACTGGGATGGGGCTCCTATGGACCAATAAAACAATAATAATAATCTGGAAGAAAAAGAGAAATGCAGTGAGGGATTAACTTTACAAATGAACCATACAACTAATCAAGTTGGATGATCAAATACTGGGACGAAAGAAGGTAAATTGCTTCAAGAAATAAAAATACACACAAAATTTGTAGAGGAATGGTGGATGGAATGATCACTCTTCTTTTACCTCCACGTCTTTGAACATACATCTTGGCTTTGAATTTTTTTTATGTAACCATATCTAGTGGTTATTCCAGATTAACAATTTATGTTAATGATCTTTTAAGAAAATCCTTAATATGTAGGTTTTAACCTTGTACAATTATTTGTTGCAAACAAATTTTTAATAAAACAAAAAAGATGCAATGGAAATGCACACATTAAGGCAAATATTTTACCCTCGAAACCCAAACCAGGAAAATCAAAAAGATTTTGAAGTATATTTCCTTTAGAGTATTAAAATACAATGTGTGTGTGTGACCCACGATATCCATTAACTTTTAATCCATATTCCATAGATTATAATACAACCATAGTTTCTTAACCAAAACTACAAGAACATGGGATAAATCACCATGGTCACAAAACCACTAAAAGTGAAAATAATGTGCCAAAAACTACCAAAAACATACGCTAAAACCACTACTCTTTTCGTGAGGTGTTGCCCCTAAACCCCTAAGCAAGGGAGATTCACTCCTCATGTGATCCCCCACTACACTTGATACAACACACAACAAATGGAGGTAGTCATGCAAAAAATATAATGCACACCGAGCATTCTCCCACTTGTTGTTTTCTTTGTATACAAGGAGTCACACGTAGCATCCCAAACAATTACCCCCCACAAATATTGTAATTGTAATTAATTATATTATTAATTCTTGTATGGGCATGTAAATTTAAATGGGAAAAGGACCGAAAATTTTTGTAATTATAATATAATACTAGTTAATGAAGAGGTGAAGCCTTGATACATACCATAAGGAGCCATTAGGAGGAGGGAAGCCAACAAGGGGGTTTGGAGAATCATATTTTCCAATGGATTATTGGTTGAATTTTTTTTTTTGAGATTGTAAAAAATCCCCAAGAAAATATCTAAAGAGAAGGTGTGAAAGTAACTTAGATATTTATGGAAGTAATGGAGTTGTACCCCAATTATCTAATCAAAGGTATTGAAAAGTACCACTAGAAGAATTTTGGAGTCTAACCAAAAGCATTTGATCTGACTTGATGGAAAACTTTGACATAAATATGTCCAAAAATATGACTTATGAAAGACAAGAAAAGGCAAATAAGTGTGTGTGAGAAGCAATGGTGCACATGAAGGAGTAGTTGGGGAAGAAACACTCATGTGGGTATGTGGAGAATGAGGACCACTCATGGGGGTATATTGAAAATGAGGACGACTTACCATTTTCATTCATTGACCAGGAGCTAGACACATTAACAGGGAAGAATTATTTGCCTTTCCTTAATGGTTTTAGCTAGTATAAGAAGATTCAGATTGCTCCATAGGATCTTAACAAAACTATGTTTACTTGTCCTTGGGGGGAGCTTTCCTATCATGTTCTCCTATTTTGGATTTACAACACTCGTTCAACCTTCCAACAAGCAGTGATCAAGATATTTTCTAACCATATTCATCACTGTGTGGAAATCAATATGGACGATTTTACGACTTGTGGTGATTCTTTGACTTTGCTTTGACTATTCTAGAAAAGATATTAGAAATATGTAAGGAATATCACATGGCCCTTAATAATGAAAAATGCTTGATGATGTTAACCAAAGGCACTATGTTAGGGAATCATATTTCTTTTAAAAGTACCAGAGTGGATACAACAAAGATACAGTTAATATTAAATTTATCAAATCCACGAACATGAAAAGGATATGAAGCTTCCTTGGGGACATAAGTTATTATCAATGCTTTATTGAAAATTTTGCTCAAATATTTGTTGCCCTTCAATCTACTTTATATGGAAAAATAACTATCAACACACCTTCAATGAATTGAAATCAAAGTTATCCAAGGCTCCCATATTAAGAGGGCCCAATTGGTCCCTCAAATTCCATGCATCCACAAATGCTTTATAGACTACCTTTGGAGCTACCCTGGGATAACAAGTAGATAATGATCCATTTGCCATATATTTTATTATTAAGAATATCTCCCTCACATAATTGTATTCCATTGTGATAGAAAAACGAATTCCTCGCAATAATCCATGCTATAAAGAAGTTTCAACATGATATAAATTGGTATCTTATGATTTTTCATATTGATCATATTTTCATTAATTATATAATGAGTAAACTAATCACTAATGCTAGAGTGACTAGCTGGTTGTTACTGTTACAGGAATTTGACGTAACCATAATAAATGAGCCAGGAAAAGACAATATTGTAGCAAGTTTCCTCTCTATACTTATCACAAATGAAACTGAAGCACTTGTTGAAGAGAATTTTCCTAACAAACATATTTCCACAATATCTACTAACTCCTTGTGGTATGTAGATATTGTTAACTATTTTGCTACAGGGAAGCTTCCACTACAACTATCTCAAAAATAAAAAAATAAAAAATAAAAATTGGATGTTTTCAAGGATTGATGGATGCATATTTCACATAGGTTCAAATATTATTATCCAAAGGTGTGTGAGAGGATGAAATACATGATTTATTCATAGCTTGTCACAATTACCCTTATGGAGGCCACTTTGCAGATAAAATGACCAATTAAAAAGTACTCCATGAAGGGTACTAATAGACCTCGATCTTATGAGATGCCAAACAATATGTGAAAAGATGCAAAATTTTACAACACATGGGAAAACCAATTTATTCATATGAGATTTAATTATAGACATAATTGGTGGTAGAACCCTTTTAAGAAATGATCTCTTGATTTCATTACACCCATTAACCCTCCATCTTGAAAAAACTCCTATACCATGGTCTACATAGATTATGTTACAAAATGGATGGAAGTAAAGGTAGTCCCAAATACAACAAAACAAGTAGTGGTATACTTTCTCCATGGTGGAATATTTGTCAAATTCAGGGCACCTAGGGAGATCGTCACTTATGGAGGAACATAATTCACTTGAAGGCACATTTAGGACATCATGGAATCCAATAAGATCAAATATAGGGTGAAAACACCATACCATCCACACGTTAATGGAAAAGTGGAAGGGACGCATAAGATCATTGAGGCCATCACAACAAATAATGTTCAACTACACCTCAAGGACTGGGTAGATAGATTTCCTGAAGCATTATGGGATTACTGGATGACACCACTAGTTGTATTTCGTATGAACTAGTATATGACACATATATGGAAATAGAGTCATCTTACCAACAGATACAAAGGTATAAACCTTGAGGACAAAAATGCATCTTGGAATGAACTTACTAAAGGCACAATGAAAACAACTTCTTCAAATTAATGAGTTAGATGAAATTTTTCAAACCACCCTACATTCGACAATTGTTATTCAACAACAAACTGATTGGTAGTATGAAAAGTTCATAAATAAGAAAATATTCAAAGTTGTGGATTGATCTTTTCTATTTGAATAAAGATTTAGATACTTCAAATGTAAATTTCGTATTTTTTTTCTTGGGCGATATGAGGTCGATACCATATATGACAATGGGTCCATTAAGCTTTGTACCATTGATGAAGATAGGACTCCAGTTATAGAAAAAGGGAATAAGCTTCAATTATGTCAGAGGCCCCTATCAAAAGAGGAATTTTTGAGAAAGATCAATGAAGGATGGCTTGACAACAATTTGTAGATTTCAAATTGAGGCTTATGTGATTTGAATTGTGTTGAGTTTCTTCTTCTGGATCCACTACATTGGTTATTTTTGTGTCATTGTTTCAAACTAGCAAGAGTGGTTCATCTTCAAGACAACAAAATTTTGAGATTGTTCATAAGGGATAAATCCCTTCTTAATGATTCATTTATAATTCTCTATTAAAACATTAAAAAAAAAAAGTAAATACATATTAATTGAATAAATAAATGAATAAATCGAAAAATGGATCATGACAAAAAGGACACTTTATGGTTTTGTAATGGTTATGTCAGGATAATCCTACTCATGAGGCGTGTATGTTCCTTCTGATGACACCATTGATATTATTACACAAGAATAAATTTGCACTCTCCAAAATTTCTCGAAATATGGGGAAGGGTACAATTATCTTGTTGTGACATTTGTCAGCTATAACATTGTTGCTACAACACCAATACAATGTTTCCTATAAAAACACTACTACAAAAACTTCAGTTTGGAAGAAATAATCCCAGTTGCTGCAACACCTATCAATTAGGCTGAGATGATGTTCATTACTACAACACCTTTCAATGTTCGTTGCTTCAAAACAATGCAAATAATTGTTGCAAAATATTCACCAAACTGTGACAGTAGCCTGCTCCTGGTTCCATTTTTTGCATCATAAAAGGAGATGGTATATGAAACGCATGTTGCTACCAACTTTAAGAGGATCACCAACTCATAATGATGTTAAGCATTGAAAAAGTATGGACTTTCCTTACATAATGTATAACATTAATATTTTGGCGTAATCACACTTACCTTGTAATGATTCACATGAATCATTCACTATTACTCTCATATCACTATGTCATTGTCACACCCTATGGCATGACCCTCACCATTGTTCATGATTATAATGCCTTAATTCGAAACAATCACCTCCCAACGGATTGTTTATCCACATAACAATTGGTCTCTTTTTTATTTTCAACCAGCATCATGATAGGTTCATTAATACATCAATATCCTAAGAAACCCTCCTACTGCAAGCAAATGAACAAATTTGGGCCATATTCCAAGCAACAGGATGGATAGAGTACATAGAGAGACTCCAAGGGATCAATGAAAATGTTATGCTTGAGTTTTCCCTGAATCTATAGGATGACATAATGACAATAGAGGGGATAAAATTTATAGTCAATGAATAAAAATAGCCACTATGTTGAGACTAACCCAAGTAGGACAATGTTTTTATTTTAGGAAGATGTTGTGACTACAACTTAGGGAAGAAATCCTAAAAGGAAACAAGGCCTTGGTGAATAAGGTAAACATATTTAATGGGAAATGCTTAGCAAAACCTTGAGCCAATGTGAAAATATTCATCCAAAAATAATTTACTTGTAAAAGATGTCACAACATTGTCGTCTAGCACCATTTAAAGTTTTTTAACCACTTATAACATCAAAGGTTAATAAATATGCCATTCTTTCTTTAGAAAACTCTACCAAAAAATGATGCTAGCTTCTAGAAATATAATTGATCCAAGGATCATATTTCACACCATTTCATTATCAAATTCATTGTAGTACATGTACTCCAAAAAGTGAGTTGCACTTGGGATAACCTTGTTGGGTTACCAAAGCTAGAGTGACCCATGGAAGAAGCAATAGTTGTAACACTAAAACTAGAGGGATATTTTGCTAGAGTAGCTAATGTAACATTAGATGAATCTATGGTGGATGCAACTACTGCAACACTAAAGGCACTAATATAGCCACAATAGCCTGAGGAAGAGGCAAACCCACCATAGGAAGTAAGTCATGGCAATGAATTCAAAATCATTGTGAGTTTATCCCCCAACTAAAAGGCTTAAGCACGTGACTAAATACCTTCCTATGTGGCTATACCCAAGAGGAAGAGGATGATATACTCAAAAAATGAGGGTCTGGTCCAAACTATTGTAACAAAAGAACTAATAGGAACAGAGGGGGTAGAGAAAGAAGAAGAAATAGACCCTATTGCAACACAAGATTCAACAAGGGTGGTAGAAGAAGAAGTGGAACTCCCTATTGCAACACAAGAGCTAGCAAGGGAACACATGGAAAAGGACCTTGTTACAACAAAAGAATAAAAAAGGAATAAGGTAGAATGAGACTTTGTTGTAACACGAGAACCAATATGGATGATTGAAGAAGAAGTGGAAAGCTTTGTTGCAACATAATAACTGGTAGAGGGGAGGAATGATCAAGAAAATAAGGAAAAGGGTGATGAGGCCATAACACCATAATTAGGAACGGAAAGGTAGGGAATAGTTGCATCAACTCAACAACCCAATATTGTTGTGTAAACTCCAAGGAAAATCCACAAGAAGAAGAAAAAATCTACATGTACATTTTTCTCTAAACTATTGTATTCAACCCATCATTAGAAGAAATAAGATATTAGAGAAAAATAACAAGGACTTGCAACATAATATTAGAATATTAGAAGCAAGGTTGAGAGGTAACCAATCCTATGAAGGATTGGACTACCTTTCTCAGGTAGTT
The DNA here is from genome assembly GCA_031772625.1 of Pinus tabuliformis. Classification (NCBI taxonomy): domain Eukaryota; kingdom Viridiplantae; phylum Streptophyta; class Pinopsida; order Pinales; family Pinaceae; genus Pinus; species Pinus tabuliformis. Next base: position 1,404,136,129 of record CM062819.1, read on the forward strand.
GGACTCCTTGATGATGAAATAAAAACATGAACTAATTTTTGAGATAACAAAAGCAGAAAAGCTTGAAAAGGGTGTAGGAAAAGAGAGGGTCTCTTTCAATGAAAGGCCATCCAAATAGAGGAGAATAGGTTTGAATTGCAAGATGCAACCACATAAACAGAGGAAAAACTTTGGGAAAAAATGATATACAAATAGATATACATGACATGTGGGGGAAGGCCCAAGAAGACAAATGGAAAACAATGATGGTAGCATATGCATGGGATGATGCTAGTAAGGGAGAATTACCAAGTTGTTTGGAGCCTTAAAGAGAAATGGGTAGAACACCTATAAGTCTACAAGTCTAAAGGGGACCAAGGTAAGAAGGAGATAAAATCAAAGGTAGACTAGGTGGAAAAGTTAGAAACATAACTTGGCTTGTTGATAGAATCTTTCTTCGCTTGTAGGGTGCCCTCTCATGTATACATCATGTATCTGCATGAGAATTACCTTATGTTTAAGAGAAAAGCATTAATGAAAAGTAAGGCCTGTGAAATATCCTCTCCAACTGCTTTCCTTGAGGCTTTCTATGAAAGAACAAATGCAGAAACGAATTTATTATATGAACCCTATTAGTGCAATATTTTTCTTTATCATGATCCTACATGGAACCCGTGACAACTTTGTGGGGGATGTCCAGTTAAGGGCCTTTGCATCATATTTGAATAATCATGTTAATTGGAAAACCACTCATCAGGTAGTTGAAACAATCACAATTGTAACTTATGGGTTATAGAGGTATACTATGACTGTCAAGTTCTCCTAATCACACATTACAGTTAGGTGAACTTTGGACCACATGCATAATACATGGTTGATACTAAGTGATGTTATTAATCACTGAAAGAAATAGACACAATTGTTGGCTAAAACATGTTTTGGAAGATTATGCTAAGAGCGTAACACCCTCTTCCCACATCTACCCAAGCAACCGGCTAGATGGGGTAAACATGTGAAGAGAGGCCACTATGATATGATTCGACCTCCTAGGTAACCTTAAGGAAATGGAATCAACGAAACATCACACACAGTCATCCAACATAATTAACAGAACCCTTAGAAGACAAGTCATCCACTCAGACATCCTGTCCTTAGGTCATACTGTTGTTCTGGACCTCTTAGGCCATAGTCACTCCCATTCTATGGGTAAGGAAGTGACTAGAAACCCAAAGTCATTCTCATAGGCGTGCTTGCCAGCGAATGTGGACCAAATTTGCTAGTTCTGTGCCATCGATCCCCATATTTAAGCCACTTTTTCAGGCCCAGAGCCCAGGCCACTACCCAAAATTGAATGAATGCTTAGAATCAGGAAAATTACAGGGAAACAATGATGCAAAATCAATGAGATGATAAAGACCTTAGCCAGACCCCTACTAGCCATGATTAGCATTTCATCAAACATATAGTGAACATGTAGTCTACAGGTGTAAACAATAAAATTAAGTGTAGGGATCTCATACTTATCTAAGAATCGCTATGAACCATTGATTCCTCATGTCATTCGATGCATATTCATCCAATTTGTCATAGACACGTTATCCATTCACATATAAGTAAAAACATGTTGAGATCCATACATAGTTGTTGTCATAAAATATACATATAACCAACATAATAGGGATAGAGATATCAATAAAATCATAGCCATATACACCACATATAATACATCATAATACTCATAGAAATACCAAGAGATATTACATGTCATTAATGATGCAAAATCAAAACCCGGGATGGGACTTCCACATTCCACCCGACCATAGAATGGCTGAACCAAATATCTCTTCAACCATTCACCCATGTTCCATATTCCAAGCATGAATGTGGGGTCTCATAAAACACATCAATCAAAACTCGTCCAGGGCTTCCAGAGGCCATCCACCTTAACCCATCAAACAATGATTCCACCTCATGGTCGGACATCACAAAACCAACATCAAATCAATCTCTACCCCAACCTTCCAAGGCTCCAGAGTGTTTGTTCCAATCCAACTCCCAGGACTAGTAACTCACCCCACAACTTTTATCGGGTTCTAGAGCAGTTTTCCAACCAAGTCTACGGGACTAGTAACTCAACCCACAACTTTTACCGGGCTCCAAAGTGTTTGTCCAACCAAGGCTACAGGACTAGTAACTCAACCCAAGTTGTTCGAGGGCTCCAAAGTATTTGTCCAACTAAGGCTACGAGACTAGTAACTTAACCCAAGTTGTTATAGGGCTCCAGAGTGTTTTTCCAAACAAGGCTTCCAGAAACTAATAGCTCAACCCAAGCTAAGGAAACATGAGAACGAACCATAAACAAAGCAAATAAACCCACAACACCATGGCTATCCAGAAAGTGGCAAGGTTAGGCAAATCCACTGTCAATCTAGGCAATCCTCCATGCCAATGACAGATCATGACCAAGAAACCACATGTGCCATGCATGCGAAAACTAGTGAAGAAAGCATACACGCAACTCTGTTCCTGCAAGCAAATCTGATGTAGTTGATGATCTCGATGCCCTCTTTCTCTTTCCTGCTCTTCCTTTTCCTTCTTGCTCCAAAAATACAAGTATGCCACACCCTCCAAGAGTGCTTCAAGAAAACTCTAAGTATCCAAGAGTATGAAAGAGAGAGAGAGAGAGAGAGAATAATGAAAGATCTCCAAAACTGAACTGACCAAGCCTTGCCCACTGATCCACATAAGTATTTTTATTAATGAGGCCTCTATTTTCTTCATTTTCCATTATTTTCCTTCAATTTCCTCCTCACATGCAACTTGTGACCTTTCACCTTCCTTTTCTCCTAATTTCCATTATTTTCATAAATAAAATGCCAATAAATGCCTCATGCCTTAACCATTTCCTTTGCCAATTTCCTTAGCCATAATAAACCGAATCAACACCCATGAGGATGTTTACCCCGCCATTCAACTTGGAATATGTGTCCCATCACCGTGGCCTTATATATTTTTACAATGATTTTTAACCAGGGTTGTTACAAAGATATGGGGACATGCCACAGAGGATATGTGGAAGAGAGATTCGTTCAATATTCACAATCATGCAATGGTCTTGGAAAGAGTGCACAATTATATCATATGTGTGAAATGTGTGGAAATGAATGGGTTGTGCTAAAATTCCATTACCCTATGATTTGGCTTCCTACCTCAGAGTGCTAGACTAATTACAACATGACCAAGGAAAGACAAACTATATGTTTGAGGGAGATTACAATAAGGAAGGGTTATCTCTACACTTATGAGTTAATAGAAGTTTATTATAGTATCAACAATCTCCATGTCAGTCATTATTAGTCTAACTCAAACTAGTTATATGGTTGCATAGGGACATGTAATAATTTCAATTTAGGAAGATGATGGATGTCAAAAATGGAATATTTTATGGACTTATTCACTACCTTTTGGATACCATTTTCCCCATATTCATACCATCATAAAAATCACTTTTCTCACAATGATGTATATTTGACAAGCGTACAATTTTTATTTGATTATGTCATTTCTACTACTCATACTTGTAACACCCCCTCCCAGGTCTACCCAAACTAGCTATGCCAACCATGGTAAACATGAGATGAGAGGATACTATGATGGGATTCAACCTCCTATGCATCCTTAAGGAAGTGGAATCGACGGAACATCACACACATTCATCTAACACCATCAGCAAACCCATTAGGAGACAATTTAGCCACTCAGACAACCTATCCTTGAGTTCCACTATTGTTTGAGCAACTTAGGGCAGAATAATGCACCCTAGAAACAACCCAGGTGAGTTATAACGCTTCCCATCCTTTAGCCACCAGCATTATTCCCTAGGGTAATTCTCTTTGGTTTAGGAATCCCAGAAATTGAACCATTTTTCTAGACCAAAATTCCCGACCTCTACCCAGAGCTTGTTGGAACCTTTAGGAATGATTACAAGCATGATAAAAATGCCAATGAATCAAACTCAACCTTAAGATTAGGCTTGAGCATCCCCAACTGGGACTGAAATTTTGTCAAACACTTGGCATCAATACAACCTATGGGTCTAGGATATAAGACAAACCATAAATGACTGAAATAACTTATGAAAAATAACCAGAAGGATCACCTCCTTCTCCAATGAACTATTATATCATCAATGAGGTCTTTAATCCATTCATTTAACAGTTACAAGTAAATACATAAAATAACCATGAAATGAACCAATCATTTAACCATGTTTATAACCAACATAAAACCATATAAATATTAGAGATATGGCAACCATTAAATCCACATATAAATCAGCGCAAAAGTAAGAGAACTTAGCTTTTATTAATCATAGGTAAATCCAACTAGGTTTGGGACTTCCACGTACCACCCGACCATAGACATGGCTGAACCAAATCTCTTTTTTATCCAGTCACCCCTATGCCATATTCCAAGCATGAATGTGGGATCTCATTGCAAAACCAATACAAGAACAACCAAGGGAATCCAGAGGTTAAACCACCTCCACCCTCATTAAAACCAGGATCACACCAAAACTGGCACTCCAATCACAACCGAACCGAACTTGGAATTCCATCTGGAATCCATCACTATCCTTGAGGAATTTTCCATCTCCTTGTCTCTCAAGATTTACCACAATCCAAACCAGATCACTAGGCCCTAAACTGAGACTTCTCCCTTGGGATTTACCATGTATCCCACCAAAACTGGTCAAGGGATTCCTAGACCTTTGGGAATGGAACTTGAGACAACCTCTGCCTCGGATTTCGAAATCCATCCGGCAAACCAAAGCTCAAAAACCGAAATAAACATCCCAACACCACGACATCTGAAAAAAGGCAAGGCTAGGTTGAAATCCACTGTCATAACCCAGAAATCCATGCCACCGACAGCAAGAGAACCATACACCAACATGGAAAGCCATGTGTTGAGCGATAAAAGGTGTCTTTTTAACCCTTATTTATCCTACATTAATTATCAACCCAGGGATGATTTTTTATCTCAAGAGTGTACTCAGTCTGAGGCGGTCACTTGCTCAAGAGTAATGTTTTGCAGTATAGTGCTTTAAAATGCAAAGATAAACGAATGTTGGAAACAAAATCTAATTGGAACAACAAGACACTAAATCATTCACTTAAACAATCATTAATCGAGGACTCAGTAATGATAACTCTCTCCCCTGTAAACTGATGCAAATGAAAATCAATCATAGGCAAGATCTCCAATCTGAGAACTTGGATAGCGGTAGTCAGTGCCCTTTACAGTTGTAGATCCTTCAATCCACACTAAAGCAAATAACTGGAAATAGCAATTCAATTGACAGAAAAGGAACAACAACTAAGTCTATTGGAAAACTGAACAACAAAGCTTGATTTATCAGAAAAGAATTAAACAACAGAGTTTATCCTAACAGAAATGAATTGAACAACAATCTTAATCCAATGGAACATCAAAGAAAATTAATTGGAAACACACGATGACTATAAGTTAAACTGAATCAACAATCTTATTCTAGCAGCATGAACATTAATCGCAGGTATTAAAGGAACGACAATCACAGTTATAATGGAATAGTAACTTAATTGAACAACAATCGCAATTATAAGTGAGCAGCAATTAAATGAACAACAATTTGAATTAGATAGTGCAGTATTAGATCAGAATGAACAGCAGGACATTTCAAGTTATAATTAATAATTTTGTCACCAATGCAATCCAATTATGATTTCAATATAACAGAGCAATTCCGTGAAATGTTCATAAACAAAAGATTACTGAATAAAGCGAATTAAGGAAATGCAAAGGAAATCAAACCACACAAGACTGTAATTGTAAAATAGTGATACAAGAAGCAGGTGAATCCACCAGGGTTGGGCCCTTAGCCACCAGTGAAGCACCGCTGAGTTTACTCCAGGATCAGATAATGGAACAACAACTGAGTTATATATTAATCATGTATGGCAAATTTTACAGCTATCGCTCTTCAAAGAGAGTCGATGATCAAAGTTGAGATTACAATAGTAATTTCTGAACAATCAAAATTCCCCCCTTGTCTTTACAATCGCTGCCCCATTTATAGTGGGTAGGCGGATACATCAAGGTTGTAGATAACCTTTAAAGTATCGATCCCTCAAGATGAAAAGAACTTGAGGGTTTTGCTTAATCTTCTATTCTTCAGTTATCTTCTTGTCCTCTTGTGCAGATGCTCTATTTTCTCCTTCTTTTCCTGAACTGCGCGCTCCAGTTTCGATCTCCTTGTCTAGACACGGTTTCCTAGCAGAGGAACAGTAGTTGCTCTTCTTTTGTCTTTACCTTCCGAATAGCGGTTTTCCAAATCTTTCCTTCTCTGTATAAAAAAAACATAATAATTGATTAATTTGCATTAACAACTACTTTCCCATTTCAACTATAATCTTTTTTATATTTCCAGTTTTTAGAATAAAAATAATTATGTTTAAAGGGAAATAAAAAGAAATGAATGGCAGAATCGTACCTTTTCCTTTGCTCAACACCCCCCTGCTTACCCTTTTTCATGCCCTCATGAAAACCATGTAGTTTACGTGCAAAGCAGTTAGAGAGTAGGCTGGAGAGGGGTTTTCAGTAAGGGGTCTACAACCATGATTTGCAGCTAAAACTTCAAAAATGGCTCCTATTTTCCCCTCAGGAAATTCGTATATAGCCTTATATCCTATTGTAGGATACCAAATAATGGGGCTTCGAAATCTACAACCTAGCCAAAATGGGCCTTCTCTCAAGATGAGGTTACTATAGGTAACCAGGCGATTGGCAGCTAATTTAAAATTTTTATAATTGAAGGGTTCTCTGTCCTGGATATTTCAATTGGAAGTCTTCCATCGAAGTTTAGCTGCTGCTATGGCAGGGTCTTTGATTGAAAGGAAGTATTCTACTCCTCTCTGGACAATTTCTTTATGGATGGGTCCCAAAATTTGGATCACACCCTCCTTTTTCATTAAGCTTTTATGCTTAGCCCACAATTGCAATGGATTTTTCGGTTCACTTCTAACCCAGAGGTCCATCCTATTTTCTTGTCTCTGAAAAGTATTATGGGCCTTGAGCCACTTTATCTGGTTAACAACAAATGAGATGAATGCCTGAAACTGGATATCACCCACAAAAGGACTGGGATTCTTTTCCATTTCCTCCTCCAACACAAAATTATGCAAATAAAATTCACATAGCAATCGCTGGACTTTCACTCCATAATGTTTACAGCAGTTTATGAAATCATCAATAGTTTTTAACTCTATAGGTACCCCTGCCTTGACAGCCTTAATATTTAACTATAAATACCTTTCTAATAAAAACAAAGCATAATTTTTGGCAGGTGCCCTACATGCTAGAACATCAGTATATAGAGAACAGAGGGTATCCATTCAACTTATGACTGAATTTAGCTTATTTGTTACCTTTTCAACTTTTTCCTCTACTGTAATATTCCTAACCCAGAATATTCCTCAAACCCCAGCAAAAACTCCAACCAAATATGTGCAAATGATATAATAATCCAGAAGTGATAAAATAACAGTAGAACAACATATAATAATGTAAACCGGAAATATAAGCAGATACACATGAAATGCAATGAGAAATTGTTAGGCCCCTATAATACTAGTGTAACCCCTTATTGTTATTAGTATAACCCACTTATTATATTGTTGTACCCATGTAGTGCCCATATTGTTACTATTGTGCCCCATAGAAGCCCACTATTGTTATTATTGTGCCCTTACATTATTATTGTTATGTCGGCTCTGATTATGTTATGACCCCTTAGACTCCTATATATAGAAAGGAGGTCTTTTCATTTGTATCATCGAAGAATTGTTCATTTATGTAATGTAAAGGAGGTTTCCCCCTCGAAGAGGCTGAATTCTAAGGCGTTGATCTATCTTTTCTATCTTTTCTTGAGCTGGTTTCATAACATTTGGTATCAGAGCTTTGGATTCTAGGGTTTCGCTGCTCCAAACAGGTCATCGTGGAATTTTCGCTATAACTTGTTTTCTGTGACGTTTCAGAAGTTGCAAAAAAAATCCATTTGAGAAGAAATCGTGCTAAACCTTGGGTCTGAATTTCAGAGCTTTTAGCACGATATTTGCGGAGATATGATCTGAGGAAGTTGGTCTTTTTGCAGACTCCTGAATTACATTCAAAACAGACGACCTGGGGAAAATCGTCATAACTTTCTCTATGGGGATCAGATTGAAATTTCGTAAGAAGGTGCAGAAAGAGGACGGACTGTAGTTTTTTGTATATCGTTTTCAGATCCAAAGGTCAAAATAGTGACACGTGGAACTTCATACAAGTTCGCTCTTTTGAAAAGGTCTATAATCAGGTCATCTTGGGAGATTGTGCATAACTCTTTCTTAGAGAATCCAATTTGGATCAGACTAGTGGCATTGGAAACAGGACATAGAGGGCTACTATAGGTCACAATTTCAGAACTTAAAGATCTGAAAGTACAGAGTTATAGTCATTTCAAGGTCGAGCTCCTAAAATAAAGAAAAATCAAGATGAGGAAGTTTGATGGCAAGGATCCAGTAAATTGGATACTTCAGATGGAGCAATATTTTGATCTACATGGTGTACAATTGTTACAAAAGGTAGGTATTGCATCTTCATATTTAGAACCAGATCAATTTTTATGGTACAAAGGGCTTTCTTCTCGTAAACAACTTGTTACGTGGTCAATTTTCACGGAGGAAATGATAGCACATTATGAGGATACAAAGAGCAACACATTCTTTAGAGCAACACCACAACAATTGGAAAGAGTAAAAGGGCTTTGTGACATAGTGGAAAGAAAATGGATGGAAACCAGGAAGCATACCCCTCACAACTATAAAGATGGAAGTGTTGTTTCTCCCAGCCTTCCACAACCTACAAGGGTTACACCACAACAATTGGAAGAAAAAAGAGAAAAAGGGCTTTGTTACAATTGTGATAGCAAATGCACTAAAGGTCATAAGTGTGTTGAGAAGAAATTATTTTACATAGAATATGAAGAGGAGGAAGAAAAGGATCAAAAAACACCAAAAGAAGAAGATATACGCCAGGACCCCACCCCAAAGAAAGAAGAAATGAATCAGACCATATCTTGTAAATCATTGGCAAGAATTACCACTCCTCAAACTCTCAAGATAGAAGGACATATCAAGAAGAAAAATGTGCAAGAAGTGAAAGATCACATCGAGAAAGAAGAAATGAATCCATCCATATCTTGTAATTCATTGTTCGAAATTACCACTCCTCAAACTATCAAGATAGAAGGACATATCAAGAAGAACAATGTTCAAGAAGTGAAAGATCACATCGAGCATCAAGAAATGAATCCAACCATATCTTGTAAAGGATTGGAAGAAATTATCACTCCTCAAACTCTAGAGATAGAAGGACATATCAAGAAGAAAAAGGTTCAAGCAGTGAAAGATCACATCGAGCGTCAACAACAAGTTCTTCAAATTTTAAAGGATAACGCCACTTCGGTGAAAAATCAAACGAAACAACAGGTAGATCGACATCGTAGTGAAAAATGTTTTGATGTAGGTGATTGGGTATTTTTACAGCTACATCTCAAGCAAGCTATTTATGAGAAGGAAATGTTGGCAATACTACATGCACTTAAAAAATGGCGACCTTACCGAATGGGAAGACTCTTCAAGGATAAGGATGTGGAAGCATTGTTTTGTGCTATTTCTATTATCCAACCAGATTGGATAAACAAAGCAAGGGATGAATGGAAGAAGGACAAAGAAGTATGGCCACTTATTCAAAAGTTGCAAAAGATCCCAATTCAAACAATATTGCCAGAAATTGAAGAGGAAGGAAAAATCATATTGGAACCTGGAGCAGTCACAGAAACAAGAACCCCACAGCTACGAAATCGATCAATTTTAGAGTATCTCATCAAGTGGAAGAACTTACCCGCTGAAGATTCCACATGGGAGGACAAGAATTTTATACAGAAGCATCAAGAACTACTCAAGCGTTGAGGACAACGCTTTTTGAAGGAGAGGGGCATGTTAGGCCCCTATAATACTAGTGTAACCCCTTATTATTATTAGTATAACCCACTTATTATATTGTTGTACCCATGTAGTGCCCATATTGTTACTATTGTGCCCCATAGAAGCCCACTATTGTTATTATTGTGCCCTTACATTATTATTGTTATGTCGGCTCTGATTATGTTATGACCCCTTAGACTCCTATATATAGAAAGGAGGTCTTTTCATTTGTATCATCGAAGAATTGTTCATTTATGTAATGTAAAGGAGGTTTCCCCCTCGAAGAGGCTGAATTCTAAGGCGTTGATCTATCTTTTCTATCTTTTCTTGAGCTGGTTTCATAACAGAAATGCTAAGCCATTTTATTATACTGAGCAATAAATGAGTACAAGAGGTGATTAGACAGATGGCACCTCGACTTGCATAAGGCAAGTGAAGAAATACTCTTAGAATGACAAGAATGGCCTCTGTGTGTGGATGCTGCTATTGTGTTGTTGCTGCTGCTAGAAAACAAATGATGATTTGGGGCTGCTCCCCTCCTTGGAAAAATCTAAAACTCTGGATTCGGGCTCTACTCAAGAAACCCAGAAAAACCCAGAAAGCTTTCCTAGAATGGCCTCACACTGATCTGCATCCCAACTGTTGGAAAACTGTCGTGTTGTTGTTGTTGCTGGAAATCGAATGAGGATTTGGGGTTGCTCCCCTCCTCAAAAAAGGCTGAAACTTTGGAATCGGACTCTACTAAAAAAACCCAGAAAAACCCAAAAAGCTTTTCTGAAATGGCCGACCCCCGAAAATCACCCCCCTTGGGGTTCTGCGCAGTTCCTCAAAGACGCTGATGAAACTGCTACTGAAATGCTGATGAAACTGATGCTGAAATGCTGATGAATCTATTGCTGGAATGCCAATTGAAATACCTTGCCCAAGCAGGCACTTGAAGTCCCCCGGGGCTAAGGGTGAGATCTCCGAACGGAGACACGCAATGCACTATACAGTGCTGCAAACTAACTAAACAGCCAACATGCTCTAAGCCGAAATGACTATCACAAATGCTTATAACTAGAATGATCCCAAATGAGGGGGTTCCTCTCTATTTTATAGCCTCTTCCTCTCACAATAGCTAGGCTCACTTTCTCCTGCGTGATCCCCTTCTTGCCATGTGTTCCTTCCCTCCTGTGCAGTCCCTCCATGTGTCTGCGTGGGCCCCATTTCTGCATCCACCTTTGGCCCCCTTGGTTCCCCCTTAAGTCACAACGTTGTGCTACATAGGAAGTGACTTTTTATTCTAACGCGAGTTATGTTCGCCTTTCCTCACTTTTTATTTACAAATAACTATAGAAGACAAAAATCAAACAAAATCGAATATTCCAATTAGCCATAACTAATTAGGAATATTACAGTCTCCCTTGGCAAAAGGTTGCTTGTCCTCAAGCAACTGAAGTGATGAATGTTGTAAGATCTCCTCACTCTCCCAAGTGGCATCCTCATCCGACAAATTCTTCCACCTCACCAAGAATTCCCGGACCGTCCTGCTCCGCAACCGTCTCTCCCTAGAGTCAATGATAGCCTCCGGCTGCAATACCAAATGCTCCTCATCATCCATGGGTGGTAGCTCATCTGTCACTGTCACATGTTGCCCCAATGCCTTCTTCAGGCATGATACATGGAAAATGTTATGAATCTTGCTGCCTTAGGGCAGCTCTAACTCATATGCTACCTGTCCAATCCTGTGTATCACCCTATATGGCCCGTAAAAGCGGGGTTTGAACTTTTTAGCCCCCTTCTACTTTAGTGACAACTGTCGATATGGTTTTAATCGTAGATAGAACAAGTCTCCTACCTCAAACTGTCTCTTCACTTGACCCCTGTCACCATACAGCTTTTGCTGGTTCTGCGCTGTAGCCATGTTATCCTTGAGAGCTTAGAGAATATCCTGACTCTCTTGGATCCAAATCTTGGCTCTCGGAGCCTTGCTAGCACCAAACATCACGTCAACAAAAGATAAAGGATGATATCCATACAAAGCATAGAATGGTGACATGCCGATGGACATGTGATGTGTAGCGTTGTAGCAGTACTCCCCTAGATGCACCCACTTCAGCCATGCCCGCTGCTGCCCACTGACATAGTTACACAAGTAGCCCTCTAGCCACTTGTTAACTATCTCTATCTGCCCATCCGTCTGTGAGTGATAACTAGTACTCGGTGTCAACTCCGTCCCCACCAATCGGAAAAGCTCCTGCCAAAACCCGCCCATGAAACAGCTGTCCTTGTCACTGACGATGGTCTCAGGAAGACCATGTAGCCTAAAGATCTCCCTGAAGAACAACTCAGCCACCTGTGTTGCTGTATAGTGTGTGGATATGGCAAAGAAATGTGCGTACTTCGTCAGTCGATCAACGACGACAAAGATGCAATCCTTGCCCTGCACCATGGGCAACCCTGTGATGAAATCCATCGAAATACTCTCCCATTTCCTCTCCGAAATGGGAAGAGGTTGAAATAATCCTGCAGGATGGCTCATCTCTCACTTGTTCCTTTGGCAAACATCGCACTCCTGGATGTGTTGGAGTACGTCCTCCTTGAGTCCCTTCCATGAGAACCTCTCCCTAATGGCCTTGTAGGTTTTGGTAAAACCCTAATGTCCTGCCAATGGTGAATCATGTGATGCTTGGAGTATTTTCTTCTTGAGCTGAGACCCCCCAATCAAGAAGATCTGGTCCTTGTAGTAGATGATCTCATCGACCACCCTGTACCTGTCATCTGCCACCTGCCCATCCATAACCTCACATGCAAATCTGTCCTTGGAGTACTCTACTAAGAGTTGAGCCCTCCAATCTGTATCCAAGCTCATAAGAGACAACGTGGTTGGTCTATGTGAAAGGGCATCTGCTACCACGTTGTTCTTACCTTTGACATACTCAATATCAAAGTCATATGCTTCGATCTTACTGATCCACTTCTGCTACCTCTCCTGTAGCTGCTTCTGCTCTAAAAAGAACTTGAGGCTGTTGTGATTAGTCCTCACCTTGAACCTGTCGCCTACCAAATACTGTTGGTACTTAGCCAATGCATGCATGATGGCCAGCATCTCCCTGTCGTATATGGAATACAACCTCTCGTGCGGAAGGAGCTTCTGGCTCTCAAATGCTATAGGGTGACCTCCCAGCATCAATACTACGCCGATCCCCTCTCCTGACACATCACACTCCAAAACAAATGGCTGCGTGAAATCTGGCAATGCAAGCAACTCCTGGATAGCCCGCTCAATCTCATCCCGATAGGCCTTGGGGTGCCTATAGGGGGTGGTAATCACGGCCTGTATGCCCTGCTCAAGCTCGATGGTGTGCTCAAACCCCCGATCTGGTGGCTGTCCTGGTGGAATCTCCCCAAACACTATGGCATACCGATCAAGGATAGACTGTATCTCTGGGTGTACCGTCTGCCCTGTAGTTCCTGCCTCTGATGCACGCAGCTCCACTGCCCACTCTATGTCTCCCTTTTGGAAGACTGCCTCCATCCGATGAGCCGAGACAGTCTGAGGCGGATATGTGTGTTGTCCCCGTATCTTCTCATGCCTCCTTGTCTTCTCATCATCCCACTCCATCTCCAAGGTCTTCCAATCTGTCGTGGCCTTCCCTAGAGTGATAAGCCACTGAACACCCAGTATCATGTTGATTTCCAGAATATCGACCACGAAAAATTGGTCAGTCAATGTGTAGGTGCCCATTGTCACTGAAAGCTCTAGAACATAATGAGCACACATCATGGTCTGATCTCCGGGGACCAATATTAAAAACCCATCAAAGCTCTCTATTTGTATACCTCTCCGCTCAACCATCTGGGCATCGATGAAGTTGTGGGTTGCCCCACTGTCAACCAAAACTGATACGCACTGGTCACGTACTGTCCCTTGTACGCGTAGTGTTATATACTTGGGAACTCCCCGCAACGCTGCAAGGGCCCCTCCGGTGGGTGAAAAAGATGCACCACCTGTTGCTAGTGGTGGAGGTGGCAAAGGTCCCTGTATGGCATGGCTATCTCCTGCCTCCACATCCTCCTCATCATCCTATTCTCCACTGCTCTCGGAGAAGACCTCAATAAAATGTGCTTTACTAGCAGCACATCTATGTCCTGGTGCCCATGGCTCCTGACAAGTGAAGCACAACCGCTTCTTCTTCAGCTCCCTCATGGCATCATCGTCAAGCTGTACTCGTCCTGGATTCCCCTTTGGAGGTGGAATCCTCACATCCTTCCCCTTAGACTGGAAAGTCTATGTCTGGGGGTAAGGTGTCCGGGACTTGGGTAAGACATCCTGTAAGTCCCGTGTCCTGCTGATAGCGTCCTGGAGTGTGGCTGGTTTAGTGGATCAGACTAAACCCTGAAGGGGCTCTGCTAACCCCTCAACATACATATAGACCCTCCGTGCCGCGGATAGGTCTGGCACTATCACGGAGACCCTCAAGAAATCTGCAATGTAGGTCTTTGGGCTCCCTGTCTATTTGAGCCTCATCAGCTCAACGAAATGCTGCTCTGGATCCCTCCGATCAAATCCATCCATCAGTCTCCTGGTAAACTCGGCATATGTCGTCACTGTGGAGTGCCCTAGTGTAACCATCCCATGAAACCACCAATCCTGGGCCTCACCATCCAAATGCAATGTTGCCACCTTGATGGCCTCTATCTCCGACATCTGGTTAAGCTGGAAATAGATGTCCAACTTCTCCACCCAAGACTTTGCTGAACTGTTTGATGAACCATCAAACATAGGCAAGTGGAATCTACTCGCTGCACGGTGGGTGTCACCATCATGGTAATGCCGGTACCCTCTATGATGGTCACGGGGTCTATTATCCCACTGGAGCTGAACAAAATCTCTGAATGAGAGGGCTTCCCTGAACTCCTGCCCATAGGCCTGGTACTCTGTAAAATAATCACCCATATGTCCGGGCTCTGCCTCCTGCTAGGCTATGACCCCTGTGTCGGCTCCTAAGAAAGTGGGCACGGTAAAGCGTGTAGGGGCATGTGAGGCCCCCTGCTGCGCAGTATCACGCTGCTCTGGAAAGTGATGGGA
The DNA here is from genome assembly GCA_031772625.1 of Pinus tabuliformis. Lineage (NCBI taxonomy): Eukaryota > Viridiplantae > Streptophyta > Pinopsida > Pinales > Pinaceae > Pinus > Pinus tabuliformis. The sequence continues at coordinate 1,404,151,249 of CM062819.1, forward strand.
TGTACGTGATCCCTCACCGATCTGAAAAACTCGTGGGCTCTCACGCTGTCTGGCCTCTGCTGCCGTGAATCTCTGCCCCATCACCTCAATCTGCCTCGACAGATCCTGCATGGATTTGAGGAGCATATCTACAAATCTCTTCCTGTCATCATCTGCCATTGGATCCTCCTACTCTGCGCCCACCACAGGCTCCTCCTATTCTGCGTCCACCACCGGAACACAGTCTTCCTCTTCGTAAGTGTTCTCCAACCTACGCCCAGTGTCTCTGTATCTTTGATCTTTGTAACAGATATAGGGTCTTTCCCCCGGTGTCATAGATTGCTATTTCCACAGGTTGAGCTAGATCTATGCTCTAATACCACTGTAATATTCCTAACCCAGAATATTCCTCAAACCCCAGCAAAAACTCCAACCAAATATGTGCAAATGATATAATAACCCATAAGTGATAAAATAACAATAGAATAGTATATAATAATGTAAACTGGAAATATAAGCAGATACACAAGAAATGCAGCGAGAAATGCTAAGCCATTTTATTATATTGAGCAATAAATGAGTACAAGAGGTGATTAGATAGATGGCACCTCGACTTGCACAAGGCAAGTGAAGAAATACTCTCAGAATGACAAGAATGGCCTCTTTGCGTGGATACTGCTGATGTTATTGCTAGAAAACAAATGATGATTTAGGGCTGCTCCCCTCCTCAAAAAAAGCTGAAACTCTGGATTTGGGCTCTACTCAAGAAACCCAGAAAGCTTTCCTGGAATGGCCTCACACTGATTTGCGTCCCAACTGTTGGAACATTGTTGTGCTGCTGCTGCTCCTGGAAATCAAATGAAGATTTGGGGCTACTCCCCTCCTTAGAAAAGGCTAAAACTCTGGAATCGAACTCTACTAAAAAAACCCAGAAAAAACCAGAAAGATTTTCTGAAATGGTCGACCCCCGAAAATCACCCCCTTAGGGTTCTGCGCAGTTCCTCAAAGACGCTGATGAAACTACTGCTGAAATGCTGATGAAACTGCTGTTGAAATGCTGATGAATCTACTGCTGGAATGCCAATGGAAATACCTTGCCCGAGCAGGCACTCGAAGTCCCCCGGGGCTAAGGGTGAGATCTCCAAACGGAGACACTCAATGCACTAAACAGTGCTGCAGACTAGCTAAACAGCCAGCGTGCTCTAAGTTGAAATGACTATCACAAATGCTCATAACCAGAATGATCCCAAATGAGGGGGTTCCTCTCTATTTTATAGCCTCTGCCTCTCACAATCCCTAGGCTCACTTTCTCCTGTGTGATCCCCTTCTTGCCATGTGTTCCTTCCCTCCTGTGCAATCCCTCCATGTGTCTGCGTGGGCCCCATTTCTGCGTCCCCATTTGGCCCCCTTGGTTCCCCCTTAAGTCACAACGTTGTGCTACCTAGGAAGTGACTTTTTATTCTAACGTGAGTTATGTTCCCCTTTCCTCACTTTTTATTTACAAATAACTATAGAAGGCAAAAATCGAACAAAATCAAATATTCCAATTAGCCATAGCTAATTAGGAATATTACATATGCCTTCCGATATTTATCAAAGGCCTCGCTCTTTGATGCATTGATGTTCTTAAATTGCTGCTGTAACTTTTGGTATTTCTCCTGAGGAACAGTCTCTTCTGTGAGTTTTCCTATCGTCTGTTGAGCCTGTGCCAGATCCTCTTGGAGTTTCACTATCCTAGGATCATTGTCCATCAAAACATTTTTGGGCTGAAGATCTTTCTTATTCCGATATCTGATTCCTATAGTCTGCATTTCCTTCTCATGAGATGTCTGGTTAATTGTGACACTAGAGGACAGTGCCTCTGTCTGAACGTCCTTGTCGCACACGGGTGGACTTTCTGTTTGGGCTGTTGTGTTCGTAACAACTGCATGCTGTTCCTTGCAGTCCTGAATGACAATGGGCTTAGTTTGAGTTCCCTTGGTCCTCATTTTATGGGGTTTCATTTGGGTAGCTATATCCCTTGTTCTTAGGATTCTCTTTGAGGTTTTCCCCCTTTTTAGGACTCTTATTTGCTGTCTAAGTTGTTTTATTACATTTAGTAGCCTTTGTTGTTCCTTTCACAGCCTCTTGATTTCATTCGTCTTCTTCTTCGAAGGAACAACTGTTTCCATTCTTAGGCCTGGGCTTTGTTCTTCCGGGACTGTGTCCTTGCCCTGGCTTGTCTCTGCTTGGAACACCTCTTCAGTGTTCTCGTTATTCTGATCAGATTTCTCAGGTGAGGTAACCCTGGTTTGATCTGCCACTTCCTGAGTGGCCTCTTCCTCTGCTTCATCCTCATCATTCATCTCCTCGGATGCACTCTTACTGTGAGCAGAGTGTTCCTGTGATTGTCCTGCCTCAATATCGAGGTTGAGTGGGCTGTGGGGCTAGATATACTCACCCATGTTGGCCAAAATTTGGGCCAATTCGTCTTCTTGCAGAGGGTTTTGTAATGGGCTTCCGCTGGAGGCTACGGGTGGCTCTGCTTCCTCCCCTTCTTCCTCGCCAGAGTGCTCAGTTTCCTCCTCCGGTTCCTTTTCCATGTTTTCTTCTAATTCTTCTTCCATGTTTTCCCCTCCTTCGAGTTGTGGGAGTTGCTCATCTTCGGTGCCCTATACTTCTAAGGGCTGGCTACTGTTATCTTGGAGACTTCCAAACATTCCCCTGCTTCTCCTCAATCTAGAGGACTGCCTGCGCTTCTGCGGTTTATTTGATGTGCTGGTAGTTCTTTTTCGTTTCGGGGCTGGTAAGGCCAATCCCCCTACTAGTTCTTCCCAACTACTCTGCTGCTGAGCAAGATTATGGCTGACTATTAACCGAATCAAACCATGATGACTTACTACTATTTCTGTGTGACGGGATTTCCTTATACTCCGAGCAGTGTCATGCAATAGAAAAATTAAATATGCAGGCAAATTTACAGCACATTTTTGTCTTAACACTGCTAATAATTTGAGGTGGCGCGGTCTTACCACATCTTTTCTCCCATCGCATGTGATATAACTTTGCACTATTCTGGCTAATTCTGCCCATGGTTCTCCCAGAGTTGCAGGCAGGACTCCTTTTCCTTTGACGGTAAGGTTCTGTCCTTCGTCCCGGAAGATGGCTATGGCGTCTCGAAGTCTCACTTTTTTCTAGGTCCATACTGGTCCGATTGATGACAGTCCATATGCTTCGACAATTACCGCCTCTGTTACCATTATTCACCTTCCCCTCACCATGGAATAATCTTCCTATAAATTCTGCAGAAATTCAATGGCCACAGTTTCATGGGACTGCTGTAGCCGTGTAAGGTAATTGATCCATCCTGCTCTTTCCATAATTGCTCATGCAGCGTTAGAAATTATCATCACTTGAGGTTCGCTGTGCACTAATCGGCCTCTCATTTCGTCTATGCTTAGCATTCTGTTAAAATTTGCAGAACAAAACACGGAAATAGCAATGGAACAACAAAATTATGTATATATTAAAAACATTAATATCGTTAAAATTTGTTGTCTCCAAGATCTGATGAGGTCTCAGTACCTCCGAGTAAAGGATTGACACGTATATAGGCATATTTTGGAAGTCGCTCGCCCCCTTGAAGAATGATAGGTCGCCCTCGACCGTACTAATGGAGGAGCAGCATACTGGACGACAATCGTACAGTAAAAAAAAGGAACGACGTATATATTTATGGCATGATTGCAAAAGTAGCGAATTACTGAAATCGAGGCTTATGATGAAAATCACAAATAGATATAGAAATGCTATGAAATGATGCGAAAAATAGGGGAGAGGATAGTTGACGTAAGTAAAAGTGCTTATGTGGTCATTATCCACTTAACCATTATGATTGATTTTTAAACAATATTTCATGTGTAATAGGTTTGAAAGGATTTTAAAACATACTCTCATTTGAGATCAAGATAAAGATATAAGAAGAGGGTTTATAATGATTATTCATGTGTAGTAATATGACTTCAATACCATCAGCAAAGCTCTATTGCCCACAGGTGTTCATAACCTTGACAAAGTTGCTTTTTTCACCCTTGGAACCATGATCCTTTATGTATGCCTAGGAAAGTGCTTTTTGAGAGAATGGAGGCCATTGAGCTGGCTTGGTACCCAGATGAGTCTCAATGCCATTCACCAAGAAGGAATGAAAGGTGGGCAGGCCGGCTTGTGATGAGACCTCCTATTCCAAGGGATTTTATTGTTCTTATGTGCCTCTTGGATCATTTCCCTGGTGTGGTGGCCATAATGGGAATGCCACTTCATTGCTTTCTTATGAACATGGTAGGTTGGCTCTTGATGAGACCCCCTATCCTCCATCTGCCAAATCATAGAATTGTTAGTGATCAGATAGATATATATTTTTTCTCTTTTCTTTTTCTTTTATATAGCACTTCCTATTTATATATAGAGGATGGCTCATCACTCCTTAAGAGTAGGGATGGTGGAAGAAGTCTGAACATCTCAATAGAGAAAAATATACCCTTATTCTTATTCGATAATAATAATCAAAGAGAGTTATGAGGAGTAGGGAAGAACCAACATGATAAAAATAATCAATCAACTTAGTTTTAGTGGAAATAAAAATAGCAAAGTGATATAAATAGTTGTATCCTTTCCCCCCTTTTTCTTATCAATACAAAGCAGTTTCTCTAAGGATAGCGATTTTTCTTTTGTTTGCTGATTTTAGTATCCTCTAGTTTTGCATTCTTACATGAATTTATATTTATGCCGTGAAGGGATTATGACAAATGAACCATTATTCACAAGAAATTCTCAAAATGATGTTCATACAAAAATGCACTCAAAAAGTGTTGTTCCTTAAGAGGAACAAAAAAAATGCAATCTGGTGGAGGTGTTGTTCCTTTAAGAGGAACAACAAAAATGCAATCTATCAGAAATGTCATTCCTTTGAAAAGAAACAACAACAAAAAAAATGTGAAAATGTTGTTCCTTTGAAAAGGAATAGCAAAAAAAATGTGAAAGTGTTGTTCTTTTGAAAAGGAACAGCAAAAATGCGAAAGTGTCATTCCTTTGAAAAGGAACAATAGAAATGCAAAAGTTTTGTTCCTTTGAAAAGGAACAACAGAAATGTGGAAGTGTCATTCCTTTGAAAAGGAACAGCAGAAATGCAAAAGTGTTGTTACTTTGAAAAGGAACAACAAAAATGCGAAAGTGTTGTTCCTTTGAAAAGAAACAACAAAAAATGCGAAAGTGTTGTTCCTTTGAAAAGGAACAGCAAATATACAAAAGTGTTGTTCCTTTAAAAAGGAACAACAAAAAATGTGAAAGTGTTGTTCCTTTGAAAAGGAACAGCAGAAATACGGAAGTGCCGTTCCTTTGAAAAGGAACAACAAAAATGTGTCGTTCCTTTGAAAAGGAACAAAAAAAATGCGAAAGTGTTGTTCCTTTGAAAAGGAATAGCAAAAATGCGAAAGTGTCATTCCTTTGAAAAGGAACAGCAGAAATGTGGAAGTGTCGTTCCTTTGAAAAGGAACAACAAAAATGCAAAAGTGTTGTTCCTTTGAAAGGAACAGCAATAAATGTGAAAGTGCTATTCCTTTGAAAAGGAACAACAAAAATGCAGAAATGTCGTTCCTTTGAAAATGAACAGCAGGAAAAAAAAAAGTCTGTACAGAAAGTAGTTTATACAAGTAGGAAAGACAAACTTATATACAAAATTTAGAAGCAAAAGAGTTATTTAGTGCACTAATGTCGAGGAAGGACTATTTTCCTCAGCAAATATCTGCATATCAGAATCTTCCCGTAGCTGCTGGCAAAAGGATTCTCGAGTAAGCGGTTTATGGTACAGTCGTAGTCAATGACCGTTTGCTTTAAATGAATGTCCAGATCCGTCAATAGTAGTCAAATTAATGGTGCCATTGTCATGCAATTTCTGTATTTCATATAGTCCAAGCCATCGAGTCTGGAGTTTTCCCGGAAAATCTTGAAACCTGGAATCATATAGGAGTGCCCAATCTCCTTCGTGGAATATTTTCTTTTTTATCAAGGTGTCGTGCCATTTTTCTCTCTACTATTGAATTAATGTAGTGTGTTGAAGAGACAAGAGCCTGATTTCATCTAGCTCGTTAATTTGCTGTAATCTGTTATTTTGGGCCTCATTTAAATTCAAACCCACCTCCTGTGTTGTTCTTAATGTTTGTATCTCGAATTCTATCGGAAAGATGGGTTCTTTCCCAAATACTAGCTGATATGGCGAATGGTCGGTGGTATTTCTCCACGTTGTTCGGTATGCCCATAAGGCTTCCGGCAATCTTGAAGCCCAGTCATGTCTGTGCGATGCAACTATTTTTGTAAGTATTGCCTCTATCACCTTATTCGTGCTCTCTACTTGGCCATTTGCCTGCGGGTGGTAAGGGGTTGTAATTTTGTGCCGAATGTGGTAGTTTTTTAATGTTGAAGCAATTTTATTACCTACAAATTGTGGCCCTCCATCTGTAATTATGTCCCTTGGGAGGCCATATCGCACAAATATTTGGAACAGGAAATGAATCACAGAGTCCTCTGTAGCTCTTGGTAGTGCCTCTGCTTCAACCCATTTGGTAACATATTCTGTTGCTACCAATATGTATGTTTTCTGATTTGATGATGGGTTAATCAGACCAATAAAGTCGAGTGCCCAGCGCTCGAATGGCTCAATTACTAACTGCGGCTGCAAAGGCATTTCATCGGATTTCCCAGGGCGTCCTGCCCTTTGGCAACTATCACAGGCCTGTACAAACTTCTTAGCATCTTTAAAGATTGTAGGCCAGTAATAGCCTGTTTGTAAAACCTTGTGACCAGTTCTGCGTTCTGCGAAATGTCCGCCACATGGTCCGTCATGACAAGCTTTCAGAATGTCAAATATTTTGTCTTCGCGGACACATCTTCTGATGTGCATATCTACCCCTGTATGAAATAGGTAGCCCCCAATCCATGAGAATCGGGTGTTGCGCTGTACAATCTGTTTTCGTTCATTGGGGGTTAGATGCTTGGGTAATTTACCTACTGCTAAATAATTTGCAACATCAGCATACCATGGTGTTCTGACAGTAACAACAAACAAATGTTCATCTGGGAATTGATCTTCGACTGTTGCTGCATCCGCTGGCTTCGGCATTTGTGAGAGAAAATCAGCTACAGGATTCTCTTTTCCAGGTTGATCTTTTATTGTGATGTCAAATTCCTACAATAAAATCAACCATCTTGTTACTCTACCATTTGTAACAGGTTTATTTGCTAAATATTTTATGGCAGAGTGATCTGTATATAAAACAACAGGATATCCAGTGATATAATGCCTAAATTTATTTACAGCATGTATTATAGCTAAAAACTCTTTTTCAGTTACAGTATAGTTTAGCTTAGCAGGAGATAGATTCTTGCTAATATAATAAATTGCATATGGCTTTTTATCCTCTTCCTGCCCAAGAACTGCTCCAATAGCTGTGTCTGAAGCATCAGATGAAATTTGGAATGGCAAATCCCAATTTGGGCCCCTTAATACTGGGGCTGTTGATACAAGCTTCTTTAGATCCTCAAAAGCACGGTCGCACTTATCTATCCAAATAAAATCAACATTGCTTGTTAGTGCATATAAAGGTGCAGCAATCTGAGAAAAATGTTCTATGAATCTTCTATAATAACCAGAGAATCCCAGAAAACTGCGTACCTCTGTTTGTGTAGTAGGCGTAGGTATTAACAAGATTATCTGAATTTTAGTTGGGTCTACCTGTATCCCAGCTGCTGAGATATAATGACCCAGGATAAGTCCTTCGGTCATCATCATGTGGCACTTTTCATGGCTCAAGAAAAGTCTAGTAGCAATACATCTTTGCAGCACTTTTTCCAATGTTTCTAGTGCTGGCTCAAAATCATCTCCATACAGTGTGAAATCATCCATATATACTTCGAGCCCTTCATTTATTAAATCTGAAAAAATGCTTAAGATAGCCCTTTGAAATGTGGCAGGGGCATTGCATAGGCCAAAGGGTAAGACTCTGTAAGCGAATGTTCCCCATGGACAGGTAAAAGTAGTTTTATCTTGGTCTTCAGGGGCAATCTGAATCTGATTGTATCCACTGAAGCCATCTAGGAAAGAAAAGAATTTCTTTCTTGCTAATGAATCTAATACCTGATCAATGAATGGAAGGGGAAAGTGATCTTTTTGTGTTACTTTGTTCAATTCTCTGTAGTCTACACATATCCTCCATTTTCCATTCTTCTTTGGCACCACTACTAGTGGAGAGACCCACTTGCTATCGGAGATTGGATAAATAAAGTTTACATCTAAAAGTTTTTGTAATTCAGCTTTCACAATGTCTTTCAGGTGAGGATTCAATCTCCTTTGAGGTTGGTGAATGGGCCTAGCATCTTTTTCCATATATATGTGGTGTGTGCATAGCTGGGGGTCAATTCCCTTCATGTCTGGGTAGTCCCATGCAAAGGCTTCCTTATATTTTCTCAGAAGTTGGACCAGTTTTTCCTGTCAAATTTTTGTTAATGTTCAGAGTTTTTCCCGGTTCAATTTCTATAGTTTTGCTATTGTAAACAGAGGTAGTAGGTATAGATTGATCATGGGTGTCTTTGAGGGGATCTTCTTCTAGTTCGTTATCGAATGCTGCTTCTATCATATGGCATTGTACATGGGTTTTGGATTCAGATTGGTTAATGAAGTTGTTAATGATGTCGTCCTCTGTTTGGTCTTTAAATTCGAGGGCATCTTCTATAGTTAATGGTGATCTAATGTTTTCTGTGAGATATGATACAGGTTGTTTGTTAGTTTTCATTATTGTTAAGCTTGGCTGTGCTGGAGGGTATAGAGCTAAATTCTTGACATTACTCCCTCTAGTTATAGTCATACTGCCTTGTTGGCAACCAATGTAAGCATCAACAATTGCTAGCCAAGGTCTTCCTAAGATTAAGGGGTGTCCATCTAGCCAGTTTTTGGGGTTAATTATCAAAAAGTCGGCAGGGTATTCCCAGGATTCCACAGATACCATTACATCATGTAGTGTACCCTCTGGTCTGACTACTGATCGATCAGCTAGTTCCAGTAGGGTTGTAGTTGGATCTAATGATGTAACACCAAGTTTTTGACACGTGGTGGTTGTCAAAATATTAATTGCAGCCCCAAAATCAACTAAGGCATTTGGAAAGGTGTGTCCATTGATTTTTATTGTCACTATAGGATTCCCTGGGTCTTCATATTTGACAAGTGCTTCTCTTCCTGATAATAGGTCAGATAGGGTGCCGATTACTTAGACGGTCGAGTTAGTCGTTATTATCCTCTTTGTATTTTTTATACATAACTCTTTGATGGTTTTTGCATATATTGGGATATCTTGGATAGCTTGGAGGAGTGGGATTTTTATACACAAATTTCTTAGTTCTCCCAGAAGGTCAAAGTCAGGATGTTCTATTGGGTGCGGTATGATTAGCCTTTCTGGGAATGGAGGAGAAGAGGTGGTTGCCTGATCATGAGTTTGTTGTCTAACTAATTCCTCTTCTTGTACTGCTTGTTCTGAAGGAAACGAATTTTCAACTTGAACATTTTTGTCTCCCTCTGTTTCTATTATTCGCCCAGACCTTAATTGAAGGTCGTTGCACTCCCTTAGCTTGGTTTCTAGTTCTGGTGCTTCAATTATTTGAACAGATTGAACCGGTCTATTATTAGGGTTTGGGTTGGGTTGGGCTGGGAGTTGCAGTCTGACATTGGTCTGGGGTTCTGCTATAATGCATATGGTGCTGGCAGTGTAGGTTGAGGGAGAGGGATTGTTCCAGCTGGCTGATTCATCGGTCTTTGCCAGTTTGACTGCCAGGCTTGACTTTGCGAAGTGGAAGGGGACCATTGTGTTGGATATGCATTGTTTTGCCAAAATGGTGGGCAATAGGGGAAGTTTGGCCAATTGTTTTGACTTGTTTGATTTGGCCATGGTGATGAAGGAAATGGTTGTTGTGGCCAGCTTGGGAAAGGTGGCTGATTTTGCCACATTGTATTATATTGCTGAGCATTATACTGAGGAGACTGAAAAGAAGAGGATGGATCAACAGGCATACCTGTTTGTCGTGGCTACCATTGACGGCGCTGATTGAGTAGGTACACTGGTTCTAATTCTTCTTCCGCTTCCTTGTAAACTACTTTCAAACCCAGGAGTGAGGGGCAGTTCTCTGTGGAGTGGTCTTTTGTGCAAATAGCACAGATTTGAACTGCATCTAGTGGGCACTCTTTGTGGCTGTGTTTCTTTCTGCATTTAGGGTAGAATATTGCCAGATTTTGCTCTGCTTCTGCTTGTTTCTGTTTAGCTTGCATAATATCGAGCTGCGTTGTCAAAGTCCCCAATATGTCAGTTTTAAAATCTTCCAGTAAATTCCCGATTTCTGCGCGGGTTACACTTCCACTGGAGATCCTGTTGTCCCTTGTAAGCATGTCACGTTCTGTTGGTTTTAGCCTCGTACTGCCTCTCAAACTCCTGATACACAAGTTAATAATGTCAGCAAAATTTTCTTGATAAATGTCACCCTTCCCCATAATATTTAGTGTTTCAACCCATTGTTCCTTCATTCCTTTAATTAATGTAGTTTTTAACACATTTTCAGGTAAGGGTAATGATGCATAAGGAGATCTCTGAAGATTATATTGAAACCGTTCAACATATTCTTCCAGTGTCTCATTAGGTCTGGCTACCATCTGAAATATTTCATCTTTTAATTCTCTGGACCTGCAGTAATCCTGATACTTTTTTAGAAAGGCAGCTTTCATTTGATCCCAGTCATTTATAACACCTCCTCCTAACCCCATAAACCATCGTAGAGCCGCTCCTTTCAGTGTGGAGGGAAATAGTTTTAGTTTTTGGGGTCTGTTGTGTAGTCATACCCCCGGCATAACACATCGAATTCGAATAGAAACGCATCTGGGTCTTCCGATGTTAAACCATGGAATGTAGGGATATGCTGCAAAGGTATGGCTTTCATAGGTGCGTTTACTGTCGTGTCCACAATGGGATATTGCAGTGTGGAGGTTTGAGGTGTTTGCTGATTTTGGGCCATTTGATCGAATATATGCCAATATCCTTCTGGGATTTCTAGGGAACTATTCCTAGGTTGACTAGAAGGAATGACCTTAACAACACTTCCTTGGTCTGGAATAATAAGAGTTCCTTGTTGAACTAATATCTGGGGAGATTTTGGCTCCTCAGATCCTTCGGCTTTGTTCTGGATAATTTTGACAGCACTTCCCTTATCTGGGCTGCTTAGTGGCTGAACTATTCCAAGAGGAGATCTTGGTTCTTCTGTTTCCCCTGTTTCTCCTCTTCCTTCGCAAAGATTACTAAGGTTCCCTTCTTGTAAAGATTTTGGGCTAGAATTCTCAACTTCTTGAAAATCTTGCTCTTCTGTTTGGCTGTGGACCTCAGCAAAGGCTACAGATGGTGATCCTGTGGCCTGAAGGGAACTAGCAGGTTGTCTAGAAGCAGCTCTTCTAGGACCTACGGATGGCTGAGATTCTGCTTTCTTAATGATTTCATCTATGAAAGTCGATCGGCCAAGGGTCACCGGCCCCTTAGCTTTATCAGTTTTGGGTAGCGGTTTTGGATTCTTTTCAGGCTTTTTCTGCTTAGTCATGCACACAACTCAAATACTTATTTCTACCCAAAGTAATCAACAAATCTGCAGGAAAGCGGGCAGGGGAGCAGGGTTGTTACATGCTCCGTACATAGGTTCTTACCTTTCATTTTTAATACCCAATTCTCTCCTAGCAGGTACTTATCAAATGCACACTACTCTTCTTAAAACAATTGGCTACACTCTCCCCGGCAACGATGCCAAAATGTTGAGCGATAAAAGGTGTCTTTTTAACCCCTATTTATCCTACATTAATTATCAACCCAGGGACGATTTTTTATCTCAAGAGTGTACTCAGTCTGAGGCAGTCACTTGCTCAAGAGTAATGTTTTGCAGTATAGTGCTTTAAAATGCAAAGATAAATGAATGCTGGAAACAAAATCTAATTGGAACAACAAGACACTAAATCATTCACTCAAACAATCATCAGTCGAGGACTCAGTAATGATAACTCTCTCCCCTGTAAACTGATGCAAATGAAAATCAATCATAGGCAAGATCTCCAATCTGAGAACTTAGACAGCGGTAGTCAATGCCCTTTATAGTTGTAGATCCTTCAATCCACACTAAAGCAAATAACTGGAAATAGCAATTCAATTGACAGAAAAGGAACAACAACTAAGTCTATTGGAAAACTGAACAACAAAGCTTGATTTATCAGAAAAGAATTAAACAACAGAGTTTATCCTAACAGAAATGAATTGAACAACAATCTTAATCCAACGGAACAACAAAGCAAATTAACTGGAAACACACGGTGACTATAAGTTAAACTGAATCAGCAATCTTATTCTAGCAGCATGAACATTAATCACAGGTATTAAAGGAACGACAATCGTAGTTATAATGGAACAATAACTTAATTGAACAACAATCGCAATTATAAGTGAGCAGTAATTAAATGAACAACAATCTGAATTAGACAGCGCAGTATTAGATCAGAATGAACAACAAGACATTTCAAGTTATAATTAATAATTTTGTCACCAACGCAATCCAATTATGATTTCAATATAACAGAGCAATTCCGCGAAATTTTCATAAACAAAAGATTACTAAATAAAGCGAATTAAGGAAATGCAAAGGAAATCAAACCACACAAGACTGTAATTGTAAAATAGTGATACAAGAAGCAGGTGAATCCACCAAGGCCGGGCCCTTAGCCACTAGTGAAGCACCGTTGAGTTTACTCTAGGATTAGATAATGGAACAACAACTGAGTTATATATTAATCATGTATGGAAAAGTTTACAGCTATCGCTCTTCAAAGAGAGTTGATGATCAAAGTTGAGATTACAACAATAATTTTTGAACAATCAAAATTCCCCCCTTGTCTTTACAATCATTGCCCCATTTATAGTGGGTAGGCGGATATATCAAGGTTGTAGATAACCTTTAAATTAGTGAGCCCTCAGGATCAAAAGATCCTAAGGGCTTCGCTTAATCTTCTATTCTTCAGTTATCTTCTTGTCCTCTTGCGCAGACGCTCTGTTTTCTCCTTCTTTTCCTGAACTGCGTGCTCCAGTTTCGATCTCCTTGTCTGGACACGGTTTCCTAGCGGAGGAACAACAGTTGCTTTGCTTTTGTCTTTACCTTCCGAATAGCGGTTTTCCAAATCTTTCCTTTTCTGTATAAAAAAACACAATAATTGATTAATTTGTATTAACCACTACTTTCCCATTTCAACTATAATCTTTTATTATATTTCCAATTTTTAGAATAAAAAGAATTATGTTTAAAGGGATAGATAAAGAAATGAATGGCAGAATCGTACTTTTTCCTTTGCTCAACACCATGCATGTCCAAAACATCTAGGAAATCACACATGCAAAAGGTTACCAACAAGTATTCCTGCTTTCCTTTCCTTGATCCTTGCTTTCTTTTCCTTTCCCTTTCTTGATTTTCCTTTCCTTGCTTCCAACTAGAGTGCTCTAAGAAACACTATAAGTGACCAAGAGTGAGAGAGATAGAGAATAATGAGAGAGTTCCAAACTTCAACTGACAAAAGGTTACCAACTAATCCTCAAAATCCTTTTTATGAATGATGCCTCTAATTTCTTCATTTTCCATTATTTTCCTTCAATTTTCTCCGGACATGAAACCTATGACCTTTCACCTTCCTTTTCTCCTAATTCCCTTTATTTTCATAAATGAATGTGCCAAAAATGCCATGTTTCCTTTTAATGCCTTTGCCAATTTCCTTTAACCAAAACACACATCTAGTGATGTCCACTAGGATATATTTTCCCAACATTCAACTTGGAATAAGTGTCCCTTAATTGTGGTCTTATTTTTCCTTTATTAACATTTATTACATGAAATTTCCACCAGGGATGTTACAGAACCCTCCCCCTTGGGGAACACCATCCTTTGTGTTAAACCACTCCATGACCTCAACAAAACCGCTGAAAAGATAACATATTTCCCATGGAGCTTTATAACTTAGCTCGATGTAGTATTTACAATGAAAGACCTTCTCAAAGAAAAACATCAAGACAACATGACAATATAATAAACATAATAACATGACACCCATACCGCTTATTGGAGCTTTATAACTTAGCTCATGGTGGTATTTACATCCATATACACATACATACATATACCAAAACAACAACAACAAAACATATGCCAACATATGCCACCATCAAACCAAAATTGCTTTGCCTCAACCGACAAACAATGAAGGATACATGGCCTGCATCTGATCTGTCATCACCCATGTAGCTTCTTCAGACCCAAAGTGCTTCCACTACACTTTAACTTACTCTATGGCTTTTTTTGTTGAGCATGAGATGTTTCTGCTGCAGTATGCACTGAGGCTCTTGCTGGAACTCTCCTTCTTGCTCCACCTGCAATTGGACTAATCAATAACATGATCAAAATCCTTTATATACTTCTTAAGCAATGAAATACAGAAAACATCATGGACTTTCACTGTTGGAGGTAGTGCAATTCAATATGCGGCTGGTCCAATCCTCTCAAGGATCTCGAAAGGCCCGCAATACCGTGGTGCCAACTTGGCACATGAGCCAATCCTCAACGAGATTTTCTTGGGCTTGATGGGCAAATAAACATGCTCCCCAACCTGAAACTCCTTGAATACCCTGTGTTGATCCACATAACTCTTCTGCCTATCTTGCACTACCTTTAGATTCCTCTTTATAACCTGCATTTACTACTACATGTCCGCCAACATGTCTGGTCCAATAAGCACCTTGTTCACTGGATCACTCCTTCTAATGGGAGCATTACAACTCCATCCATACAATGCCTCGAAAGCACTCATCCTCAATGAATCCTGATAACCATTTTTGTATGTGAACTCTGCCAATGGTAGATAATCTTCCCATTTCCTCTATTGGTGCATAACGTACATCTTCAACATATCTTCCAAGTTCCTATTAACCCTCTCTATCTGTCCATCTGTCTGCAAATGATAAGATATATTGAAGGCCAACTCTATACCCAAGCTTGCAAATAGCTCCTTCCAAAACTTGGAAGTGAACTTTGCATCCCTGTCCGACACAATCTTCTTTGGAACAACGTGTAGTCTCACTATCTCTCTGATGAACACCTGTTCTACCTAACTTATTGCATATGTAGTCTTTACTGGAATGAAATGAGCTACCTTGCTCAACCTGTCAACCATGACCATAATAGAATCATGTTGCTTCACTATCCTCGGAAGACCTATGATGAAATCCATGGAAATGACCTCCCATTTCCATTCCGAAATCACAATAGGCTATAGTATGCCACCTGGATGCTTGCATTCTTCCTTTACCTACAGACAATCTAAACATCTAGCCACGAACTCTGCCACTTCCTTCTTCCAATTCGACAAATAGTAAAAAATCTTCACCACCGTCAATGTCTTATGATATCCTAGATGACTTGAGTATGGCTTCGTGTGAAACTCCCTCAAGATAAGCTTCTTGATCTCACTAAATTTCAGCACATAGATCCTATCTCTAAACCTCACCAACCATCTACCATGAATGGTAGTCTGCATCCTGATCCCTTGTACCTGTACCTTCACCTTCACCTGTACCTGTACCTGTACTCTGATGTAACCTATGCATGATCTCCATGTATTCGTCATCCTATTGACCTTCCTGCAAGATCCTATCCGATAACTTTGTCCCATAAGAGCTCATAGATGCTATATGATTTACCAGTACCTTCTTGCTAGGAGCATCTTCAATCCAGTTCTCTTTCCCTTTGATGTATCTGATCTCGAAGTCAAACTAACTAAGAGTAGCCAACCATCTAGCTTTCTTGGTATTTAGATTCGGCTAATCAAACAAATATCTCAACCCACTGTGATCACTCATCAATGTGAACCTCCTACCCAAAAGATAATGTCTCCACATCTTCAATGTGTGTATAATCGCTTTTAGCTCAAGATCATGAGTTGGATTGTTCTGCTCATGCTCATTCAGTTTCCATGACTCATAACACACTACCTGTCCTTCTTGCATGAGAACTCCACCAAGTCCTCTCTTGCAAGCATCTATACACACTACAAATGCCTTGTTTGGATCGATAATCTTTAGCACTGGTGCATGTGTCAAAAACTGCTTAAGATGCTCAAAACTAGCCTCACATTCTTTTGTCCATTCGAACTTCTTACCTTTCCACTGCAATGACGTGATAGGATATGCAATGCGTGAGAAATTCCTAATGAATCTCCTATAGTAACCTGCCAATCCCATGAATGATCTCACCTCATCCACATTCTTAGGAGCTGCCCACTCTATGATAGTCCTTATCTTTTCTGGATCCACTGCTATGCCATCCTTGAAGACAACATGCCCCAAGTAATGTACCTCGATCTGAAAGAAACTGCACTTGCTGAGCTTAACATACAACTGATGCTCTCTTAGCAACCTCAACACTATTGCTAAATGCTTGACATGTTCTTCCTCATTCTTAGAATATACCAGTATGTCATCAATGAATACAATAACAAACTTGTCCGGATAAGGACACAACACACTATCCATCAAACACATAAATGTAGTTGGAGAATTAGTCAAACCGAATGGAATAACAACAAACTCATAATTCACATACCTGCTTTTGAATGTAGTCTTGAAGATATCCTCTTCCTTAATGTGTACTTGGTGGTATCCCGATCTCAAGTTGATCTTAGAGGACACTGCTGGTCCCTTTAACTGATCAAACAAATCATCAATCGTCGGTAAAGGGTACTTGTTCTTGATCGTTACCTTGTTAAAATGTCTGTAGTCAATGCACAGTCTACATTAGGGGAACTTTGAGGTCTAAAATGGGCCTCCTAAGAAAAATGTACAACCAAAATAAACTTTATAAGGACTAATAAAGATGGTGATGTCAACCATGGTGGATGATTCACCATTTTTTGAGTAAAAAAGTAAAAATATTAAAAAAATAATAAAATAATAAAACTGCTTTTTCAACTCGTATTTTCAACTTATCTCCCTAAGGTTTTACTCAATTTTTTAGGGGGAGTACTTCTTGGATGAAAAATTTAATTCCTCATCCAAGGAGTACCCATGTTGCATACTTTCGATTGACCCTACTACACAAAAAATGATAAATACATGAAAAAACGTTATTGCAATCACGTTTTTCATGTAATTCTCATTTTTCATGTAGTAGGGTCCATCAAAAGTATGCAACATGGGTACTCCTTGGATGAGGAATTAAATTTTGCATCCAATGAGTGTTCCCGCTTAAAATTTGAGTAAACCTATAGGGAGATAAGTAGAAAATACAAGTTGAAAAAATAGTTTTTTGTTTTTTCCCTCTAAAATTTGATGATGTAATCTAATCTTACTTTATTATTTCCATTATTATTTTACAATTTCCTTAGGAGGCATATATTAGACCTCAAAATTCCCTTAATGAGAGTACCATATTTCTTCTTTATAAACAACGTTGGTGCGCCCCAAGGTGATACATTGGGTCTGATGTATCTTTCGTCCAACATTTCTTTTAACTACAACTTCAACTCTACCAACTTAGGTGTTTTCATCCTGTAAGGTGATTTCGATGTTGGAGCTACCCCTGGAACCAACTCAATAGAAAATTTTGCCTCCCTATGAGGTGGCAACTTTGAAATGTCCTCAATAAATACATCCTAAAACTGCTGTAATACTGGGTACCTGCTTAATGCATCAACATCCTCAACCTCCTTACCCTTGTCACTAGAAATGTATACTGCAAACATCACACAACCTTTTTTTCAACTATGCTTAGCTTACATAGAGGTAACCAACCTCATTGATGTAGGCTTCTTATTTCCCTGCAAATTCCTCTTTTCACCCCTATCATCCACACACTCAATGACCTTATTGAAGCAATCCACTTTGGTTCTGTGAAGGTATAGCCAATCTGTACCCAAAAGCATACTATATGTACCCAATGGAAATAAATTCAAATTTTCTGATGTAGGCATAGCATTTAACTCAAATGCATAAGCTCTCATCCAATGGCGAGCTCTCTCCTTCATACATGTAGCCAACTGTACCAACCAAGATTCTGCATGCACTTCTTTTCTCAAACCACACTTATCCACTAGGTCAGGATTAATGTAACTATAGTTAGATCCAGGATCAATCAAAATAGAAACAACTTGATCACAAAGCTTACTGTCCATCTCAATTATCGATTCCTGATGATCTGCCTGCCTGTTATCCACAGCTGCATAGATACGAGGAATATTATGACAACATCACCAACTGTATGCACCTCCTGAGCACTGTAGATTTGAGGTCTACCACCACTTTGATACTACAGACAATCACTCTTACGATGATCCTTAAAACATATCCAACACTACAATGGTTCCCTACCACCGCCTCTAGCCCGCTTCTCTCCATGTCCCTTCTCAGCTGTATTGAATCTTTTGTAAGGAACTGTATTTTCTTTCTCACTTTCATCTTGAGGTCTTCTCTCTTTGGTGGCCATTTCCCTTTAGCTTTGTCATTTCTTTTCAAGTCATGATTAGGATCAACTTTACACTTCAATTGGTCATAACAAAGCTTCAACTTTCAGATGGCCTCCTCCAATGATCTAGGCTCATCGAACTCAATCTAGTCTATGTATGCAATCGACAATCCACTAATGAATCTTTGAACCTTGGCCTTCTCCTCCTTAAGGTAAGACACATATCTCAATAGCTCTAAGAACCTGCTAGTATACTCATCATCTGTCATAGAACCCATGCACAACTCGTAAAACTCCTTAGCTCTATCATCATAGTATATTTCTAATAAATACTTCTTCTTGAAGATCCTTTCAAACGCATGCCAAGTCAAATCATCTTCATCAATACCTTTAACATTCTTCACATCTTCCCACCAAATATCCGCTTTACCTTTGAGACTGAAAGTGGTTATTCTTGCTTTCATGTTTTCTGAGTAATCATGCAATCTAAATAATTTCCTCATACCAAGAAACCAAGCCTCTGTATCTTGTGATTTCTTCATTTCCCCATCAAAGGTAGGTGGCTTCACTTTCTTAAACTCATCTGGAAAGTATCCCTTATCACTCCTCCTGTAAGGATGATAACGATGACAATCATGATGCCTATCAGAACCAAAACTAGAATAATACTTGTGTCCAGTACCTCTCCTATCTGGAGTGTCCAACATTTTGCCATCTCTGATTGTGTCATATATATATGACCCATGTCTACTATGAGATATGTTGTCATATGCCCCATTAGTCTTTCCCTCCTATCCATGGCTGATCTGAAGTGGTCCTTGTTGCTGCAAATCTAACAAACTCTAAAGTAGCATCGCATTCATCTCTGCTTGTTTCTCTTGTGCCTGCATGATTTTGTCATTGTCTGCTTTGAAACTCCTTATCTCTTCCTTCAAGCTTCTCAATGTAACTGCCAAATTGGAAGGATTCCCACCACCATACTGCTCTTTGGATTCATAGGGAGAGTCTTTTTAATCAACCATCTTGCTAGCCATTGATGTTTCTTCCTGCCATGCATAATATGTCATATAAACCAAATCACAATAAATCAACGTACCTTAGCATAGCTCAGGGAGGATACCTTGTTTGCAAGATCACCAAATCAGCGTGATACATGTATAACATAATCATAACAACATATAGACATACACGATTAAATGTATCAATACATAAGCATCACTCTAGTTAGGTCTAGTCATCAATGCAAGGCCATATCAACACTACATGCTATGACCTCATGCATGACAACAACCATTACTCCATTGTACACATTGCCACATGCAACCGTCAATATGCATAAGAAATTCCTAGTCAACTACACATACGCATAAATGCATGTAGTCGAGCATAAGTGATCAATTCTTGTAATCAACCTACAAGACTAATACATGTAATCAAAATATTCAAAACTGTAAGCTAACATACGAGAATGTAGTCAAGTTGCATAAAATCAAGCTGCACATAATCAAGTAACCTATCATGTACTTTTGACTATACATTCCATAAAATGAATCGTCAAATTCCCCATGACATCTTACTACCATCATGACCAACATGATGCAATGCTTCAAGCACATCGAACACAAGTGTAAGAGACACACATGCAACTGACATCCATGCATGACCAACACATACCACCGATCCAGTCCAAGGGGTGAACCATGCTTGATACCAATCTATAACACCCCCTCCCAGGTCTACCCATAACCATGACAATAGGGGTAAAAATGAGACGAGAGGATACTATGATGGGATTCAACCTCCTATGTGTCCTTAAGGAAGTAGAATCGACAGAACATCACACATAGTCATCCAATGCCATCAATAGACCCCTCAGGAGACAACTCAGCCACTTAGATAGCCTGTCCTTGAGTTCCACTTTTTTTTAGAAACTTAGGGTAGAGTAATGCACCATAGCAATAGCCCAGGTGAGTTATAATGCTTCCCATCCTTCAACCAATAACGTTAGTCCCTAGGGTAACACTCTGTGGGCCAGCAATCTCGGAAATTGAGCCATTTTTCTAGCACAGACTTCCCGACCTCTACCTAGAGCTTGTCGAAACCTTCAAGAATCATTAAAAGCATGATAACAATGCAAATGAATCAAACTCAACCTCATGATTAGGCCTATGCATCCCCAACCAAGACCGACATTCTGTCAAACACTTGGCATCAACACAACCTACAGGTCTAAGATACAATACATAACATAAATCACTGAAATAACTTATGAAACATAACCATAAGGATCACCTCATTCTCTAATGAACTATTATATCATCAATGAGGTCTTGCATCCATTCATTTAACAGTTACAAGTAAATACATAAAATAACCATGACATGAACCAGTCATTTAACCATGCTTATAACCAGCATAAAACCATATAAATATCAGAGATATGAAAACCATTAAATCCACATATAAATCAATGCAAAAGTAAGAGAACTTAGCTTTTATTAATCATAGGAAAATCCGACCAGGTTTGGGACTTCCACGTACCACCCGACCATAGACATGGCTAAACCAAATCTCTCTTTCAATTTGTCACCCTCATGACATATTCCAAGCATGAATGTGGGATCTCATTGAACAACCAATACAAGAACAACCAAGGGAATCCAGAGGTTAAACCACCTCCACCCTCATCAAGCTGTGATCAAACCAAAACCCGTGCTCCAATCACAACCAAACCGAACTTGGAATGTCATTCGGAATCTATCACTATCCTTGAGGAGTTTTCTGTCTCCTTGTCTCTTTGGCCTTACTGCAATCCAAACCGGATCGATAGGCCCTAAACTGAGACCATTCTCTCAGGATTTACCGCAATCTAAACCTGGATCACTAGGTCCTAAACCAACACTTCTCCCTCAGGCTTTACCATGTATCCTACCAAAACTGGTCAAGGGATTCCTAGACCTTTGGGAATGAAACTTGAGACCACCTTCGCCTCGGATTTTGAAATCCATCCAGAAAACCAAAGCTCAAAAACTGAAATAAACATCCCAATACCATGGCATCTCGAAAAAGGCAAGGCTAGGCTGAAATCCACTGTCATAACCCGACAAAACCATGCCACCGACAACAATAGAACCATGTACCAACATGCAAAGCCATGCATGTCCAAACCAACTAGGAAATCATACATGCAAAAGGTTACCTGCAAGTATTTCTACTGAAGCGACTTGATCCTACTTTTCTTTCCTTGATCCTTGCTTTCTTTTCCTTTCCCTTGCTTGCTTTTCCTTTCCTTGCTTCCAACTAGAGTGCTCCAAGAAAAACTCTAAGTGACCAAGAGTGAGAGAGAGAATAATGAGAGACTTGAACTAAAAAAAAGTTACCAACTGATCCTCTAAATGAGGTCTCTAATTTCTTCATTTTCCATTATTTTCCTTCAATTTCCTCCTCACATGCAACCTATGACCTTTCACCTTCCTTTTCTCCTATTTTCCTTTATTTTCATAAATAAATGTGCAAAAAATTCCATTTTTCCTTTTAATGCCTTTTCCTTTGCCAATTTCCTTTAGCCAAAGCACACATCCAATGATGCCCACTGGGATATCTTTACCCAACATTCAGCTTGGAATAAATGTCCCTTAACCGTGGTCTTATTTTGCCTTTATTAACTTTTATTACATGAAAATTTCACTAGGGTTGTTACAATACTTGTGTATAGAATCAACCTTTTTGTGCTAAAAGTTAAAAAATGTAGCAAGAAAGACTCAATTTGACTTTACCCTTAATTAAATTAAGTAAATCAAATTTCCACATCAGTAGGACAACTTGGAGGTATTTAACTAGTCTGACATGGATCTTGTCACTTAGTTAGCTCAGTAAATTTTAGTTAGTGGCTTGGAGTTCAGTTATGCATGTGTTGATTGCTAAATTTTAGCTATCTAGTTTAATTATTTTTAGTTGTATTCAGTTAACTAACCTATAACTATTGATAGAGTCAGTTGAAGGTCAGTTGTGTAGTAGGACAACAGTCTAACTTAGAGATTTGTCAGCTAACTGATAAATTAACCCAAAATAGCTAATGCATGCATGGATTTTGAATTCCTCAGTTGAAGTGGGGATGACAAGGTAGTGTGACATAATTTATATACTAGTTTGAGTGTACTATTGTTGCATGTAGTTAGGAGATCAATCCTTAGGAATTGCAAAAGAAAATAGGAGGAAATTCCTATTTTTTAGGAGCTAATTTCCTCAAGAATTGTGCAAGGAAATAGGAGGCTAGATGAGCAAATGATTGGTTAAATTTTGGCCAGTGTTTTCATTCAGCAGAGAAAACTGTTATTCTTTTGCAGGTTGTGCCTAGAGCTGGAGGAAGCCATTGTAATAGTTTCTCTATTCAACTGATTAGGCCCTAATTTATCATAGTATTTTGAGGCAACAAAAAACAGAGAACTTATAGAACTGAATATTCCATTGTGTTTTTTGTACAGACTACACGTACAACATATGCCATTGACATCTACAACATGACTACATGTACAACATATGCCACTGGCATCTACAACATGTAATTTTCCATTATAATAGAAAATTACAATTTTTCCTCGAAAAAAATAAAATAAAAATAAATAAATAATTGATTAATGCAAAGAGGTTTGAGGGGTTTTTCCCATTTGGATTCCCCTAGAAATCACTGTGTATTTGTGGTTTTTCTTGTTGAATTTCTATGCACGTTGTTATAAATTGTGATTTCCATTCTGCAGATCAGTAGAGTAGAATTGTGTCTCTTGTTTTTTAATTTGAAATCTTGAGCAATTGTAATTTCTATCAAATTTATACATGGCATTAGAGCCCTAAAATCACATTAGAGCCAGTATTTCAAACTTGTCTCTTAGGAATTTCAAATTTGCAACTTCAACATAACAATTTTTCTTCAAGATCGGGAGAATGTCTTTCAACGAACTGAGATTGGAGTATTCCTTAGAAGTTAGCTCGAATTTCATAGCTTGGAGGTTCGAATGGAAGTAGTGCTTGATGATAACAATGTGTTAGAATATGTTAAAACTGATATTGCAAAACTTCCACAGTTGGATGCATAACAATTAGCCAATGGAAGAAGGATGTTGTAAAGGCGAAGATAATTGTTCTGGAAGGCATGAGGGACCATGTGGTCTCAAATCTCCATGGAAAAGAGACACCATCTGCTATGTGAAAGAAATTGATTGAGCTATTAAAAAATAGTAGTGACCATAGAAACTTGGTTCTGAAAGAAAAAATTCGAAATATAAAAATGCAGAAGAATGATACTATTTCCACAATATCTCTCCAAGTTCACACAAGTTTGAGATGGGATTGGAGGGGTTAGGGTGAATGTTGTAGAATATGACCTGGTGAGCCTAGCTCTTCTAGGCCTTCTAAAATCTTGGAACATCTACTAGAACTTTGTGAATGGGAGGGACAAATTTTCAAATTGAGAAAGGTTGTGGTCCGATTTGGTTCAAGAAGAGTTCAGGAGGAATACTAGAGATGGAACATCATCTAGAGGAGAGGATGAAGAAAATTTTACATTGGTTGGGAAGGGGAATAATGGAAAAGGAAAGAAGGCCCAAAGAAAACCTGAATCCAACCAAAATAATGGAAAGAAGAAATACTTGAGAAAGATAAAATTCTTCCACTACCACAAGTATGGGCATTATGGAACAAAATGTATGCACAAGAAATCCAACAAGAAGCCTTCAGGAGGAGCAAGAGGTGAAGCACTGGATTCACAATTCAAATTATAGTTCACCCTGATAGCATGCATGGAAAGCACTATTATGGGAAGTGTTTTGTACCTTGATTTTGGTGCCTCATTCCATATGACAAGGTGCAGGGAGTTTTTCAGTAGCCTAGAGGAGAAGGATCTCCAAATGCATATTGAAATTGGGGATGATGGGATATACAATGCTACAAGAATTGGTACTGTCACCTTTGAGAGGGAGAAAGCCTCTCCTCTTCACCTTAAAGATGTTATTTTTATACCTGGGATGAAGAAGAACATGATCTCTATATAAGTATTGGAGGATAGAGGCTATGATTTTATTTTCAGTAAGGGAAATCCTTTCTGAGACACATAACTATCGAGAAGTGAAGAAAATCGGGGTTCGATTCAAGAACCTATACAAACCTGAGGTGGGAGATTGCACTACATTGAGAAGTAAGGATGAAAAGGTGCATAGTTGATATGTTGGAGAACTCTGGAATAGGAGATTGGGTCATATACACCATGGTGCCTTAAAAATCATGCAACATATTACAACCGGTCTCCCTAAAGGCTCCCTTGACTAGTAGAATGTCTACAAGGGATGCACATTGGGGAAATATGTCAAATCCAATTCCATGAACGAGATAGCATAGCGGATGCAACCTTGGAATGAGTCCACTCTGATGTTTGTGGACCCTTTTCTATAACCTCCACAACAAAACGTAAGTACTATGTTATTTTTATTGACGATTTCTCTAGAAAATGCTAGATCTTCTTCATGCAGAAGAAGGATGAAGTTTTCTCAAAATTTATTGAATTCAAGGAATTGGTTGAGAAAGACACTGGGAAGAAGATGACGGCTCTCAGGAGTGCTAATGGAGGTGAAATTGTTTCACATGCCTTCAAATAATTTTGTGCCAAAGATGGTATTCGAAGATAACTGATAACACCGCATAACCCACAATAGAATGGAGTAGCTAAAAGAAATAACATAAGCATAGTGGGAACAACAAGGGCCATGTTTCATGATTAGGGGTTTCCATTGCATCTATGGGAGGAAGCATGCAACATCATAGTCTACTTACAAAACCAAAGTCCTCATAGAATACGTGGTATGATCACACTGAGGACGCTTTCTTTGGGAGAAATCCTGATGTGTCTCATTTCAGAATTTTTGGAGCTTAAGTTTATTGTCATGTCTCTAAAGATTCAAGGAAGAAAATTGAGCCTACAATAGAGTTGGGAGTTTTTGTAGGATAAATAGAAACTCCACACAATTACCAGGTGTATTTTCCTTCACTAAGGATGATAGTTGTGAGGAGAGATGTCAAGTTTGATGATGAGAAGGGTATAAGATGTTCTCCAGAATGAGAGTTGAGTATCCCACTAGAGCGGGAGCTTCTAGCTCCAAAGGAGGAGCGTCAAGATGAGCTTCAAGAGGTTGTGGAAAAGCCACATGTAGCGGAGCAGATAGGAGGCAGAGTGGGGGTACCCACTCATTCAGAATCTTCCAGAGAAGGAGAAAGATAACTAGAGAAGCTGATAGATTATTGCAGGATGATAGGGAGATTGTGGGAGCCCCTACATCACAACGCAGATAGAAGATGTCACCTAAAAGGTACACTACTTACATGGCTCTCATGACTAACCTCATTGAGACAAATCCCATTTCATTTGAGGAAGCAGTTTCTATACCTGTTTGGGTTGATGCTATGATGGAATAATATGAAAAAAAATTGAATAATATGACACTTATTCACAGAGATTATCCCGATTATACACTATTGCGGAATACATGCACAATACATAATCTCCTCTACGTTGATCATCAATTTAGCAGCATTAAAATCAATGAAACATCAATCGCATGCACACATTAACACAATATGTAACCCGGGGAAAGCATACAGCTGAAAACCCCACACTATCTGTATATTATAATGATAGAGAACAGGTAACAATACATAGTACAATACTCCTCACAAGTACTCAGTAATATCTCCACCTGTTACACACAAACTAGCTCAGATTTGATGCCTCAAATCTCCTCCATTGTTTTCCTGCCTCCACTGCGCAATCCTGCAAGAGAATCAATCACTATGTGAATTCGAATTCCCTTGGTTATACTACGCAAGCCTCATGGGAAATCTCCATCCATGCATGTGCAAATCTCATGCACAACTATAGTCACAACTGATAGCAATCTCAACCTCTAACACCTGTCTCCACTGAACTGTACATGCACTGAGTTAACTGATGTATTCTTTAGTTGCTTTATGAGTTAATAATTAGTGAATTAATTAATAATTAATTCACACAATTCATCACTAGTGTATCCTTTAGTTAGACTAAAATACAACTAGTTTAACCAAGTCAAACTGAACACAACTCCATCAACTCCACAATCAACTCCACCGAAACTCAACCACATGAGTTCTAACTGAAGTCCTGCATGCAGTAGCTCAACTGACCCACAAGGAAAGCGTATTTCCTTCTGACAGCTGCATGTGCCACATCTGTAGCTCAAACTGAAGTGCTCCAAGAGGATAAGATAATGTTTATAGTCCAAATATCATTATGAGACAATAATATTCGACTGTTCTATTTTTAGCGTGGCAGTCTAAAAATAGAAACCGCCCATATGTCTAAAAATAGAAGTCCATCTATTTTTACCAACATGACCAATCATCCACAAACAGCATCCTGCAACTCATAGACCATGATCCATATGTCTAAAAATAGACATAGTCTAAAAATAGACTTTGCGCCAAAAATAGCCTGCGGGCCCACTTAGTGAAGGCGACTTCTTTCCACTAAGCTCCATCATCTTGTTGCATTCTCAACATAATATGAATCCATCATGAATAATAGTGTATGGGAGGTGGTTCTGAGACTAGAAGGGTAATCGGTGGTTGACTCAAGATGGATCTATAAAGTGAACCATGCAACCGATGGGAGCATCGAGAATCACAGGGCTAGATTTGTGACCAAAGGATTCTCTCAAGTAGAAGGAGTGGACTATGAAAAAAATTTCACGCCAATTGCAAGTTATTCCTCAATCAGATCCATTCTAGCATTGGTTCTACAGTTGGGGTGGAAAATACACTAGATGGATGTGAATACCACCTTTCTCAACAGTGTTGTTGAGGAGGAAATTTACATAGAGTATCCAGAAGGATTTGAGACATATGATCGGGAGACACATGTGTGCAGAATTAGGAGAGAATTATATGGTGCCAAACAGGCATACTGAGCATGGTACACTTGGATCGGAAATTATATTAGTGAATTGCACTTCACCAAAAGTGAAGTAGATTTGAACCTCTATCACACTATGGTAGATGGTTAGTCGCTTATTCTTGTTTTGTATGTTGATGATTTAATATTGACAAGTGATGAGCAGCTGATTCGCTCTTGCCATGGAATTTGAGATGAAATACATGGGCTTAATGCATTACTTCCTTGGGATGGAAGTACGTAAAGGTGCTGGATAGGGTAGTGAAAAAACCCTTTCTTACTAAGAGGGAGCTTTAAAAAATGTAGCAAGAAAGGCTCAACTTGACTTTAGCCTTAGTTAAATTGAGTAAATCAAATTTCCACATCAGCACGACAACTTAGAGGTAGTTAACTAGTGTGACACGGATCTTGCACTTAGTTAGCTCAGTAAATTTGAGTTAGGGGCTTGGAGTTCAATTATGCATGTGTTGATTGCTAAATTTTAGCAATCTAGTTCACTTATTTTCAGTTGTATTTCGTTAACTGAACTCTAACTATTGATAAAGTCAATTGAAGGTCAGTTGTGCAGTAGGACAACAGTATAACTCTAAGATCTATTAGTTAACTGATCAATCAACCCAAAATAGCTAATGCATGCATGTAACTCGAATTCCTCAGCTAAAGTGGAGATGCCAAGGTAGTGTAACATCTGTTGTATACTAGTTTGAGTGTACAATTACTGCATGCAATAAGGAGATCAATCCTTGGGAATTATGCAAGAAAAAAGGAGAAAAATCCTATCTTTTAGGAGCTAATTTCCTCAGGAATTATGCAAGGAAAGAGGAGGCTAGATGAGAAAATAATTGGCTAAGTGTTGGCCAGAGTATGTCATTTAGTAGAGAAAACAATTATCCTTTTGCAGGTTGTGCTCAAAGCTGGAGAGAGCAATTGTAATAGTTCCTCTATTCAACTGATTAATGCAAAGAGTCTTGAGGGGTTTTTCCCATTTGGGTTCCCCTATAAATCATTGTGTATTTATGGTTTTTCTTGTTGCATGTATATGCATGTTGTTCTAAATTGTTATTTCCATTCCACGGATCTATAGAGTAGAATTGTGTCCCTTGTTTTTTAGTTTGAAATCTTGAGAAGTTGTAATTTTTATCAAATTTATACACTAACTAACAAGAAATCATGAGGAATTCTCTAAATAGGCTAGTGCAAGTATGATCAAAGGCTACTTGTTTAGTTGATGCAACACCTTCATGATGTTGGAACACCTCAGTCACATTGTTGTGTAATAACAATTGTTGCAACACCTCCACACTGTTGCATGTTATGTGGAAAAATCCATCTTGCAAACAAGAGCGATCTCCCTAGACTTCAAATAACCCTAGTAACAAACAAATAGTAACTGTTACATTTCTCTAAGTTCTGATCGTTTGAAAGAAAATATAATGAAAGAGGCCTCTTACTGATTTAGTGAGCTGATTGATGAGGTCCCTCAAAGCTTTCAATATCTCACTTTTTGATGCTCTAATGTCCTCTCGTCGTTGTCAACAACTTCTCTGAAATGTCCTAAAAGAGATCTATAAATATAGAGACAACAAGAGATCAAAGCATACAACTAATAATCAAAGAGATAAATGAATTAATTAACCAATTACACATGTGAAATGATCAATTATGCAACCAAAACTTATGTAGGTGATTAAGGAATCCTACAAATTAAATCAATGGAGATGTAACTGGAAAGAAAAATTGCTTATATTCATAAAACTGGAAAAAAATCCTTACAACCATATAGCCTTGATGTTGCAAGTCCCTTGCACAATATCCAACCCTCTCCCTTGCAAGAAAATCCTTCCAACCTAATCTCAATGGCATAAACCTACTTCCAACAATCCTTTCCCAATCCTCAAACATGTAGTAGCTTTATAGGCTAGGGATGAGAAGTTATGGATCCATTATCCAAGGGATGTGTTGTAGCGGATACAACCATCCTCCAAAATTTTGGCTCACATGCAAATTTCGGAGCCTAACTTGGATCTTGTGATCGATCATGCCTTAGTCACTTGTTGGTAAACTCATGATCTCAAGCTCCCATCCTTGATCTTAAGAGTTATTCATGTTCTCATCTTTATGCAGCATGTGTCATCTTTGGGCATAGGGATTGTTGTTTGTCATGAAAAGGGAATTTTGTTTTGCTTCAAGGGAAATCTTGTTCATATGAGTTTTTTTCATTACATAGACATGTTTCACACTCACTTCACGCACTCTTTTCATGAAGATTGTTGCATCAAATAGAGTATGTTTTATAAATTATGAATGGTCTACATTGTATCACTAAGTATTTGTGTTAGATCATAGTCGAGTCCTATCACTGTTTGCATCTGTTCCTTGATATCACATTGAGCCAATTTCCCGAGAAACCTAGCCTCATCTTAGCTTCCCATAAACATTCACTTTGCTTCTGCAACCCTCAAGCTTTTTTCCTTTGCCTGTTGGAACTGCGCAGTGCATAGAGACCCCAACTTCCCTTGCCATCCAAAACTACGTAGTGGTTTCCTCTAGTGTCTTGCCCCTAGACAGAACCCACTATCATCAGAAATTGCATAGTATTGTCCCTCTGCTACTCAAGCTGTAGTGCACTCAAAAAATGCATTGGCGTTTCATCCAATGATCCCATCCCATAACAGTGTCTTTTGCCTCAAAATTGTGCAGTGTTGTCCAAGTTGTCCTGTATGTCTTGCATGCAGAAACTATGTAGATGCGCCTCATTCCAGCAGCAGTCACTGCTAGCTAAAATTGTGTTGATATATCTTTTAGTGACTACATGAAAAGGTGACAAGCTAACATTACTCCCAAGGAGTTGAGGAGAAGGACCAAGAGACTAAGTGATGGCAAAATATCAGGACCGCATGCAAACTTCGTCAGATGCATAATCATTTTGAGGGTAAGTATGGTAAGTAAATAACACATTTTGAAATACATCTCTTAGTTGAGTTGGCAATATTGATTGTCATTGTCATACCATCTCGTCTTCAGTAACGTGCATGTGAGCAAACACGAAAGTCATTTCATGTGTTTCCTCTACATGTCTTGCTTCCTTTTCACTTGTTTGACCAATTGTTGTCTTTGACATGCTAATTGTTATGTCATGCTTGTGACATTTTTCTGGTGATATTGCAGGTTTTTCTTTATGTGAATGATTTGTTCCGACTATTTAAACACCCATCGTACTCAGACAAAAAGCTGTAAACATTTCTGCGCAAGTGTCGCCACAATCGTTTAATGACCCATCTTAAGTGTCACACTTGTCGCTCTCACCTTTAGACAATTGCACTGAGCACATGTTGTCTTGTTGGTTTGAGGTGTCTTGTCATCGAGTCATGCTAAGTGTGTGTTCACAAGGTCATATATACACGAGTTTGCTCTCTCTCATACTTGACCATTTTTCCCGAAAATATATCGACCGGACAACCTTCCATCAACCGGACCTCCACTAAGTAGCACTACATAGTCTCAACCCTCAGTGGCCTTGCATTGTTTCCCAGAACTGTGAAAATCTTGAGTTTGTCCTCCTGGGCATCCTACACTGTTCAATTCTGGAAATGAGCCAGTTGACTATCTCCCAGAATTGCGCAGAAGTTGTCCAAGAAGCCATTCCAATTTGCACTTCCCACAAGACCATCCACCAAGCCTCCCTCTAGTCAACCAGAAGATCTAACTTGAGCTGTGACCCAGGGCTGCACTCATCCCTAAAACTATGCAGTAGCTCTCCATCCTGCCTCCCTACACTACCTGCAGAAACTGCACAGACATGAGGAACAGGCCTCTGCTGCCTATCAGTACATTGTCCCAGGGAAATTGCATAGTTTTTCTAGGCAGTTGCCCTGCTAGCCTACTCTGCTCTCTTGCTGAAAACTACACAATTTTCATTGACAGTCCTTCTACTACCCGACACTCCACTCAGATCTAAAACTGCGTAGTCATGTCCTGCCTTGACTATCTCCCAGAACTGCATAGCTTTGAAAAACATCTCCTGCAACCTGATATTGACCTTATTTGGAAAACTACGGAGTTTTCACTGCTAGTGCTTCCTACTGCCCGCACTGCCTCCCTGGAAAAAGTATGTAATTCTACCTCCTAGCTAAGCCCTCTCCTGAAGATGTCATTATTGTCCCAAACTGCTCAAATCAGCCTCCCAGTGACCTCTGCGCAATTTTTCCTGATAGTGCCCCGGAGTCCCGCATCCCAACCTACGTTTTTCTTTGTGTAGTCTCAATACCTTGTCCTCCCTCCTGGTCACCTAGACTGATCATGGAAAACAATGCATCATGGTAGATTAGGAGATTTATGGATTTGATGTCGTCTCGTCATGAGTGATTGCAGAAGCAGGTACATGAATGGAACATGGCGCGATGACGAATGAGATGAAGAAGGAGCGCATGCTAGAAGACTTGCTCACAGTTGGACGAACACGTGAAGCATACCAAGTAGCAAGTGAAGGAGATACATACACATGCATGAACCATCAAGCGAATACCAAGACCATCAAAGACCCCACACACTTCATCATGCAGAGGTGAAGATATGATACACCAAGAGCATACTCATCACCCAGCAGCATAGTAGCTTGACACAGACACCACAGTCAGCATGTTCATGTCAACAATGTCATGTTGAGTGCTGGGCTCCAGTATTGCAGCAATAATGCTGCAACTCCTGGGACTCCCTTCTTGACTTTTATCAACCCGGTAGTTCGCAACAAACTTGGAAGCGACGGTGCTGTATGCACAAGTACTCACTCTTGTCGCAGCTGTCACTTGGTCAGCTGGCACAAGTCTGCTAGGGGCTTAAGCCAACTTCTATGAGCTCTTAGAAGAAGCTTTTTAACTGATGGATGGAAGCTAACTCAGAGGAAGCTGATCTACTTGCAGAAAGAAACTGAAAGCCAAAAAGTAACATAAACCCTAGCAAACCCTAATTCTACCAGCTAGTCCTACTAATGCAGAGGAGAGAATGCAAACTATTAAAAGAGATGCCATTACTTCTATGAAGGTAAAATGCACATGCCTAGGCTACCTCTATCTAAAGGAAACATCTTTTTGTATTTTCAAATAAGTTATCTGAATTATCATGTATGTGTTTTAACTGGATTTTTACTGTGCAGGGGTGGATCAAGGAAGAGAAATGCTTGGAAAAGGTTGGGAAGGTTCAGAGAGGGTCTAAGGAGTCCCTAACACCCTTCCGGAGAGTTTCACAAAGTTTGGCTATCCAGCAACCTCACTTGTGAGCTTCTACAGGAAGTCTGCAAGGGTTCTACAGGATGTTTCGGGGATTTCTACAGGATGTTCAGAAATTTCTACAGGATGTTCCAAAATTGGATTTTGGAAGATGGGTGAGTGAGAGAGGATGCATGAATGGATAGGGAGGTAGGGTAGGGGCCTGGAATGACCCAGTGACTGATGGAGGAAGTGATGAGAGGGTGTGGAAAGCTGACTTGACTTAAAGAAGGCTAAGACAATGGAAGAGCAAGAAGGTAGGGTTACGTGGGCAGAAGAGTAGTTGTGAGACGAGGAACCTAACTAGGAGATGGAGCAACTGGCCTGGATGAAGCTTAGGTGGATGAGAGAGTGATGGAGATGCCCTGCACGGTGTACACTTAACCAAATCAACCAAGTCCTGCACACAATCAAAATCTTAGCTAATCTATCCTAACTGTCAACGAAGCAAATGAACAACAGCTTTATTTCTTAAAGAGAACCATGTACAGCACTTAATCAAAGAAACATCTCAAAAGGTCTGAACGCATGACTAACTTCTACAAATGAAGACATTACACCAAAGATTGCATGGTCAAGCAAACTAGTGTTTTTGTTGGGCAGTACTGTTTCTGCAATTCCAGCCCCTGACCCAATAAGGGAGAGGTGAAACTGAGAGTGTAGACAACCCCTTTTTCTGGAGCTTTATCGATTATTATCCTATCAATCTATTCTACACATCTGAAGCAATTCTATTCCTCAACAGTGACCTATTTAACCAACACAACTAAATCTTGCTCAACAAAACCACGTTTCAAATGCATAAAAGGAAAATCACAATGCATAAAGGAAAGATAACAATACAAAGAAGGAGGCCCTAGGCTCTCAGGTTGGGCCCAACCCCGAGAGCTATGGCTCCTATAAAAAACTCAGAGCTGATATCAAATCTGACTACTTCTCATTATCAAAAAATAATCATAAGTCAAGAGTTATGCCAACAATGGCTACAAGAGAACAAAATAGAGCTAGCAGCACTGTAGTGCAAAGTATGCAAGAGTTTTTCAAAAGTCCCTCACGAAGGCTGAGGCCTTAACATTTATACACCACGAGGCCCTAGCTGGCCTCCTAAATCCATGGGACTTGGCTGCCCAAACTGTGAGTGAACAGCTCCTTCCAAAAAATCTGTTTGGCTGCCTTCTAGATCCGGTTTTGGTGGCCTTTGGAGCTTGGAGTTGGGGGTGAAGATCTCGAGGGAGGCTATTTAATGCCATAGAAAACCCCCTACGAATCCTCAACCCAAGCTTGGCTGTCTCCTAGCCCATGTCTGCTCGGTTTTGCTCCAACATGTGTCAAAAAATCCTGAAATGAGCACGTGTTAGCCACCTAGGAAGAGTGACTACCCTTATTCATACAAATGACATAAACATACTAAAAAATAATGCATAAGCTATGAAAAATGAAGGATTGAACAAGGATAATTAAGCCAAATGAACCCAAAATGTTACCAAATTTGGGGCTCATCATCACCCCCCTGCTAAAATGATTGCTCATCCCTGAGAAACTAGTCCAGCTCCTCGTCTTTCATTGCTTTAATTGCCACTCTCACATCCCAGGCTTCTGAAGTAGTATCCTCCTCACTGTCATGGAATCCGGCCTTCTTCTCCACCTCTTCCCACTACTTATGCTCTTCTTTTTCTGTGCTTCCTTCTACCAATCCCAAAAGAAAAGGTGGGCTTAGCTTGAGGCCGATCCAGCTGGCCTGTAGGTTCTGCATGGACTTCTTGTAGAGAGGTACCCATACTAGGCCCTCCCTCATTCTAGTTGGAGTGTGATACTCCCTGATTTTGAGGTTGTGGGACAATGTGTTCCACCTTCGGGTGTAAGCATGCACACAATTGTCCCCTAATAATCGCTCCATGTCCTCGAAGTGCACTATAGCCTGAGCCTGCTGATCCATTTATTTTAATAAAGCCTGAGAGTTGGTTGCTAGGTGTTGGTGGGCTGATATCAATGCAATGGGGTCCTCTGGCTCTGCTCTAATCAGCAGTGGTTCATGTAACTCTCGGTTCATAACATCTTTGACCTCTGTCTCTCTCATTTCTTCATGGTTTAACCATGAGGTAAATGCCATCAGCTGCATATCTCCCACGACTATGTTGGGGTCCCATGAAGTTACGTTTGGAAGGGCCAAATTATGGAGGTAGAACTCTGATAGCTTGGCCTTGTCCTCTGTTGAGCTGCTGTTGCATAAATCTGTGAACTGCTGGGGGTTTTGGATTTGGGAGATACCCCTCTATGCCAATGCATTAATTTGGAATTGCAGCCACTGGTCCCGTAGGTATAAGGCACAAGATTTGGCCGGCTGCCTACATTGCAGAGCATCCATAGCCCAACTGGCCATGCAGGCCAATTGTGCCTCTTTTTCTTGCACCTGCTGTTTGAGAGCTTGTATCTCTATGTTTGCTTGCAATTCCCTTTCCTATAGTTGCTGGTTTAGTTCCTCAAGACCAGCTTGCATTCCGTCTTTGCCTTGAGGTTCCGTTGTAGTGTCCTTTGATGTTGTGCCCCTTTCTTTCCTCTGTTCCTGTAGCTGCAGTTTGAGCTTCTCATTCTCTTCCTGTAGAAATACTCGCTCGCAGTTTCCCACGTGTTTTGCCATAGCCAATTCTCTTCTTGCCTCCTTGAGTTGTTCCTCCAAGGGGCCTATATCTGCTACTCCTTTAGATTTGGCTATCCTCATCCATGTGTGGGTCCTCACTCTTTCTTCCTCCAGTGCAAAGAAAAGCGGCACTGTGAATTTCTGTGGAATAATTTTCCCAGCCTCCAAAAAGTTATAATAAGAGCTCAAGCTGGGCTGGGGCTAGGCTCCATAATGTGCTCTACCTCTTCTTCCCTTTGTGGTGATGTGGCTGCCTCCCCCTCCATTCTTTCGGTCTCCTTGAGCCTGGCTAATGTTTCCTGTAGAACGGCTTCAGCATCCTGTAGAGGGGTTTTTGAAGCTAACCTTTCCATTCTCTCCCTCCAGGTAGTTGTCTTTGGGCTCCCCCGCTCATAAGTGACTGATACTTTGGAGGGGAACTTCTCCTTTGGCGAGGTAGGGGTGTCTTCAATGGTAATTGGGTCTTTGGATGGAGGTTGGGGCCTGCCGGTTTTAATTCTTACACTTCTCCTCGCTTTGAAATACAGAGGAGTCTCCCTCTTTCGTTTCTCCTTTGGCTTGGGAGAGGTACTTAGGGTGGCCAGCACAGCTGCTGCCTCCCTAGCAAGAATTTCAGTCATTTTCTCCTTCTGTTTTCCTTTCTCAGGACTTCCTGTAGAAAGCCCTGTAGTGGCTGATTTCTGGCTTCCTATAGAAGCCATTTTTAACTTTTCTGTAGAAACAGACGGCACCGTTTTAGCCTGCTTGGCTGAGGGTGATTTTTCTTTTAACTTTGTTGAGGCTGCCTTAGAGGTTCCCTCACTGACGTGGACTTTTTCAGTCCTTTCCACCCTACTTTGTAGTCTTTTCTCCCTGGGTGTTAGTGTGGTTTTGTCACCCTCTTTTTTGGCAGCTTGGTTTCTCTCTTGTTTTCCCTTCTGTTCTTTCTTTGGTGGTTTGGCCAGAGTTTCTTGGCCTTTACCTTTCTTCTTTGCTTGAGTGTGTTCCTTCTCCTCGCTACTGGAGGAGGTGAGCTCCTCAGCCAACATTTCGATGTCATCATCCTTGGTCAAATTTCGAAAGGTTTGCCAGGAGAGAGGGACGGTGTACGTGTGGAGTGCATCTTCCACGAGGAGCTTAATGAGCCCATGATGGGCTATCTGGTCTGGCGTTCCCTCTCTCAATTTGTTGGCACACTCAGTCATGGACTGCAGGAGGAAGTAAGGAATGCTCAACTTTTTCTCTGAGGGTAGGTCCATTTGGTGCCTGAGTTCTGTGAGCAACTGGAAATGATATCCATACATGATGCTAAATCGTCCCTCACACGTGATATACTTCATAATCTGGAGGCTGACCTCACTCCAGAACGGCTGTAGGCTGGTTCTTCGAACTCCATTCTTGTCTTCTGAGAATTGTTCCTCTAGCAAAAATTACTCCTTCTTAGCTTTCTGACCCAGTTTTCTCTCCTCCTTGTCCCAAGGTACCCCCATCGGTAGATCAGTGACTCTGCTAATGAACTGTGGGGTGAGTCTGAGGGTCAATCCTCTGAAGTTGACAACGGCCAATGTCTTTGACTTTGGCTTCAAGGATCGTAGGAATTCTTCTGCAACCTCGTCATCGTGACCTTGAAGCTTGTCACAGAATGACATCCATCGTGCACGAGAAAACAGGTCCACCACCTCAGGGGTTTCCCGTAACTTCTTTGAGTCTGTAGGCTCTTTTCTAATGAACCCTCCCGGCATGGTAAAAGCTTGCTGTGTTGGCCTGAGCTTGCCTGCTCGTATACAGAAGTGGATCTTTGGGATTTCCTTAGACAGAGCGCAAAGCTATGTCTCTGTTATGCACACAGTTTATAAAATTCACAACTTTCTACGGGTGAGCTTTAACAGTGGCTCAATTATAAATCAAACCCCAGAGAAAATCCCGCATACACACTACGACGACAATTCTCATGCAGCGACAAGAAAACTCTTGTAAATTTATGCACAGACTGTAATTCACGGTTTCCTACCCCTTTAACACGTCGACTTCACCACCTTTCGAACCAATTGCATGGGAGAACTATGTTCAGGCTTACCTCATTCTAGAATTGCCACCTTCGACGTGAACAGTTCAAATTCCTCCGTAACGTTGAGCTTCCTGTAGCGCAGCTTCCTGTAGAAGTCGTGCACGGATTCTGGGGAGCGCTTCAGTGGTTCTGGGCCTTCTGTGCAGCAACAGGACGTTGGAACAGGCCGAGAACTTGGAGTAACAGCCTTCAGAGAATTTAGGATGCATACTCGGCTGCAAAACGGTTGAGAATAAATGAGTGCAGTGCACCATACGTGATCTAGCCGGCGGATTTGAATTTCTGCGGAATTCGTGGTGCGGGGGTGAGCTGTCCCCATCAGCCCGTTGGTCGATGTCACCTGCTATCATCCCGCTGCATGTATGCCTAACTGCCGAATCATTCCCTGTATATCTACTGCCGCCACTCCTGTTAGATCGCCGCTTCTCTCCGACTGGACGCTTCCCACGTGTCCATTTCCTGTCTTGTCGACACAACCAAAGCTTTTCGGATCTGACGAGGCCGTCGGGCTGGTTGTGGTGGCCAGTTGAATGGCTACCCGACTTGTTCAATCCATTCATTTCCATAGTTACACACATTTTAGAGCATTGCTTATGTAATTTGACGAAACAGGGTGAGGCACTTACCTGTGCGGCCGTGGACGTGATTTTTCTCATGCTTCAGGACGAGAGGTGATGGATCCGCTTGCTGCTGCTTCGTGCACAGGCACGGGAGCTCCTTTTCGTTGACTGCTGCTGGTTGTGAGACCGGTTTCCTGGCTATGGATGGTGAATGCGCCGACTTCATGAGTTGCAGGTTCCTTCATGGTGTGTGCTCTAGCCGGATCAACTGCTACAGGATTCCTGTAGGACATCCTGTAGCCGTTTCTCCTCCTAGGGTGCATGCCGAAACAGTGGAGTCACGTTCACAGGTGCAGGGTCCTCCGATTGCCTTGACAGGTAAAGCGTTGAGCCTCTGCATGCTTTATTTCCCACTTAAAAATATTTCTTCTGAGAGTCCAACGTTCGGGTATGACTGCAGGTCTTTCAATCATATGGCAGCAGTGGTGGTGAAAGGAGGCGACAGCAGTGGGGGATGGAGAAAAAAATTGGTTGCATGCCTCCTTATTGGACTTCGAGCTCCAAATTCTTTTACATAGTCGGTCCTGGCCCGTCCAAAGATTCTACAGGATGTTTCCTGTAGAAATACAGAACTTCCTGTAGAAAGTCCTGTAGCTTCCTGTAGAAGGCTAAATTATGACCAGATTGTGCCCAAACCTTGGAAGAGATGAGTGTTTATGGAGGGAGTGCTAGTGAGGTCGCCTGGTAGCATGGTAGGGACCCTTGTCCTTGAGTTGAGAGGCCTCCTTTTTTGCATGGAATACTTGCAACCTGCATTAATTTCCAAAGATTGAGCCTGTTTTTCTGTTTCTGCCTCCTTCTTTTTTCTTTTTTTTCTTTTTCTTTGTTTTTTTTTCTTCTTTCCTTTTTTTTTGTTTTTTGTTTTTTTTTTTTTTTAGGAGACAACAGGGGCGCCTCAGTGAGGTTTTCACCCCTACTATCTGCCTTGGGCGCCTCAGAAAGGTTTTCACCCAAGGATCTTTTTTATTACTATTTTTTTCTTCTTTTTTTTCTTTTTTTCTTTTTTTTTATGATGCTCAGGGTATGCCCAAGACAGAGGCAGAACCCTTCTCTATGACCAGCACTGATTTTTCCACAGTTTTGATGAACTCTTGCCTCGAAAGAGGTTTCCTGTAGATCTTTAGTCAATGCCCATTGACGAGCATGGGGATGGCTTCCTCATCAATGGTCCAAATAAGAACAGACCCATTGTCATTACACTTCTCCACTGCATATGGTCCTAGCCATCTTGTCCTCAGCTTCCCCTTGAAATCCTTATGTCTGGAATCATACAGCAGCGCCCAATCTCCCAGTTGGAATTGCTTGTCATTGAGGTGCCGGTCATGCCATATCTTCCTCTGAAGTTGAACCACTTCTGAGTGGAGAAGGGCCTGCATTCGGTGTTCATCTAGCCCATTCAGCTGCAATAACCTTTCTTGTTGGGCATGGCTGAGATCTAGGTCCAGCTGAGCTGCCATCCTCAATGTGTTGTACTCGAACTCAATTGACAGCAAAGCTCTCTTCCCATAGACTAGTTCATAAGGTGTGAAGCCGGTTGTGGTCTTCCAAGTCGTTTTGTAAGCCCAAGTGGCCTCAACCAGGCGATCTGCCCAATCCTTTCTGCTGCTGCTCACCACCTTAGTCAAAATCCCTTCTAATGCTCTATTGGTGACTTCCACCTGCCCATTTGCTTGAGGATGATAGCGGCTGGAAGTCCTATGCTTGATCTTGTGATGAGCAAGCAAGTCTTCAATTAAGTTGGAGGTGAATTGGCTTCCTTGATCTGTGAGTAACTCTCTTGGGTAGCCAAATTTGTAGAAGATGTTTTCTCTTAAAAACTCAGCCACCTTTTCTTTTGTCACTACTTTGATTGCCTTGGTTTCCACCCACTTTGTCAGATAGTCTGTGCACACAATGATGTAAAACCTTTGCCTTGAAGGAGGATTGATAGGACCCACAAAATCCATACCCCACTTCTCAAATGGTTCAAGAGCCACTTGAGGTTGGAGAGGCATTTCGTCCCTTGGGGTCGGCTTCCCCATCCTTTGGCATCGGTCACATTGGCTGATATATCTCTTGACATCTTGATGAAGCGTGGGCCAATAGTAGCCTGCATGTAGAATTTTGAAGGCAGTCCTCTTGGTTGCAAAATGTCCTCCACAAGGCCCATCATGACAAGTTAGGAGGATGTCAAAGACTTCCTCCTCCCTTACACAATGCCTTAAGATCTTATCGGGGCCAAGTTTGAACTGGTTGCCCCCGATCCAAGTGAATGAGGCACTCTTCCTTACAATTCTGCTTTTCTCTTTTGAAGATAGATGCGGAGGGAACTGTGTTGAGACCAGATAGTTTGCTATATCAGCAAACCATGGAGAGAGTACTGAGATAGCAAACAGATTTTCATCTGGCATCTGGTCGTCCACTGTTCCATCTTCACCTGCAGGTAAATCTAGTCTAGACAAGAAGTCAGCAACAACATTTTCTTTACCTGGTTTGTCAATGATATTCAAATCAAACTGCTGCAACAGAAGTAACCATCTAATAATACGAGCATTCACATCTGGTTTATTCATTAAATATCTAATTGCAGCATGATCAGTATGTACAAATGTTTGATATCCAGTGATGTAGTGTCGGAACTTGTTCAGGGCATGGACCACAGCCAAGAACTCTTTCTCAGTTACAGTATAATTCATTTCTACCTTGGATAAGTTTTTGCTGACAAAGTATATGGCATATGGGAGTTTTTGTTCAACCTGTCCTAAGGCTGCCCCTATGGCTTTGTTCGAGGCATCAGTGTGGATGTGGAAAGGCAGGGCCCAGTTTGGACCTCCCAATATCGGGGCGGACACCAACTTATCCTTTAATTCATTCAGAGCCCTTTGAAAGTCATTCGTCCATTTGAACTCGACATCTTTTGCTAAGAGGCCAAACAGTGGCGAGGCTAGTTTACTGAATTCTTTAATAAATCTTCTATAATATCCTACTAAGCCTAAGAAACTCCGAACATCTCTTACCTTCTGAGGAGGTGGAACCGTTTTGATGAGAGCAATTTTATTAGGATCCACCTGCAATCATTGGCGAGAAATGGTATGTCCTAGCACAGTTCCTTCAGTCATCAGGAATTCACATTTTTCAGGACTAAGGGACAGGTTCATCTCAATGCACTTGGTTAGAACTTTTCCCAGATTGGACAATGCTTCCTGGAAGTTGGACCCATAAGGAGTGAAGTCATCCATATAGATTTCCATCGAATCATGGACCAGCTCAGAAAAGATGCTCAATACTACTCTTTGGAAAGTGGCAAGAGTGTTGCATAGCCCAAAGGGAAGGACTCGGTAAGCAAAGGTACCCCAAGGACAAGTGAAGGTGGTCTTATCTTGGTCTTCCGGGCTGATTTGGATCTAGTTATACCCACTGAACCCATCGAGGAAAGAGAAAAACTTCTTCCCCCCCAGTCCATCCAACACTTGATCTATGAAAGGTAGAGGAAAGTGCTCTTTCTTGGTGGCTTTGTTCAATTCTTGGTAGTCCACACAGATTCTCCACTTTCCATTTTTCTTGGGTACCAACACCAGAGGGGACACCCACTCGCTATCCGAGATGGGGTAGATGAATCCTGCATCCAACAGTTTTTGCAATTCTTCTATGACAATGTCCTTAAGGGCTGGATTCATTCTCCTCTGAGGTTGTCTGACTGGTTTATAGTCTTCTTTGATGAAGATATGATGGGTACAGACCGAAGGATGGACTCCTTTCATCTCCTTATAGTTCCAAGTGAAAGCATCTAGATGACTGGCCAACAGACTATACAGCTCCTTTTCCTGGGAAGGAGATAGGGAGGAGCTGATCTTTAACATTCTCTCGAGGCCAAACTCCACATTTTTGACTCTGGGAGAGATTGGATCGGTCATACAAAGGTCCACTAAGGTGCTGGCTTGAGTATCCTCCACCAATTTCTCTAAGGACAATGCACTAGGAGGCAGATTCTGAATCAAGGTCTCAATCAAATCATCCTCAGTTTGAGGACCTCCCCTGGTGGTTTCTAAGGTGCACAAGGGTGCAGAGTACACCTCATCCTCTTCTCCTTCTTCCAACCAAAGTGGTAAGTCATGCTCTAATAGAGGTTGGGCAGGAGGGTATAGGACTAGCTGCTTGGACATAGGACCATTTTTGATGGTCATGTTTCCTGCTCGGCAACTTATGTAAGCATCCGTAGTGGCTAACCAAGGTCTTCCCAAAATAAGGGGGTATCTAGTAAGCTTTTCCTTTGGTTGAAGAACCAAGAAGTCCGTAGGATACTCCCAAGAGTCAACAGAGACCAAGACATCCTCCACAATCCCTTCGGGAGTCACGGTGGAGCGATCTGCCAACTGCAGGACCGTCGAGGTCTTCCTTAAGGAACCCTGAAGGTTGAGTTTGAGCATGGTATCCCTGGTCATCACATTAATGGCAGCCCCTAAATCAATCAAAGTGTGGGGTATGATGGTGCCATTGATGTGGACATCAACTACATGACTCCTAGGATCCAAATACTTTGGACAGATTACTTGCCCCAACATA
This sequence comes from Pinus tabuliformis, assembly GCA_031772625.1. Taxonomy (NCBI): domain Eukaryota; kingdom Viridiplantae; phylum Streptophyta; class Pinopsida; order Pinales; family Pinaceae; genus Pinus; species Pinus tabuliformis. The sequence continues at coordinate 1,404,193,904 of CM062819.1, forward strand.
AGATCAGACAATTGTCCTATGACATTGATGGTTGAGGCATCTCTTTTTCACCTCCCTGGGTGCCTGAAACACTTTTCCTTAACCAATTTGTTGTATATCGGTACATCTTTGATGGCTTGGAGAAGTGGTATTCTCACACACAACTGTTTGAGTTCTCCCAGAAGCTCATTCTCCTCTGGGTCAGGTTGTGTGGTTACTGTTAGTCTCTCAGGAAAGGGTGGAGTGGCCTTGGGTTCACTTTCCTGTTTATCTTCCTCGTCCTCTGGGGGAGGAGGTTGGCGATCCGGAAGAGTCTTCCCGGATCGCAGGTTGATCTCCTAGATCTCCACAGCATAGGTAGGGCATGTTGTTTCCCCAGTATATACCTGTTGGGCCTGTCGGTTGTTAGGATTCGGGTTCGGTTGAGCAGGAATTTGGGGTTGTCTTGGAGGAGTAGGAGGTAATGGTTGTGGTTGAGCTAGTGGTGGAGGCAAAATGGTGGGAGGAGTGTTGTACTGGGGCCTCCACCCCGGTTGAGGTGCATTCCACTGAGGTTGTGGCTGGACATGTGAGTGAAACGAATGAGTAGTGGGTTGAGTATGGTATTGAGGTGGGTAAGACCATGGAGGAGGCACAGACCAGGAAGGATGAGCAGGGGGACCCCAAGAAGGCATAGGAGCAGATTGGTTGGGGCTATAATAAGCTTGGGATGTCCCTTGCATCCCCTGCTAGTAAGGTCTAGGTCCGTGCGGCCTCCTTTGGTTGAGGAAGTAGAGAGGTTCAGTGGGTGCCTTAGTTCCTTGGTACATGGCCTTAAACCCACGTAAGGTTGGGCATTGGTTTGTGGGGTGGTCCTCCTCACAAACGAAACATACCTCTACCGAGTGTAATGGACACTCGTTCTTAGGGTGCTTCCTTGTACACCTAGGACATAAGATGGCTAAATCCCTCTCAGCTTCCTCTTTCTTTTGCTGGATTCGGAATGTATCAAGTTGCATGGCAATGGTCTGTCTCACCTCACTTTTGGGGTCCTACAGCTGATTAACAAACTCATGCTTGGAGAAAGTAGTACTAGCTGAAAGGGGGTTTCCCCTACCTCTTTTCTAGGCTGCCCTAGAGTGGTTTCTAAACACAGTCTTTATATCCTCATAAGGTAGTTGGTAAATATCTCCTCCAGCTAGCATGTGAAGGGTATCTAGAAGGTCTTCAGGGACTCCTTGGAGCAGGACCAACTTGAGAGATTCAGGGTCAAGTGTGCACCTAGCCCGTTTATAGCTAATTTGGAACCTTTCCTCATAATCTTCTAAAGACTCATCATTTCCCATCGTCATCCGAAAGATTTCTCCCTTGGCTTCCTTGGACCTACAGTAGTCCCAGTATTTGGTATTGAAAGCTTGTTGCATCTGAGCCCAAGTGGTGATACTGTTTCCAGGTAAGCCCATGAACCAACGTAATGCTGCATCCTTGAGGGTAGAGGGAAAGAGTTTCAATTTTTGCTCATCTTCTGTATAGTCATAGGTTCGACAAAGGACAACAAACTCAAACAGGAAGGTATCAGGGTCTTCAGTAGTCAATCCATGGAAGTGAGGTAAAGCGGAGGGGCTTATGTTTTTCATTTTCATGTCTCCATTGGTCTCTCAGATGGGAAAGGCACCTTCTATTCTCTCATCTTCTCTTCTATTCTCAGCCATGGCTTCAGGTGGAGTGTTCTCTAACTCTTCTTCTGTTATAGGATCTTCGTATATCTCAGGAGGCTCGCCTATAGGTTCTTCTGGATCACTGTCACCAAAGAAGAGAGAAGGGTGACTCAGTGAAGTGGTGGGGGTGTTGGGTAAGAATTTGCCAGTTTTATCTCTGTTCCTACGAGGCATGAAATGGAAAGGCTTTTGATTGCTTTTTGCTTTGTTTCTGGCACCTGCAAAACTGAAAATAGATTGAACTGCAACTAACTATCTTGCTGAAATGAAAATGCGGAATTGAAATGAAAGCAGGAAATGACTAATCTATTTTGCTCAAATGAAATTGCAGGAATGAAATGCCAATCTACGCTTGCGGAATTGAAATGCTAATCTACGCTTGCAGAAATGAAATTGCTAATCTATGCTTGCAGAATTGAAATGCTAATCTATGAAAGCAGGAAATATCTATTTTACTTTTGCGGAAATGAAATTGCAGAATGGAAATGAAATAAACTATTTAGCAGAAGGTGAGTGTAGAAAAATAGAAGAAAAGCAACAATCACCAATACTCTGACGCTTCCCCGACAACGGCGCCAAAAAGATGGTGGGCCCCAGTATTGTAGCAATAATGTTGCAACTCCTGGGACTCCCTTCTTTACTTTTATCAACCCGGTAGTTCGTAACAAACTTGGAAGCGACGGTGCTGTATGCACAAGTACTAGCTCTTGCCGCAGCTGTCACTTGGTCAGCTGGCACAAGTCCGCTAGGGGCTTAAGCCAACTTCTATGAGCTCTTAGAAGAAGCTTTTTAAGTGATGGATAGAAGCTAACTCAAAGGAAGCTGATCTACTTGCAGAAAGAAACTGAAAGCCAAAAAGCAACATAAACCCTAGCAAACCCTAATTCTACCAGCTAGTCCTACTAATGCAGAGGAGAGAATGAAAACTATTAAAAGAGATGCCATTACTTCTATGAAGGTAAAATGCACATGCCTAGGCTACCTCTATCTGAAGGAAACATCTTTTTGTATTTTCAAATAAGTTATCTGAATTATCATGTATGTGTTTTAACTGGCTTTTTACTGTGCAGGGGTGGATCAAGGAAGAGAAATGCTTGGAAAAGGTTGGGAAGGTTCAGAGAGGGTCTAAGGAGTCCCTAACACCCTTCCGGAGAGTTTCACAAAGTTTGGCTATCCAGCAACCTCACTTGTGAGCTTCTACAGGAAGTCTGCAGGGGTTCTACAGGATGTTTCAGGGATTTCTACAGGATGTTCAGAAATTTCTACAGGATGTTCTAAAATTGGATTTTGGAAGATGGGTGAGTGAGAGAGGATGCATGAATGGATAGGGAGGTAGGGTAGGGGCCTGGAATGACCTAGTGACTGATGGAGGAAGTGATGAGAAGGTGTGGAAAGCTGACTTGACTTAAAGAAGGCTAAGACAATGGAAGAGCAAGAAGGTAGGGTTATGTGGGCAGAAGAGTAGTTGTGAGACGAGGAACCTAACTAGGAGATGGAGCAGCTGGCCTGGATGAAGCTTAGGTGGATGAGAGAGTGATGGAGATGCCCTGCACGGTGTACACTTAACCAAATCAACCAAGTCCTGCACACAATCAAAATCTTAGCTAATCTATCCTAACTGTCAACGAAGCAAATGAACAGCATCTTAATTTCTTAAAGAGAACCATGTACAGTACTTAATCAAAGAAACATCTCAAAAGGTCTGAACGCATGACTAACTTCTACAAATGAAGACATTACACCAAAGATTGCATGGTCAAGAAAACTAGTGTTTTTGTTGGGCAATACTGTTTCTGCAATTCCAACCCCTGACCCAATAAGGGAGAGGGGAAATTGAGAGTGTAGACAACCCCTTTTTCTGGAGCTTTATCGATTATTATCCTATCAATCTATTCTACACATCTGAAGCAATTCTATTCCTCAACAATGACCTATTTAACCAACACAACTAAATCTTGCTCAACAAAACCACGTTTCAAATGCAAAAAAGGAAAATCACAATGCATAAAGGAAAGATAACAATACAAAGAAGGAGGCCCTAGGCTCTCAGGTTGGGCCCAACCTCGAGAGCTATGGCTCCTATAAAAAACTCAGAGCTGATATCAAATATGACTACTTCTCATTATCAAAAAATAATCATAAGTCAAGAGTTATGCCAACAATGGCTACAAGAGAACAAAATAGAGCTAGCAGCACTGTAGTGCAAAGTATACAAGAGTTTTTCAAAAGTCCCTCACGAAGGCTAAGGCCTTAACATTTATACACCACGAGGTCCTAGCTGACCTCCTAAATCCATGGGACTTGGCTGCCCAAACTGTGAGTGAACAACTCCTTCCAAAAAATCTGTTTGGCTGCCTTCTAGATCCAGTTTTGGTGGCCTTTGGAGCTCGAAGTTGGGGGTGAAGATCCCGAGGGAGGCTATTTAATGCCATAGACAACCCCCCTACGAATCCTCAACCCAAGCTTGGCTGTCTCCTAGCCCATGTTTGCTCGGTTTTGCTCCAACATGTGTCAAAAAATCCTGAAATGAGCACGTGTTAGCCACCTAGGAAGAGTGACTACCCTTATTCGTACAAATGACATAAACATACTCAAAAATAATGCATAATTTATGAAAAATGAAGGATTGAACAAGGATAATTAGGCCAAATGAGCCCAAAATGTTACCAAATTTGGGGCTCATCATCGAGTTGTGTCATGAGTCGTCTTGACCACATCACTACTTTCATCCATACTTATTGTAATAAATGTAATGTAACATGGAAGTCTAAGAGACCCATGGATGAAGTTTAAGATTTATGTATGTTGAACATTCATGTAATTCAAATAGTCATGACGAAAATCGAAGAGTCACAAGGTTTAGTTTCACCCTTGGCTATATATACCCCCTTGTTTGTACATGCAAAGGAATTTTCACCTTGGCTCCTCCCGCATAGCCTTGAGAGTCTATAATCTTTTCTTTGAGGAGCGTGAAGTGGCTCCAACGCTACACTAATAGGGCTAGTGGTGTATGGTGTATGAATGTGTCTCAAAACTTTCGCTTAATTCAGAAGTCTATCACAAGCCAACACATTTTCACGCGTGTATTGTATTCATTTGTAAGACTATTCTTTGGACACTTTGATGAGCCTCGATATTGCAACAAGAATGCTACAACTCCCAAGGCTACTGACTTTAATTATCAACTTGGGGTTCGTACAAACTTAACAAGTATCAACACTATATGTGCATCATACAGTGTTTCCTTCCTTTGTTTTCATGATGTAATCGAGTTCATGTACTGAAATCAAATCCTAAACTAATTGTAGAAAAATAAAAACCCCGAAATGGAAACCTTAACCTATTGCAAGAAATAAAGTACAAGGAAAGAAACATATTCTAATTGCATAAAGATCATGAACTAAATGTAAAAGGAACCTATCTTAATCCTATTTATCAAAGGTGATGATTTAAACTAACTGAGCTAGGAGTCTGATCTAGGGAGTATTAACTGCCACGTGCATGTGTGAATATAAAAGAACTCATTTTTTAATCTTTTTGTTTTATAAATGAAAATTCTAATCTTTCCTTTTTCTTTGGTAGGGGAGACAGGTATGGAGGAAAAGGGTTACAATGGTCTTGATGGCATGGAGGTCAAGTAGGGGCTAATCCTAACTTTAGTGATGATTTTTCTCAATTTGGGCTCAAAACAAGCTGCTATAGGATTTCCTAAAGGATGTACTAGTTCTCCTACAGGATCCCTTGTTTTACTACAGGAACAGGACGAAAGCTTAGGAAGTGGTCTAGAAGGTGGAATGAAGTTTGGGAAAGGTGGATAATGGAAGAATAAGGCATGGAGGTGGTGTACACTACCTAGAAATCAAGCAAGGGCTTCAAGATGGTTGGATTTTCTCAATGGAAATGGCCATTTTTGCTTATAAAATAAGAATTCAGATTGAGATTTTAGTGGATTTTGGTGACATGGGTGGATGAGGCTTGGATGAGGTGAACGATATGAGGTCTCTTTGCAAGGTAGAATCTCATGCACAAACACACATTCTTGTCTGTATCTATACACAAATCCATCTATGCATAGGGAAGATTTATTAAATGGAAGAAAACATAATTGTTACCATCTAATGGCTAGGTGCATGAATGGAAGTGCTTGAAATCAATAAAAAAGTGCTTTGAAATCAGTATGAAATATAAGAGATCAGAAATGACAATTGCAACTTATCCTAAGAAACTTAAAGACAATTAACCCATGCTAAAAAATAGCGGAAAATTACTAGTCTAAAATCCAGAAATTCGAGAACTAGTGAGCTAGTAAATCTATAAAATGTCTAACCTAATAAAGTGCAAATGCAATGGGGTATTTTTTGTTATTAAATAGAACTTTTTGTGATATAATTCAAGTGGAACCAACTCGATTGAAGCTCGTTAGCATGCTCTAAAAAATAGCAGAAATTTACCGTTCTTTGCCACAAAGGAGTTCCAGAAATCTAGATTTGGGAATAAGAAAACTAATCCAAGTAGCTCAATGATTACTATGACCTTCCAAATATTTTCCAAGGATGAAATGATGCTTTTGATACTTCCAAATTACTTACATTAACCATTTAACCCAATACTACAACAAGAAATCATTAATACTAAAAGCAGAAATAGAAAGAAACAAGAACAAGAGATGCATGTGAATAAGAAGTGACAAGAAGAAAAGAAAATGAAACTCAGAGACCTATGGATGAGAACAAGATTTAGAAGCTGAACATGACCCTAATCTTCATTATTTTTATCAATACAATTACATCTCTGCAAGAAAATACAATGGAGCTGCAAAAATACGAGTTCTCTCCACAAGAAGAATAATAAAAATCTACCCCTAGAGGTAAATTCGACTTGGTACTTATACAAAATGATTAGGAATAATTCCCCATGAAAGGAGGAAACTTTCTCCACCAAAATCCCTTGATTAGTGGATCTGGTTCTCAATACTAGGAATCTGCGTTAAATGGTAAGGAACACATTCCTATATTTTCTCAATCATCGGAGTTCCACAATCTGTGCCATAATTCCATAATATCTTGTTGATTTATTATTTAATATTGATCATCCTTTAGTAGGGAGCAAGCTAAGTCCTTAAATTATCTCCTCCTCCAAATCTTCATAATCTGCCCAATATTCTCATAATATTCTACAAAATAAATAATATTAGGCACAATATGCAATTATTCATAAACCTTCCTAATGAACATATTAAAGTTAAAAATACATTATAGATGCAAAAAGAGAGGCTTAATGTGCTGAAGGATGGTTAGATGGGCCTTAATTTATGTTTAATTTAGAGGCATGGGCCTTAATTTATGTCTAATTTAGAGGCCCATCATACTCCTTGCTGAAAGTGTTTCTCATCCTCTGAGAAACTTAGTGACCTCATTGTGCCTCATTCATGGCCCTGGTGGCCTCTCTCTTGTGCATTCCTCAGTCCTTTCTCTTAAGAATATTGGTTGTAAGTTCTGCAAGGACAAGCCCAAAAATCTATTTGTGCATAGGAAAATCATTGTTTCTTGAGACCATTAGCTTGCCTTCTTCCCCTTATTCAATATGGGTTCTTGAATATTTTTCATCTTGGCAAGGTATTCCACATCCTTATCAATTGTCTGCTACCTTGTTCCACCATTTGGACACCTTTGAAACCTTCAAAATGCATTTAGATGAGAACTAGGACATCCTATAGTAATTCCTGTCAAAACTACACGAAACTTGTTTTGAGAATAAATGATAGTTTGAGCCTAGGGTAGGCTCTCAAATTAACTTCCATTCCTTTCTCCCATTTCTATAACATCTTTTAGGCCTTGGACAAAATCTAGAAAGAGATTAGAGACCTCTTGGAAAGACTCTTTTCATCACTACAGTTTAAGTTCTGTTTTTATGGTGAATGTCTTATTTCCTTTTGTTGCCTTCTTCTTGTCTTTTGTGGCCTCGATGATTTCCTAATGGCCTTGGAGCTCTCTGTTTTGATTACGTCTCTCTTAGGCACTGCCATTTTGGATTTTAGCATGATTTGTTCCTTTCTTCCTTCTTGGATAAACATTTTGTCTTCCTGTAGCAGCCATTCCTTCTCTTTTAGAGTCTTTTAACTGTATGGGAGTGATGAGAAATGATGTAGAGGGTTTGGAGGATGATGCTAGGGCTCAGAGGGAGTAGTGTAGGTTTGTGAAAATGGAGAGGATGCTCTGTTTGTTTTTTCAAGAAATTTTCAGGGTGAGACAGAGTGTAGGGTTTGTTCTTGAAATTATGAAATGGGATGGATGAATGATGGATAGATAGTGAATATGAAGTGGATGGAGGGTTTGGAGTGTTGTGGTGACTTGGACTTTGTAAAAAATTCTTCTTTTAACTGTTGTCCCCATTCCTCGAAATCATCACCCTTCATAATTTGACTTTTCCACATTGCATGAGTGAATGAGTGAGCTGAAATTAACTAGTTGAAGGTGGCTGAGAATGTTGACCCATCCTTAACTTATAAAAACTCATTTCTCATGCATTGACAACAAATTTCTAACTATAATATGCTCAAGAGAAGAGGTCAAGATTATTGTGTTAGTGTCAGTCAGTTCAGCCTGTCACCAGTGATCAAATATGCTCTTACAAGGTGTTGTTAGGGTGTCAAGTCAAATTTTTGTCATTTTAGTGAGTCCTCAAATAAAAATTTGGTCACTGGCTGTTGTGTGTAGGTCATTGCTGCTCCCTTCACTTACTCATGGTCTTCATCACTCATCATGGTTATTGTCTTCTTTGAGGTATCATATCTTCATTTAAGTGTCTTGGGTCATGAAATGGTTAAATTCCTCATTTTAGGTCATGGTCACGGGTTTAACTCCATGTGTCATCATGATACCATATGTCAAAACAAAAACATGTCCATCATGTGATTCAATGGGTAAAGGGAGTTAGTAGCTTAGAGAAAGCAAAATAAAGGTAAAGGTAATGTTTTATTTCAAATAAGATAATGTTGTAGTACACTACCTTGCCTCATCATTTCTCATAGGGACATGTTTGCTTCAAAATATGTTTCTGACCAAATGGAGAAGAATTTTACAAAAGTGAAAGAGGTTTTTGTCCATTATAGTCCAAGGAAAAAAAACCACATTCATTTTATGCACAGGTATTATGATTTGAGAGAAATGTCCAAACTACACTTGCAACGGGAGAGCTGTTACAATTCTAGACAACTTGACTTCAAGACAATTTTTTAGGGATTTGGCATAGTTTTTGCTAGTGCTTAAGGACTCTATCGTGTAGAATACATCCTAAAATTTCCAATGGTGCCTTCTGATCATGATTTGGATTAGTGGAAGGCATCCAAAAGTACTTTGCAAGTTAGCACTGCACTTTCATTAGAGACACTCTAATTTTTCGGAGTGACCTTGGGAAAATCAATTGTTCTCCCTGATGGGGTGTCCAAATTACATGCTTGAGGTGTCCATCTTGTAGAATACTTCAATATTTTTCCAACGAGCTATCCAGTTCTCAATTCAGATCCGTTTAAGGCCTCCAAAAGTGGTTTTCAAGTTGGAGCTACTCTTTTGTGAACTGCGTTGTGCTTCTATGAACTACGTTGTGCTTTGGTGCTTTGCTTCTGTGAACTGTGTTGCGCTTATGCCAGAGCAGCCCAAAAATCATGCAAACTCACCCAAATTTTTATTTTGAATCTTTCAAACCTATTTCTTTCTTTTCTAATCTTGTTCACAAGTAAGTATAAGTCTTTTTCTCACCTTTTTCCTTTGGCAAGATGAATGCAAATGCAATTTCTCTTCATCTAGGGTTTAGGTGAAATTTTCATGCTACAAGCACTAGTGTAACTGATGGTTTGGTTAGTTTTGATATTAAAAACATGTAAATCTTCCACCTCACACCTTTTTACATGTTTAAAACACCCTTTGATTCACTAAATAACTTATCAATCATCAGATTGCCTCACCCTTACCTAAACCCTAGCTCATACCTAGCATTTTGAGCAGATTTCCTAGCAACTCTGTTTTTCAATTTCTCCTAATCATTTATTTCTCTCATTTCACTCCATTTAAGCTTCCTAAGTTTTCTACCACCCCTATCCATCTCCAAAAATTACCCTATCATCATCTCCCTTCCCTAACTCCCTCATTTCATTATTTCCTTAAGAAAGAAAATAGTCAGTTTAAGACTAAACATCTGATCACGGAGAAAGAGAAATCCAAGATGCTACATCAAGGAGACAAAGGTAAAGTAGTGTTGGAGCCTAGTGAACATGATGAATAGGAAAAGCAGGTTGAAAAGAAAAATCCAAGGACAAAGGGTCTCAAAAGGCATTGAAGAAAGAAAAAGAACAAAACCTACTGAATGCAGACTTGGACATTGAAGACAAAATTGCTTTGGAAATCAGTGAAGACAGGGAGTTTTGGCTTGACAAGATCAATTTCCACCTTGAGAAGCTCCTTGATAAGGTTAACATGGATAACAAGTTGCAAAGGAATATGGTCATCCATTATTACACAAGGAATCAGGTTGCCAAGGTCAGAATTAAGCAGTTGAAGGCCAAACTCAAAGAAAACCCTAAAAAGTAAAAATGAGAAGGAAAACTTGGAGATGCTTGCTGAGGCATCCATGAGAGCTTAATATACCTCATTTTTCACTTCTGGACCAATTTTGGGAGTTTTCTAAGCATTTTTGGTTTTTGGTGAATTTTGGTGCAAAACTCAGAAATTGAGCTAGTCACAGAAGAGTAGCGCCTTGGCACTGCGCTTTTTCCTCAGGACTCCAAATGACAAGTGGCTTACATTTTTGGAAACCTAATGGCCTCCTCTCAAAACCCATTTCATCAGATTTCTTAGAGAGGGCCCAAATTCTGAGAAAAAGAGGAAAAAGGGGTCAAAAATCAACATTATGCCCCTCTTTTTAACAGGGGATGCGCTTCTGGAGTGACCTTAGGAGAATGGATTTTTTAAGGCCTTCCCATGGGTAATTTTCAAAAATTAAAAGTGTTTTGGAAACTAGACTTGAAACTGTAGTTGACTGTTCTTTCAGATCTTCATTTGGACCTCAGTAAGGCACCTTAAAGTGGGCACAAAGTTAGAGTTGCGATTCTGCAATTTCCTGTGTTTTTTATTTAAAAATTCACTATTTAAATTTCCTAGTTTTCAGTTTGACTTGGTCGAAGTCAAAACTCTTGATGTAATTGAACTTGGTAAGAGGTTAGATTATGTAAGCATGAATAAATCCACATAATAGGTTGTTTTTTTATGTTGAATAGGCCTCATTAAGGAAGCAAAATCCAAAACAAAGTCTCCAATAAGAGTTTGTGTTTAACCTTCTCACTCTCACCTTTTGGTTGAGAGAATCTTGGAATCAATTCCACCACCTAGGAATTCAACTGTTGAAGGTGGGGAAGTGGTTGAATGGATTCTATATGTATCATTTCTCTTTCAGAGAAAGGGGTTGGAATTTTATGGAGGAGGCTTGTATGTTTATGTTCTCTTTAGCTAATACAGGAGCAGTTCCAACCATTTTCAGGAACTCTAGTTCAGTGAGTCTATGGTGTTTTTTACTCTTTATATCAGTTTCTAATGGATAAATAATCTTTCTTCACATGATTTGTCTTCTTTATATGAATTTCCTTGCAATTATATAGACATGATTCTTGATTCCAAGCTCTGTTTATGTGGAATTCATAGTTGTGTTTATTTTCTTATAAAACTAATGAATTCATACTTTCATATACTCATTAGTCTCTTCAAAACTCTCTAATCTATGCTACATTGACAACATTTCAAGTATACCATATCCCACTGATGCCTAGCTCCTTTCTATACGTGTCTCTGCATTCCTAGAGCCTAGACCTAATCACTTGCTCTAAACACTAGTCCAGGAAACCTTAAAATCCTAAATTCACAAATACACAAACAATCATGCATATCTAACCTAAAAAAATTGTTCTTTAAGGCTATTCATTGATAAATACTGCAAGAGATCTCTCTGTTGGAAATAATACTGAGAGGGGGGGGTGAATCAGTATTAGCAAATCAATATAACTTTTTCATTTCATACTCTGATTCATATACGCTACTTCAGTTAAGGGAACCCGCGTGTACATGCAACTGTGTTTAATGCAACTAGCGTATATCTAGTAAACTTATGATTTAGTTAATCCTTCATATGTTGATCTTTAATTAGTGCATCAGAACTTTATTAACCATATAAACAGTAAATAGGTGCAGTAAAACAGAACAGATCATCACACATAAGAAACACACATGAACACCATGATGTAAGGTGAAAATCCAATGCAGGACAAAAACCACCTACTGTCATCTTCCTTTAATATAAGAAAAACATTTTTACAATCTTATACTGGTGTAGACTCATACCGGTATGTAGACACCCACCTACAGAAGGCTACAACCTTCTCTCGTTCTCCAGCTTCTACTGGAAGGGAGCTACAACCCCCTGGCTCTTGTACTGGCCGATATATTTACTAGTACATAGGCACCAGCCTACAGAATACTACAAACCTCTCTCATTTTCTAGCTGCTACTGGAAGGGAGCTCCAATTCCTTGGCTCTTGTACTAGCCGATATGTTTACCAGTACGTAGGCGTCGGCCTACTAAAGGCTCCAACCTTCACTTTTCCTCCAGGGACCATGTTTCATAAATTTTCAGACTGGATACTCCTAGATCACAACACCATAATATGAAGGCCACGTTTCATCCAATTTTCATACTGGAGCCATCAACAACATTTAAGATCAAAATTAATGACCACTGCAATACAACCATTAACTACACCTGCATCATCAATCTTTGAATCACCCAACACTGAATCACTAAAACCCTATCATCAAAACACAGTCACCAAAACACAGAGCAGAACACAGAACTCTGCAACAACCATCAGAACCATCTGCAAATTCAAATATCATATTTCATTATGTATACGCTACTCTGATGAACCCAAACAGTGTGTATACGTGCTTTTACCAAAGTGAACCCACGTACAGATCTGCAAATACTAACTTATAACTTTGCAGCTATTCCAAACATCAATCATACCCAGATCATAACATTTATGGAATAAACATGCATCAATAATTCAGATCTAGTCTATCCATGATTAGACCACATAATGATAAAACATTCCAAGCCTTAAGATCCTGATCCATCTTTCATCATCATCCACATGGGTGCATCCTTGGTTTAGATCAAGAAAAGCATCACAAACCCATAACCAGCATACTGGATCTCATACTTCATCAGATATTCAATCCTTGCACATCTTGCACCCTTTGGCCTAATGATCTTCTCCTGCTTATATAGGTTTAGGCCTCTCTCAATACCATGGTCCAAAATCATGTAGGACCAATACCTTGGACCCAATACCTGGAGTCAATACCTCGGACCCAATACCATGGACCAATACCATGGACCAAATACCATGGACCAAAACTTAGTTTTCCAACATGTACGTGCCTTTTCTTCTGTGAAACTACATGTGTATGTTATACGCTTCTTTTGGTCTATTAACCCGTGTGTATACGCTGCTTTGACAAGGTGAACCTGCGTATACCTCTCTCTGATCATTAATTATTTGCTCTTGATCTACTGCACTATGATATGTCATCTCAGTGAGTTTCCATTAAGGACAACACCTGTATCATACCTGTATCATAATGCCAACAATATCCCCCTTTGGACTTGATGGCAACAACCATTCCAAGTCACTCTCCCCCTTTGACATCAAGGGAAAAGGGTAGACCATGATATTCTCTCCCTTGATATACATTATGTTGTCCATACTTCCCCTGAGTACATGCTAAAATCTCTTATTGAACTCCCCCTTTGTACATGCCAAGATGTACCAATCCGTCCATGCTCCCCCTGAGCACATGCAGAGTCTGCAAAAATATTTTTCAAAAGAATAACATGACTCTACAACTCAACTAAGTGAGTATGACCTTCCTATCACCAATGACTCATACATACATCAATCTCCCAACCAAGTGGGGATACACCATTTTTGACTCATCCACCCAACCAAGTGGGGATATACCAAGTGTTTATACATGACTGAAATAGACATTATTACATCATCCTCCCATGCATAGTGAGGGTACAAATTAGGTCTTTGCATGACCTTTACATCAAATGATATACATGACTTTTATAACAAAGACCAGCAATCTAAACAAGACCATGATAGTCATCAGCAACTATCATACACCATATATGATCTGCACCATAAGCATCTGTCAGCAACATCTAGACCTGTAACCTGCAATACCATTCTTTTGACCAACCAACAATAAGTAGCAAGACTATCACATAAGCATCATCACCAAATATTTCTAACCATAATGTCAACAATGCATTTTGAAACATATGCTCCCCCTGAACCTGTGCCATACCATCATCAAACAAAGCAGATAAGAGCCATATCCGAATTCTGTATTGTAATTTTTCTTCAAAAAACCATATACACGGTTGTGCAGCGTTTAACTCGTGTATACACGCGACTTGTCTTCATGAAATCTGCGTATGAGATTTAGAGTACTGAAGTTTCACACTTCCAGCACCCTTTGAGTCTGTCATGTCTATATACTCTGCTATGCCACATCTTTCTGACTGTACTTCCTTCTTCTTCCATATCTTTGACTGTGATGATGTTTTCTCCTTTTGGCATGGTGCCCATACTTTGTTCCTGCATTTCTTTGCTATATGTCCAAACTTGTTACATGTATAACATCTTACATGTTTCACATTCCTTCAGTAGTAGTCAATGGCTTTGTGACCAAACATAGTGTAAGAAAAGCAATATCCCTTAAAGTACCTGGAACGTGATGATATTTCTGTGTGATGGTCTTGCATCATTCTACTTCTGCATCTCGCTACAACATGTCCAAGATTATGACATACATAACACTCAACATTATTCATCTGAGAAAATAACTGACTATCACTTCCATAGTTTGGAGTAAAATATTTTCTTTGATGGATTTCTTTCCTTGGTTGTTGATGTGGTTGACCTCTTATCTCCTTGTTGAGCATTTCAGGTTTTGCATTAGAGTTCCTTGCCTCACCCTGAGAGCTAGATTCACCTTCAATAGATTCATGAAAACCAAGACCAGTTTTGATAGCAGGGGATCTTTGACTACTAAGAATATCATCCAAAATCTTAGTACTATCTTGAAATCGTAACAGTTTATCCTTTTCTTCTAATTTACCTTTTAAGATATTTACCTCAATTTGATGTTGCTCTTCCTTTTCCAGATGTTGTTTCTTCAGGATTTTTGCAGCCTTTCTTCCTTCTTCCACTTGTTACCTTAATTTGAGAATCTCATTTTCTTGTTCTTTATTTGCTTGAGGTATTTCTTCATTTTGCTTATTTTTCAATGATATCACTTCATCTTGCAGCATTTGACGTACTTTGAAGGCACACTCCAACTGAGCTTTTAATTTGGATACTTCTTCTTGCAGGGCACTCTCTCTTTTGTTAAATAGATCTTGTTGATATGATGCTACATTTGCTTGTTTATCTTCAATCTGAGGTGATTCAGAATCTGAATACTTACTTCCACTTAACAGCAAGCTGAAGTTGTTCTTTTGGGCTGTCTTCTTCTTCTAACATGATTTCTTTACCATTGTTCTATGGATCTCCTTCAAGCAATCAAGCTTCTACCAAAGGACTTGCTATAATACCAATTGTTGGAAATAATACTGAGAGGGGGGGGGGTGAATCAGTATTAGAAAATCAATATAACTTTTTCATTTCATACTCTGATTCATATATGCTACTTTAGTTAAGGGAACCCGCGTGTACATGCAACTGTGTTTAATGCAACTAGCGTATATCCAGTAAACTTATGATTCAGTTAATCCTTCATATGTTGATCTTTAATTAGTGCATCAGAACTTTATTAACCATATAAATAATAAACAGGTGCAGTAAAACAGAACATATCATCACACATAAGAAACACACATGAACACCATGATGTAAGGTGGAAACCCAATGCGGGACAAAAACCACCTGTTGTTGTCTTCCTTTAATATAAGAAAAACATGTTTACAATCTTGTACTGGTGCAAAATCATACCAGTATGCAGGAACCCACCTGCAAAAGGCTACAACCTTCTCTCGTTCTCCAGCTACTACTGGAAGGGAGATACAACCCCCTGGCTCTTGTACTAGCCGATATATTTACTAGTACGTAGGTGCCGGCCTACAGAAGGCTACAACCCTCTCTCATTTTCTAGCTGCTACTAGAAGGGAGCTCCAACCCCCTAGCTCTTGTACTGGCTGATATGTTTACCAGTACGTAGGCGCTGACCTACTGAAGGCTCCAACCTTCACTTTTCCTATAGGGACCACGTTTCATAAATTTTCAGACTGGATACTTCTGGATCACAACACCATAATTTGAAGGCCACATTTCATCCAATTTTCATACTGGACCCATCAACAAAATTGAAGCTCAAAATCAATCACCACTGTAATACAACCATTAACTACACCTGCATCATCAATCTCTGAATCACCCAACATTGAATCACTAAAACCTTGTCATCAAAACACAATCATCAAAACACAGAGCAGAACACCAAACTCTGCAACAACCATCAGAACCATCTGCAAATTCAGATATCATCTTTCATTATGTATACGCTACTCTAATGAACCCAAACAGCATGTATACATGCTTTTACCAAAGTAAACCCACGTACAGATCTGTAAATACTAACTTATAACTTTGCAGCTATTCCAGACATCAATCATACCCAGATCATAACATTTATAGAATAAACATGCGTCAATAATTCAGATCTAGTCTATCCATGATCAGACCACATAATGATAAAACATTCCAAGCCTTAAGATCCCGATCCATCGTTCATCATCATCCACATGGGTGCATCCTTGGTTCAGATCAAGCAAAGCATCACAAACCCATAACCAGCATACTGGATCTCATACTTCATCAGATATTCAATCCTTGCACATCTTGCACCCCTTGGCCTAATGATCTTCTCCTCCTTATATAGGTTTAGGCCTCTCTCAATACCATGGTCCAAAACCACGTAGGACCAATACCTTGGACCCAACACCTAGGGTCAATACCTTGGACCAAATACCATGGACCAATACCATGGATCAAAATGCCATGGACCAAATACCACAGACCAAAACTTAGTTTTCCAAAATGTACGCGCCTTTTCTTCTATGAAACTGCGTGTGTATGTTATACGCTTCTTTTGGTATGTTAACCCGCGTGTATACGCTGATTTGACAAGGTGAAGCTGCATATACCTCTCTCTGATCATCAATTCTTTTCTCTTGACCTGTTGCACTATCATCTGTCATCTGAGTGAGTTGCCATCAAGGACAACACCTGTATCATACCTATATCATAATGCCAACACTCTCTCTGGTTCAGTAGAGCTAGCTACTAAGCTGAAAGTGATTTGAGGTTACCTCTTCCAATCTCCTCCTCAGCCTAGGAAATTGTAAAGGATAACATTTTTGGCATCGTTGCCAGGGAAACGAGAGATCATATCTTCCTTGGGAAAGAACGACAAAGATCAGATCTGATTGCTGATGGTGAACAGTGATCAGACACATATGAAGGTTGAACCTTTCACCTGGCGACTCCCATTTGATCTGAAGACTCCACTGGTAGCAGGATCCAGAAATCGAAATGAGTTCTCAATCCAGAAGGTATGCTCCTATGCATTGAGATCATCTTCCAGGATTTCCAAATCGTATGCCTCAGGTAGATTGGAAAACATACTTGCCAAAATTTAGAGATGGAAAAGGTGATGATGCTACACTTCATTTAATAAGATTTCATATGCATGTGCGTAAGCTGAGGATTAATTTTCATGAAGATTGTTTAATGAAGATGTTCATGGTCACATTAGAAGAAAGAGCATGGTCTTGGTATGAAAACTTGCCTCCTGCTTGTATATATTCTCTAAAGGATTTTCATTCAATTTTCTTTCAACATTATCAAAGCTGCAATTTTTCCTTATCAATGATGGATAGATGTTGTGAGATTTCTGAAAATTTCATTAAATTTCTTGAAAATTCATATGGGGATGAAGAATGTATGGAAGAAGATATATTAGAAGCCCTTTATGATTTTTCCTCCCAACAAGAATCAACAACTTCCTCCTTGGATGAAACAGACTGGGATCAAAATAGAGAAAGGCCTACTCTTGATCTTGAAAATGAAAATCACCAAGCCAATGTTGATTTCTATAAAACTCAGTGTTCTCCTCTGTCTAAATATGAAATAGATCAGCTCTTGAAAAACCATGTTACAGCCCAAGTTAAGGCAGGTTTGCAGTGCTCACAGACTCAAGAATGTGTAAGAGAAATTTCTTCCATTATTGAAAATGAAAATCTAGGTCTAAATGATGACAATCATGAGACTGATGAAACTATACAAGAAGTTGTTGTGAGTAAGCCAATTTGTGATGTAGATTTCCTGCAAGGAGATCAGCTAAGAGGGATTGTTTTCTTTCATGAAGAGGATATGGCTACATGTTTAATAATCTTGGAGAATGTGTTATGTTCAAAGATGATTTAGACTATGAATTGGAAGAATATGAGTCTGAGATAGATAATATGCTAGAGATAGAATCAGAGTTGCTCATGCTTGAAGAATTTGTATCCAACACTCAGGTAGCAGAAACTCATACTTCCCTATGCCTTCCTATGGATCAATAACCAAGTATTATTTCAGATCAAAATGAAAGGAGTACTTGTATCTTTGTTGGATTTCAAGACAAGGTAACATTTCATATTTTTAAGGATCCTTACACTGACTTGCTACAGTCGACAGGGAAGATGGACTTTATTGTATTAATGGATCATGTGCACATCTTCAGTGGACACTCGGAGTTTCCTAGCTTTTTTTTTTTTTTCTGCCTGCTCAAGGAAAATACGAGTAGAATTAAAATAAGTAGCCATTTGCTGGATTGGTTACACTTGAGGGATCATTACACATGATTGTATATATATCTTCAGCAGCTAGGTGGTTATCATACAGAATTGAAGCTCGAGGTGAAGGCCCTAAGATCCTGACAGTCTGCTGCCATAATTAAGTTTAGTCAGTATGTTTTTTTTATAGTCAAGTCAATCAGTTAGTCAGTCAGTTTTATGTTTGAGTTTAGTCTTTTCATCTTAACTCCATTCCCAATGAACAAGGCTACTAGGTCTATGGTGTTCTTGACACCTCCAAGGAGCTTCTATCCCCAACTAGATCCAATGTTAGTGTCAGTCAGTTCATCTTATCACCAATGATCAAATATGCTCTTACAAGGTGTTGTTAGGGTGTCAAGTCAAATTTTTGTCATTTTAGTGAGTCTTCAAATAAAAATTTGGTCACTGGCGGTTTTGTCTAGGTCACTATTTCTCCCTTCACTTACTCATGGTCTTCATCACTCATCATGGTTATTGTCTTCTTTGAGATACCATATCTTCATTTAAGTGTCTTGGGTCATGAAATGGTTAAATTCCTCATTTTAGGTCATGGTCTAGGGTTTCACTCCATGTGTCATCATGATACCATATGTCAAAACAAAAACATGTCCATCATGTGATTCAGTGGGTAAAGGGAGTTAGCAGCTTAGGGAAAGAAAAATAAAGGTAAAGGTAATATTTTATTTCAAATAAGACAATGTTGCAGTATACTACCTTGCCTCTCATCATTTCTCATAGGGACATGTTTGCTTCAAAATATGTTTCTAACCAAATGGAGAATAATTTTACAGAAGTGAAAGGGGTTTTTGTCCATTATAGTCCAAGGAACAAAAACCTCTTCAGTTTATGCACAAGTATTATGATTTGAGAGAAATTTCAAAACTACACTTGCAACGGGAGAGTTGTTACAATTCTGGAAAGCTTGACTTCAAGATAGTTTTTCAGGGATTTGGAGTTGGTGTTGGTAGTGCTTAAGGACTCTATTATGTATCAGGCATTGTAAGATTTCGAATGGTGCCTTCAGATTGTGATTTGGATTAGTGGAAGGCATCCAAAAGTTCTCTACAAGTTGGCATTGCGCTTTTGTCAGAGACACCCTAGGTTTTTGGAGCAACTTTGGGAAAATAAAATTTTCTTCCTAATGGAGTGTCCACATTACATTCTTTAGGTGTCCATCTTGTAGCAGACTTCAAGAGCTTTCTAACGAGCTATCAAGTTTTCAATTTGGAGTAGTTTAAGGCCTCCAAAAGTGGTTTTCAAGTCGGCGACACTCTTCTATGAACTGTGTTGCGCTTCTGTGAACTGTGTTGCGCTTGTGCTAGAGTAGCCCAAAAATCATCCAAACTCCCCCAATTTTTTATTTTGAAGCTTTCAAACCTATTTCTTGATTTTCTAAGCTTGTTCACAAGTAAGTATGAGTCTTTTTCTCACCTTTTTCCTTTGGCAAGATGAATGCAAATGCATGTTCTCTTCATCTAGGGTTTAGGTGAAATTTTCATGTAGAAAGCACTAATGTAACTGATGGTTTAGTTAGTTTTGATATTGAAAAAATGTAAATCTTCCACCTCACACCTTTGTACATGTTTAAAACACCCTTTGATTCACTAAATGATCCAGGTGGATATTGGTGGCCACCCGCCAATTCCACTTGGACCCCCACCATTGCTTCTTTCAGTTTTTCAATTTCCTTAATTGTAGCACAATTTACTATTTTTAGCAGTTTTTTGGGTCCTAAACTTCCGGAGCCGTTTTGAGGCCCTAAACGACGTTTTTTTGGAAATCTATCGCCAACGATTTACTGTCTAAAATCATATTTTTCGTCGTAGTCCTCAGAGAGATCTTTCCAACGGGTTATCATGCACGTCAAACAGAGATAATATGACCAAGTCACGACCCCGGGAAGTTGGCTGTCCAACTCACCCCAACGGGGCCCATAAACTCTTGGTGTTACATCTCCTCGGGTTAGGGTTGTGGTCGTTTAGGATTTGCTCTTATTGTTCAATAATAAAAAGGTCCTTGAGCCTCATTTTAAGGCAGTTCAGAGGCATGTAGCTGCCACATCTCTTCTCAGAGATAAGCTACCATCGCCCTAGCTAGTTTATTTCCATTTCTGTTTGTAAGAATATTTGAGTACATTAATGAAGTGAAGTATTATTTCTGTTGCATATCTGTGTTTATGGTTATCTCTGTAATTTGTTGTGTTCTTGTTTAAATCCAGATTAGTGGTATCAGAGCGGTCTGCTTTTCTTTTCTCTGTTTTTCTTTGCATATCCCCAATGAGGTCAGGATATAAGGAGTTAGGGCTTGAACTGATCGAACCTTTGCAAGACCAACCTCACAAATCCCAACGGCCTCCCATGGCAGATGAAAAGAATGATGTGGGGGAAGGAGATCCTATCAAACTCTTGCTCGAAGAAGCACTTGAGTGACAAAGGAACGCGATGATGGACAACTTTGCCCAGATCCTTCAGCGGCTACCAAGGGGTGATGCATCGGCTTCCAACAGCTACTCTAAAAATGCCACACCATTTAAAGTAAAAGTTAACTTTTAAATCCCCATACTCGAGGTTCAGATAGACGCAGATGCCATCAATAAATGGTTAAGTCTGCTAGAGGGTTATTTTTTTGTTCATGATTTTTCCAGTCGGGAAAAGATTATTTTTGCTCTTCTCAAAGCAGCCCCCCACGTCAAGGACTGGTGGGAAACCTATTGTGAGCAGAAGGATGAAAGTACAGGCTCACTATTTTCAGCCGCACCCACTTGGAATTCATTCCGGGATGCCATCAAGGAGCAGTACTACCTTGTCGGAAGCTATGAGGATCAATACATAAAGTGGACCACGCTGCGGCAGGGAAGGGACCAAGACATGCCAAAGTTTACTAATATTTTCCATACCCTTCGCACAAAGTTGGGTATTAAGGATTCGGAGCAGCAATTGATACTCAAATACTGTGGCTGCCTTCACAAGTACATTTAGGAAGAAATAGAATTCCTGAACATCTCCTCTCTCAGCACGACATACCGATATGCCATCAAGGTCAAGAAAAAGTTTAAACAGAAGAAGCGAGACTTTGGCTTTGCGAATCCGAAGCAAGGGAAATGTGCCCCCAAACCGTAGAAAAAAGGACAAAGCTAAGGCAGGGTGGCCCAAGAAAACCCGCCAAAGCTGCAAGCAAAGAACAGTGCCGCGAAGCGAAAAAGGGCACGAGAAAGTGGTGTGAGTTCCATAAGTGCTCCACTCACAACACAAGTGAGTGTCATGCCAAGCAGTCACTGGTGTTCGAGCTAAAGGTTTTAGAATCAGATGCATGTTCCGACTCTGAGTCAGAGCCCAAAATGGGGAATGACAAAGGGAAGCAGATTATCCATGTAGAGCCCAATGCCACCGTTGCCACCATGAAGATCCGAAAGGAGGAACCCGAAGATCTAGAGGAGGAGGAGCGTCTCTTCCACTCCCAGATGTGGGCAAAGGGCTCCCCACTACAGTACATTGTCAACAACGAGAGCCAAAAGAACCTCATTTCGGCAGAGGTCATGAAGCAGCTGGGCTTACTGACCACAGCACATCCACAACCGTACACCATCGGGTGGCTTCACCAAGGACGGGATCTTCGTGTGAGCCAGAAGTGTCGCCTTCCATACAACATCAAGCCCTTCACTGATGAGGTATTGTGTGACATTGCTCCCCTTGAATTTTGTGATGTATTATTAGGACAACCATACTTGTGGAAGCGACATGTTGTGTATGAATCAAGGCCTCGTCTTGTTATTGTTACTTTGGGAAATAAGTTGTACAGGATACCGGAGTTAGCACCGCCTATTGCCATCTCTTTGGTTACTGTAAAACAATGTAGTAAGCTCATTTCCAAAACCAGGAAATTTGTTTTCCTGATGATACGCCCTCAAGGAAAGAAGAACATGATGGTCACTACCTCGAGACAGGGACCCTCTGCACGATAACTACATATGGACAAGGTCATGGAAGAATACGAGGACATATTCACCTTCCCCGTAAGGGTACCTCTACATTGCCAGGTCAAGCACTCCATCGATCTAACCCCAGGTGTGCCGTTGCCCAATGGACCAATCTATCAGTGCTCTGTTCTGGCGAACAATGAAATCAAGAGGCAGATTCAGGAGCTGCTGCAGAAAGGTCACATCCGTCCGAGTTCATCACCCTGTGGGAGTCCGATCGTGTTGGTACAGAAGAAGGATGGGACTTGGAGACTCTGTATTGAATATCAAGCGTTGAACAAGATCACTATCCGTAATAGGTACCCGATCCACGGATTGATGACCTCCTGGACCAACTAAAGGGGGGAAAATATTTCAGAAGATCGATTTGAAGTCAGGATATCACCAGGTACCAATCGAACCCTCTGATCTGTGGAAGATTGCCTTCAAAGCCAAAGCCAAGGAGGGTCTTTTTGAATGGTTGGTTATGCCTTTCGGATTGACGAATGCTCCTGCAACCTTCATGAGGCTAATGGATGACATCTTGCAACCATTCACCAACTCATTTGTAGTGGTATACTTGGATGACATCCTGATCTTCAGCTAGAGTTGGGAAGAGCACCTCCACCACATCTCACAGGTTCTCCAAACACTGTGGCAACAAAATTTATGTGCCAATTTGGAGAAATGCACTTTTGGCATGACCCAGGTTCAGTATCTAGGATACATTATTGATGAACAAGGGGTGCATGTCGATGCAACCAAGATCCAAGTCATTCGGGATTGGCCATCTCCAACCACTCTGACAGAGCTCCACAGAGTTCTAGATCGGGCTGCTGGGCATTTCGAGGTCGAGAAAATGGTGGCAGTACTGTAGAAATATTTCTATTGGTCGAATCTTCGACAGGATGTCGAGAAGTACATCAGATCATGCACTTCCTGCGCCATTTCCAAACCGACCATCAAGAAGCAAGGCCTCTATACCCTGTTGCCTACCCCTAGCCGACCTTGGGAATCCATCTCCATGGATTACATGTCAGTCTTTCCTTCCACTAAGCATGGAAATGATTGTGTTTTTGTGGTCTTCGACAGGTTCTCGAAGATGGCCATTATGGCGGCCTACAAGAAGAATATCATAGCAGATGCCACTGTTAAACTCTTCTTTGAACGAGTGTGGGTACACTTTTGGGATCCCACAGTCTATCATCTTAGATTGGGACAGCAGGTTCCTCAGTTCATTTTGGTTCAGTCTCTGGTGGATGTTGGACACCAAACTCACTAAGTCCACAACCTTCCATCCTCAAACTGATGGCCAAACAGAGGTTGTCAACAGGATGATCGTACACATTCTACACATGTACAACTCAAAGCATCCACGCACATGGGACAAGAGCCTCCCCTATGTTCATCACATCTACAACCGGGCTCTCCATAACTCGACTGGCCACAGCCCTTTTTAGGTGGGCTTGGGATTCCAACCACTATGTCCCATTGATGTGGCCATGCCATTTGCAGCTACTCACGCAGATTCGGCTCATGTCCAATCTGAAACAGATAAGTCAAATAGCTTCATTAAGCACATCCAACATATTCGCCAATAGGTCCATGACATTCTGGAGAAATAAAATGCCAAGTACAAGCAGCGACATGATCAACATCGGGTGCCACACAAGTTTTAGGTGGGCGACAAAGTCTGGTTGCATTTGCAAAAGGAACACCTTACCGGAGCCTATCAGCAACTCAACCAGTCCGATATGGTTCTTACACCATTACCAAGGCTATGGGAGAAAATGCATTTGATCTCAGCATTCCCCCATTCCTTGGCCTGCACCCAGTGTTCAATGTAGACCGCCTTCGGCCATACTTTCCACCATTACTAGACACATCCGACATTGCAGAACAACTCACACCCACAGAGTTGAATCCAGATTGCATGGAACAAGCTGAAACTGATCGAATCATGGACACACAGATCAAGCACACTCACCAGCATAATATCCAACTGTATCGAGTTGTCAAAGCATGCCAACTCCTTCACCAGGGCAAGTGGCTCACCAGGGACCAAGTTCAGCAAAAGTTTCCTCATCTCATGGAGGAACTCAATGCAATGGGGACTATTGCTTCCTAGGGGGGGGGGGGAATGATCCAGGTGGATATTGGTGGCCACCCGCCAATTCCACTTGGACCCCCACCATTTCTTCTTTTAGTTTTTCAGTTTCCTTAATTTTAGCATAGTTTACTATTTTTAGCAGTTTTTCGAGTCCTAAACTTCTGGAGCCATTTTGAGGCCCTAAACGACATTTTTTTGGAAATATACCGCTAGCGATTTTTTGTCTAAAATCGTCTTTTTTGTCGTAGTCCTCGGAGATATCTTTCCAACGGGTTATCATGCACGTCAAATGGAGATAATATGACCAAGTCACGACCCCGGGAAGTTGGTTGTCCAACTCACCCCAACAGGGCCCATAAACTCTTGGTGTTACATCTCCTCAGGTTAGGGTTTTGGCTGTTTAGGGTTTGCTCTTATTTTTTGATAATAAAATTCCCTTGAGCCTCATTGTAAGGTAGTTCAGAGGCATGTATCCACCACATCTCTTCTTAGAGATAAACTACCATCACCCTACCTAGTTTATTTCTGTTTCTGTTTGTAAGCATATTTGAGTATTTTACATTAATGAAGTGAAGTATTATTTCCACTGCATCTCTATGTTTATGGTTATGTCTGTAATTTGTTGCATTCCTGTTTAAATCCGGATCACTAAATAACTTATCAATCATCAGATTTACTCACCCTTACCTAAACCCTAGCTCATACCTAACATTTTGAGCAGATTTCCTAGCAGCTCTATTTTTCAATTTCTCCTAATCATTTATTTCTCTCATTTCACTCCATTTAAGATCCATAAGTTTTCTACCACCCCTATCCATCTCCTAAAATTCCCCTATCATCATCTCCTTTCCCTAACTCCCTCATTTCATCATCTCCTTCCTTAAGCAAGAAAATAGTCAGCTTAAGACTAAACAGTTAATCATGGAGAAAGAGCAGTCCAAGATGCTACATCAAGGAGGAAAAGGTAAAGTAGTGTTGGAGCCTGGTGAACATGATGAACAGAAAAAGTAGGTTGAAAATAAAAAGCCAAAGATAAAGGGTCTCAAAAGGCATTGAAGAAAGAAAAAGAACAAAACCTACTGAATGCAGACTTGGACATTGAAGATAGAATTGCTTTGGAAATCAGTGAAGACAGGGAGTTTTGGCTTGACAAGATCAATTTCCACCTTTATAAGCTCCTTGAAAAGGTTAACAGGGATAACAAGTTGCAAAGGAAGATGGCCATCCATTATTACACAAGGAATCAGGTTTCCAAGGTCAGAATTAAGCAATTGAAGGCCAAACTCAAAGAAAACCCTAAAAAGTAAAAATGAGAAGGAAAACTTGGAGATGCTTGCTGAGGCATCCATGAGAGCTTAATATACCTTATATTTCACTTCTAGACCAATTTCAGGATTTTTCTAAAAAATTTTGGATTTTGGTGAATATTGGTGCAAAACTCAAAAATTGAGCTAGTCACAAAAGAGCAGCGCCTTGGCACTGTGCTTTTTCCTCATGGCTCCAAATGACAAGTGGATTACATTTTTGGAAAGCTAATGGCCTCCTCTCAAAACCCATTTCATCATATTTCTCATAGAGGACCCAAATTTTGAGAAAAAGAGGAAAAAGGGGTCAAAAATCAACATTCTGCCCCTCTTTTTGACAAGTGTTACGCTTCTAGAGCAACCTTGGGAGAATGGTTGTTTGAAGGCCTTCCCATGTGTCATTTTCAAAAATTCAAAGTGGTATGGAAACTAGACTTGAAAATATAGTTGACTATTCTTTCCAATATTCATTTTGACCTCAGGAAGGCACCTTAAAGTGGGATCAAAGTCAGAGTCGCGCTTCTGCAATTTCCTGTGTTTTTTATTTAAAATTTCACTATGTAAATTTCTCAGTTTTCAATTTGAGTTGGTCAAAGTAAAAACTCATGATGTAATTAAACTTGGTTAGAGGTTAGATGATGTAATGATGAATAAATTCACATGATAAGTTGTTTTTTATGTTTAATATGCCTCATTAAGGAAACAAAATCCAAAACAAAGTCTCCAAGATGTGTTTGTGTTTAACCTTCTCACTCTCACGTGTTAGTTGAGAGAATCTTGGAATCAATTCCAACACCTAGGAATTCGAATCCTGAAGGTGGGGAAGTGTTCTATTGGAGTCTATTAGTATTATTTATCATTTAGAGAGGGGTTGGACTTTTGTGGAGGAGACTTGTATATTTATGTTCTCTTCAGCTAATACAGGGGCAGTTGCAGCTATTTTTCAGGAACTCTAGTTTAGTGAGTCTATGGTGTTTGTTTACTCTTTCTATCAGTTTCTAATGGATAAATCATATTTATTCACATGATTTGTCTTCTTTCTATGAATTGTCTTGCAGTTATATAGACATGATTCTTGATTTCAAGCTCTGTTTATGTGGAATTCATAGTTGTGTTTATTTTCTTCTAAATCTAATGAATTCATACTTTCACATGCTCATTAATCTCTTTAAAACTCTTTAATCTATGATACATTGACAACATTTCAAGTATACCATAGCCCACTGATACCTAGCTCCTTTCTATACTTGTCTCTGCATTCCTGGAGCCTAGACCTAATCACTTGCTCTAAACCCTAGTCCAGCAAACCTTAAAATCCTAAATTCACAAATACACAAACAAACATGCATATCTAGCCTAAAAACTTTGTTCTTTAAAGCTATTCATTGATAAATATTGTGAGAGATCCCTCTTTGGTTCAGTAGGGCTAGCTACTGAGTTGAAAGTGGTTCGAGGTTACCTCTTTCGATCTCCTCCTCAGCCTAGGAAATTGTAGAGGATAATATATTGCATACCTGTACCTACCTAATGGTTGTTGGAGAGACATGCATGTTGCTATTGAGTTGATGTTGTTGTGTTTCTCATGACTCAGGTACATCTTCTTGACTTCCTTTTACTTTTTTTGTTGAACTTATTTTGTTGATGGGTTGTCTTCGTGTTGATGTGCAAGTGTTGGCTTCCTCTGTTGCTGTTGAGCTCTGGAGGAGTTTCCTTTTGCCTATACTCATGCTTCTTCTCTCTCAATCATTGTGCTGAAGGTTAGGTCTGGAGTTGTCAATTTTTTGTTTTTTCATAATAGGCTGCTACAGGATTTCCTACAGGAAAACTACACGATGTCCTATAACTGCCTTTTTCTTGAATTTTTTTTCCCTCTTCTCTGAGGGTGAACAGGTATTGGAATGAGTGGATGGTGTGGTCATGGAGTGGTAGGTGAGGTGGGCAGCTGGTATGCCCCCTCTGATGTTCTTTTCTCCTCTCTTTTTTTTCAATTTTTTTCAAAGGAAACTAGGACAACCTCTTGTAGCAGACTTGTTTTGTCCATATCTCCCAAACGGTAGAATGGGTTGACCTGAAACTTTATGATCATGTTTCCATCATCATTATCCACCTACCCATAAAAAAATCTTGACCAATGGATGCACGAATCTCGAGAAAAATAAAAATGGCTAAAGGTGATGGAGGCCAATTTCTTGGAAACCGTGCACTAGAATTTGCTAAAATCTCTCGAGCATGTTGCCATCATCCATATGCATCTTCCACTGAAACATCTTGGCATATGGAGGCATGGTTTGCAAGATATGGAAAAAATAATTTTCTGCTCTATCTATTTCTATTTCCTATAGTAAAACAAAGCATTCCTGTAGTTTTTTAAGACATCAAGCAAACTGAATGGAAAAAGCTTGAGAATGATGGGTGGGTAGTGGAAATAGATGAGGGTGATGGATTGGCATGGCCTTGGCCTTGTTGGAGCATTTGAGAAAAGGAGGAGAATGTCAAAATTTGACTTTTTTTCACTAGGCTTGACCAATTTTTCCTTTTGGTACCAACTTGTTTTTGTTGCTTGCACATGTTGGAGAGTACATGCATTCATCAAAGAGATACATGGAGAGAATATTTTTTATTCTTTCCTTTTTCTTATTCTAGGCCTACTAGCCACCTTAAGGAGGTTTTCAACTAGTAGGTCTTCCTAGGCGCCTCAAAGGAGGTTTTCACCTAGGATATTTTCTTTTTCTCTTTTTTTCTTTTTTCCAAACTCATTGACCACCTCATGGAGGTTTTCAATCAACGAGCCAATCTGAGGCACCTCAAAGGAGGTTTTCACCAAAGATTTCTAATTTTTCTCTTATTTTTATTTTTTTTTACCCTACTCTACTTGAAAAACAAAATCACTTTCAAGTATAAAAATACTTCCAATGGAGCCATGTGCACATCAAGATGACAGACAAATTGATGTGTAGGCTTGCAATATATGATTTGACATGTACCTAGATTTCAGAGACCAAATGATTTGACTTTGAAAGGATCAAGCATAGTTGAAGAAGAGAGTGATGCTCCATCTTGTTGATTTTCTGGAACCAACCCTCAATATAAATTTTATGCCCTTGGCTTTCTTTCTTATCTAGATCATTCTTCATGTCTTCTTCTACCATGGACTTCAAATCTTCCTCTTTTTGCTGATTGTTCTCTTGAATACATGGAGGATTTTATGGTAACCATGAGAAAGATTTCTCAATCTCTAATTTTGTTGTCTGCTCTTCATCAAATGCATCACATGATCCTTTCATATTCGCATTTGAATCTTCTTCTTCTGGATGTGGTCCTTCAATGATATCAAGAGAATCTCTTTTTTGCAATACTCTTCCTGAGCTATGGTGAATATAATTTAGCTCAAGCGGAGATGTTTGGAAGTGTTGTACCTCAGCATTGTAAGTGGGTTGAGCTACTTCAATGTGTGGGTTTGGAAATGGTGGTATAGGTAGTTGAGTGGGAGTGGATACTTGAGATGGATGTGATTGGGGTTATGGTTGTGGTGGAGGTGATTGGTATGGATAACATGGAGTTGGGTATGGAGGATATTGAGGAAAATATTGAGGATATTGTGGATGGCTCCCGTAATTTCCTTGCAAACCTTGTTTCCAAGATTGGTTTTGGGGTTGAGATGGCCAATGTTTTCAAGGAAAGGGTGTGTTCCAATTACTTTGAAGTGGATATGCATAACCTTGAAATTGTGAATTAGGCTCTTGCATCATACTACATTGAATAGGCTGCCATGGTCCTCTCGGAGCCACATAACATAGTTGCTTTGGCGATTGACTTGCTCCATTGTCCTCTTGGTAAACTTCCTTCAACCTTGGTAATGATGGACAATGTTTAACATCATGTGATTCTGCATGGACAACAAAAATATCATCTTCTTTTTCTTCATCTTGCATTCTTAATATTTCTACTTGTTTGGTTAGATTGCTAAGAATTTATGTTTTAAAATCATCAAACAAATTTCCAAGTTTAGCTTGAATTACCAATCTTGATGTTGATTTACCTACTCTTGCCCTTCCTCTTGATATGTGTTTGCATGTTTCACAAATTTCTTCAAATAATAATTGGTATACATCACCTCTACTCATGATATCAAGGAGATTAATCCATTCATCCCTAATTGTTCTAAGTAAGAGGGTTTTTAGTGTGTCGGATCCTAAATGATGTAGTTTTTCCCTCTTAATATTATACATGAACCTCTCTATTAGATCCTCTAGACTCTCATATTCCTTTTGATTCATTCTAAATATTTCTTCTTTAAGGTCATGATATTTATATTTTTCTAGAAATATCTTTTGCATATCATTCCATGATATTATTGAATTAGTCCCTAAACTCATGAACCATTTAAGAGCTCTATCCTTCAATGTTGTTGGAAACAATCTCAGTTTTTGAGTTTTCAATAAGTAACCATAAGATCTACAAACAATTTCAAATTCAAAGAGAAAGGTTTCTGGATCCTCTAACCTTAGACCATGAAATTTTGGAAGAAAATATGGAGGGATGTTCTTCATGTGCACACTAACATCAGTATCTTGAATGGGGAATCTGAGAGGATCTTCCTCATTGTTATCTTCTCCATCCATTTCTTCTACATTATTTTCCATCTCTTCTTCTTCTACCTGCAAAAGTAGGCTCTTACTACACCATGTGATAAAATGGGGTGGGTGGGTTGGTGTTGGAGAATTTTTTTGTTTTTATGAATGAACGAAAACACTAATGCAGTGCACTTTTCTATTTTTGAAATGAAATATTCCTAATGAAAATCTTTTTTTGTTTTTGCAAAAAGTAAAAAGAAATGAATCAACTAGGAAATAAAACAATGCATACTTTGACACCTCCCCGACAACGGTGCCAAAAAGTGATGAGCCTCGGTATTGCAACAAGAACGCTACAACTCCCAAGGCTACCGACTTTAATTATCAACCTAGGGTTCGTAAAAGCTTAAGAGGCATCGACACTATATGTGCAGCATACAATGTGTCCTTCCTTTGTTGTCATGATGTAATGGAGTGTATGTATTGAAATCAAATCCTAAACTACTTGCAAAAAATGAAATGCTTGAAATGGAAACCTTAACTTATTACAAGAAGTAAAGTACAAGGAAAGAAACCTATTCTAATTGCATAAAGATCATGAACCAAATTTAAAAGAAACATATCTTAATCCTATTTATCAAATATGATGATTTAAACTAATTGAGCATGGAGTTTGATCTAGGGAGTATTAACTGCTATGTGCTTGTGTGAATATAAAAGAACTCTGTTTTTAATCTCTTATTTTATAAATGAAAATGCTAATCTTTCCTTGTTCTTTGGCAAGGGAGACAGGTATGGTGGAAGAGGTTTACAATGATATTGATGACATGTAGTTCAAGTAGAGGCCTAATCCTAGCTACAGTGATGATTTTTCTCAATTCGGGCTCAAAACATGCTGCTACAGGATTTCCTACAGCCTACAGGATCCCCTGTTTTACTACAGGAACAGGATGAAAGCTTAGGAAGTGGTCTAGAGGTGGAATGAAGCTTGGGAAATGTGTATAATGGAATAATAAGGCATGGAGGTGGTGGACACTACCCATAACTCAAGCAAGGTCTTAAAGATGGTTGGATTTGCTCAATGGAAAAGGTAATTTTTGCATATAAAACGAGAATTCGGATTGAGATTTTAGTTGATTTTGGCGACGTGGGTGGATGAGGTTTCAATGAGGTGAATGAGATGATTTATCCTTGCAATGTATAATCTCCTGCACAAACACACATTATTTTTTGTATCTATACACAAATTCATCTATGCATAGGGAAGATTTATTAAATGGAAGAAAACATAATTGTTACCATCTAATGGCTAGGTGCATGAATGGAAGTGCTTGAAATCAATAAAAAAGTGCTTTGAAACTAGTACAAAATCTAAGAGATTAGAAATGACAATTGAAACTTATCCTAATAAACTTAAAGACAATTAACCCATGCTAAAAAATAGCAGAAAATTACTAGTCTAAAATCCAGAAATTCGAGAACTAGCGAGCTAGTAAATCTATAAAATTCATAACATAATAAAGTGCAAATGCAATGGGGTAATTTTTGTTATTAAACATAATGTTTTTATGATCTAATGTAAGTGGAACCAACTTGATTGAAGCTCATTAGCATGCTCTAAAAAATAGCATATATTTATTGTTCTTTGCCACAAAGGAGTTCCAGAAACCTAGATTTGGGAATAAGAAAACTAATCCAAGTAGCTTAATGATTACTATGACCTTCCAAATCTTTTCCAAGGATGAAATGATGCTTTTGATCCTACAAAATAACTTACATTAACCATTTAACCTAATACTACAACAAAAAATCATTAATACTAAACACATAAATAGAAAGAAACAAGAACAAGAGATGCATGTGAATAAGAAGTGACAAGAAGAAAAGAAAATGGTACAAAAGGGCTCTGAGGCTCCTAGGATGGCCAAACCCAAGGAAAACCGGAGACCTGTGGAGGAGAATAAGATTTAGAAGCTGAACATGACACCAATCTTCATTATTTTCATCAATACAATTACATCCCTGCAAGAAAATAAAATGGAGCTGCAAAAATACAAGTTCTCTCCACGGGAAGACTAATAAAAATCTATCCCTAGAGGCAAATTTGACTTGGTATTTATAAAAAATGATTTGTTTTAGTGCATATTATGTTGGAAATGTGTTGTATCAATTGTCATCATTGGCTCATTCATGTGCAATACTCAACTGGACACTAGACAGATTCATTCTTGTAAAAAAATTATAACGACAGTCGCACTCGTGTGGACTACTCCCCTGGGTGTTGTACATGCTATCTATTCACCATAGTGTTTGTGACTGCTACATCTGTGTGGACTACTCCACTAGAAGCTGCGCAGATCTTGTTTTGTTGTGTGTGTCTCTTCCTAAGTTGGGACTACTCCCTCTCGACCTGAAACTCACTTTCACCCTCCCCCTCTGCAGTGAAGGAACTTAGACACAAGTTACACTAAGCACTCACCAGGCACACGTACCTCATTTTTTGAAGACTAAGTATACCACTCTCATGTGTTGACAAGTAAGAGATAACGCACATCTTTAAGATAATGGAAACTAAGCCATCATACCAGATGGGACTCCTACACCAAACGGTGTGAGGTCTAGTTGGGACTTCATACCAGAGAGATCCCCTGAATGTTGGCAGATCCAACACCATCAATAGGATGAGATCCACTATTAGTGGGATAGAGGTTTCATTAAGGAAGGGGAGTTACTCCATGATGGGAGGGATTAGTACTGAATAGGCACTCATTCAAAGATTGTTGGTTGGAATAAATGCTACAAACAATGCTTCTAGACTTTACTTTTTATTTGTACGTACTTCAAGTCATGTTCGCAGGTCATAGCGGAAAACATAGCATACTTATGAGTAGAAATTAATAGTCTTCTTTGCGTATGCATAGAAATTAACTAGAAGATTATGAATATAGCCAAATTAGGGTTTTGTACCATAGGATCTAGAAATTCCACTTTCTCTAGAATGATTTAGATTCTAAATTTGGAGGGGAAGGTTCTTGGGACACATTTGTGGATAGCAAAAGATCCAAACCAATGGTCATTTGCCTAATGCGACAAAATGACATGTAACAGATTGCCCCCTAAAGCACAAAGTTAGAAGAAATATTTTGATGACTGAAGTGCTTTATAATGTGAATGTTTGGGTTAGAGATGACAGTCGATGACCTAAAACAATCAAACAAATGTTACAATGTAATATATAATATCATCGTTAAGGTAGGAACTGCCATACTTAGAAAAATAATTTCCCCAATAACACAATATGGAAATACATCTGAAGATCCATGTCAATAGACGACATAGTATGGATGCATCCATAAATGGATCTATGTTTACAATCATGAATATTTAATAAATCCACGCAGCTTGGATGGATGAAACTAGTTCGAGGGTCTTTACCTCCATCTCTTAATCCATAGAACAAATCTAGCCATGCGAGTGAATATCTCAAAGTCAAACATGGTAGAGACCACTCTATTATTGGTCAATGATGTGAACCATTAACAAGTGTGAGAAAAACCACCAATAACGACAATGGATCTCAAGGTACTTGCAATACAATCTATGAAGTGTGAATAAATTATTTGATGTTGAACACTCATAGAATCATTTGATTGAAGGCCAATCATGAGAACCTATCATCGAAGGTGAGAAACATGCCATTAAGGTGTGCAGGCCTCAAGGTAATAAAGGTTTCTATATCAACTTCCTAGATAATGAGCTGAATTAGATACGAAGAGACAAATCGCAAGATGACCTATGGAACAAAACTCATGTCAAGTTTTGAAGAACAATGATTTGGATTACTCCAAGACTGACTCAGGGATGGCCGACGCAACTAAAGTCTAAGACTGACAAAGTAATTTTGACTGAGGTTGAACCCCTCTTGAACATATCAGAGACACGACATGATGACTTGGCATGATTTGACCCAAAAATAAAACCCAAACCAACTGAATACTTTCAAATGAGGTATTTTCAACTAAGTAACAAATGTATTTCCCAACTCGGACACGAAAAGTGACGGAGTTTCTTGTTCAAGATCGACTACTGCCTTTTACAAATGCAAAACAAATATTATTTCTCACTTCTCCCCCACTATTACTAGCAAGTACCCCCTTATCCTTTACAAGCTTGAGGAGGATAACATATGCTTGTCCTGTAATCTCATCCTTCAGATGAGTCCTCCAAAGTCTTTTTAACGAATCCTCAAAAGGAGTGGTTCAGTCTCGTTATGCTTAATGAGTCTTGTACTATTTAATTTTAACAAGTCCAGTAAAGGAGTAAATCGATGTCATTTTCATGTTTAAATAGTTTGAAAATACATAAAAACAAAACTCGTTCAACTCTTTTACCGTAAAATTTTAACGGGCCTAGAGAAAGTAAAGCTCAGTGTTTTTTAGTTTTAGGAAAGTCAGAAGAAAAACATAAGTAAACTCCTTAGTGTTCTTTATCATAAATTTAGTCCTGCAAGCCCAATAGAGGATAAAATAATGCAGGAGAGAACTCTATTGACCATGATTAGTCAATAGATACATTTTTCGTAAATAGTCCAATTCAGTCCGTAAAAGAGGAAAACTTATACTGAATGGACGATGGTTCATTTACTTTTATGAGTTCGAACAATCAAGTACTCGGTGATCTTTTCATTTTTAAGGAGTCTGAAAAAGAGCGTAAAGAGAACTCCATGTTTCTTCTTTTTCGCAAGTTTTAATGAGTTTGAAAAAGTGATAAAATGTACTCAATACCAAAATGGTTTGTTTCCGTAATTATCATGTAACATGCATACTTAAACTCAAAATAATTATCTCTTCTCAAAAACAAAATGAAAACATTTATAAAATCGGATTTAAAAAAGGTAATATGTACAAAACAATATTTAAATAACCCTAAAAATTTATAAAACATCCAAAAAAGTAAAAAGATTTCACCATTTGCATTTTTACCCTTTTGAGAGAGATAGAAGTCATTTTTACCAGAAACTTCTGAAGCTGATTCCGGGCAAATTGTTGGACGAAATTGCAAGCCATTTTCTCCAGGTAAATGGTCTATCCGAGCTCTTCATTTTCATGTCATTTATTTAGCTTTTCACCGCGGATTTTGGTTTTTTGGGGAGGGTTTTTAAATTATTTTTCACCCTCGATGTGCACAGGTACCCCTTATTGGGCCTGCACATACTAATGTATTTTTCAATGCTATGTGCGTGGTTTCTAGGAAAGAAACTATGCACATGTGCACTATTTTTCAAAGTCGGTTGCACACAGTGCTGAGGGCAAGAAAAATAAAATGAAAATGCCCCAAATATTTTTCTAAATCTCTCCATAATTGATTCTAATGATATTTTATGTTTAATTGCAGGCTTTTGAACCATAAACATGGAATGGAGAGAGCATGAGCACGAAGAACAAGATATAGTTTCTCTAAATGATCTAGCAACCATACAAACCCTGAAAAATTATGGGTTATACAAGTTTTTCACCATTCTGAGCATGAAGGCCCAATTAGACTTGCTTGAATGGATGGTGGGCAAGTGGAACATTTAGGAAGAATGTTTCATAGTCGAAGACCACAGACTTGTCATCGATGTTGATGACATTTACTTCCTGAGTGGGCTTCCACGCCGTGTGGTCGAAATCAACCTATATGGCCATAGGCATTGTGGCAAGACCAATGCTACCTATTTGAAATCCATCGAGTTTACTATTGCACGTTTGTGTGGTAGTGTAGCTTTACATTTGCTCATGAAGGCTCAGATGCAGACTGTTGTGGATTGTTTTCATGGTAACATATTTAACTGGAGTGAGGTTGTAGTTGCCAATTTGAAGGGAAAACTAACCAGGGTCAGAATGAGCAAACTCAAAAACTTTGGGTATGGTGCCTTCATTATTTTGTTTGCTTTGGAGCAGATTCCTCTTCTGGCTCCACAAGAATCTGTAGAGATATAAGGGCCTCATTACCCTCACATTCTAGAATGGTATACATTTATGGCACACCATGGAGGTGGCGAAGGACCAACTGTCAGAGTTACTCCTAACTTCTTTGAGTGGCTGGAAAGCCAGATCATCATGATCGAGGAATTTCTATATGCAAGGATGGACTACACAAGAGATCTAGACATGTCGCTGCCTCATGGGATGCAGTGGGGTGCTATAGGTAAAACTTCACATTTTGGTTGATTTTGATATTTTCATTTTTTTTGTTATTTTAGCATCCAACTAATTATCCAAAATGATCATGCAGATGTGGCCCTAGTTAGACCAGTTGGATTATGTAGATTCTCCCATAGTACAGAATCCAGATGCGGCAGAGACACTGATAGAGATAGAGACGAACCTTGAGAGGTTGACTTTAGACATTCCAGAAACCGCTATAGATGATTTTCCTCTCTGCTACCTGAGGCATACTGCAGGAGTTGTCCGTCCTATAAGTTGTTTGCTACAATGAGTAGCACATGCTATTGTATGCTACCATGATCATCATCATGTGTAGTAACTAGTCTAAGGGTTATATTTTTTTATTTTTGATGATGTATCATCATGTTCGGAAAATAAAGGCCACAGGGCCTCATGTTATTGGATGATATTTTTTTTAAAAGCCAAACTTACTTACATACTTTTATCTAATGAAAAACCTGCTACTTTTGTTTCTAACTATCTCATGCAATATGTGAACGAATATTGCATTGATTTTTTTACAAATGTTTTACAAGTGCCAATTTAACACATAATTATCTAATGCATTTGTTAATGCATTTAAATTTCTCGGAATATGTTCATTGTTAACACTCAATTTAATCAAATTCTCGTTCCAAAAGACGAACCCGCAAAAACATCCTTAACGTGGAAGCACTTCTAATTGAATAAACACCATTCAAACATAATACCACGAGTTGTGAATCTAACCTAACAATCAATCGATAGATGCCAAATGAAATGGAATTAGGTAATAGTGCAATCACTGTGCTATATTCTAAAATATTGTTCATTGTTTGACCGAGGCATATCCCATGAATAGAAACTAACTCGTGTGTGGGCGAATAGATGACTTAGGTTGCGGAAGACAAATTCTGAGTACTATGACTAGTGCCATCAGCGAAGCCAATGTAATTCTGAGGGAATGTCGACATCTGCAAATCAAGTGTAACACAAGATGAGCAGGAGAAGTAGCAAAAAATCACAAAACTGCTAAAAATTGTCACACATAAACTATGGTACAGTAATATACAAATTTTCCCACCAAACAATCTAAGCATAATATTTCTTTAGGTGAAGGCTATTTATGGGCTTTCCCAAAGGAATTTTGTCATAATCCACTAGCTCATAGGTCCCTTTTCCCAATGCATGTTTTACAATATAAGGGCCATGCCACATAGGCTTGAATTTACTAGAACCTAACTTATCGTGCTCTTGATCATAAACCAAGACTAAATCACCTTCTGTGTATGAATGAGGTTTGACATTCTGATCATACTGTGCTTTAACTCGTTTCTTTTGGGCCTCGCTAGCCAATGCAACATCACAACGAGTATCATTGAGATGTGCTAAGTACAAGAAACGTTCTTGTTCGGCATAAATGGTTGGTAATAGTTCAATTTCCAGTTTCAAAGATGGTATCTCACATTCAATTGATAGAACTGGTTCCATGCCATAGAAAAGTTGGAAAGGAGTAAAACTAGTTGAAGTTTTTGTTGTTGTACAGTATGCCCACAAGGCTGGATAAAGCATTAGATTCCAATCTCGTTTATGAGTTCCGATAATCCGTTTAATCATGATGGTTAAAACCTTGTTAATAGCCTCCACTTGGCCATTTTCCTGTGGGTAATAAGTCGTAGAATTATCATGATGCAGACCTAATTTCGTAGTAAGATCAGCCATTATATAGTTTTGAAAATGACTACCAGGGTTTGTGACTATGGCTTGTGGTTACTTCGAACCAAGAAATTATACGATTGAACACAAAAATGGATGTTGTTTCACCGCCATCCTTATATGTAGGCATTGCCTCGACCCATTTTGTAAAATAATCTACCACAAGGATAATGTATGCATGCCACCCGACCGAGTGAGGTTTACATGTAAGAAATTCAATGCCCCTTTTGGTGAAAGGACTGACAACAATAATTTGGTGAAGAGGAGCTGGATGTGTACACATTTTTCGATCATAAATTTGACAATTGTGGGATTTCCGGTCCGCGGTTATACAATCTTTAAACATAGAACGTTAGAAATACCCTACGCGTAAGATATTTTGAGCACTAGCAAACCCTGGCATATGACTGCCAAAATATCTAGAATGGAAGTCATTTAATGCCTTTTCAGCTTCTACATGAGTTAAATATCGCCAGGAAATAGAATCGGCACCACGATGATAAAGTGTATCACCAACAATACTGTATTGCTAGGACTGATACCAGATTTGACGACGATTAGTTCGACTCAGTTTTGGCCTAAATGTCAGGGTCTAGAGATAAAAAATGATATCTCCATACCAGGGATCTAAAGTATTCATTAGAAAGAGAGATTCACTGGAAGAGAATCTTCTGCCAGGTTTTCAGTATGGAGAAAGTCACACAGTAACTCAGCAAACACCAACGATTTCTTAGATTTGGATTTGATTAATTCCAAATAAAATTATTGTAGGATAACTATCCATTTGCAATATTTGTCCCCCAACAATTGTCTGGTAAGAATGTAACCATGGGGTTGTAATCATAAATCACAGTAGTTTTGCGCAATAGGATATAGTGACGAAAACATTGGACAACTTGAACAACTGCCAAGGCCAATTTCTCCACATGTGCATATTTTTCTTTAGTTTTGGTTAAATTAGGACTTAAGTAATATAGCACATGCTCTTCATTCGACTTATCTTCCTGAACTAGGACTGTAGCAATGGTGGCATCAAATGTTGCTATGTATAAAAATTAATCTCAAGGATAATTTGGAGAATGCAAAAGCGGTGTATGGGTCAATGCATATTTAAGTGCATAAAAGGCTTTTTGAGCCACTTCATCCTAGATAAATTGGATTCCATTTTCCAAAAGTCGAGTAAAACCTTTAGTCAACTTGACATAGTTATGGATAAATCGACATAGAAAGTTTTCTTTCCCTTGCAAACTTTGGAGTTGGCGGAAATTGGAAGGAGACGGCAAATTCAAGATATCCTCAACCTTCAATAGATTGACACGGATACCCTCCTTTGAGACAAGAAACCCTGATAATCGACCAAATTACACACAGAAAACACACTTATGTGGATTCAAGTGAATATTATAATGATGAAATTTGATGAAAATTTCTCTCAAATGCACTGGATGGTCTTCCCGTCTCAATGAATGAATTGGAAAGTCATCCAAATAAGGTTTCACAATATCCTTGATATCTTGAAATGCATACCCATTGAAAAGTTGCACCTACATTCTTCAAACCGAATGGGACTTTTCAATAGGCAAAAATTCCACCACGGGAAAATGAATGTGATTTTATGTTGATCAGCTGGGAGTATGCTGATTTGAATGTAGCTAGAAAATCCATCCATAAATGAGAATATTTCATTTCTGACACATTCATCGATGATTTGATCAATATAGGGAGTAGGATAATTTTCTTTTGGACAAGCCTTATTGATGTCCCTATAGTCGACGCATACTCTAATGGTTCCCTATTTCTTGTTAACAGGAACAATATTGGATACCCAATTAGTTAAGGGAACCGGGTAGATGAAACCTGCTTTGAGAAGTTTCTCGACCTCAGCTTTAATCGCAACAGCTTTTCGCGGATGCACTGGACGTAATCGTTGTCTGATAGGATTGGCATCTAGGTAAGTCTTAATTTCATGTATTACAATGCTTGGATCAATTCCTGGCATTTCCTCATAGGACCAGGCAAAAATGTTGCAGAATTCTTGAAATAGGGCCTTATATGTTTGAATTTATTCGATTGAACATGAGGAACCTATGTGAATATTTTCAACAATCCTTGTTTTAACTGAGATGTCAATGTTGATTGTCATATATACATTCCCCAAATTTCTTTCAAATTCAGATTGAAATATTGAAATGGGTGATTCTGGACTATTTACTATCTCAGGTGAAAACATATTTGAAAAATCATTCTCAGTTTTGTTAGGGCTAGGTAGAAAAGATGAACAATGATGGTGATCATTCCATGGCATTTCATCCAAAGTCATAACCTTCATGATACTTTTATCAATTGGAAATGTATAATCGAAAGGATCAAATAATGAAACTGGTTCTAACCAAGGAAAAGGAGAATAATCTTCATTGACCATGTCCACTTGATCAATATCAAAATATGAAGGGTCGGAGAATGATTGTACTGCTTGATAATCCAATTCAAAAGGGCTCAAAGGAATCTCACTGCCATAGGAGGATAACTCAAACTCTAAAGGCACTATCCATGAATCAGGAGATTCCATAGTGCTTGATGTAATCATGTTTACCTCGGAAAAATTTGAAGGAAAATTTGGTGGAGGCATGGAAAAGGTTCCCATCAGTGATAAATATTGGAGTGAACCAACACCACTATCTTCATAAGGAGAATTTGTTTTTCCGACAAAATGTATACTACCCGTAGAGTTAGGGTCTGAAGTGTAGTATGACAACTGGTCTACTTTGACAATTTTTCCTTTATGAGGAAATTGTATCATTCGAAATAGCGATGAGACCACTACTGACATAACATAGGTCCAACTTCGACCAAGCAAAATGTTGTAATCTAGCTGAGTATCCACAACTTCAACTTCGATTGCAACCATTTTTCCCTCTAGCTCTATGGGAAAATCATTCAAGATCCCATATGGATGAAAACCTCTTCCATCAAAGGCTTTCAGAGTGGTAGGCGATTTATTGATGGTTGGAGAACCTAAAGCTTTCCAACAAGCAATCAAAATAATGCATGTAGAAGCTCCTTCATCAACAACTGTACGAAACACTCATCTAGTTTTAACAAAAACTGGAATCTGGATTGCTAGTTGATGAGGGAGTCTTGGGATATGACTCTCAAGATCAAATATAATTAAGTTAGAATCCTGCAAATCAATAGCTCCTATAGTTGACAATAAAATATTTCGTTGTGTCGGGCATGTTTGCAGCACTTCCAGAGCTGACATTGCGGAAGGAGACATAGCCAAGTCTTCAACAATGTTGTAATTTTGTGCAGCTCTAGCATGTGGGTTGAAAGATGATTTTCGAAGAACACCTTTGGGAGGCAGTCAGATCATCATGTCAGGATTTGGTTTCTCGATATGTAATGGTTCAGAGGAGAAGGAGGAATTGAATTGGAAGGTTGACCAGACAAACTAGCCTCATTTCCATTTTCGACAGGATGCTTGGACCTGTAATATTTAGATCTCGTAGCTACCAGAACTTCTTGCGAAGACATCATCGGGATATCTTTCAATGTGGAAGAAGAATATGTGTTATGAGAAACCATTTTTCTATCTTGAGAAGGAAATGGATCCTTCAAAATAGTGGT
This sequence comes from Pinus tabuliformis, assembly GCA_031772625.1. Classification (NCBI taxonomy): domain Eukaryota; kingdom Viridiplantae; phylum Streptophyta; class Pinopsida; order Pinales; family Pinaceae; genus Pinus; species Pinus tabuliformis. Next base: position 1,404,236,049 of record CM062819.1, read on the forward strand.
AGTTGGATAACCTTTAAGTAATTTAGAAGCCTCTACTCGATAGGGGCATTCCTTTATATAGTGATCCTCATTGCAAATAAGGCATGGATAACGAGGCTTTTGCTTTTCATCAGTAGGCTCAAATTTAGCAGGTTTCTATAAAGAAGTAGAAATTTTTTCAATTTAACTTTCCCCTTATTTTACCTCCAGTTGATTTTGTCTTTCCAATAGATGATTCTACGACGTTAATCTTAGAAATAGTTTCTGGAGAAAGCTTTTCAGATGGTGTATCTTGTATGGCCAAAGTCTGAGTAGTTTTAGAATTTTTCTTTTTCCCCTTAGATTGTTTGCTAATAGAACCTATAATACCATTAGCGGCATTAGATCCTATAGGACATGTAATAATGGGTTCACCCGTAGGGCGAGGTAAATTCAGGATTTTTTCGTACAAAGTGCCAAATTGAGTGTAGACTAAGTCTAGGTATTGGGCATGAGAAATTACCTTCTCTTCTGTCATGACACCTCCCTTGGCAACATATTTCATGATAACGGGAAGAAACGACTTTGTAAGCCACTAAGCTAAAATTTGATCTGGAATGAAAACTTTGACTAAGCGACATCTACATCTCCATTCATGGATATGATCGGAGATGTGAGTCAACTTCGATTGTTTTAAAGAAGTCAATAGTTTGGTACCAATATCATAATGGATTGGTAACTGAAAGTGGGTTAAAAATGGTGTTTCTAGGGAGTTAAAGTTATGAAATGGGCACGAGGTAGCTCAATGTACCATTTAGCTGTCGAAACCATTAAAGTTCATTGGAAAAGGTGTAGATAGATGGAATCATCAATCAAAGAATTTGATGCACACCAAAGATGATATTTCATCACATGATTGGATGGATCCTCTCCTGATTTACCTTCGAATTTGGGTATATCACTTGATAACTTGGTAGTAATTACCATCCAAAAATGATAACAATAAATAGGATCATTGGTTAACCGGGATAATTTGGTAGATCTAGCATTGCAATAAATGGTAATTGTCGGCCAGGGTCTCGCGGTAAAGTTTGATAACCTCGCGGGTTAAGAACAACCCCGGAGGTAGATATTGAGGATATCATGTAATAACGTGAGTAGTTGGAATTGGAATTCCACCAGGGTGAACCATACCAGGTTTAGGTTGAATAGAGACTTTATAAGTATGACCGAGGTACGGTTGACTCTGAAAAGGTTGAGCTTGACCCATTTGACCTAAGTAATATTTCCCCTACATAGGTTTCACTTGCAAAGGTTGACCTTGAACAAATTGACTTTGAACAGGTTGGATTTGAATGAATTGACCTTGAAAAGGTGGGTTTTGGAAAGTTTGGCCTTGGAAAGGCAGACTTTGAAAAACTTGTCCTTGAAAAGGTGGAACCTGGTAAGCTTGACCTTGAAAAGGTGTTTGCATTGTACAATAGGTTTCCCAATAGGAATATGTGGTATAGATTGAACCATAGGAACAGTTTGATAAGCAAAAGCCTGTGGGATTTCTTGAGTAGTCTGAGGAACAAATATTTGAGGGGTTACTGGAATGATCGTTTATGATACTCCTGGAATAGGTGGCTGACGGGAAGTTGGAACTGATTGAAAAATAGATGTTTGAACAGGGGTTTGCAGTGAACTATTAACAGGTCATTGAATTGGTTGCTAAACAAGTGTTTGAGGAATCCCTTAGACATGTTGTTGGACAACTGTTTGAGGAATCCCCTGAATAGGCTATTGGATGGGTCCTATAATACCTCGAACATGTACTTGATGAATAGTTTGTCCAATATGATGAACAAGTTGATAAAGTGGCACTTGGGGAGCACTTGGACCATACTGTTGATTAAAATAAGGATTCCAAATAGTCTTGGCCCCAAGATAAGGAGTACTATATAAAGGTTGATTTACAACACGTTGACCTAAGCGGTGCTGATGTATCTGACCGTAGGTTCCAATAAAAGGTTGAACCCCAGCAAATTATTGTCCTCCGGGTGGAGGATAAGGTGCTTGCCCCCCACGCTGGTAGTAAACACCAGTCATGGTTACTTGAGGGTTACTTGAATTACCATAAACCATGTGAATTTATTGGTCTTACGCTATAAGCGCTTCAGGCATGGAAGTCATTCTCCGAACAGTAGATGTAGATAAACCAAATGACCAAGTAGAAGGTTGCGGAGAAAAGGATGCTCCTGAAAAGGTACCAGTCAGTATCTAGTATCTAGGAGGAACTAATGGACCAACATACAATAGTGATTCCAGGGAGCTAGTAGACATAGATGAATCAATGGGTTGGCTCCCAATAGGAATTTCTGACATAGCTATTGTTGATGAATAAAAAGGGATGCGTGACGATGAAAAATTCTGACCTAAAAAACTCAAAGTTGTATAATACCAAGGGTCAGATCGGAAAGGAGAGAAAGGAACTCTTGAGCCAAAAGTTTCAATAACAGTAAATGGAGAATGAGGTGTCTATGTTTCTTCGGTAATGTCTTCAATGCTAATTATCCCAAGAGGTAATTTAATCATAAATATCAACTTCCTTCGCGGTTAATGTGGCTCAAGAGTAGGAGATAAAATAATCGAAGGTGATTCAGGTTGAGAAAGTTCAAACTCAGGTTCCTCTACCTCTGGTTCAGTTAGTTCAGTATCTGGAACTTCACCAGTGTTAGATTTAGTGTGAAATACTTCAATAACGTTTGGATCAGAGTGAAGTAAGCCTAATTCTACTTCCTTTGTTGGATTCAATTCAGTTTCTACTGTCTCATATTGTAAAATTATTGATGTTTCAGGTTCATCTGAGGCTTTTGATCCTGTTGACTTTGAACTTTCAGTTTTTATATTTTCCAACTGACTTGGTGTGTATTCAGGAGGTTGACCTCGCATTCTACGTGATTGTCTTGGTGATTCAGCCAGGATTAAAATTTATCACAAAATTAAACAATATTCACAATCTGATCCTATGGTCACTAATAAGTAAAAACAAACAATTTAACACATGCTAAAAAATCTAAGGATCCAAGCCATGCAAACAAGCTTTTCACAATGAAATCACTAGTTGGTAATGAAATCCAACATCACAGAAATTAAAGTAAAAAGTGGCTATAGATAGAGCAAATGGAACGAGTTACACTAACATTCTGCTTAATGAAACGATCTAGTGCAAGTGCCTTCACTTATGCTATCTCGAGTGAATATTACCCTCCAAAAAGTCCAAGTTAGTCTAGTCAACGTTTGTTCCAGGTACGGCAAGACCTTCCCTCTGTTGTCACCTTGGGTAATAGCCCTAGGATTATGGTCACTAAGGTTACCAAATAGAACAATTCTACCTGGTGGGACAGTCGTAGATTTGGCATACACACAAGGACAGAGTAACAAAGCTCAATCCCCTTGAAAGATCATCAACATGGTTAATTAGAGGTTTGCTTTCAAGTGACCCCAAGTACCTTTCGGCACCGTTGTAATACATGTAAATCACGGTACCATAACCAATGAAGTGGGCATTATCACCTCACCAGGTTAGATATGATATCGTGCTTGACTCCTTTGTAAGGGGAGCTTCCCATAGCAAAACTGAAATAAATGGATTTATCTCCCTATCACAAGATTCTAGTGTTTGTCTGCAGCTTTGGAAATTTTACTCACTTCCCTATTCCAAATCCCTACAACTTAATGTACTGTAGGTGAAAAACAGCCCTAAGAATACAAATTTCTAGATTGATTTTAATAGTTGTTGTTACGCAAAGGTAATGGATGTGAAACATGATGAAATTATGACTTGATGCAATCCTAATGCAATCGAAAATGATGATATGATATTTTTGTTTCAATGAAAATCTATCTATGGTAAGGAAAGAGTCTTTCACTTTTTCAATTGAAATATAAATAAAAACTCAAAACCCCACTATAAACCTTTTCCTAAAATGCAAATAACCAATTGCAAATCACCCAAATATTGAAAACAATTCAAATTTTCACTTTTCCCAATAACACAAGCAAACAAGAAATCTCTCTTTTCATACAATCACTCAGAAATTCAAACAATGCAACAAGAAACCAATGATGACTAAAAATGAACTTTTCCCTAATTGAATGTTATAATTTTGCTTGCAATAACTAATTCAATTCATGAACACTTCAGCAAATAGACAAAAAAATGATCTTTCATTTCAGAACCAACATACGAAGTATTTTCATAAACCAAACCTAATCTTGTAAATCATTCACTTTGGAATCCAAAATAAACTTTTACAAAAAGCAATATGGACTTAAAACCTAATTTAATCGACAGAAGAAAGATAGACAGTCAACTCAACAGGACCAATAAATATCTCTCTTGATAGGTCAACCATTCATGAGACAAGACTCAACCCTAATTTGCAAAACAAGACCAATCACAAGAAAAAACCAAAATAACATTCAATCAGACTGAAAAACATTCACGAGAGGTTCAAACAGGTATAAAACAACAACAAAACACAAAAAAATTGGATTTGAAGAGGAAACAAGTGAGTTTTTCAAAAGTTCCAGGCATGTGCGCAAGCTCTGGAGTAAACCAATGTGAATGTGTTCTGTTTCTAAAAGGTAAATGCACAGAAATGTGCATTGTGCCTAAAGTATAAGTGCACACAATGGGAAAATTAAGAAAGAAAAAAACCAAATCTAGCCCAAAATCCGAATTTCTAAACTTTCCAGACGCTTAAGTAAGGCTTATGCAGCAAGTTGAAAAGATCAAACAAGGGAAAAGATAGAGATTGAAATGATTCCCCAGTTGATTCAAAAATTTATTATGTGGACAAGAGTGATCTCCCTAGACTTCAAAGAACCCTAGTAACAAACAAACAATAATTGCTACCTTTCTCTAACTTCTAATCGTTTGAAAGAAAATAGAATGAAAGAGGCTTCTTACTAGTTTAGCAAATTGATTGATGAAGTCCCTCAAAGCTTTAGATCACTCGCTCTTTGATGCTCTAAATTTCCTCTCATCGCTCTCAACAGCTTCTCTGTAATGTCTTGAAAGAGATTTGCAAAGACAGAGACAAACAAGAGATAAAATCTTACAACATATAATCAAAGAGATAAATGAATTAATTAACCAATTATACATGTGAACTAATCAATTATGCAACCAAAACTTAAGTAGGTGATCAAGGAATCCTACAAATTAAATCAATGGAGATATAACTGAGAAAGAACAATTTCTAATATTCATAAAACTGGAGAAAATACTTACAACCATAAAGCCTTGATGTTGCAAGTCCCTTCCAGAATCTCCAACCCTCTCCCTTGCAAGAAAAGCCTTCCAACCTAATCTCAACAGCATAAACCTACTTCCAAAAATCCTTTCCCAATCCTTAGACCTATAGTAGATTTATAGGCCAAGGATGAGAATTTATGGATCCATTCTCCAAGGTATTAGATCCACTATTAGTGGGATAGAGGTTCTTCCAACCTAATCTTAACAGCATAAAACTACTTCCAAAAATCCTTTCCCAATCCTTAGACATGTAGTAGCTTTATAGGCCAAGGATGAGAATTTATGGATCCATTCTCCAAGGTATTAGATCCACTATTAGTGAGATAGAGGTTCCATAAAGGAAGGGGAGTTACTCGATGATCAGAGGGATCAATACTTAATAGGCACTTGCTCGAAGCTTATTGGTTGGGATATATGCTACCAAAAATTCTTCTAGACTTTACTTTTTATTTTTACACACTTCAAGTCATGTTCGCAAGTCATAGTGGAAGACAACGCATACTTATTCACAGGCACTAATGGTTTTCTCTGCATATGCACAGAAATTAACTAGGAAACTGTGAATATAGCCAAAATTAGGGTTTTGTACCATAGGATCCATAAATTCCAATTTGTCTAGGATGATTTAGATTCTAACTTTGTATGGGAATTTTCTTGGGACACTTTTGTGGATAGCGAAATATCCAAACCGATGGTCATTTTCCTAATGCGACAAAATGACGTGTAACACTGCAACACCCCTAACACCTTAACTAATTATTGTAGTTGTTACAACACCTCATCCACTTTGCTACAACACCTCTAACAATTTTGATACATGAGAGCCACACAACACAATTTGAACACCGATGCGTAGTTGTCATCGTTGGACACTCACTTATAGGATTAATCACTTGCTGCCCAACAAAGGAAAGACAAGAGGTGTTTCACATCATCTAGATTGTAAGAATTTACTATAATTGTTTTGACCAATATCCTAATGTTGCAGTGGCCAATAAGTCAACAACCATTTGATAAATATATCTTTTGACAATATCGTTGTAATGAGGGGAGAGAGCATAAGAATATGAGAATGGGTGTCCTCTAACTTCGTGATTAAAATAAGGCTTGAGGATTATCTGCAAATGCCCTGCAAGGGAGAGGAGGAGGATCAAAGGATTGTAATTGTATCTTGCTAATATATTAATATAAAGCTCACCAATTTCTATTCAGTTTTGTTCATACATGTGATGTGTTGATAGCATGGACCTTATTTTGAACATTTAATCAGTGCCTCATCTAAGGAGGTAGTATGCCCCCCTTAGTTAGGTATTTACTATAATTTGTCTTAGGATAGTTCGTGTTTCCATTGGTATTAAGTTGTTAATAAGTTACTCTATTTTCAAATTCTTAATTGTTTTTCCCGCTTATTGATTGAATCAATTATGGATTTACTCTATTTTGTAATTCTGCAATTTTAGTTTTGGTTTAACTCAATAATTTGGATTTCATGTATTGTAGTTCTAGCAAACAGTGCTTCAAAATTCCAATATCTTATCAATCCATTCCAATATGTTTGTTTCTGTTACAAATTCAAGGATTGGAAAACAATTTTATTAAGGCATTAGTTTAATTTCCTGCAAGTGTGTTTATTTCATTGAGAGATTGATTTCCTTTCTTGCAAATTGTGTTTAAGAAAAGTGTGATTTCCTTTATGCAAGAGTGTTGTAGTTGACATTTCAATTGTTGCAAGTGTGAATCTTTTGATTCCTGCAACTATGAATCTTTCAATTCCTACAAGTGTGTGATTTGTTTTACTTGGTGGCTTGATAAATAACATTAAAATCCAACTCTGTAATAATTAACCAACACTGCAACTTTATTAGCACTTAACATATTGTATTAGCATATATAGTGCAAGAGAATTCACAAATTCCAAACAAACACTAGATTGACAAATAAATGTGTAGCTTCTCATATACCTACCAAAAAAGTAATAGGTAACTGAAAAAACACATCATTTACTATAATTTCTTTTTTTTTGTAAATTTTGAGAATATATATTAATTATGGAAAATGTTACATCACTGGATTTTTTTCAAAAAAATTCCACCAACCTCATTCCTACCGGACTTGTTGGCCAAGCAGTATTGACAAATACATTCGAACAAAAATAAAAAAGCTCCTACTATGCATCCTTATTACCTAGCTTGCCTAAAAAAGACCCAGTATCTGAATACAACCCCACTACGATGCTCAACTCACATTATTTCTTGTAGCTTGGTCCACTGGACCGTTTTCATGTTACTAGTGGAAAGCCTCATGCACATGAGCCTCTGTGTGTTCTACTCTCCCTTATATGTGATCCAGCTGCTCCTGAAGGCACTTCTATCCACGTCGGAGGGAGTCCGTCTAGTCTAGTAGTTTCCATTGGTTATGTTGGATATCATTCATGAAGGAAATAATCTTATTCTTATCATCATGTCGTTCTTTGGCTAACTTCTCTTCCAACATTGTCCCTTGGTGAATCTAGACTTCCAAAGAATCAAGTGGTGAGGGGAATTCCACTCTTTTGGGAGATGGTATGGGTTGCTACTCCATTACTTCACTAAGGTCAATATGTTCTCCACGCCCCACTCCCTGGCCTCAGGGTACCACACCTCTCCTTGGGCATCTTCTCTAAAATTAGCAAACCAACCTGGGAAACGCCACAAGTTCTTTACTGGCACACTCTTCAAACCCACCCAGTCACAAATTTTCATGCTTGAAGCAAAGGTTGCCAAGACTATGAAAGACCACCCCTTCGATTCCCCACTGCTAGTGTCCAATTTGAGGGATTTGAGGCCCTCTCTTTCACCCCTATTCCACTACTCCCCATAACAAAGAACTAGAGACACACCACCCTCTCCGTCTATGCCACCCAATTACTTCGTTTATTCACCATCCACCATACAATGACACCTCTCAATGAATACACATTATATTCCACCCACCACCCCACGAAAATCTCGAGTTTGATGTCCTTAGATGGAGAGAGCAACATGGTTGCCCATATAAAGCACCCACTAATAGAAATTCCAACTACCCCCTCCGATCTCTTTCAAAATAATTCTCTTGAGGCTAAAATTAGAAACCCCACAAACCCTCACTCCTCTAGTATATAATGACCAGGACTTCATGGGTATGGATTACCAAATGCCACCAAAACTAGCCCTCAATAGCATGGGTTTCCTCCTCTAACCCCACCCATTCTTGGGAAAACTTTCCAACTTTTGAATAAGAAAACGTATTAATATGTAAATACTGAGAGGGGTGAAAAGTTATCGTAATTGAAGATAAAGGATGCAACTTTGTAACAAAACCATTGTCCAGGTTCCGCCTCTGTGGAAGTTGCCAACTCCCAATTGTTTTGTCCTTCACCATTCTAGGGTCTTAGATGGTATAACTTACTCTCAATTCTTCATTCTTTCCAGCCTTCCAGTTGAATGCTTCTGGTATTGCAGGGTTGAAGCCAAAGCTTAGCTTGTTCCAACATCCACCCTACTCTACATTCACTCTAAAGTTTTACCACCACAATACTCCCATTACCCAAATGATTCTGAATGTTTTATTTACTGACCTCCAACCCAATATATCCCTTGCGCCTTCTAGATCCTTCCTCGTTGAGGCACGCTTAACATCTACCCTCTCACACTTCATGACCACTATGCCTGGGGAGTGTTTATGCCCACCTAGGCTCATTACTTGCCACGTCGGTCTCACCCATCAAGGATTATTTGTCTTGCTCTATAAGATTTTATAGCATATGAATTATTTCTCAATCAACTATAGGTGGCCAATGTGACTCAAATTCTATTGGGGGCTCCAAAGTTCCCCAGTTTTCTAGACAGTCAACCACCTTATTCCCATATCTCCTTGTGTGAGATGTGAAGACATATGGGAAGGTTAAAAGTAGGTTTTTGGTTCTCACTTCCTGATGTTCCATCATTAGAGAAATTTTGAGGTAAAAAATGAGCCTCAAAACAAAAATGTACAACCAAAATTAACTTTACAAGAACCAATAGGATTCAAGATGATGATGTCATCCATGGGGAATGATTCACCATTTTTGGAGTAAAAAAGTAAAAAGATTAAAAAATAAAAAACAACTTTTTTAAGTTGTATTTTCGACTTATTTGCCTACAATTTTACTCATTTTTTAGTGGGATCACTCATTAGATGCAGAATTTAATTCCTCATCCAACGAGTACCCATGTTTCAGACTTATCTGCCTACAATTTTACTCATTTTTTAGTGGGATCACTCATTAGATGCAGAATTTAATTCCTCATCCAACAAGTACCCATGTTTCATACTTTTGATGGACCTTTCTACATGAAAAATGATAAATACATGAAAAAGTGTGATTACAATCACATTTTTCATGTAGAAGGGTCCATCGAAAGTATGAAACATGGGTACTCCTTGGATGAGGAATTAAATTTTGCATCCAAAGAGTGCTCCCGCTCAAAATTTGAGTAAATCTGTAGGGAGATAAGTTGAAAATATGAGTTGAGAAAGTAATTTTTTGTTTTTTCCCTCTAAACTTTGATGATTTAATAAATATTGTTTTATTATTTCCAATATTATTTTATAATATTCCTTAGGAGGCCCATTTTATACCTCAAAATTTCTCTAATGCCTCCAGCTCTTAACCACCTTCAAGATGGGAGACCCATTGATTATTCTTTGCGTTGTTGAGACGACTAATTGGAAATTCCCTGTGATTTGTATTTTGGTTATGCCCTGTTCTCTAACCAAAATTAGTCCCCTTTCTAGTGTAGTAAGCTTAGAAACATTGTTTGTTGTGTGGCCACAGTAGCCTTCAAACAAACCTTTCGGCCTTCCTCAACTATCCCTCAGGATCCCTCCAAAACCTATAGTACCACAGTTTCCTTTGGACACTCCATCAAAATTTACCTTTATGAATCCCTATGGAGGATAAAGAAAACCTAAAGGAGATGAAGTAAGAGTTTTAGAGTGAGGGGTAGTTGGATGCCTAATCATCGTAAAAGATAATTCCAATTTTAAGAGAATATTTTCTTCCTCACCTTCTACTTTCTAATCCTCCTCCATCCATTTTTCTACTAAGATCATCTCTCTGATGTTAACCATGGTTTTCTACCACACAATCTCTTCTAAGGAGCACTTATTCTTGAAGATAATTCTATTATGATTCTTCCAGATGTTCCAAAGGAGGCCCATCCCAAGATTAATATCCATGCTCTCTTGACCACCTGGTTTTTGAAGATCACACCCCTCCATTATTCCATCATTTCCTGCATTCTATTTCTTGATCAATCCATGTATCCAACCAATCTTCACAACCTCTCCCATAGAGCTTCTATTAACTAGCACACATTTGACAGATGTTCCATGCTTTTCTTGTGTGCTTGACACAATGGGCACCACGATGCGCCTATGAATCCTTTCTTCTACAGGTGATACCAAGTCAATAGTCTTCTACTCCCAATGAACCATAGGAAGTGTGCAATATTCATCCATAGTTTGAGGGACCTTATCTTCCTCTACAACAACTCTTAAGGAGTCCCTCCATCATCCCCTACCAAGATATATGCTTCTTTTACCATGAATGTTCCTGTTGACTGATCTCCCCATCTCAATCTATCCTCATATTTTGAGAACTATATTTTCCTATCCCGCATAGCATGTTTTAAGGTGACCCAGTTTTGGACTTCCTCCAATTCTCCCTAATTCTCTGTTGTTTTCCATTCTCTCCATGTCCCACTGGGATGATGTTCTCTCCAAAAATATGCTATTGTTGATGATACCTCTGCATTTATGAGATCTTACATAATGCATATCTCTTCAAGCTGGTCCAAGCATGGCATCTATTGCCATGTGTCTTCCTAAAAGAGGACCTTCATGCCATTACAGACTTCCCACAAGTGATGCTCTTAGACTATGTTTCTATTGTTTTGAGTGAGATTCCATATTGGAGAGCCCTGATGGAAATCTGAGGCACACATTTTTTTGAGTTACGATTTACCCATATAATATTTACTATCCCAAATGAATTTCCACAACTTTGAACGCCCCTGTAACCAATTCCACCACAATTTCATACCCATAACCTTGTTTAACTTCTTTTTTATCATAGAGGCCAAGCCCACCCCCCATTTTTGGAGGCATAACTTCTCCCAGAATACTAGAGCCCATTTTCATTTTAATTGTGCTCCTTTCCAAAGAAATTTCTTGAACAACAAGACCAATTATTTGTAGATTCCTTTTGACGTTGGGAGGATTGATAATTGGTATATCAGAATATCTTGTAGCACCGCCCTTAGCAATATGGACATGTCTACTATGTTTAATGAGTGAAAGGTCCAGTTCACTGGATGCTTGGAAATATTCTCCTTAACTTCCGGCCAACAACTTACCCTTATAGGATTTGAAACCAACGAGACTCCTAATTATTTGGCTAGGAGCGCTCCTATAGAGCTGTAGCCCAACATCCTAGCTAGATTTGTTTGAATTGGTTTTGTAGTGTTAAATAAATACATTTGCGACTTTTCCTTATTGATCATCATACCTGAAGCATCTTGAAATTTGGTTAGGATTGTATCCAAGACACTTACCTCATGAACCATAGGCTCCCCAAAAAACATTGTGTCATATACAAACTATTGATGCGTCACCGACAACCCATTATCAATATTATGTATGCCTTTCAGTTGCCCATCCTGCACTTATGCCTTCATTAGAGAAATTTTGAGGTCTAAAATGGGCCTCAAAATAAAAATGTGAAACCATTGGTTAGGATGGTATCCAAGACACTTACCTCATGAACCATAGGCTCCCCAAAAAACATTGTGTCATATACAAACTATTGATGCGTCACTGACAACCCATTATCAATATTATGTATGCCTTTCAGTTGCCCATCCTACACTGATGCCTTCATTAGAGAAATTTTGAGGTCTAAAATGGGCCTCAAAACAAAAATGTGAAACCAAAATCAAATTTATAAGAACCAATAAGATTCAAGATGATGATGTCAACCACGGAGGATGATTCACCATTTTTGAAGTTAAAAAAAAAAAAAAACTTTTTCAACTTATCTCACTACAATTTTAGTCAAAATTCAAGTAGGATCACTCGTTGGATGCAGAATTTAATTCCTCACCCAAGGAGAAGCCTTGTTTCATACTTTCAATGAACCTTGCTACACAAAAAATGAGAAACATATGAAAAATGTGATTACATTCACTTTTTTCATGTATTTCTCATTTTTCTTGTAACAAGGTCTATCGAAAATATGCAACATTGGTACTCCTTGGATCCAATGAATGCTCCCGCTTGAAATTTGAGTAAAACCATAGGGAGATAAAATGAAAATACGAGTTGAAAAAGTAATTTTTTCTTTTTTCCCTCTAAAATTTGATGAATCTGTCATCTAATCTTATTTTATTACTTCGATAATTATTTTATAATATTTCTTAGGAGGCCCATTTTAGACCTTAAAATTTCTCTAATGAATGTATCAGCCTAATCCCTCTATCACCATATAAAAATAAAAGGGGACAAAGGGTCACCCTTTCGTAGGTCTCGTGAGGAGTGGAATGTTGAGGAGGGGGATCTCTTTACTAATATGGAAAAACAGGGGGTAGACACCAAGGATTTAATCCATCTGATCCAAGAATATGAGAAATAAAATGCTTGTGGCATCCTTAGAAGAAACTCCTTATTCAGATGATCATAAGCTTTGGACAGGTCCAATTTTATCATCATTCCCGCTCTCTTACTTTGTTTTAGAGTGTGAATCACCTCATGGGCTATCACAATTTCGTCTAATATTTGTCTTACTTCCACGAAACCAGACTGCTTTGGACTAATGAGATTTTTTAGTAGGTGTTTTAAACGTCTTGCCAAGACCGAGGAAATGATCTCATATATCACATTACACTGGAAAATGGGTCGAAACCCACTGGGATCACTACAATTATGAGATTTGGGAATCAGAGAAAGAAAATTTGCATTTCTTCCTAACCATACCTGCTGCAGGTGATGGGATTCCTCCACCATGGCGTGAATGTACGGACCCAAGAAATTCCAACATGCCTTATAGAATTCTGTGATGAAACCATCCAAACCTGGCACTTTTTTGCATGCCATATCCTTCATCGCTTCTTCCACCTCATAGGAAACTTCCCGCATGAGAGCTTTTTTTTTCTAGGGTAACTAAATAAGAAATAAAATGGGTAACTCCATTAATTTATTCTGATCTATCCTATTTTCCTTTTGTAAACAAACCTTAGAAATAGGTTACTAGCTCCGCCTCAATGTGATGATGCTCAACTAGACGGTTCCCTTCCTGAGAAGTGAGGGAGAAGATTTGGCTATGTTGTCGGTATTTGATTTTAGAATGGTGGAAAAATTTTGTATTTATCTCACCTTCTCTGAGCCATTGAATCTGAGACTTCTGCATGCATAAGATCTCCTCTTGATTTCTCATGGTTTCTAGTTCATGTAGGACCTTTCCCTGCTCCTCTGCTAGTTCTTTAGTTCTTCCTTCGATGATGATCCATCCTTGGATATCTTCCATTTTGGCTTCCAACTTTCTCTTCTCGTTCTGAATGTTCCCAAAAACCTTTTGTTCTAGTACTTTATTCTATTTTTTAGATCCTTCATCTTGCATTGGAATATGTACATCTAACCACTGCCCTAGACTTTTATTTCCTCCCACCATTTCTCCATTCTCTCCACCAGCTCTTGATTTTGTAACCAAAATTTTTCGAAGAAAAATGAGTGATTTCTTAGGGCCATCTTTAGATCTATTTATAGCCTTATTAGCTAATGATCTAATACCAAGTAGGGAAGGATCATGGCTTCAATGAAGGTATCTCATAACAAGTTCTCTTCTGTGGCAAGGAACCTATCCAGGTGAGAGGCTACCTGATGTCTACCTCCCCTTCTATTGTTCCAAGTATGATCCAGATTCTTGGTTTCCACTTCTACTAGCATTTTATCCTCTATTAATTCTTGAAAAGATGCCACCACTGGGTTCAATCTTCTCACACCACCCCTTTTATATTCCAAAGAAAGAATTATATTAAACTAACCTCCTATAATCCAACTATAATTTGGGAGGAATTGGCATACCTTATGCAAGTCATCAAGGAATTTATCCTTTTTATTGATAATTATTGGGCTATACATTGTCGAAATACTGACCCACTCCCCAAATCCTAAACATCGAAAGTAAATCGAGAGGATTAAGGGGGAGGCAGACTATTCCAAGAACTAGACCATTCAGGGGTCCCAAACTATAGCTAACATGATCGTCATTCCTTTTTCATTAATTTTCATGATCTCGTTGCCTCACCAACATTTGGTCACTATTTCCTCTAGTTTTTCCCCTACTACCTTTGTTTCCTATAACATGAGTATATCGGGTTTCTCTTGCTCAATTTTTGTCTGTAGGTTTATTTGTTTCCATTTTTTATTTAACCAACATATAATCCATGAGATTAACTGTAAATTTTTACTTGTAGATTCAACAGCTTATGTGATATGCTAAAACATAAGGCAAGAATCTTCTCTACTCATAAGGAGAAACCAAAACTGATCGATGAAAACACTAAGCAGAAAAGGAAGAATTTCAATCGCACATAACACAATATTTTTCTGGGGAAAGAAACTTCTCAAAACCATGACTATCTATATTACATTAACCATAAGGTCTAAGAAGAAAATACAATTCTTGTTCAACCCAAACAATCTACACACAAGTACAATCTATCTCCCTACTTCGCAAACCATCTCAAGCCAACACTTGGCCAATTCTTCTTACTGCCAAGCCCCTACTTCCTTGTGCAATTCTTGAGAGAATTAGCCCATATTTAATTGGGAAATTCCCCATTCATAATTTCACAATCTATCATAGGCCTTCTACTGATTGCATGCACCATCTATACAACTCGGAAAATTATACAACTAATAGTACATTGTCCCTGAACTCTAATCCCAACTAGATCTTCCTTTGAACTAAAATGCATGAGGTATTTGTGAGTGAATCTTTAGTTAACTGGTGGAGTAGTGAAGTTTCACTAAAGTTGATCCCCATTACTAGACCTCCTACTAGTTCCTCCAACTCATTCAACTAGTTTAACTCACTATAACTCAGTTAGACTGGAGTTAATTAATTACAAATCAAAATAACTCAACTTAGACCCCTAAAATTTAAGAATCACTCTACATGACTCTGTATATACTTCCACCTCAAATTTACTGAGCCAACTAAGTCAAATTAACTTAGTTAACTATTACAAGTTTCTATGGGAATAGAATCTTGATTTAATCCTTAATTTAATTCAAGGAAAAATTAAATTAGGATTTCTTGTTGTTATTTTTAACATTCCCTCTCAACAAGAAAGGTATTATCTGCCACCCCGATCCTGCCTCTATGAGACTCAAACTTAAAACTTGACAAGGCCTTTGTTAAAATATCTTCATCCTGATCCTCTGTGGGAATGTACTCTAGCAACATGATTCTCCTCTACACACAATCTCGAAGATGATGATATCAGATATCAATATGCTTGGAATGATCATGAAAAACTGGATTCTCAGGGAGTTTGATACAACTCTGATTGTCACAGTAAATCACTGTTGTATCCATCTGATGACCAAAAAAACCAACAAGAATCTTCCTCATCCAAATAGCCTCACAAGCTTCTTGACTAGAATCCATGTACTCTGCATCTGTTGAATTCAGTGCAACTAATCTCTGTTTCCTGTTGTACCAAGAAATAATTGTTGAACCAATACTGAAGATCCCACCTAATGTGCTCTTCCTGTCGAATGGAATCCCTACCTAATATGCATCAGTGAAGCCTTGAAGCTTCACTCCCTCTGTTCGTCTATACCAAAGACCAAACTGAGTGGTGCCTCTGAGGTATCTCAACACATGTTTGGTTGCCTTCCAATATAGTTTGGTCGGCTTAACCATAGCTTGACTAAGCTGGTTAACTACATAACACATGTTCGGTCGTGTGTTCACCAAATACATGAGTGAACCCACAAGTTTCCTATAAATAGTAGCCTCCACTACTTCACCAGAAGTAGCATCCTCCTTCCTCCAGTTACCAGCTAGAGGAGTCTCCATGGGTTTACTGCTCTCCATGTGGAACTTTTTCAATATCTCGTTGGCATACTTGCCCTGAGAGACAAACAGTTCCTCATATCCTTTCCATACTTCCATCCTTAGAAAGTAGTGCATGAGCCCCAAGTCCTTCATTTCAAACTCTCTTGCAAGATCCTCTTTGCAAGACTTTATCATCTTATCATCACCTATCAGAATCAGATCGTCGACATATAAAACAATAATCAATAATTTATCTCCAACCACAATAGGGTAAAGGTTCGTATATTATTCACTTTTAGTGAAGCCCAACCCAATGAAACAGTTATCGATCATGGTGTACCAATCATGGGGTGCTTGTTTCAGTCCATACATTGCTCGCTTGAGTCTTCACACATGCGACTCTCTATTGAAGGTCTCAAATCCTTCAGGCTACTCAATATATGCCTCTTCCTCAATCATTCCATTGAGGATTATTGTCTTTACATCCATCTGATGTATCTTCCATCCCATCTGCACTGACAGTGCTAAAAAGGTTTTGATTGATCAGTACCTTGATACTTGAGAAAAAGTCTCATCATAATCAATCCCCTCAACTTGAGAGAACCCTTTGGCCACAAACCTGGGATTGTGTTTCTCCACACTACCATTTGTTGCTTGCTTTACCTTGTAAAGCCATCTGGAACTCACCACTGACTTGTCTGTCAATCTTGGGACCACTTCCGAAACACCGTTCCGGATAATGGAGTCATACTCCTCAACCATGGCATCAACCCAAATTGGTTTCTACACTACTTCCTCAAAAGAGGATGGCTTAATCTCTACACTACTGCACATCAAAGCCGTGTAGTGAGTGTACCTCTCTAGTGACCTCCTCTACTTGTGATGTGATGTTGATGCTACCACATTCTATCTAGCATCATGCAATAACCTTTCAGCCTCTCTGGTGCACTTTCTCCCATCTCTGGAAGACTCTACATGAGTGGGTGTTTCCACTCCCTGATCCTCTACATGTGGTTGCTCCACATCATCCTAAGGTTCCTCCTTTGGAGCTAAAATCTCCTCATCTGCATGTAGTTGAAGCTCCCTCTCAAGGGAACATCTCATGGCCTTCTCTTCATCAAATTTTACATCTCTGCGAACCACTACCACCCTGTTGGTTGGAAGGTACACCAGATAGTTATGAGGTGTATCAGTGTACCCCACAAATATGCCAAAATTTGTTGTTCGCTATTGATTTTTCTATGCATCTTTGGTAGCATGGTAGTAGACTGATGAACCAAAGATCCTAAAGTGTGCCACATTTGGTTTCTTCCCTGAAAAATCCTCTTTTGGTGTACTCATCCTGAGAATTCGATGAGGGATTTTGTTCTACAAATAAACAGTTGTGTTGCAAGCTTCAGCTCACAAGTGTAATGGTAGGCCCTGATCATGCAACATCACCTGTGTCACTCCCAAAATACTCATGTTCTCCCTTTTAGCCACCCCATTATGTTGTGGGTTATGAGGTGGTATTAACTCCCATCGAATTCCTTCTAATGCACAAAATTTTTTGAACTCATTCGACATACTCTCCACCATTATCACTTTTGAGAGCTTTAGCAGTCCAACCAGTATCTTTCTCGAAAAGAGATTAAATTCACAAAACTCTGTGAACGTCTGATCTCTCTTATCCATGAAGAAAATCCAACACTTACAAGAAAAAACATCAACAAATATAACATAATACATGTGCTTGGCCATGGATGCTATCAAGAATGGTCCACAGGCATCTGAGTGAACTCGATCAAGGATCGCTTGTGCTCAGCTGTCTTTTTCATGAAAGGAATCTTTGGTGTACTTACCCATTGTACACCCTTTGCATGTGTCTCTCTGCTCTAGTGTACCCTTGGGAAGCCCTATAGAAATTTGTTGCAATATCTTCAAAGTGCCATGATGCAAGTGACCCAATCTCCTGTGCCACAACTCACCGATGTCTCAACTCTGCACCTTCTCTACTTTAGTGCTCAAAGTAGCACAATATTCTACCTCCAATTTGTAGAGGTTATTCACTCTAACCCCTATCCTCTTCACCTATCCTATGGTTATGTGACGAAGGAACACCTTTCCCTTACTACATATCACATCATAGCGTCTATCCTCCAACGTGGAACAGAAACCAAGTTCTTATTCAAACCCAAAACATACATAACATCTCGCAAAGTGAGGGGAGAAATAGACTCCCTTTAAAAGGTAATTGTATTGATCCCAGTTGCGTTATACCTCCCATCATCACCCATATTGATATGCATCTAGAGATCCTTCTCCTCCAAGTTATTGAAGAGCTCTTTGTTACCGGTCATATGGAATGAAGCTCCACTGTCTAGGTACCACACACTACCCATCATCGATGACACCATACAAGTGATGATGGTAAAATCCAGTTCGAACTATGAAGCAAGAGCTTCACCTGCAGCTCCTCCTGAGAGCTTCTTTCGGCCTTCTTGTGCTGACACTTTGTGGCAATGTCCCAGCTCGTGACAGTTAAAACACTTGATTTTCGACATGTCCTTCTTCTTGCTGCCCTGACAAGAATATGATTTGGAATGGGATGACTTCCTGTTTCCTTTCTTTGCCTTACCCTCTAAGGCACAATTGTCCTCATCATCATGCTTTGATGAGGATTTGTCTCTGGTGTTCCGTTGAATCTCTTCCTGTACCAAGTCGAACCACAATCACTCCTACTCTAGTAGCTTCTCCCTCGCATTAACTGAGTCCTAGTAACTATGCCATCTCTTGGGAATTCCTAAAAGTGCTAGGTTCACCGGATCGTCTTCGGCAATAGTAATCCTGACACTTCCAAGTTCATCCCAACATTGGGTGAACTTGGTCAAGTACTTCGGAATAGAGTCGTCCTTCTCCATCTTGATCTTTCTGAGTTTGTCTTTTAGTGCCAACTTCATGTGGTCACTACTACTTTGAAATAGGTTCATCAATGCCTCCCACATTGCAAATGGAGTTTCCTTACCATGGAGATTCAAGACAATATGATCTCAAACTCCTTCTAGGATAATCCTTTTCTCTTTTTGCACACACCACCTACATTCAACCAGACCTTTAGCATCAAATGTTGGAGGCTTCAGAATATCATGATCTATGAATTCCTTCAACCTGTTGTCTTCCAACATTGCCTCCATCATGTCCTTCCAAGCTATGTAATTTGAGCTTCCCTCCGTGGCATACTCAAGTCTCAAACCTTAGAATGACATATTGTTGACTCTGAAGTATGAACCTACAAATTCGATTTCACTTGCGCAACAAACTCGAATCCTCCTCTTCTCTAATGTCTTCAGCTTTAATACCATGCATATTTTTACTTGTATATTCAACAACTTATGTGATATGCTAAAACATAAGACAAGAATCTACTCTACTCATCAAAGGAAACCAAAATTGATCGATGAAAACACTAAGTAGAAAAGGAAGAATTTTAATCGCACATAACATAATATTTTTCTCAGGAAAGCAACTGCTAACAACCCTAACTATCTATATTGCATTAACCATAATATCTGAGAATAAAATACAATGCTTGTTAAATGCAAACAATATCTGCACAAGTACAATCTATCTCCCTGCTTCATAAACCAGCTCAAGCTAACACTTAGCCAATTCGGTTGCCTTCCAAGGCCCTACTTCCTTGCACAATTCTTGAGAGAATTATCCCATATTTAATTGGGAATTCCCCACTCATAACTGTGCAATCTATCATAGAACTTCTACTGATTGCATGCACCATTTGTACAACTCAGAAAATTATACAACTGAGTAAACTGTCCCTGAACTCTAATCTCAACTAGGTCTTCCTTTGAACTAACATGCATGAGTTATTTATGAGTGAATCTTCAATTAACTGGTGGAGTAGTGAAGCGGCACTGAAGTTGATCCCCACTAGTAGACCTCCTACTAGTTCTTCCAACTCATTGAACTAGTTTAACTCACTATAACTTAGTTAGACTCAGTTAATTAATTACAACTCAAAATAACTCAACCTAGACCCCTAAAATTTAGGAATCACTCGACATGACTCTAGATAGACTTCCAGCTCGAATTTACTGAGCCAACTAAGTCAAATTAACTTAGTTAACTATTACAAGTTGCTATGAATATAGAATTTCGATTTAATTCCTGATTTAATTCAAGGAAAAATTAAATTAGGATTTATTGTTACTATTTTTAACATTAATTTCATTAAGAAACTAGAGAGGAGCAGTGGTAGTACTCTGTTATCTGGTTCATTTGGCCAAAATTCAAAAGAAACTCGCCAGCTTCCTAGAGCACTTCTTTGGAGGATGTTCGCCCCTTTCTTCCCTTCTCAACTATCATGAGTACATTCTAAGTGGAGCTCTGCAAACCTGAATTCTTCTCCATTATTATCAACCTCCCTTACTCCTCTAGATTTAGATTGCTCTTCCTCCATCTATCAAACAATTGTAAGAAGTATTGCAACTTATTCACTGAGATTTCCTGCCCCTACACCATCAACCATGTATGAAAGAGATCTAGCATTTTTTTCATCTGCTCTCAATTTACTCTGCCTCTCATCTAATTCCAATATTTTTTTGGTTCATCTCAAAACTTCCTTAAGTTCCCTCACCTCTTCTAAATCAACTAGAGATTTTCTCTTTGTTTTCCCTTTCTCTATTTGCATGGGGGATTTTCCCGTTGGTGCACTTACTTGCATGCCTTGCATGGCCTCCTGGTGGTATGAATATTCATTCTCGCCTGTCACTTCTAAAACGACGAATCGATTAACATTTATCTCCCTTGTCTTATGATTTTGGTTTTCATTTCTTCCCTGTTGAGACCCTAGACCGAAATTTCTTCCTTGCTGACCTATTCCTCCTTGGACCCACTGTTTGAAAGCCCTCTTGTTCTCTTGACTCCTTATTTCATTATTTTGTCTAACTCAAAGGGAAATATTTCACCAGATGCCCATGCTCGCAACATCGATGACATTTAAATGGGACGTGCTCATAATCTTGCATTTGCACCCACACAGAGTCATGATATCCTAACTCTATTGATTCCAGGAGTGGTTGAGATATATTCATATATGTGCATATCTAGGCATAGGAGGCTTGTTGTCGTTTCTTTGTGATTTCTGAGACCTTCATAGAGGTTCCAATTGCATTGTTAATCCCTTCTTGTATATCTAGTTCCAATAAATCTTTCGGTAGGGAAAGAGTCTAACCCAAACCAAGGCTGCCATAAATTATTCCTTTGTCAGATTATAGCACTCCTCCTAAAATGTCATGAAGAGTCCTGCATTATTCATGAAATAAGGTCCATTTTCAAACATCTATTTTTGGTCCTCCATATTTGTAAATATAGCTGTTAAAAATCCATTTGCTCTCAAGGTCAACTCCACTTCTCCCTTGGGATTCCATTTGAGATGAATCCACTTCACGATATGTTGCTCCTTTGGCCAAATGCCCATACCCTTGCAGATTAGGGCATGTTCTTTCATGAATTGTCTTGCTTTTTCTAGCCTAATGTTTGGGATCACGAATCTAGGGTTTGTCGTGGCCTTGGGGAGGCATCCCCCTTTCAACTTCACCTTCCAATGGGTACCTAGGACGAGGGTTTCATCATCGCTACCCGCAGATGATCCCACATGACATGTTATCAAATTCTGCAAACTCTTCCTTATCGCAGGACTTTGTGAACCCTTCAATGCATTACTATAGGAGGGGGTGGTCCCCCCTAATGGGGCCACTCAAAAATTCACTCAGTATGGCAAACCTGTAAGGTCAGTCCATCAATCCCAATGTCGCTAATGCATCCCTCTAATCACCGCATGCAATAGGGTTTGCAGGTACTTCATGCCTTCCACACCAGCTCCCTATTATCATTTATCATACCAACTCCCTATTATCATTTACCATATATTTATACAATATATTCATATATAATATTACACATAATAATGATTTTCATATCACTTGCCGTAGGTAATAAAAAAATTGTGATGTAATCTAAGTAATTCTTGTTTACTAATATAAAAGTAAAACCCAAAAAGCATAATAATACTTTTCTCTTGAAATAAAAATGAATATTGGTTAAAATGAAAAAGCTAAACACAAATGAAGGTTTTTGTTTAAATGTAATATATCAAATATTTCACCCAAATTACATTATTTTTTATGACCTATAAAACCATAAATAACGTCATATTTAATAAAAAAAATAAAATAAAATAAAATAAATCACTATTGTAATACAACTATATATAACAATATATAAATTAGTGTTATGTATAAATAAACACTCATAAAAAGGGACAAAAAAATCAAAAAAATAAATACCCATCACAACACATCATTATTACCATAAAAATTATTTTAATCATAAATCCATTCTTTGGGGATGCTCTATTTCGAAATAGGTATGGAAAAAATTTAATTTTTTATTAAATAGGGGATGATCTATGGAAAAATTTTAATTTTTTTATTAAATAGATGATTAAGATTGGAGAGTTGAGAAATATTTATAGTAATATACAAAATTGGAGATACATGGTTATGAACTCTTTTTAACGTTCCGTGTATTTTATGTATTTGCTACCTCTCTACACCATTAAAAATCTGCAAGTCTCGGTATTTCACCATTTCTATTAAAATTGTTTAATTGGATTTCTAAAACTGGATTTTCATTTATTAATTATAATATATATTTATTATTTAATTATTAAAAAATGAATTTTAAAATATAATAAAGTATACTGTCATTTAAAATTGTTTATGGGGTGTAAAGTAAATGGTGATAGAGTGTTTTGTTAAAGCACTTTGTGAGTTAAAAGGTTACTAGTTCAAAATTTTGTGGCCTAGGCAGAGTGCTATCCATGCTAAGGTCTAATGTGGCCTAGGCAGAGTGTGATCCCTGAGTGAGTTTGACGACTTAAATATTCTTGGGTTGCAACTATTCAAACCATACCATAAATCAGTAATGCAATCATCTCAAAATTCACATAAATTAACAAACAAAATTAATTTCATACCATTCAAAAAAAAATAACTATTCTATATATTAATTAAAATTGTATTTCAAATATTAATTTAACATTAAAAATGATGAGCCTTATAATAACATAAATAGTACCTATTTCATTATTTAAATATATTAATATCTTTTAAAATTATTAACATTTTACATTATTATTAATATTTAAATTATAATTATTAATAATATTAATATTATTAATGATATTAATAAATATTTTTAATATATTAATTAATTTAGTTATAAAGGGTTATTATTTTTCTAAATTATAACTTTTTACATCATTAATTTATCCAAAAAATAATAATAATAACCGTTTTAATTCTTTCCCTTCCTTTTTTGGTCATTAACCTTTTCTATTTCCTACCCTCAGTCAAACTAGTTGTTATCCCTAACGGCTAGTTAGCAGCTCTCTACATCTATTTATCTAAATGCCTAGATCAGATTCCTCATCTTGTCTTGAAGATGAACCACACTCGCTGGTTCGAAACTCGTCGATGAGAATCTCTCTTATGTGATTTCTTCCGAAAAATGTTATGATAAATATAAATAGTATTAAAATTAATATTGATAAATAGCATTAATAATATTTGCATTTTAATTATTAGTGGTGACAAGAGAGGGAGGGATATTAGTCAATTCCGATGGAATAATTGAGACTAAATTTGCTTGGGGTGTGGGAAGGAAAACAATAATCAGGCAGAAATATATGGTCTCCAACAAGGTTTACACATTGCCAAGGACAAAGGAATCAACGATATGGTAATTCTAGGAGACTCATTAATCACAATTCATTACCTTATTAAGGATGACAGTCCAAAGGATAACTCCCTTGCACAAGTGCTTCAAAGAATTAGAGGATTGGTTGATTACTTCCATTTCAAAGAATTATATCATATTCTCAGATTTAATAATGTGGATGTTGATTCATAAGAAAATAAGGCTTTCTCCTTGGAAGAGTCCAAGCTCAATATCAATGAGTCATATAGTTTATACCCCATCCCATATAGTTTATACCCCATCCCATAAGGCTTCATAACTTTTGGTTCTTGGTATTTCCCTTGGTTTACTTTTAGGAAATTTAATTTGAAATTATTCCTTATCTCCCTAATCCTCATTTCCTCCCTCATTATCATCACTCCCTCTTGCTACCTCATCCCCTTATCCCCTCCATATTCCCTATAACACGCTTCCCTCCCTTCTCTCTTGGCTCCCAACTGGGCAACTTTGTCCCCTCAATTTGATTATTTATTTTATGCAGTCTCTTCCATGGAAAGGCATACACTCTCCATCAGGCTTTCTGAAGGCTCTGATATATGTTAATGGATCGCATTTAGAATTCCCTTGACGTGGTAACTCAATCGATCCGTTGCCATGCATATGTTGTCCAAGAATTTGATTACATTTTTGTCTTTAAAATTAGTCCTGCCATCCAGATGTGCTTTCACCAGGAAGCTCTACGAAGAGTTGTGTTCTAGGTTCTAGACTCACATTTATTGGGCTGTGCAATTGCGCTCTAGGCACTTCAGCTTGTAGGTAATTTGGCGTAAGGGTCTCTCTGGCTCGCAATGCACCTTGTCCACACCTGGTCTCTCCTCTTCAATTGGCATCAAACTGTTATGGGTTCCCTGGTTTGAAGGTAATTCTAAGTCCTCTGTGCCTAATTTCGAAATTTCCAGTATTCTGAGTAGGGAGGGAAACCCCACCAAAGTTGGATCCTATTCTATCGCTATGGGCTCTAATTCTAGCTATATTCATTTTGTCGTCCTGCGGGAGCCTCTGTGTTAGAGGAAGTTAGTGAATTTTGGGTTTATAGTCTATAAAGTTACACTTTCTCTGTATTGGGAATCTAGAAATGTGTATACTTAATTAGTTTGGTGCTTCTTGCTATCAGGGACTTTCCATTAGAATTTTTGAATCTGCAACTTGGTTCCTATCCTTTATTTTGGTTAGCCACTTCCTGTACACTACTAAATTGGGGTGGTCGAGCTCGTTCTTGCAAAAATGTCACTACGGTCGATGCTTCTGCCATCTCAACACCATGAACTTCAACTCTAATTATGAATCTTCTTCAGCTGCCAGCCCATGATCCCAGTGCTTATCTGCCCATTAAGCCCTATAGAGGGAAGACTACAGCCTATAGGTAAAAAAAAAATCAAATGTACCACATCAGTTGAATAGGAAAATCAAATCACGGCCCTCCAACATCAAAACTTAAGATTAGAAGATGAGGTAGACACCCTCAGGGTTATAATCTCAGACCTCAAGCTCAACAGGGATTCATCCATTGTTCAAGACCAGCCTTTGGAGTCTGCAGGAAAGCAGGACATAGACCTCAACGAGCCAACATCTGAATATGATTGATCTGCATGCAATGAGTTTTTGGATCTTTTGGTTTTTTTGTAAGTTTTGATAGGAAGTCTCTCAATGTAATGAGTTCTTAGTTATGGTGCCAATGGGAAAGTACCAAAGATGTAATGGGTTAATGGTTAGTAGATCTCTGAAACTGTTCTGAAACAAGCAATGTATTTCCCGTGTATTTGTTGTGACCGGGCACAAATTTAATCTAAATATTACTCATTTTTGTTTATAAAAAATATTTATATTTTAATTATTATTAATAAAAATTAAAATTTGTTTAGTCTAATTAGCACAACCGGTTGAGAAAGGGCTTCCTTAGTAAGACGTCTTGTGTTCAAACTTCATTAGGTTGCTAAGCATGTGCATTGGGAGGAGACATTTGACTTACAAATAGAAAATTTAAATTTAAATTTAAAAATTCCACTCATTTTAACAATATTACTAATAATATTAGTAGTAACATTAATTTAATAATATTTGATATAATAATATTCTTACATGCAATAATTTACTATTATAATACTAATATTTTAAAATTTTATTATTATTGCTAATAACAATAATAATAATTTAAATTAATTAATATATATATATATATATATATATATATTAATGTTAATGTGTTTTTTTGGGTTATGTGAACATCTTATAAGGTATTTGAACCGGTGACCTCTTCGCATGAAGTGCTTTAACAGAAGATCCATTTGCCAACAATTAAAAGCCTTGTAGCATCATCTTAATATTAATTTTATTAATATTATTGTTAATAATATTGAAATTAACATTAATATAATGTTTACTAATAATAAGGTTGGATATTAATATTAATATTAGTTATATTAATGTTAAACACTACCTTAACAACCACATTTACTAGATTGATATACTAATGTTAACATCAATGTGGAGGTAAACATTTAGTTTATTAATTTATAAATTAAAATATTAATTAGTTTATTAAAATATTAATAATTTTATTAATAAAATTAAAATTTGATTCATTAATAATTAGTTTATTAATACATTACTTAATACATAATCAATATATTAATATTTTTCCACGGGGTCTTAGATAGACAGTGATTGGGTGTTGTGTTAAGGCACTCCTTGATGTGAAGTCATCAGTTCAATTCCCCGCCCTGATTGGGGTGATATATTGGATGATGAAGATGTAATTCGGTCAAACTTACAAAAAATAATACATTGATATTTAATATATTATTAATATTTAATTCTTAAGATATATATATATATATATATATATATATATATATATATATATATATATATATATATATATATCATTTAAATAATATTAATAAGATTTTAATATAACATTAATGACACATTGATAATATATTAATCTACACATTTATAATGTCTTAACTATACATTAAAATATGTTAACTATGGTTGCCTATTGTTGACTTGGTCAACTATAGTCAACATGAGCATCATAGTCAACCATAGTGGATTGTTATAGTTGACCATAGATGCCTGTGATCAACCATAGCCAAATCGTACTTAAATCATGGTCAACTATTGTAAATTGTATTCAACTATGGTTGAACATAGACAAATGATGGTAAATAATAGTCAAGCCATGATGAAATGATGGTCATTTATTGTCAAACCATGTTCAACCATAGTCAATCATGATCAACCATAGTCATATAGTCGTTAACCATAGTTGTTCATTGTTAAAACATAGTCAATAATGTTTAAATGTGGTCAACATGGACATATACAATCAATCGTGGTCAACCATAGTCAAAAAATTGTCAACCATCGTCATTCATAGTCAAAGCATAGTCAGTGATGTTTAAATATAGTGAGCATGGACAATTACAATCAACCATAGTTAAACAATCATTAACCTAATCAAAACATAGTTAGCAATGTTTAACAATAGTCACACACCTTCAACCATAGTATAACCACAATCAACCATAATAAACTATGATAAGTACCATGATTGACTATGGTTAACTATGATTGATGATGGTTAACGATGGTCACCGTGGTCAACCATTGTCAACCATATTTGACTCTAGTCATTATTGTTAACCATCATCAACCATGGTTAGTCATGTTCAACCATGGACACCCTAGGTCAACCATAGTCATCTTTAGTTAACCATGGTCACCATAATCAACCTTTGAAAACCATGGCCAACCCATGGTCAACATGGCCAACCATGTTTAATATGGTCAAACATTCTATGAAACTGTTATGAAGATAAATGCTTTGATGTTGTGATGAAAAAATCTAGCATCACATTCTCACAAATGGACTAATGTGATTAACAAGCCAATGTCACAGTATGACAATTTTGTGATGTCATAATGGTACCAAAATTTATACAAACATTACAATGTGACAAACATTGTAGCAATGATACATTACATTGCAATTTATTTATCGTCATAATATGACATTAAAAAATTAGTCAACCACTTTTACTAATGCGGTTGACTATGTGTTACTATGTTTAACAATTGGCACTATTCAAATTTAATCAAACAAAATTACCTATTAATATTATTGATTAATATTAATAGTCAAACATAGTCAACCAAATTTGTCAAACAAAGTAAATATTTGCAGTCAATTTTTAAATAGTTGACCATGACCAACCCTATTCAACCCTGTGTTTACCATTTTTAACAATAGTCAACTTTGTTCACTCATAGTTGTCATCAATCAACGTAACTCGGCCATATTCAATTATAGACAACCATGTTTGATAAAAGTCAAATATTGTGATCCTTAGTCAACCAAGGTCACCCTTGGTCGGTCACAATCAATATTTAAAAATGTTTAATAATAATAATAATATTAATATTAATAAAGTTGACTAATAATAATAACAATAATATTAATATTAAGTTTGACCATATTATTATTATTATCATATGATTGAATATAATATTAATAGTTGACCATGATTAAAATTCTATGGAAATATTATGAAGACAAATGTTTTGATACTACGATGAAAAAACTAGCATCACATTGTGACAAATGAACTAATTTGACAAACAATCCAACGTCACATTGTGACAAGCATGTTATGACGTCAGAATGGTACATAAATTTATCCAATGTCGCAATGTGACAAACAATGTCGTAGTGTTACATTACATTGCAATTTATCCAACGTCTCAATGTGACATTACAAAATTAGTCAACAACATTTACTATTGTGGTTGAGTATGTTTGATTATGTTCAACCATGTTTAACTATATTTGAAAGTCAACACTCTTCAATTTCATTCCAACATAATCACTTATTAATATTATTGATTTATATTAATAGTCAAACAAAGTCAACCTTTATAGTCAATGTTTAAATAGTTGGCCATGATCAAACTAGGTCAACCCTTCTTTTACCATATTTAACAATAGTCAACCTTGTTCACTCATTGTCATCCTCAATCAATGTGACTCAACCATATTAAATTATAGTCAACCATGTTTGACCAAAGTTAAATATTGTCATCCTTAGTCAATCAAGGTCAACCTTGGTCATCACAATCAAGATCTAAAAGTGTTTAATAATATTAATATTAATATTAATATTAATAAAGTTTCCTAATAATAATAATAATAATAATGATATTAATATTAAGGTTGACTATATTATTATTGTTATATGATTGAATATAATATTAATAGCTAACCATGATCAAAATTTTATGGAATTGTTATGAAGATAAATGCTTTGTAACAATTATGAATATAAATGAATTGACACTATGATGATAATGGTAAACCATGGCCAATATCAATGTAACATTAATACATTGTTACATTAATGTTTGACCATGGTCAAATCTTACTAAACCCTTTTCAACTTTGGTTAACCTGGTCAACCTTGATCAAACTCATCAACCCTTTTCAACCAAGGTCAAGCAAGGTTACCAAATCAACACAAGACACCTTTGTCACCCATGTTCAACCATGGTTAACCAAGTCAACCATAATATTCCCCTTAATCCTTGGTTAACCATGGTAATCAATTTTAATCATGTTAACTAAGGTCAAACATTGTAATTATTGGTAATTATAGTCAATTGAAGCCAACTATGGTCAACCCCATTAACCCACTTCAACCATTCATGTAATATCAACATTAGCATTATGATTAATGTAATATCAACCATAGTCAACATTAATGTAACGTTATTGTAACCATGTAACAATGGTCAACCATGGTTGATAATGGTCAACAAAAAATAATTACTTCTTGTTCAATATTAACATTATAATGCATATATAAATATTAATAGTAACATTAACATTTTAATTTAACATCAATATTAGCATTAACATATTAATGTTAATGTTCACATATTGACATATTAATATGTTAACATTAATGTTAACATATTAATGTTATTGTTATTATTAAGGTTAACATATTAACGTATTAATATTACAATTAACATTAATAGTAAATGTTTGGAGCTTTGTGAGGGTTAGGGTTTAATCTGAAAATTATGAATCATATAACAATTATCAACCAATTTATTTGGTTCTCACCTATCATTTGATTGGGGATTTTCCTAAATCATTAAGGACTAGCCTTAGTTATGAGCATATCAGGGGGGATCCCCTCTTATAGGGTTGTAGTAACAGGAGATAGACAAAGAAACTTATCAAGTGTTGGCCCTAGAAAAGGGAAAGGAGAAGAGTCTAAAACCCCAGTTTAAGGTGCACAATGGAAAGTGAAGATGAAAGGAAAATATTTACCAAGGGTTGAAGAAAAACCTAACTTTGTGATTTCATATAATACATTGGATAAGTATAGATAATACATGAAGGGCCATGCCCTCATTTGCAAGTTTATAGGAATTTGGTCATCCGAGAAAGGCTTCATCAAATGGATTCAGAATATATGGTGTCCCAATGGCCATATAGATATCAAGTTGGGAGCTCAATGGTTTTTTACATTGATCTTTACTAATATGGAGGATCGCACCCGAATTTTTGAAAATGGCCCATATTTTTTCAATAATTGTAACACCCTCATCCGACATCTACCCAAGTAACCGTCCAACCGGCATAAATATGCAACGAGAGGCCACTATAATGGGATTCAACCTCCTAAGTCACCTTAAGGAAGTGGAATTGATAGAAACACACCATGCAAATCTTCCACATCAACAACAGGACTCCCACAAGCCATCCTAACCACTCAGGTAACCAGCCCTTGGGTCCCACTTACTTTTTAGACCATTCTACCCCTGGATGCTCCCTTCATATGGAAAAGGGTGTGTCTGGGAGGCTACATACGCTCCCACAACATGGGTATGCATGTGTCTGGGGACTTTTCTCCTCATACTTGTGTCTGTGACTCCGGGATTTGTGCCACTTTTTCAGGCCTAGAGCCCAGGTGACTACCCAGAACTCAATGACAAGTTCATACATGAATCTACACAATAGAACAATGATACATTTGCAAAAATATTGACAAGGTCTAGACTGGACCCCTACTAGCCATTGACAGACATTTCATTAAACATGTTACAAATATGTAATCTACAGGTTTAAACAACATATCTGAGCATATGGGTCTCATACTTATCTGAGAATCACTAAGAAGCATTGTTCCCTTATATCATTAGTTGTGTTATCATCTATTAGGTCATAAATACATTGTTCCTTCATTTACAAGTCAAAACATGAGGAGAGCCATACATCATTACTATCATAATGCATACTTATAACCAGCGTAATAACAACAGAAATATCAAGGATACATCAGCCATAGAATCCACGTATAAACCAGTACATTTACACATAAGATACCAAGGAGAGACCCTCTTATTAATGAATGCAAAAGCCAACCCAGGATGGGACTACCGCATTCCACCTAACCATAGATTAGCTAAGCCAAATCTCTCTTCAGCCAATCACCCTCGTGCCATATTCCAAGCATGAGTGTGGACTCAAACCAAAAGAACCAACCAAGGCATCCTGAGGCTACACCACCTCACCCTCATCAATAGAAACTAGGATTTACGCTACAATCCACACTGGATCAATAGGCCAACACAATAAACATGTAATAACAGGATTTACCATGATCTCCACCAGATCACTAGGCCAAAACAAGCATGGATGCCACTAGATTTCTCCACCTACACCATGAGGAATTTTCCTGTCTCCTAGTCTCTAAGGCTTTACCGCAATCCACACCAGATCACTAGGCCCTTAACTGAGACTCCACCCTCTAGGCTTTACTGTATATCTTGTCATTCACCAACAAGGATTCCTAGGCCTAATCAAGGGAAAACACCTCTAGGATTTACCGTATATCCGGTAATTAATCGATCAAGGATTCCTAGGCCCACCAAGGCACACAATACCTGGCTTTACCACAACCCACAATTCGGTTCAAAGGTCACTAGGCCAGTGGCTTTACCACAATCCACAGTCTGGTTAAGGGATAAATAGGCCATGTGTTCTTTGTTTTGGAGATCCACCTCACTCAACTTTGAATCCATCCGACAATCCATCTCAACCAAAACATGAGAACCCCATCACACCATGGCTATCCATAAATGGCAAGCCTACAATGAAACAACTATCACACCTAGAAAAACCCATGCCATGACAGTAAAGAACCACATGCAATACCATGCATCCCAAATCTATCAAGGAAAACACACATGCAAGTCGATACCTGCAAAGAATCTTGGTGTAGCTGCTTGATCATGTTCTTCCTTGCTTGCTCTTTCCTTCTTCTTGCCTTCTTTGTCTTTCTTTATCCAATGCCAAAGTGATCCAAGAAAACTCTTAAGTGTCCAAGAGTGAAAGAGAGAGCTCCAAAACTGAACTGAAAAAAGGTACAAACTGATCCTCAAAAGCCTTTTTATCAATTAGGCCTCTATTTTCTTCATTTTCCTTTATTTTCCTCCTTACATGCAACCTGTGACCTTTCGCCTTCCTTTTCTCCTAATTTCCATTATTTTCATAAATAATTGTTCCAAAAATGTCATTTTTCCTTTCCAAAGCCTTAGCCATTGTCTTTTCCAATTTTCTTAGCCAAAATAAACCAATGAACACCCACACTAGGATGTCTTGCCCAACATTCAACTTACAATAAGTGTCCCATCAACAGTGGTTATTATTTTTCCTTTATTGACTTTTATTACATGGAATTTTCACCAGGGCTGTTACAGAACCCTCCCTTTTTGGGACACTGACCTCGGTGTTCAACCACAATTATACCTCAGCAAAACCACTGAAAAGGAAATATAGTTCCCATGGAGCTTTATAACTTAGCTCAATGTAGTATTTACAATGATCACCCTGCTGAAAATATAACCAACATGGCAACATAACAACATGACAACTATAATGACATGACACCCATTCCACTTATTGGAGCTTTATAAGATATCTCATGGAGGTATTTACATCCACATACATGTGTACATATACCAAACATCACCAAAACATGTATCAAAAACATATACCAAAACATACATTCAACCAACGAATAAGGCAGGATACAGAGCCCGCATCTAATTCGTCATCTCCCATGTAGCTTCATTGGGCCCAAAGTGCTTCCACTACAGTTTAACTTGCTCGGTTAATCAGTTCTAGAGCATGACCACTTTTCTGTGCAATATACATTGAGGTTTCGGTTGGAATTCTCCATCTGGATCCACCTGCAATACAGACCATTTAATCAGATGATCAACATCATTAACATACTTATTAAGCAATGACACATGGAAAACATGATGGAATTTCACTATCAGAGGCAGTGCAAGTCGATAGGCTACTAGTCCAATCCTCTCAAGAATATCAAAGGGTCCACAAAATCATGGTGTCAACTTGCCACGTGATCCAATCGGCAAGGAGATCTTCTTCGGTTTGATGTGAAAGTGCACATGTTCCCCAACCTAGAACTCCTTGTAAAACCTATTCCAATCTGCATATCTCTTCTGTCTATCCTATGTTGCTTTCAAATTCTTCTTGATTACCTACATTTCCCACTCCATGTCTGCTAACATGTCTAATCCAATCAACACCCTGTTAACTAGATCACTCCAACTGATGGGAGTATTACAACCCTTCCCATACAATGCCCCAGACAGACTCATCTTCAAAGATTCTTGATACCCATTGTTGTAGGCGAACTCTACCAGTGGAAGATACTCTTCCAACTTTCAATGATGATGCATTGTGTACATCCTCAGCATGTCCTCCAATATCTTGTTGACCCTCTAAGTTTTTCTATCTATCAGCGAATGATAAGATGTACTAAAGACCAACTCTATGCCAAAACCTGAAAACAACTCCTTCCAAAACATAGAAGTGAACTTTGCATCCTTGCTGAAACAATCTTCTTTGGAACACCATGCAATATTACCATGGATCTGATGAACACCTATGTCACATCACTAGTTAAATATGTAGTCTTCACTGGAATGAAGTGTGCAACCTATGTCAACGTGTCCACAAAAACCATGATGGAATCGTGCTATCAAGATGCCTTGGGAAAACCTGTGATGAAATCCATGGAAATTACCTCCCATTTCCACTCTAGAATCGTAATTGGTTGTAGCAGTCCACCTAGATGCTTACACTCTACCTTTACCTGTTGATAATCCAAACATCTAGCCACAAACTCTACTACGTCTCTCTTCAAATTCAGTCGATCATAGAATTTATTTACTATTGTCACGGTCTTTTGACAACCTGGGTGACCTGAATATGGTTTCGCATGAAAATCCCTCAATATCACCTTCTTGAGCTCATTGTTGTTTGGCACATATATCATATCTCTAAACCTAACCAATCCATCTTCTATAAGACAATAGTCCACATCCTGTGCACCTGCACCTGTACCTGTACCACTACTTGTACCTATACATGTACTCTGCTGCAACCTATGCACAATCTCCATATACCTGACATCTTGCTGACCTTCCTGTAAGATCCTATCATGTAAAACTGTCCCATAGGAACTCATAATTGCTATATGATTTCCCTATATTCTTCTGTTAAGAGCATCTGCGACGTTGTTCTCCTTTCATTTGATGTATCTGAGTTAAAAATCAAACTCATTGATCGTGACCAACCATCTAGCTTTCCTAGTGTTCAGATTCGTTTTTTTAAATAGATATTTCAATCCACTATGAACACTCATTAGTAAAAAAATCTTGCCAAGAAGATAGTGCCTCCACATGTTCAATGTATGTATGATCACTTCTAACTCAATATCATGTATCGAGTAGTTATGCTCATGCTTATTCAGTTTTCATGACTCATAGCATATCACCTGTCCATCCTACATAAGGACTCCACCAAGTCCTCTCTTCCAAGCATTTGTACAAACTACAAACTCTTTGTCCGGATCTGCGATCTTTAACACTGGAGCATGTGTCAACAACTACTTAAGTTTCTCAAAATTGGCCTCACACTCCTTTGTCCATTCAAACTTCTTACCTTTCCTCTGCAATGATGTAATAGGATAATCAATTTGTGAGAAGTTCCTGATGAACCTCCTGTAATAACCTGCCAATCCCATGAAGGATCTCACCTCATCTACATTTCTAGGAGTTGCCCACTCCATGATAACTCTTACCTTTTTTGGATCCACTACTATGCCCTCCTTGGAGACAACATGTCCCAAGTAATGTACCTCGACATCGAAAATTTTAGGGGCGAATGTTCGCCCTTTGGCGAAATTAAGGGTTTTTAAATTTTTGGTGGGCGAATATTTTGTATCATAGTACATTTTTACAAATTGCCTCAAATAGCCCACCTTATTTTAAGGGAGAGGGTAAAAAGGTAAATTTAGCCATTGAAATTAGGAGTTACAACCTTCCATGCCCTAATTTTCAAGAATAGGTTTTATTTAAGTGAATCCTATGGACCAAATATCATATTTATAAAAGAGGTATGGTAAATTAATAAAAATATAAATAAATGAGAGGTATGGTAAATAAATAAAACATTTTTTATATTTACTCCATAAGTAACCTTATATACATGCAAGGGTGTAAACAAATAAAAATATAAATAAAGTGGATGTATGGTAAATAAATAAAACCTCTTCTTATTCTTACTCAAAATGTATGGTAAATAAATAAAAATATAAATAAACTAGACGTATGGTAAATAAATAAAACCTCTTTTTATATTCAGTTCATAATCCTCTTTCTATTTATGAAGGCTCAAAAAAGAGGTTTTATTTAAGTGAATCCTATGTGCAAAATACCATATTTGTAAAATAGGTATGGTAAATTTATAAAAATGTAAATAAACGAGAGGTATGGTAAACAAATAAAACATTTTTTTATATTTACTCCATAAGTCACCTTATATTTAAGAACACTCAAAAAATGCGTTTTATTTAGGTGAAACATATGGGCCATAAGTCACCTTATATTTAAGAACACTCAAAAAGTGCGTTATATTTAGGTGAAACCTATGGGCAAAATACTATGGGCCAAATACCATGGGCCAAATACCATGGGCTAGATTATTATTAATACCATGCAAAAAAACATTATTAACCCTAATATTAGTATTAATAAAAATAAAAATGGCACATGGTATTGACCCATGGTATTCAAGTGGAATGTAGCCTATCTAAATGGGGGAATTAAACCAGCATAGATCCATCTTTACTCTGGATCTACTAACCCCCAAGAGGTAGCATAGAGTGAAAAAATATTTGAGCCCTCTCGTGGATCAAGAGTAAAAATGGATGTTGTAATTTAATGTATTGCTACCCCATTTGCAAAACCTTAGCAAGTATTGTGCCTCATGAACCATTCAAGTAGAGATCCCTTCACTCTTTTTGAATTTAAGTATAGGGGGTTTACGCAGTGCATTATATTAGATATCATTTTTGGGATTCAACTGCGTTAAGTAAGTCATTCACGTATGACCATTTCCATGAGAGGTAATCGTAAGTGACTAATTTCTCATGATTTGAATAGTTCACTTAGCACTCATTGCATCGGGTGATGCTCACAGGGGTGAAGAAGTGGGATTGAAACTGGTGAAATAAATCACATAGAGTCAATCATCACTTCCGGGGCTTGCACCCGGTAACCAGGACTTCCCAGGAGGTCACCCATCCCAGATCGACTCTGGCTCAAGCGCGCTTAACTGTGGAGTTTTCCCCACAATCAAGCCCACTTAGCTTGCTACCCCATTTGCAAAACCTTAGCAAGTATTGTGCCTCATGAACCATTCAAGTAGAGATCCCTTCACTCTTTTTGAATTTAAGTATAGGGGGTTTACGTGAATTTATTCAGTAAAAGAGTTTCCAAGATCTTACAAGATTTATAATTCAATGATAGATTCTCCATCACTATACAAGATAATATAATCTGGTGAGAGATTCACCAAAAAAATTATATATACATATTATATTATTGATAAAATCGCCTCCCATTTTTCCTATGTATCATGAGGATTAGCCCATTTATTATACATATAAATTTATGGTGGTTCTTAAAATTTTCCCTATACCTCGGTGTAAAATAAACTGCCATTACTGAGCTTATCATACAACTGACGCTCTCTCAACAACCTCAACATTGCATCCAAATGCTCAGAATGCTCTTCCTCATTTTTAAAATATACCATTATGTCATCAATGAACACAATAACAAACTTGTCCAAATAGGGATGCAACACACTATTCATCAAACACATAAAGGTAGCTAGAGAATTAGTCAAACCAAATGGAACTACAACAAACTCATAATGCCCATACCTGGTCTGGAAAGTTGTCTTGTAAATTTCCTCCTCTTTAATGTGTACCTGATGATATCTAGATCTCAGATCAATCTTTGAGAACACTGCTGCTCCCTTCAACTGATCAAACAAGTCATCAATCCTCGGTAATAGATACTTGTTCTTGATGGTCACTTTATTCAACTTCCTGTAGTCAATTCATAGCTTGAGTGTACCATCCTTCTTCTTCACAAACAATATTGGTGCACCCCATGGCGATACACTTGGCCTAATGTATCCTTTGTCAAGCATCACTTTCATCTACAATTTTAACTCTACCAACTAAGGATTGCTCATCCTATAAGGTTCTTTTGATGTTGGAGCTGCCCTTGTCATCAACTCAATAAAAATTTCTACTTCCCTATGAGGTGCTAACTCTAAAATATCTACAAGAAATACATCTTGAAATTGTTGTAGAGATGGGTACCTACTCAAAACATCTGCATCCTCAACTTCTTTATCTTTGTCACTAGAGATATGTACTGCAAAGAAGACACACCCTTTCCTGGGACTACACTTGGCATGCATAGTCGTCGCCATCCTAAATGATGTGGCTTTCTTCTTTCCTTATAAGACTCTTGGTTCCCCATTATCATCCAAGCACTCAATGGCTTTGTCATAAAAATCCACATTGATCCTGTGAAGGTATAGCCTGTCCATACCCAATATCATACTATATGATCCCAACGGAAATACGTTCAAGTGTGTTGATGTAGGCATGCCATTCAACTCAAATGCACAAGCTCTTACCCAATGATGAACTCTTTTCTTTGTACCTGTAGCCAACTGCATTAACCAATATTTTTCATGCACTTCTTTATTCAAACCACACTTATCCACCAAGTCACGAATAACATAACTATAAATAGATCCAGGGTCAATAAAAATAGAAACAACTTGATCACATTTTACCGTCCATCTCAATGAGAGATGCCTTATGGTCTGCATGTCTGTTGTCCAGTGTTGCATAGATATGAGGAACGCTCTAACCAACATCCCCAATAGTATACGCCTCCTGTGCACCATAGATATGAGGCCTACCACCCTGATTTTATCATCAATCTCTCTTAAGGTGCTCCTTACTGCATGTTGAACACTCCAACCATCCCGTATCATCACCTCTATGTTGTTGTTGTGATCCATGTCCTTCCCTAACTGCATTGAAATTATTTTGTGGTGCCAAATTTTCTTTCTCTTCTGGATTCTGGGGCCTTTCTCTTTTTGGCTACCATTTACCCTTACCTTCATCCTTATCCTTCCCTTTCCATCCTTCCTGAGATTCATTCTTACGCTTTGATTTTTCATAGCAATGTTTCAATTTTCCAATAACCTTCTCAAGTGACTGAGGCTCATCATACTCAATCTGATCTCTAAATGCTAATGGAAAACCATTGACAAATCACTAAACTTTAGCGTTCTCATCTTTAAGATACACCACATACTTCAATAACTCCAAGAACTTAGTCGTGTACTCTTCATCTTTCATTCATCCCATCTTTCGCTCATAGAATTCTTTGGCCTTACTGTTGCAGTACCTTTCTGACAAGTAATTCTTCCTGAAAAGCCTCTTGAACTCACACCAACTCAAGTCCCCTGTTCTGATGTCTCTGACCCGCTTCACATCTTCCCACCAGATATTTTATTTACCTTTTAGGCTGAAGATAACAATTTCGGCCTTCATGTTTTCTATGTACTCATGAAACTCGAAGAACTTGTTCATCCCAAGTATCCAAGCCTTTGCATCTTCTGGTATCTTCAAGTCTCAATCAAAAGTAGGTGGCTTTTCTTTCTTAAATTCATCTGGCAAGTATCCCTTATCACTCCTGTAAGGATGATAACAATGAAAATTATGATGACTATTAGAACCAGAACTAGAGTAGTACTTGTGTCCATCACCTCTCCTATCTGGAGTATCCAACAACCTATCATCTCTCACCATGTCATCTCTATCTGACCCGTGACCACCATGAGATCTACTGTCATATGCCCCATTAGTTTTGTCCTCCTGCCCATGGTTGATCTAATGTGGCTCCTGTCACTGCAATTCTGACAAACTCTGAAGGATTATTGCATTAACCTTTTCTTGTTTCTCTTGTGCCTACATGATTTTTCCATTGTCCAACTTACAACTCCTTATTTCTTCCTTCAATCTTATCAATGTGTTTGCTAATTCAGAAGAGCACCCAACACCATGTTTATCATCTTATTCATAGGGAGAATCTTTACATTCTACCATACTGCTAGCCATTTCTAATCTCTTTCCTGCAAATCATATTATGTCAGTTAAACGAAATCACAATAAACCAACGTACCTTATAAAAATTCGGGGAGGATATATCATCTGGAATATTAACCAATCATTGTAGTACATGTATAAAATAATCATGATAACATATATACATATAATAAATAAGCACATAACCATATAACCATCATTCTATCTAGAGTCCAATCATCAATGCATGACCATATCAACTACACCTACCATGACCTCATGCATGACAAAAACAACCATACCAATGTACACTGACAATACACAAGCATAAACAACATGTAACCAAGAATACACTCATTATGACACACTTCACAAAAAAACATCCTCTTTTACATGGCAACATCACTACAACTTTGACCGACACCATGCATATGCAACAAGCATATAGACTACAAGGATGATTAACACACGTGCAACTGACATGAATGCATGACCAACGCACACCGCCCATCTAGTCCAAGGGTGAATCATGCTCTAATACCACTCTGTAACAACCTCATCCGACATCTACCCAAGTAACCGGCCAACCAGGGTAAATATGCAAGAGAGGCCACTATAATGAGATTCAACCTCCTAATTCACCTTAAGGAAGTGTAATCAATGTAAACATACCATACAGACCTTCCACCTCAGCAATAGGACTTCCAGGAGTCATCCCAAACGCTCAAGCAACCATCCCCTAGGTCCCACTAAGTTTTTAGATCATTTAACCCTCAAATGCTCCCTTGATATGGACAAGGGTGCATCTGGGAGGCTCCAGAAGCTCCCACAGCATGGGTATGCATGTGTCTGGGGACTTTTCTCCTCAGACATGTGCCTGTGACTCCAGGATTTGTGCCACATTTTTCAGGTCCAGAGCCCAGGTCACTGCCTAGAACTCTATGATAGGTTCATAAATGAATTTACGCAATAGAACAATGACACATTTGCAAAAACATTGACAAGGGATAGACTGGACCCCTACTAGCCATGACAAGAATTTCGTCAAACATGTCACAAATATGTAA
The DNA here is from genome assembly GCA_031772625.1 of Pinus tabuliformis. Taxonomy (NCBI): domain Eukaryota; kingdom Viridiplantae; phylum Streptophyta; class Pinopsida; order Pinales; family Pinaceae; genus Pinus; species Pinus tabuliformis. The sequence continues at coordinate 1,404,276,894 of CM062819.1, forward strand.
TTTATAGGTTTAAACAAAATATCTAAGCATAGGGGTCTCATACTTATCTGAGAATTGCTAAGAATCATTGTTCCCTTATATCATTAGATGCATTATCATCTATTAGGTCATAGATACATTGTTCATTCATTTACAAGTTAAAACATGAGGAGATCCATACATTATTACTGTCATAATACATGCTTATAACCAGTATACGAACGATAGAAATATCAAGGATACATCAGCCATAGAATCCATGTATAAACCAGTACATTTACACATAAGATACCAAGGAGAGAACCTCTTATTAATGAATGCAAAAGCCAACACGGGAGGGGACTACCACATTCCACCCTACCATAGATTGGCTGAGCCAAATCTCTCTTCAACCTATCACCCCCATGCCATATTCCAAGCATGAATGTGGGACTCAAAATAAAAGAACCAACCAGGGAATCCCGAGGCTACACCACCTCACCCTCATAAATAGAAACTAGGTTTTACCGCAATCCACATCAGATCACTAGGCCAACACAATAAACATGTAATAACAGGCTTTAACATGATTCCCACCAAATCACTATGCCAAAAAAAGCGTGGATGTCACCGGATTTATCCACCTACACCGTGAGGAATTTTGATGTCTCCTAGTCTCTCAGGCTTTACTGCAATTCACACCAGATCACTAGGCCCTAAACCGAGACTCACCTTCTAGGATTTACTGTATATCTTTCCATTCACTGGAAAACATTCCTAGGCATAATCAAGGGAAACCACCTATAGGATTTACCGTATATCCCACCATTAATGGGTCAAGGATTCCTAGGCCCACAAAGGCACACAATACATGGATTTATCGCAACCCACAGTTTGGTTCAGGGATCACTATGTCAGTGGCTTTACCGCAATCCACATTCCAGTTCAAGGATCACTAGGCCATGTGTTCTTTCTTTTGGAGATCCACCTCACTCAGCTTCAAATCCATCCGAAAATCCAGCTCAACCAAAACATGAGAATCCCATCACACCATGGCTATCCAGAAATGGGAAGGCTAGGCTGAAAACACTGTCACACTTAGAAAAACCCATGCCATGATAGCAAAGAACCACATGAAATACCATGCATGCCAAATATAGAAAGTAAAACACACATGCAAATCGATATCTACAAAGAATCCTTTTGTAGTTGCTTGATCTTGCTCTTCCTTGCTTTCTCCTTTTTTCCTCTTGCCTTCTTTTCCATTCTTGATCCAATGCCAAAGTTCTCCAAGAAAACTTGAAGTGTCCAAGAGTGAATGAGAGAGGGAATAATGAGAGAGCTCCAAAACTAAACTGACAAAAGGTACCAATTGATCCTCAATAGCATTTTAATCAATTAGGCCTCTATTTTCTTCATTTTCCATTATTTTCCTTCATTTTCCTCCTCACATGCGACATCTTACCTTTCACCTTCCTTTCCTCCTGATTTCCATATTTTCATAAATAAATGTGCCAAAAATGTCATTTTGCCTTTCCAAAGCCTTAGCCATTTCCTTTGCCAATTTCCTTAGCCATAATAAACCTATGAACACCCACACTAAGGTATCTTGCCCAACATTAAGCTTGAATAAGTGTCCCATCAACCGTGGTTATTATTTTACCTTTATTAACTTTTATTACATGGAATTTTCACTAGGGTTGTTACAATAATGCAAGTCTCTATATGAAGTTTTGGGAGGAATGTTATAACCTAGATCAAAAAAAAATTATGGCTGCATTGATTTGGGTCTACTTATTGTCCCTACCTACCAACTTCTAGGATCTAGAGATTCTCGAAGGTATTGGGAACTCGACTGGTGATTTAAATTGTGAAAATTGCAAATACTACCAAACATAATTTGTGTTTGTAAGAACATAACAGATTCTTTGTTAGATTTTGTTGAACTAGAATATCATGATGAGATTTGGAAGCAATCGTTAAACTATGAAGATGTGTCATTCATATCTCGAAGATGCCACAAATATGGGTATTTCTTCCAGGGTTTCCTCCTTACCAAAGCTTAGATGTAGGAGGCAATGAAGAAGGTAGCACCAACTCAAATAAATGATGGTTTCCAAAAAGTTAATGGAATACATAAGCCCCATAAAAATCCACCTACCTTATTCACTAGCAAAGATCAATTAACGAGTAATAGGTTTGAATATTTGGCCATGGAGGAAGAATTGTTGCACAATCAAGGAAACCCCATGCAAGTTGATCCAAAGAGTGGTTAGGTAAATACAAAACCCACATTGAAGCGCAAAGCCCAAGTTGATCCACAGGAACTTACAAAAGATACTCAGCCATCAGAAAATGAAAAGGTAGAGACTAAGGAATTGATCAAAGATATTAGTAGTGAAGAGAAAATATTAATGAAATTACTTGAAAAATGGCAACACCTAGGCTCCCGCTTCATTTTGGACCCTTAAAAACAACAATACCAGGAAATATTTTAAAAATTGAAGCATCAAAACCAAATAATGGTAGGAGATCTAGGGGAATCAGAGATGGAACCTAGTCAATCGGTTTGGATTGATCTAGAAAAGGGTCAATTGCAGAAGAATAGGTGAACATTTGGTGAATACATGGTAGGTTATACCACTCTCGACAATGTTTTCTCCATTTATAAAAGTTCCCAAATGAAGATAGTAACATGGAATATCATAGGCCTCAATATTTGAGGGAAGCAACGATACTTAAAGGATGGATTGAGTAAATATAAGCCTGAAATTATAATTCTTCAAGAAACTAAAGTCTCAGGCGAAAAGGTAAGTGAAGTAGTTAGTAGATATGGAAGACGATATGAAGTTATGCCATTGAATGTGAAAGGTAGTGTAGGGGGATTGACACTCTTATGGAACCCTACAAAAGTATCCTATGAATATTGGATTGCATGCTCAGGAATACTCTTAGGACACTTTAGGTATATTGGGACATGCAATGTGTTGACACTAACGACAATTTATGAATCCCATATCACAACACAAAAATAATTATTCCTGAACAAATTTAGAGAAATATGAAGCTTTCACCGGGATGAGATTTGGATAGTTGGAGGAGATTTCAACTTGATAACATCACCAAACAAGAAAAATTGTGGACTCGAATGATTAGATCTGGAAACAAAACTCTTCAAGGACTTAATTCAATACCTAAGGTTGATGTACATACATACAATCAATGGGCTGCATACATGTAATAATCGTTGGGGTGGAAGACACCAAATAGAAAGCCAATTAGATTGGTCTCTTGCTCTAGAGGACCTGATGGGAAGAGATATATTTGCGGAGGTAGTTATCCTTCCATGATTAGGCTCATACCTTTGTCCTGTGAGATTAGAATTATATCTTAAGGTAGATATGATAAATCATCCCTTCCAATTTAAAATATTTTGGTTACGGGATCCGAACTTCCAATCCTAAGCCAAGAATTGGTGGGAGGAGATTATGGTTCAAGAAAAAAATCAAATGCATACATTTCAATTAAAACTGAAGGAATTAAAAAATAAGGTTAAAGACTAGAACAAAATGGAATTTGGAAAAATCTTAGAAAGTAAAAAGGAAATGAAAGAAAGAATGCAACATATCCAACATCAAATCATAATTGAAGGCCACTCGAAAGCCTCAATATAGGAGGAGGAGAAGTTAATAAACATAATTGAATAACGCGGGGAACAAGAGGAGAAACTCTGGAAACAGAAAGCTTGAGTTCAATGGTTGTGAGAAGGAGAGTGTAATACAAAAATTTTCCACAAAGCAATGGTCAAACATCATCAACACAATCACATTTCTCCTTGAAGTCCTTAGAAGGTCAAATACTTCTTCAATGTGATGAGAATGAGAGAGAATTAGTATAATATTACCACAATCGCCTCATGGATTCTACTTGTGATAGAAGTGGATCAATTCACTAGATCACTAACCAAATTCATTGTCTAATCAATCAAATCAAAATGAAGTGTTGATGAGAGAGATTCCCACGTAACAAAGCACCAAGTACTGATGTATTTACAATATAATTCTTCCAATCCTACTAGAACTTCATTGGCCCACAATTTTATTCCCTTGTGGAGGATCTCATCGAACTCAAAAGGTATGGCATGATCTGAACTTGAATTTTATCACACTGATTCCTAAATCAAGTAAATCTGAGGACCCAAGTGGAATTCGACCTATAGCTCTTTGTAATGTGGTTTACAAAATTATCTCTTCCAACATTGTTAAATGTCTTAATCATCTGCTGAATAATATCATCTCACTCGATCAAATGGTGTTTGTAGAGGGACATTAGATCCTTGATGTCATAGTTATATCCCATGAGGTTATTCATTCCCTAAAAATTTTAAATTCCCTGGAATTATCATCGAGTTGGACTTATCTAAAGCCTATGGCAGGTTGACTTTGGACTATCTTCTCAGTGTCCTCAAGGAATTTGGTTTCTCTCACTTATGGATTTCTTGGCTAAAATAACTAATTTCAACTCCCTTCTTCTCCATCCTTCTTAATGGCTCTCCCTCTATGACCTTTAATCCTTCCCGAGGACTCTTCCAAAGAGACCCTATATCTCCCTTTCTCTTCATTTTAGCAACCAGAGGCCCTAGGAATTATTTAAAAGTTGCCTCTAGTTGTGGGGATATCAAAGGTATTTTTCCTTGCGGAGATGATTTACCCATCACCCGTCAACATTTCATTTATTTTGCAAGATTTCCTTAGGAGAAACCCATAAGTTGAAATCTATCCTTGAAGAATTCATGGAGGCTTCAGGCACTCAGATCAACAATGAAAAATCCAATATATTTTCCTTTAATTCCCACCCTGTTGTCCAATATTATATGGCTAGGGTCCTAGGACTCAAGGTGGGATGTCCTCCTATGTAATATCTTGTAGTAACCCTAGTCATTAATTCTCTCAGAATGTTGTGTTAGCAGGAGACTATTCAAAAAATCTCTAATAAATTAGAGAGTTGGGCCTTCAGATCCCTCAACTTGGTTGAATTACTAGTGCTTTTGAATTCCTTGCTTCAAGCAATATCTATTTTCCAATTATCAGTGTTGGGTTCCCCCAAAGTTATGTGCAACTCAATTACAAAAATTCTCCGAAATTTTTTATGGAGTGGAGTTCAAAAGACTAGGAAATGGATGTTGGTTTCTTGGAAGAAACTCTTCCTCCATAAAATGGCAGGTGGTTTGGGGCTTCGGGACCCTAAACTTCTCAAAAAATCTTGAGGAGCAAATCTTTGGTGGATATGGCTTGAGGGGGGCACATCTTTGGAAATAAATATCAGATATAAAATATAGAACTTATAACTCTTAGGTGGAAAAATGTAGAGCAGAGAAATTCCCTTTGGGCTCATCAATATAGAACCTGGCTCCTACTAATAAAGGATTAATATAGGATCACACCTTCTAGGATATCAAATATGGTCATGCTATTATATTTTGGCTTAATGCATGGAAACATAGGCCCAAACTCTGTAATCAAAATGATATGAGGGATCTTATGGTCTTCACCAGTATAAATGGTAACTCTACGGTGGTAGATTTTTGGAATCATGGGACATATGTACAACAGTGATGTAAATGGAAAAATAGAGAAGACTAACCAAATCCCCCCAACATGGCTCAATGGGACATGCTAGATCGAAAATTTTGGACCCAAAAAATATCTGTTGAAAATGAGCCGAAAACCTTGAGGTGGGGATACAAACCTAAAGATATGTTTTCCATAAAACATGCCTACACTCTAATTGTTGGACAAAATGTATTGAAACATGATTTTTTATGGAGGAAGTTGTGGACATGTTATCTCTTTCCGAAGGTAACACAATTCTTATGGTTGGTGGGATGAAGGAGAAAATTAACTTGGGATCGCCTTCAACTCCATGGTTATCAAAGCCCCTCCTTCTGCATAATGTGCGGATAGAAAGAAGAAACTATGGGACATATTATTAATAGCTATCAGTTCTCCAAATCTATGTGGCAGAGAATTCAAGAATTATTTGGTTATTCAGACCTTAGGCTCAGGTGTGATACAATTTTTTTCATAGTCGGCCACCCTTGTGCGAGATCTTGATGCCTTGAGGGAAAACTAAACCCAAGGATTTAACACACAATTTTTAGACAATATTTAACACAAAATTAGTGAAGGCCACTCTCCTTCACATATAAGAAATACCTAGTATCTGTCATATAGGATGTCGCTCACAGCCCATAACCAATCATAAGGTTTGAACCTCTCTAGGTTTTCCACCATTTCTATTTCCAAATCAAATTTTTGAGTGAGAAAGTATGAGAGAATATATAAGGAGAAAATAGGAACCAAGAACCCCTTGATGGTTTCTCCTTCTTATATTTATAATTACACCCTGACCTTTCATCTTCCCAATCTTCTATTGGTAGCTTCTTGGGAATACCAACCATCACATCAAAGGAAAATAATATTTATTTAAGCAAGTCTAGGATTTTTCCCAGTGCCCCCTAGATCTTTTCCTCCCTATCCAAGTTCCCCCCCCCCCCCCCCCCCCCCCCCCAAGGCATCATAATCTATTGGTTCTCCCTTCCTTCATCTCTAGACTTTTTATTAATAAAATAGAACAATACATCATGCAATAAAGTTTAGTACACAATATAAATGTTGGTAACTAAACATTACAAGTATTTAATTAGTCACAAATTTTGGAGAAATGAAAAGGGGGTGTCACAATCCCCTCCCCCTTAAAGGAACATCATCCTTGGCGTTCTCATCGATCTGGGACCTTCTTTGGTTGTAGCAGCACCAACCTAGGTGTTATCGTCCATTGCAACAAAAATCTTCATCCTTTTCTTGGCTACATCAAGTGTCAGGTTATCTTTAATTGTTTTCCTTTAATCACTGTGTATTTTATTTTTGGTTTAGCTACCTATGGACCTTATATATCTTCCTTGCACAAGGCCAAATTTTCCTATAATAAAATATATTACCAATTTCCAGTATTGCATACTGAAATCATAAGTTTGAGATGTGAAAATTGTTGTGCCATCGCTTACTTCCATTTTGTACCTACACCAAAATATCAACATCACATGTGTTACAATTAATTTTCTTTCTCATCAAGTAACCTTTTTATAGGGAACTTGGATTTTTCCCCAAATAAGTTGAATTTATATCAAGTAAGGTTTTAAACCAATACTTATTTGTGTGGTTATTATTTTCCTCCATAGATCACAAGTTCATATAATTGTTTTCATTGAATAAGACCTCTTATACTCATATCCAAGTGAGAATGTGAGAAATTTATTTTCCCATCAGTTACTCAACTTTATAGGCACAGGCAACTCCCATCCTCAAATGATCTACCTATCCTAGGAATTTCTTGTATGGGATCATTGAATATATTATTAAGGTCTTATAGTCAAGTTCAATGGTTAAATATTTATAGGTAATGGATACACTATAGAGGTCATAGGAAAAATACAAGGCCAATCATGATCAACATAGAACAAAGAAGTCATTCAAGGTGGGAGATAGAATATGATTATTTTTGAACAAGGAGAAGATACAAGTTCCTAGTAAGAAAATCATTTTATTTTAGATATTATAGAAGGTGAGAGATAATGTTTATAGAATTATTCTATTGTCATACATGTGCATTTACTCAATGGTGAATGTAGAAAATTTGAAACTCTATGATTCTTCCATGTTGGATCAAGAAGAGGAATAGGTCATACTTTTTATAGAGGATTTGGAAGCATATGCTCAGGATGAGTTAATAGATGATACAATTGTGTAGAAGAGTTCCAGAACTACAAGGTAGGGGTAGAATGACCTTTAGTAGATTGGGTTGAAAGGACAACTTCTAGGCAAGGCTAAATGGTACCCCAGGGAGAAAGTAGATGAAAAATCTCCTCACCTCATTCAATAAAATATTTTTGGGAAAAAATACTCAAAAAATGGGTAGGTATGATCTATATTGGATAAACATATTATTTTTCATCCATCTCAATTCTTTGGGAGTGGGAAATTTGGAGGGATCAACCTGCAAGGTCAATTTTATTGGTGGTCACAATTTGGAAGGTTTCAGGTGACAAACTTCAAGAGCCATTTTTAAGCCTTCAATGGCCACTTGGTGTGGTCTTAACCTTAATATGAACCTAGAATCCATAATATAGACACTAATACATTTCCAAGGGTGCAAGAATCACCTCAATCGAAGCTTCTATGAGAAATCCATGCATCCTAGAAGTTGACCTATTGAAATTGATGACCATAATTTGAGAGGATGCTATGTCAACCCTGTTACTCAAGGAAAAAGGGATAACCACATGGGCACTATGAAGAAGACTCGGTAAGGGTCAAGTTGTAACTCATATTGAGGGTTGAATGGGTGAAATTTAACCCTTAGTTGGTTATCAAGTTGTGTTATAACTCGACCAATAGGAAGAAAAAAGGCTATTCGAGTGCATTTTGATCCATAGATGAATATAGTAGTTGAGAGTGGGTACAAAGACAAAAGATAAAGATAGTTTTTGTACAGTAATAACCTATGGGTCATAGGTCTCACTCCTTTGTACTTGCATCCATTTCCATTTAGAGACAGAGAGAGCATAACAACCTCATCTTCTAGCTATGTTTTCTCCCCTAAAGGTTTTTCCAAATCATATCTTGTGTTCATTGTGGTTTGTGAGTTTTATTTTACTATTCTCTATTTTCTATATTTTATCTATTGCATGCATAAGCATAATACAATAATTAATGAATCTAGAAATATAAGGAAATATTAACCCTCATAGCATTGATTTCATATTTTCAATTTTTATTTTAGTAGATCCATTGTGACAAACTTTCCAATGGAATATCGATGGAAATTTATCGATCAACCACTAAAGAAAAAAACAATGTGCTGAAAACCACCAAAAACAAACATGAAAAACAGTCATTTTTTTTTCAAGGACATTTCCCCAAAGCCCTTTGCATAGGGGACTTTCGTCCCCTTATGACCCACCTGCCCCTTAATTGTGCATGATGAAATGCACAACATGTGATAGTTATGCAAAGAATATAACACATACCTAGCTTTTTTAAATTAACAATTATATACATGCATCTCATTTTAAATTAATGACTTGATATGTAAATTAAAACTTCTTATCTGTCCTTACCACAATTCCTTTCCATTATATTTTGGGACCATAAAATCATATGTTTCAATTTTTTAATAAAAGCATTACTTTCGAGAGTAATTATCCTTAAGAGTTCATAATAAAAACATTATTAAAAAACATAGTTTTATACAATGATCACAATAAATAAAACAAAACATTGAGTTTCAAATAATAGAAAGAGCCCCCACCCCACATTTTAGGTATTTAATTAAGATGATGGTTGGGTGGAGCAAGACTCTTACTCCCTATCACGTAGATTTAGAAGTTTCTTGCTAACACTCAACCTATCCCTCAATTTGTTGAATCCAACTAAAATTTCATTTATCTAGCATGAATGTTGAGTGATTCACATTCCATGGATATCTTCCATATCCTTCACACACTAATGGAGGCATTAATGAAAATATAGAATTGTCTTCCCACCATCCATATTGAACCTACCCTTCAACTTGTTGGTTTCAAAAGGTTGTCTTTAACTAGGATTTCCATTCCCTGCCATGAGTATTAAATAAGTCATTTTCCCATCAACCTTTACAATATCCTTCACACACAAATGAAGGCATCTCCTAATCCAACGATACCAACAACAACAATGCAACATGGAGGGGGTACCTTTTAGTGAAACAAGGAATGATCAAAACCATCAAGACCTAAATTTTCAAAAATTTGAGAGAACAAGGAATGACTCAAAGATCTAAGAACCAGAATCTGTAATACACAAGTCCCCATTAAAACTCTCAACACAAGATGATGACTAGTAATGCTAGAGAGTGTGGGTAGGTCTCCCTTGCTTATATCTAGATAGATCAATATCATACATTTATGATCTTGTTATGTGAACATGGGGGGCTTCGTTGGATGGACAATATATTAACACATTCATTAAATAGGGGGTTAAAAAAACAAAAAAAGTGCAAAATAATACATTACATAGTATTGTGGGGAAGAACGGTTTTTTTTGTTTTGTACATAGAAATATATGATCTTCTTCTCTCTTTTTTTTTTTTGGGGGGGGGGGGGGGTGGCGGTGGGTGGGGGTTGTGGGGGGGGGGGGGGCGGGGGGGGTGGTGTGGGGGTGCGGGGGGTGGGGGGGAGTGGAATTATTTGGCACGTAAGGGGACTAAGATCGGTCTAGTGTGTCAAGGATTCACTAGTCTTCAAACTCGATGGTACCTGTGGAATTAATGCACAAGTAATCGGCGGGCATGGACAATACCATCGATGGTTTTTCCTATAGCCTCAGGTGGTTTCATGCCTTGGGAAATTGGGGCAAAATGAACTTGATTGGGTGCAATGTAAAGAAATTTGTACATTTTTACCCGACTCTTAGAATTAAACATCAAGCTGGTAGGGGGGATGAAATGGTCGTAGATTATTGGATGTGTAGAGTAGTGTGATCATGCGGTTCTAGTGTGACGCATAAGTCCATGTACCCATGTGAGGATACATTTCAAAGGGGTATTACCTTGTACCCCATTGTGATATATGATGAGGATCCCACATGATTTGTTAGTGTGAAAAACGACAAGACCAAGTGGCTTATTCATCAAGAAAAAAGTGACTTGGTTACAATAGTTAGTGCACTTGTTACTTTTTTTTGGATCATTTTTGTGATTTGTAGGCATATAAGAGTTCCATCATGTTTCCATACTAGGGGTATAAATAAAAATGGGTATTAAAAATTCCATGGAAAAAATGGGTACCTAGGATATATAGTAAAACTAGGGATTTTAAAAATATTAAGTATGTATTGGGTGCAGGAGTCAACAAAAGGAATTTTAGGGGTGTTTTTAAATATCTAATAAAATTAGGGGTATTCTTTAATATCCCATGAATGAACATGCTATGGCACAAGTTCACGAAGTGGATCCCCCGTGTATATTATGAGTAACGACATGGAAGAAGTGATCAAAATGGGGTTTATTCCTCTTCCTAGTCCCGAAATTTGGATGCGATAGGTTGGGGGGAGGAGAGGGGGGACCCATACACCTCCCGCTCCCCAAACCATTTATGTTCCTATATCTATCTCTCTCTTTTTATATCATAGGATGATTCTAGTGTCTTGCCTAGTCCCATCACATATCCAAAGTGAAAGTTAACCCTTAGAGAGAGTGACCCATAGATTAGCCATAATGTATGCCTTTGAGTTAAGTAAATATTTCACTTGGAATAGTTTTATCCTATGGAATCGATGGGTTAATGGCATTATTTTTTTTTCAATTGGTGTGACACCAGGCACTCCCATTCATGGATCTAGATATAATCAAACATGCATTAACATTCATATGACATGAGGAGTAACGAAGTGGGGGAGGTGACATGATGGAGGATTTATTCCTCCTCCCACTCTTGAAAGATTTGATGGATTTTTATTTCCTTTTTTTTATTTGTCATGGAATTTTTAGATTCTTGTTTAATTTGATTACATATCTAAAACATAAGTTCATTTTCTACAAGAGTTACCTTTACATTGCCCATAATGTCTAAGTATTGCTAGAAAATTTCAATTGGAATAACTCAATATGATGGAATCATTGGGTTAATGGAATTGTTCTCATTTTAATTATTGTGACATTGAGGAGGGTCCTCTACCTAACTTCAATGCCTTGAAGATAAACATGGAATCACCAGTTATTGACTTTTGTGTTGGTTCGACCACTCAATAGTTCGAGGCATTCATAATCTACATAATGCTTTGCATCATAATTTGTGGTGCTTTCCATTTCCAAAATAAATGTTATTTCTTTCTATACATTGATATTTAGAATTATTGGTGACCTCTCATCCTTGATCCCTACCATCCTAGATTAGATGTGTATATATGTCTTTGTTAAATCTCTTAATACTATAGTGAAAATACCAATCACCATTAGCCCTTAGAGTTAGATCAATTCATCGAGTCCCCATAGTTAAAGCACCTTTGCTATTGAGAGGACATAAGTTCAATTCTCTCGACACTCGCAGGATCAAGATTTGTGGTTGAGCTGGCAGGTAGTTATCATTTCGGGTAGATCTTCCTGGTGCAAATATGTTGTGGATGTAGTGGTCACTGGTGTTAAGGGTTGTGAACCACATTAAATTAAACCAACCAACCAACCAATCAATCAATCACAAGAAAAAAAAAATAGTTAAATTCATAGTTTATACATGTGATTACAAATTAGGATAGAACTAACAAATAAAATAAGACTAATAAAAAATTATGGCATATGGTGAGAAACACTCATAAGGAAGAAATAAGGAAGAAATGCATTAATTAATTGATTGATGATACATTATTTTTGTTGTAAAAATGTCTATCAATAAAGGCTCTACAAACCAAAGGGACATTTTTGGATCCAACCATAACATAGAACAATTTTAAAGTTGTGAATCTACATTCAATGCATGAAGTCTAGCAATCTTTGTTAAGTCACGGTTAAAGCTAATTTTCATGTATGTTGATTATTGTTGCACTAGAGATTGATAAAATCTAAAATCCTTAGGGAACAAATTCCTATCATGCTAACACACTCCCAAACACCTTTCCTTATCGATCATCTTGGGTGAATGGTAGCATCCAACAACTTACATGATACTATAAACCAAAGATTTCCCTTACTATAACAATCATATACGTCAAAACCATAAATCCATGAATAACACTTGCATATATAGATCAAGCTAATAATAACATCCAACAACTTGCGTGGCACTATAAACCAAAGCTTACCCTTATTATAACAATTATATATATGTCAAAACCATAACTCCATATATAACACTTTCAAATACTTAATACTTTAAGTGAAATTTTTTACTTAAAAATGCACTTTTTCATAATAAAACGAGGGTTGCGGGGGCAACAAGTCCCTGCCTTGAGTAGGCACATAGTTGACCGATCGCCCTTGTTAAAGGGTCAAGGATAATAAAACAAGGAGGGTTGTAAGGCAACAAATCCCTGCCTTTGAGTAGGCACGTAGTTGACCAGTCGCCCTTGTTAAAGGGCCAAGCCAACAAAACTGTCGCTTGTCAAGATTAGGTTAACTTTGGATGTAATTATTAGTTTGTAACTCTTTGTTGAGCAGGCAGGCAAGAGATGCCAGACCGACAAGAGCTGCCACATCTGGTGGTCCAGTAAATGAGTTATCGAACAACATAAAAGCATTGGTGTCAAGTCATGAGGAGGATTCTCGATTGATTCATGAGTCAAGCACATTTGATAATGGATGTGATGTACTGAACCATCATGTCAAGTCCTTAAAAGGAGGAGATGCAATGACCTTGAAGATGAGGAGATGTGGTTAGCAGAGATAGACAATGAATTCCCTGAAACACAACAGGTAGGTTCAAGGAGCTTGAAGTTGAAGAACATCTGCAATATTCCTCCTAAATCTAATAACTTTTTTAGTAAAATTTGGTCAAGAAATAAGAGCGTGAATGACAAACTTTGACTTGAGTAAATATGGATCCTTTTTTGTCTTCAGTTGCACTTGTGTTGGAAGGTTGGTTATTATTTAGTGCTTTCATGATTTATTTGTGGCTAATTATTTTCTATAGTAGCCAGAGCATCTTGACAGTAATTTTTTGTAGAAGCCAGATCTACCAGAAACTTGGTTGTGTAGCAGCTGCCTTAGCCATAACTCCTTGCCATTCATTAGTCTCTAGAAGAAAGAGCATCTTGACAGTCATTAGTCTCCAGAAGCCATAGCACCTTGACAGTCAATCGTCTCATTGGAAAAACAAAGACTCTCAGTTGGCATTCATATTTTTATTCAAATATTAGTGGTAGAATTTGCATTCAAATTTCATTAGCAGAATAAAGACTCTTATCTAGCATTCATATTTTCATTTGCATTCAAATCTCAGTGGCAAAATTTGCATTCACTAAGACAATCCAAGATATGGACCATTTGAGAACAAAACTGAATAAGTCCATGATTAACATATAATAATTAGCTCACACAAAGGTGAATTATTAATCTTTTACTTGTCTTATTGCGCCCGATAACCCTAATAGACTACTACACAAACTGGATCAGAAAAATGAAGGAGAAACAAGTGAAAAATGAAAGTGAAAGGGATTTATGTGCCTTTTATAAAGGAGGTCCATGATGAACATGTTGGGTCCCTATAATACTAGTGATTACCCCATTACTATTGTAGTTATACCCCTTATTTATATTGTTGTGCCCCTATTACCCCCATATTGTTATTTCTGTGCCCCATAGAATCCCTCTATTGTTATTTTTGTGGCTTTATATTATTATTGTTAGGTCGGCTGGATTATATTGTGACTCCTTAAACTCCTATATATAGAAAGGAGGTTTTGTCATTTGAATCATACAAGAATTGTTCATTTATGTAATGTAAAGGAGGTTGCCCCCTCGAAGAGGCTGAATTCTAAGGCGTTGATCTATCTTTTCTATCTTTTCTTGAGCTGGTTTCATAACATTTGGTATCAGAGCTTTGGATTCTAGGGTTTTGCTGCTCCAAACAGGTCATCGTGGCATTTTCGCTATAACTTTTTTTCTGTGATGTTTCAGAAGTCGCAAGAAAACCCATTTCAGAAGAAATCGCTTTGAACCTTGGGTCCGAATTTCAAAGATTTTCGCGTGATATTTGCAGATATATGATTTGAGGAAGTTGGTCCTTTTGCAGACTCCTTAATTACATTCAAAACAGGTGACCTGGGGAAAATCGTCATAACTTTCTCTCTGGGAATCAGATTGAAATTTCGTAAGAAGGTACATAAAGAGGATGGACTGTAGTTTCTTGCATATCTTTTTCAGAACCAAATATCGAAAATTGTACACGTGGCAATTAATACAACTTCGCTCTTCTGAAAGGTCTATAATCAGGTCATCTTGGGAGATTGTGCATAACTCTTTCTTGGAGAAACCAATTTGGATCAGACTGGTGGCATTGGAAAGAGGACACAGAGAGCTACTACAGGTCACAAATTCAGAACTAGATGATTGGAAAGTACAGAGATACATCAGAGGCAATATCGAGCTCCTACAAAGTGAAAAAAGGAACC
Source organism: Pinus tabuliformis (assembly GCA_031772625.1). Lineage (NCBI taxonomy): Eukaryota > Viridiplantae > Streptophyta > Pinopsida > Pinales > Pinaceae > Pinus > Pinus tabuliformis. The sequence continues at coordinate 1,404,292,052 of CM062819.1, forward strand.
TGAAAGCTCTAGCATGACTCATGAAGAAGAGGAAGAAATGCTACATGATATATAAAAATTACAAGAACAAGTGCAACAAATGTCACGCTCACAAAAGCTAACAAAAGCTAAGATAAATGGCATGGAAGCTAAGATGGACAATTTGAAGATAGATTTGAACACAAATTTGAAGACAGGCATGGCAGATATGAAGACAGATTTGACAAATTTTCTACAAGAAATACTTACTAATGGTGAAAAGGTAGTAAAGGAAACTCATGATGAGAACAAAAGAAATGTTAATCATGATTCCATAGATGCTAATGTTGGATCGAAGAATCACCATATTCCAAAAATCGATATGAGGAAGTTTGATGGCAAGGATCCCGCCACATGGATATTACAGATGGAGCAATTCTTCGATCTCAATAATGTGCAAAACACACAAAAGGTACGTATGACAACTGTATATTTGGAACCAAATCAGTTTGTATGGTATCAATGGCTTTGTTCTCGTAAACAATTTATCACTTGGGCAATTTTTACGGAAGAATTGATAGCACATTATGAGGATACAAAAAGCAACACTTTTTTTAGCCAATTGATAAGTCTCAAACAAAAGGGTTCAATAATGGAGCACATTGAGGAGTTCCAAAAATTGAACATAAGGGTAAAAGATATTCCAGAGGAGCATAGGATTGATGTGTTCATAGGGTCTTTAAAGGATAATATCCAACATGATGTTCGCCTTTGGGAACCTGATTCATTAGAGAAGGCATTCAGGTTAGCAAGAAAAATGGAAAGCAAAATTATGGCAACTAGGAAGCATACCACTCACAACTATAAAGACGGAAGTGTTGTTGCCCCTAGTCTTCCACAACCTACAAGGTTGACACCACAACAATTGGAAGAAAAAAGAGCAAAAGGGCTTTGTTACAGTTGTGATAGCAAATACACAAAAGGTCATAAGTGTGCTGAGAAGAAATTATTCTACATAGATTGTGAAGAGGAAGAAGAAAAGGAGCAAGAAAGGTCAAAAGAAGAGGATATACTCCAAGAACAAAGCCTAGATGAAGAACAAATAAATCCGACCATATCTTGTAATGCATTGGTGGGAATTACCACTCCTCAAACCATCAAGATAGAAGGACAAATCAAGAAGAAAAAGGTAATAGTGTTGATTGATTCAGGAAGCACCCACAATTTTATTCATTGTAGGGTAGCAAAAGAATTGAATTGCTTCCTATATCCAGCACCAGAGTGTCAAGTGATGATTGCAAATGGAGGAACAATAAATTGCTCTGGAAAGTGCCATAATATCAAGCTATCCATGGGAGAATATGTATTGACTAGCCCAATGCTTTCCATTCCAATGGGAGGTGATGATGTTGTACTAGGAGTCCAATGGCTACAATCCTTGGGTACAATAGCTTTTAATTTTCAAGAACTTTTCATCAAATTTTCTACGGAAGGAAAGGAAGTTGAATTAAGGGGTATTGCAGGGAAACCAGGAAAGATAATCAGCTCTAATGGCATGACAAAGCTTCTAAAAAAGGAGCAAAGAGGTGTAATTGCACAATTATGTTCGCTAGATGTTTCCACATTGGAATCATCTATTTCTCCAGATCTCCAAAAAGTCCTGGACAATCATTCCAAGGTATTTGAGACTCCCAAAGGTCTCCCACCTATGCGTGATCATGATCATGCTATTCATCTGATTCCAGGAAGTGTTCCTCCAAACATCAGGCCGTACAGATATCCCTATGTCCAAAAAAGTGAAATTGAACGTATGGTTGCAGAAATGCTAGAGGCTGGTATAATTCAACCGAGTCAAAGTTCTTTCTCAGCTCCAGTAGTATTGGTGCACAAGAAGGATGGATCATGGCGCATGTGTCCGGATTATAGGGAGCTCAACAAGCTCACTATTAAAGATAAGTTCCCCATTCCTGTCATTGATGAATTATTGGATGAATTGCATGGATCAATTTACTTCACCAAGTTGGATCTTCGTTCGGGATATCATCAAATCAGAATGAAGATTGAAGACATTTCGAAAACGGCATTTAGAACTCATGAGGGTCATTATGAATTTTTGGTCATGCCTTTTGGCCTTACCAATGCACCTTCAACATTTCAAGGTTTGATGAATTCAATTTTCAAACCATTCCTTAGAAAATTTGTGTTAGTATTTTTTGATGATATACTAATCTACAGCAAGTCTTGGAAGGATCATGTTAACATGTTGACAGGGTGCTACAACTATTGGAGGAGAAACAATTATATGCAAAAAGATCCAAATGTTTCTTTGGAGTCCAGGAGGTGGAATATTTGGGTCATATTGTATCTCATGAAGGAGTTAAGGTAGACCCTAGCAAAATTAAAGCCATTAAGGAATGGAAAATCCCCACATCCATAAAGCATCTGCGAGGATTTCTCGGGTTGACAGGGTATTATCGCAAGTTTGTTAAGAATTATGGGAGAATAGCAGCACCTCTAACAACATTATTGAAGAAAGATTCATTTTCATGGACTCCGAAAGCAACAAAGGCCTTTGAACATCTTAAAGAGGCAATGTGCCAAGCACCGGTCTTAGCTACACCGGACTTCACAAAAACCTTTATTGTGGAATGTGATGCTTCAGGAAATGGAATTGGTGCTGTTCTAATGCAAGATGAAAGACCCATTGCTTTTGAAAGTCGTCCAATCAAGGGAAAGTTTTTAAGCAAAGCTATTTATGAGAAGGAAATGTTGGCAATACTCCATGCACTTAAGAAATGGCGACCCTACCTAATGGGAAGACACTTCAAGGTAAAAACGGATCATGATAGCCTTAAATACTTTTTAGAACAAAGATTATCCTCTGAAGAGCAACAAAAGTGGGTCACAAAGATGTTGGGTTATGACTTTGAAATCATCTACAAAAAAGGGAAGCAAAATGTGGTGGCAGATGCACTCTCAAGAAAGGATGTGGATGTGGAAGCATTGTTGTGTGCCATTTCTATTATCCAACCAGATTGGATAAACGAAGCAAGGGAGGAATGGAAGAATGACGAAGAAGTGTGGGCACTTATTCGAAAGCTACAACAAGATTCCAGTACTTTGATACATTTAGCTGGCAAAATGATTCGTTATGGTACAAAGATCGCTTATACCTCTGTAAGAATTCCCAGCTAAAACAAAAGATTCTTATGGAATTGCACACTTCTCCCTTAGGAGGGCACTCAGGATTTTTAAAAACTTACCACAGGGTTAAGAAGGAATTTTTTTGGGATGGCCTTAAATCAGATATTCAAAAGTTTGTGGCGGAATGTTTGGTTTACCAACAAAATAAAGTTGAAACAATTAAGACACCGGGTCTATTACAACCTTTATCCATTCCAAGCCAACGTTGGGAGGAGGTTTCAATGGATTTTATCACAGGTTTACCCAAGTCTGAGGGAAAGAGTGTCATCATGGTGGTAGTTGACAGACTTACCAAGTATGCACACTTTTGTGCATTATCACATCCATTTAAAGCCAGTACAGTTTCTACTGCATTTATGGAAACAGTTCAAAAGCTACATGGAAACCCAAAGATTATTGTAAGTGACAGAGATCCCATTTTCACTGGAAATTTTTGGACAAAATTATTTTCTTGTCTTGGTACTCAGTTAGCTCATAGCTCATCTTATCATCCTCAATCTGATGGGCAAACTGAGATAGTAAACAAATGTTTGGAAGGATATCTTCGTTGCTTTGTATCTGATAAACAGACACAATGGGTCAAATGGTTGCCTCTGGCTGAATGGTGGTATAACACTTCCTTCCATACAGCAACAAAAATGACCCCATTTATGGCACTTTATGGGTATCAACCACCATCCATCACATCATATTTAAGAGAAAATTCTAAGGTTCAGGCAGTGGAACATCACATCGAACATCAACAACAAGTCCTCCAACTCTTAAAGGATAACCTCGTGTTGGCACAAAATAGAATGAAACAACAGGCAGATCAACATCGCAGTGAAAGAAGTTTTGATGTAGGTGATTGGGTATTCCTACGGCTACAACCATATAAGCAAATGTCCCTAAAGCAAGCTAAGAAGGATAATAAATTATCACCAAAGTATTATGGTCCGTACAAGGTGTTGCAAAAGATTGGTACTATGGCATACAAATTGGAGCTTCCTGCAGCTTCTCGATTGCACCCAGTTTTCCATGTTTCATGTTTAAAGAAGGTTATAGGCGACAAGCTCCCAGTTCAAACAATATTGCCAGAACTTGACGAGGAAGGAAAAATTATATTGGAACCAGAAGCAGTCACATAAACAAGAACTCGACAGCTACGAAATCGATCAATTTCAGAGTATCTTATCAAGTGGAAGAACTTATCCGCTGAAGATTCCACATGGGAGGATGAGAATTTTATGCAGAAGTATCCAGAACTACTCAAGCGTTGAGGACAACACTTTTTTGAAGGAAGAGGCATGTTGGGTCCCTATAATACTAGTGATTACCCCATTACTATTGTAGTTATACCCCTTATTTATATTGTTGTGCCCCTATTACCCCATATTGTTATTTCTGTGCCCCATAGAATCCCTCTATTGTTATTTTTGTGGCTTTATATTATTATTGTTAGGTCGGCTGGATTATATTGTGACTCCTTAGACTCCTATATATAGAAAGGAGGTTTTGTCATTTGAATCATCCAAGAATTGTTCATTTATGTAATGTAAAGGAGGTTGCCCCCTCGAAGAGGCTGAATTCTAAGGCGTTGATCTATCTTTTCTATCTTTTCTTAAGCTGGTTTCATAACAGAACATATAATAATTAGCTCACACAGAGGTGAATTATTAAGCTTTTACTTGTCTTATTGTGCCTAATAACCCTAATAGACTACTACACAAACTGGATCAGAAAAATGAAGGAGAAACAAGTGAAAAATGAAAGTAAAAGGGATTTATTTTCCTTTTATAAAGGAGGTCCATGAGTTGACCTATCAAACCTTGCCAAACCAAGACCATGAGGTATCGCTGAGTCAAATTAACAATTCCTGTTACCTAGTCAACAGGGTTGACTACTATTACTATGGCTAAAAAACATAATTGAATTTTCAAACATCCATGAAACTAACCAACAACAAGAAGTTCCATGTGTATCCTCCTTTTGAATATTATTATGTTTTTTCCATGTGGTAAAAGTGACTTGAATAACAAATATTTCTCAACTTGTTTCTGATATGCTGAGATGGCTGACAACAAACCATGGATGTAGAAGTTCTTGTATAATAACTAACCTAACTGAACATAACAACTATTGCATAAGTTTCTGATACGTTGGGATCGCTGACAACAACTGACAACAAACCATGGATGTAGAAGTTATTGTATCATAACTAACCTAACTGAACAGAACATCTATCGCATAATATGCTTAAATTATAAGTTTAGTTGTGAATGACCCTCAAAAGATCAAATCGAGATATACTTTCTAATATTTGGGAAGAAAACACTGGAAACTAGAATTTTGCTAAGCCAAAATTTAGAAGATCAAACAATGTAGCTTTTTATATAGAAAAAGGGAATGAATTCCATAGGGCTCAGAGGTTGAACGAATAGAAAAGAAATATTTTTGAAGAATTAAAAAATTAAATGTTCAGCACAAAGAAGTTTTGATGCTATGTAGTTCAAAAATCATAAAAATATATAAAACCTTGATGAAGGCGGCTTTGAAAAATCAACAACACCATGAATTTAACGAATGGGAATGGCTATGTTTCGAGGCTCTTTTAGCATGTCATCAAACATACCTTCAAGACAGAACCATTCTTATCAGAATCAAGCATGCATTGCAAGAGCTAATATGCAATTGAAGAACTATAAACTAGCTTGCAGAATATTATGCCGATATATTTGAGAACAATGTTACCCTTTGTCCAGTGGATATTTTATAACCGATATATTTGAGTCCACTGAATATTATAGTAAAACCGTACTAAGAGTAAAACCACATTAGTGCTTAGAAAATAATTATATATTTATTTTTTGTTAGCTGAGTTGCATTGGTAGATCCATAGAATTTTACTGTAATTAATTCAAATTTGGTTTTTCAGAATCCCCAAAGCAAAGCAACAGGCCTGACGAGTTTCAATCCTGTTTCAGCCAAATAATTGGAGTGTAGATTCTACTTCTAGCAGTGTAGTTCATAAACTAATAAATGGGAAATATAACCAACGTATACCCATATAAATCTTGGCCTGATATATGGTTGACAAAGAGCAATGGGATTCAATAATCGAAGCCTGATATATGGTTGACAAAGAGCAATGGGATTCAATAATCGAAGAGGACACATGCATTTCCATGTTCAGAAGCTGAAGGTTGCAAAGTTGAGGACCTGGGGATTTCAGTATTCCTATATAGGATTTACCTATGAATCCCCAGAGCAACAGGCATTAGGAATTTCACCTGTTTCAAGCAAAAATTAGGAGAATGGTTTCTGCTTCTTTAGTGAAGTTCATAGATTATTATATGGAAAATATAACTAGAGTATAACCATATAACCATTTAAATGTGGGTCTGAAATGTGGTTGGCAAATGCCTTTTTTCAATGGGAAGGTAGTTTATGTTGCTTGCAGTGGAGTTCAGAAATTACTATATGGAACACATAACCAGCATATATCCATCTAAATATGGGTTTGATGAGTGGTTGAAAAGGTTTTTTTTCAATAGAAGATGCATTTTTATGTTCAGAAATTCAAAGTTTCAAAGTGGAATAAGGGATTTCAATATTGTGAACATCCTATGGAAGAATTTACCTGAAAATCCACAAAGTTGCATGTCCTAAGAGTTTCAATCTTGTTTCAGCTTTCTTGTAGTGGAGTTCATAAATTATGTATATAAACATATAACTAATAAATAGCATGATCATGATTGTATTCAAAGAAGTTAAGTGTGTTTTACAACATAAAAAGAAAGAGATGTGTCACATTTATGAAAAAATGTTTAAAATTAACATCATATTTGTACCTAGGGAAGCTAAATGCACTCAAAACCCCAAAAGGGAATAGTTCTACATCACCTATTTTTACTTTAGAGAATTTTGTTTCTCTTAGTACTCTGAAAGCATTTTGCTTCTCTTAGAAGTATGAAAGCATTTTGCTTCTCTTTTAAAATTTATCATAAAATTTTTATTATAATTTATAAGTTTTTTGAAACATAGTATTCACTAATTATAATTATTATGGACATAAATTAAAAAAATAATAAAAATACAAAAAAATATATCTAAAATAAATAATTCATCGTTTTAAACAAGTATTTTTCTTATTGATAGTATGATTATGACTAGGTATCTTATGTATAAGAAGAAATTATACAACATAGATGTCAATGGGTTTCCTAAAATTTCTTTAATTATAACTGAAACCTCACGTTCGACTCAAGTGAAGGTGGCATAAGGATACCTAGTGTTGGCTAGACTACCAGGGAATAAAGGAGGGGATCATCTCGTAGAATATAGATAGTATTAAAAATATATTACTTCCAAATTGAAAGAAAAATTGGGGAAATAAAGAGTTGGAGAAAAAAAGGAAACTACCATATTATAAGGAGGTGATCAACCCCAATTTGGAAAATCAAAATTATCTTTGTATCTTGACTAGTGTTTAGAAGAAGAAAGCATTGCCAAGATTTAAACTAATTATCATGAGCTTTATAATGAAACTGCGCATTGGACAATTCCCAAACCACTATGAGATGAAAGAGTTTGTCAATTTGCAAAACACCATAGGATGAAAGAGTTTGTCATATATGTCATCCTATCCTAGGAGGGTTGAAGAAGAAGGAGGTTGAAGATGACTAAAAATTAAAAGTTTTTTCTCTAAAATTGTTCATTTTGCACTCACATTTTATCTAATTTTCAAAATATTTATGATTGCCAACATTCTTAAACTTCTCTCCCTTTTTTTTAAACATGAAAATAAAATTATAAAAAATATAATTAATCCTTTACTTTCTTTAAATAATCTTAATAGAAATCAATCATCATCTTCACATACATATATATATATATATATATATATATATATTTACCTTTAAATTTAAATTTTAAAATAGATAAAATTCAATACCAATCACACCCAATACAACTAATAACAGCAGCCACTACAGTATTTTTACCATGACCACTTTAATAAGGCCATAAAGTATAATGTCCACCTACTAGAAGTGAATATGATATGATTCTCGATTCGATGTTGTTGGGATGTTTTATACTATGACTTGTCCCATTCCTAGTGATAGCCCTTCACATTACCACTACAAGTTACTTTCTTCGCCGTGTTGTTATTACTTGGCAAGTACATTTCTATGGGGGGTGAATGTCATCGCAATCATTTATAATCGAATATAATATATAATTCAAAATATATAAAATACATTCAAAATTATTGCGTGTCAATCAAGGTCGGTTAAGCCAAAAGAATGTTAATCAAAATATACTATACTTAAAAATATATAAAAATCATTAAAATTTATTACGTGTTAAAATATGTGGGTTAAGTGAGTTAAGTTTATTAGTCAAATTTGTGATTTCAATGAATCCATGTCAGATTCTAGACAAATTAAATCAGAAAATAAATTAGATTTTTTTTCAAAAATTCACACTTAAAGACAATTCGAAATAAAAAAAGAAAAAATTATTTTAACGTCCAAAAGATAGCCTATGGGACATATTGCTTCTTTATCTGCTTGATGTATTCGGCCCTTTTTCTATCAAGCTTCAAAATAAATACTCCTAGCTTCTCAACAAAACCCTCGCTAAATAGATTATCCCAAGAGCTCACTGCCAGCGTATCTGCATAATTTTCCTTGTTGTCTTTGAAGGCCTCGCATTCTAAAATGAAATGTTTTTCTGTTTCCACTTTTTCGGAATAACAAAAAATGCATACTCTTTCCTCCCACGCTTCTTTTGGCCTTTTACAGTGCCTTGTTTCACAACGGAGTTGATGAGAATTAGTCCTTAACTAAGCAATAAGAATTTTGGCTCTCCAAGAGATATTGGCCTCTATATATGCTTTTGGTTGATGACTATGAGTGCGATTGAACGCTTCAAGATAGTGTTTTTTCTTTCTTCCTAGCTCCTTATCCCAAGTACGTTTGTGGAACTTTTCCATCACAAAAGCTTTTATCTCTTTGTTGTTTATGGGACACATGTTCAAGCAAATAGCCCATTAACTAAACCATTTGTTATTTTGTTGCATCCAAGTATTTTTTCTCTTGCACAATATGTCATTAAAGACAACCTTAGGCCATCTACCCTCTTCCATTTGCTCAAATTTTTTTAAATACCTTATGACTCGCACCATAGCAATTGCTTCAATAGGAGAAGTCTCTGTTTCACTTAGCAATATAGCATAAGGAATTGCACTTTTAGTCTTGAATTTGTTTGTAATCAAACACTTCTGAATTTTCTCAATTTGTCTCCACTGCATGTTGGAAGTACTGTTGGCCCATAGTTCACAACCATAGAGAATCACTAGAATCACTAGAAGCCCAAAAAGAGTTTGAGTGGTTTTCCAGTCCCATAACTCTGCCTCTCTACACCTATTTTGAAAAGCATAAAATGTTTTCCAACCCCCCAAAGTTCTTTTCTTTCTACAACCATTGCAGCTTAGATTTTTGTTGAAGTCAATTCCAAGATATTTGTAATCTGCAACTTCATCCAGAATGTTGCCTTCAAAGTAGAACTTATGTTGGTTATGTTTTCTTTTCTTAGAGAAACCTACTACTTTTGTTTTGCTGATATTGACTTGCATCCCCACACTTCTACAAAAATGCTCAAGGAATAGTAAGTGCTCTTGCAAACCAAGAGCCGATTTAGCAAGCAGAATAAGGTCACTTGCATACAAAAGAATCCTTATAACAAACTTGCCCAAATAGATACCATCACCCCCTTGCGAATTTAACCACTCCTCAAGCTTGTCGATATATAAACTAAAAAGGGTAGGAGATAGTGGGCAACCTTGCTTGACCCTGATATCGCTTTTGAAACTTTCAGAAATGCTAGCTGAAGTTCTAATTTTGACTTTCACCTCTTCATACATCCTATACACCGCTGCTCTCAAATGTTTAGGAACCCCAAGCTCCTCCATTATGTGCCAAAGCTTATCCCTAGGAATCGAGTCAAACACTTTTCTAAAATCAACAAAGCAACAAAATACTTCTTCCTTTTCCTCCCAAACTTTTTCAATGATGTGCCTTAAAGTTATGCAATGATCAACTCTGGAATGTTTAGGTCTAAAACCTGCGTTCCCTTTAGCACGCTTATCTCTTTCTTCTGCCCACTTGCTAATTGTGTTTTCTAGCATGCTTCCAAATAGCTTTGCAAACAAAGGGTTTATCATGATGGTCCTATAATTGGAGGAATTATTGACGTCACCATTCTTGAAAAGAGGTATTTCCAGACTAGTTGTCTAATATGTGGGGAGCCCCTGTTGTATGATGTTGTTGAAAATTTTTGTAATGTGAGGTGCAAGAATTTTTCAGCCCCACTTTAGATATTCTGCTTGGAGTTCAACTAAGTCTTTTGCTTTTCCAACACCCAACTTCTTGATACCCATCTCTACCTCTTGCACCATGAAGAGTTCAATATCAATGTTGACTAAGGGGGGAGGGTCACCCTTGGGATCATGCTCATAGAGTTGTCTTGCATAGTCAAACCATTTAGAAGTTGTGTTACTATTTACAGTTTATATCTTTTTCGGTTGGAGCTCATTCCAAAATAATTTGGGATTATTTTTCCCAAGGAAGATTAATTCTTCCCTCCTTGAAACCATGAAATCGGTCTTTTTCTTACTTAATAGCTACTTGTAAGCTTTGAGCTTTATGTTATCCTTGTTTGACCTTTTCCACATTCTCCTTGCCTTTTTGCATTCCTCGTCAAACCAAGCATTAACCAGAAAGCAATTTGTTTAAGACTTCTTAATTTTTGCTCTTTTTCACTTTGCAAGTGCACATTGAATTAAATGTGTTAATTCATGACTATGAAGGTTGTGAATTGTGATTTTCTCCTTCTTGAAGAGCCTCTCTAACGTCATTTTGAAGGTATTACAATTTTCTGGGGTCAAAAGAATTATGCCTTGTGGGAGGTTTTGTTGGACATGCTGAATTTTTTACTCTAATTGTTTCTTTCCAGTCCAAGAGAAACATAAATAAATTGGCTTGTGATTTGATTTTAAGTCCCACAGCTGATCTCCAATCAAGACTTCCTCCATTTTCTCACACAAACCATGCGAGCAAATTACATAATCTACTACACTTGCTCCATTGTAAGTATTGCAAGTGAAATTACCAGGATTTTCTCATCTAGTCAAGCCATTACAAATGACTAAATCAAAGGCCCCACATAGAGTAAGCAATTGTTCACCAAAGAGATTGCAGCCCTTGTCCTCTGAAATTCTTTCCCACTGATGATTACTCTCTTTTGTAAGCCAAATAGGGTCGCAATCATCTTTACAACAAAGAATGCTAGCTTGCTCACTTGCAGTCCTAGCATTGAAATCACCCACTATAAGGACTTCACCTAGCTGCGAATAAGTTGCAATATCCGCTTTTAAGGCTACAAATGGATCTTTGTGGTCAAGCCCTCTACCTTGGTATATTTTTTAAACTTGCAATGCAAAATAGCATGCTGCAATTCTGATGTGGTTTCCGTTTTCTAATATTTTAAACCAAATGAATTTCTTATTTGAGTCTTCTTCTTCTAACTGGATGAGACGACCTTCTTTCTCCCTTACTAAAACCATGATACCACCATGCCCTTTGCTAAAAACTAGATGCTAAAAGATGACAATTTGAATTTGATCTGAAATTATGAAAATCACTTTGAATATACATAGAAGTTGTACACACGCAATTTGTTATTAATTAATGTAGTGCAACATCAAATATCGTGAGGGCATCTAGTTTCTCGATCACATCATGATCCCAATCTGTGCTTGGTAGTTGGCACAATATTCGTTTACAAGTTGTCTTTAAATGCGACTTTTTGAAAAAAAAATCCAATTTATTTTCTGATCTACTTTGTCTAGAATCCAATAAGGATTCATTGAAATCACAAGTTTTCCTAGTGAACCTTGCACAATCGAAGTGCCCTAGGGGTTTTTTAGCATGTTGAATCCATATATGCAGTCAAAAAACCAGTTTAAACAACAAAAATAAAGATTTCACCACAATTTGTTTCACTAGATTCTGGTTAGAAATTTGCTGGAAACTTCAACTAGATTCTGGTTAGAAATTTGTTGGCAAGTGGCCTTTGGCTTCACCCTATGGAATTTGTGGAAAGAAATAAATCTTAGAGTATTTTAAACTAAGAAAAGGACCAGTGAGTTTTTAATGGCAACTATCCTCTAAAACATTCAAGAGACGATTTTAACATCCTCTCTTATAAAGTAAGATTGGTTAGCTAATGAGTCTGGGGATTATATTTTTAAAAACCTTGATTTACACTCTTCCATGTTGATCCCCTCACCCAATCCAAATATGGATTAAAGTCTACAGACAACAATTTTTTCACACCTCCTCTATCAGGCTTGGGGATATTAAGCTTCGATGGCACATCCAAGGGGAACTCGTGAGTGGCAGGCTATGGTGGTATTTTCCAAGATGAGAATTCATTCCCTCTTCATGTATATGCATTCTCCTATGGCATCAAAACAAATAACTTGCAGAATTTCTTGCCCTAGAGAAAGGATTACAAATTGCTGCTAGAGAAGGGTATCGTTGCTACAGGTACATGGTGACTCCCACCTTGTCATACAATGTTTACGAAGGATGTTCCATGGTCATATGGTGGATAAATTAAATCATAGTTCGCATCTTCACGAAGTGGTTATGAGTATTAAAAATATGCTTCTATATTTTGATTACATTATTCCTCACCATACGCAGTAGGAAAGCAATAAGGTGGCAAACATATTGGCTAATCAGAGCAGCCGCAATCGACACCTAGCATTTGATGAGCCATGGAGGACTGTGGCACTCACTGAAGACATCTGACAAATCCAACAGTGGGTGCAACAAGACAAGTTTGCAACAAAGGATAACGTCCCCGATCGGGGTGGTATGAAGGCTCTCAAGCACGACAGGTAATATGATTGACATGCTTGCAAATAGAATGGTGAAGGGGATAGTGGACTTGTGTTGGGTCCCTATAATACTAGTGATTACCCCATTACTATTATAGTTATACCCCTTATTAATATTTTTGTGCCCCTATTGCCCCCTTATTGTTATTACTGTGCCCCATAGAATCCCTCTATTGTTATTTTTGTGGCTTTATATTATTATTGTTAGGTCGGCTGGATTATATTGTGACTCCTTAGACTCCTATATATAGAAAGGAGGTTTTGTCATTTGAATCATCCAAGAATTGTTCATTTATGTAATGTAAAGGAGGTTTCCCCTCGAAGAGGCTGAATTCTAAGGCGTTGATCTATCTTTTCTATCTTTTCTTGAGCTGGTTTCATAACATTTGGTATCAGAGCTTTGGATTCTAGGGTTTCGCTGCTCCAAACAGGTCATCGTGGCATTTTCGCTATAATTTTTTTTTTGCGACGTTTCAAAGGTTGCAAAAAAAACCCATTTGAGAAGAAATCGCACTGAACCTCGGGCCCGAATTTCAGAGCTTTTTTCTCTATATTTGCGGAGATATGATCTGAGAAAGTTGGTCTTTTTGCAGACTCCTGAATTACATTCCAAACAGGTGACCTGGGGAAAATCGTCATAACTTTCTCTCTGGGGATCGGATTGAAATTTCGTAAAAAGGTACAGAAAGAGGACGGACTATAGTTTCATGTATGCATTTTTCACATCCAAAGGTCGAAACAGTGACTCGTGGCACGTCATACAAGTTCGCTCTACTGAACTAGTCTATAATCAAGTCACTGTGGGAGATTTCGTATAACTCTTCCTTGGAGAATCCAATTTGGGTCAGACTTGTGGCATTGGAAAGAGGGCACAAATGGCTACTGCAGGTCACAAATTTAGAACTAGATGATCAAAAAGTACATAGATACATCAGAGGCAATATCGAGCTCCTACAAAGTAAAAAAAAGGTGTGTAGTTTTTTAAAATTTTTGCATAAGATTGGTTTGAAAAATTAGTTTGAAGGAATTCAAAGGGCATAGTAAAGCATTATTATTGGTAATTGATGCCCCGAGGAAAGAAAATGCAAACACCTAGTAGGCAAACTGAAAGCTCTAGCATGACCCATGAAGAAGAGGAAGAAATGCAACATGATATATCAAAATTACGAGACCAAGTGCAACAATTGTCACTTGCACAAAAAGGAACAGAATCTAAGATGGATGGTTTAAAGAAAGATGTAGAAGCTAAGATGGATGGTTTAAAGAAAGGCGTAGAAGCTAAGATGGACGATTTGAAGATAGATCTAAAGACAGACAAGGACGAATTGAAGATAAATATGAATAAGTTGCTACAAGAAATGGTCACTAAGGGTGAAAGGGTACTAAAGGAAACTCATGATGAGAACAAAAGAAATGTTAATCATGATTCCATAGACTCTAATGTTGGATCAAGACTCACCATATTCCAAAAATCGATATGAGGAAGTTTGATGGCAAGGATCCCGCCACATGGATATTACAGATGGAGCAATTCTTCGATCTCAATAATGTGCAAAACACACAAAAGGTACGTATGGCAACTTTATATTTGGAACCAAATCAGTTTGTATGGTATCAATGGCTTTGCTCTCGTAAAAAATTTATCACTTGGGCAATTTTTACGGAAGAATTGATAGCACATTATGAGGATACAAAAAGCAACACTTTTTTTAGCCAATTGATAAGTCTCAAACAAAAGGGTTCAATAATGGAGCACATTGAGGAGTTCCAAAAATTGAACATAAGGGTAAAAGATATTCCAGAGGAGCATAGGATTGATGTGTTCATAGGGTCTTTAAAGGATAATATCCAACATGATGTTCGCCTTTGGGAACCTGATTCATTAGAGAAGGCATTCAGGTTAGCAAGAAAAATGGAAAGCAAAATTATGGCAACCAGGAAGCATACCACTCACAACTATAAAGACGGAAGTGTTGTTGCCCCTAGTCTTCCACAACCTATAAGGTTGACACCACAACAATTGGAAGAAAAAAGAGCAAAAGGGCTTTGTTACAGTTGTGATAGCAAATACACTAAAGGTCATAAGTGTGCTGAGAAGAAATTATTCTACATAGATTGTGAAGAGGAAGAAGAAAAGGAGCAAGAAAGGTCAAAAGAAGAGGATATACTCCAGGAACAAAGCCTAGATGAAGAAAAAATAAATCCGACCATATCTTGTAATGCATTGGCGGGAATTACCACTCCTCAAACCATCAAGATAGAAGGACAAATCAAGAAGAAAAAGGTAATAGTGTTGATTGATTCAGGAAGCACCCACAATTTTATTCATTGTAAGGTAGCAAAAGAATTGAATTGCTTCCTATATCCAGCACCAGAGTGTCAAGTGATGATTGCAAATGGAGGAACAATAAATTGCTCTGGAAAGTGCCATAATATCAAGCTATCCATGGGAGAATATGTATTGACTAGCCCAATGCTTTCCATTCCAATGGGAGGTGCTGATGTTGTACTAGGAGTCCAATGGCTACAATCCTTGGGTACAATAGCTTTTAATTTTCAAGAACTTTTCATCAAATTTTCTACGGAAGGAAAGGAAGTTGAATTAAGGGGTATTGCAGGGAAACCAGGAAAGATAATCAGCTCTAATGGTATGACAAAGCTTCTAAAAAAGGAGCAAAGAGGTGTAATTGCACAATTATGTTCGCTAGATGTTTCCACATCGGAATCATCTATTTCTCCAGATCTCCAAAAAGTCCTGGACAATCATTCCAAGGTATTTGAGACTCCCAAAGGTCTCCCACCTATGCGTGATCATGATCATGCTATTCATCTGATTCCAGGAAGTGTTCCTCCAAACATCAGGCCGTACAGATATCCCTATGTCCAAAAGAGTGAAATTGAACGTATGGTTGCAGAAATGCTAGAGGCTGGTATAATTCAACCAAGTCAAAGTTCTTTCTCTACTCCAGTAGTATTGGTGCACAAGAAGGATGGATCATGGCGCATGTGTCCGAATTATAGGGAGCTCAACAAGCTCACTATTAAAGATAAGTTCCCCATTCCTGTCATTGATGAATTACTGGATGAATTGCATGGATCAATTTACTTCACCAAGTTGGATCTTCGTTCAGGATATCATCAAATCAGAATGAAGATTGAAGACATTCTGAAAACAACATTTAGAACTCATGAGGGTCATTATGAATTTTTGGTCATGCCTTTTGGCCTTACCAATGCACCTTCAACATTTCAAGGTTTGATGAATTCAATTTTCAAACCATTCCTTAGAAAATTTGTGTTAGTATTTTTTGATGATATACTAATCTACAGCAAGTCTTGGAAGGATCATGTTGAACATGTTGAAAGGGTGCTACAACTATTGGAGGAGAAACAATTATATGCAAAAAGATCCAAATGTTTCTTTGGAGTCCAGGAGGTGGAATATCTGGGTCATATTGTATCTCATGAAGGAGTTAAGGTAGACCCTAGCAAAATTAAAGCCATTAAGGAATGGAAAATCCCCACATCCATAAAGCATCTGCGAGGATTTCTTGGGTTGACAGGGTATTATCGCAAGTTTGTTAAGAATTATGGGAGAATAGCAGCACCTCTAACAACATTATTGAAGAAAGATGCATTTTCATGGACTCCGAAAGCAACAAAGGCCTTTGAACATCTTAAAGAGGCAATGTGCCAAGCACTGGTCTTAGCTACACCGAACTTCACAAAAACCTTTATTGTGGAATGTGATGCTTCAGGAAATGGAATTGGTGTTGTTCTAATGCAAGATGAAAGACCCATTGCTTTTGAAAGTCGTCCAATCAAGGGAAAGTTTTTAAGCAAAGCTATTTATGAGAAGGAAATGTTGGCAATACTCCATGCACTTAAGAAATGGCGACCCTACCTAATGGAAAGACACTTCAAGGTAAAAACGGATCATGATAGCCTTAAATACTTTTTAGAACAAAGATTATCCTCTGAAGAGCAACAAAAGTGGGTCACAAAGATGTTGGGTTATGACTTTGAAATCATCTACAAAAAAGGGAAGCAAAATGTGGTGGCAGATGCACTCTCAAGAAAGGATGAGGATGTGGAAGCATTGTTGTGCGCCATTTCTATTATCCAACCAGATTGGATAAATGAAGCAAGGGAGGAATGGAAGAATGACGAAGAAGTGTGGGCACTTATTCGAAAGTTACAACAAGATTTCAGTACGTCTGATACATTTAGCTGGCAAAATGATTCGTTATGGTACAAAGATCGCTTATACCTCTGTAAGAATTCCTAGCTAAAAAAAAGATTCTTATGGAATTGCACACTTCTCCCTTAGGAGGGCACTCAGGATTTTTAAAAACTTACCACAGGGTTAAGAAGGAATTTTTTGGGATGGCCTTAAATCAGATATTCAAAAGTTTGTGGCGGAATGTTTGGTTTGCCAACAAAATAAATTTGAAACAATTAAGACACCGGGTCTATTACAACCTTTATCCATTCCAAGCCAACGTTGGGAGGAGGTTTCAATGGATTTTATCACAGGTTTACCCAAGTTTGAGGGAAAGAGTGTCATCATGGTGGTAGTTGACAGACTTACCAAGTATGCACACTTTTGTGCATTATCACATCCATTTAAAGCCAGTACAGTTTCTACTGCATTTACGGAAACAATTCAAAAGCTACATGGAAACCCAAAGATTATTGTAAGTGACAGAGACCCCATTTTCACTGGAAATTTTTGGACAGAATTATTTTCTTGTCTTGGTACTCAGTTAGCTCATAGCTCATCTTATCATCCTCAATCTGATGGGCAAAATGAGATAGTAAACAAATGTTTGGAAGGATATCTTCGTTGCTTTGTATCTGATAAACAGACACAATGGGTCAAATGGTTGCCTCTGGCTGAATGGTGGTATAACACTTCCTTCCATACAACAACAAAAATGACCCCATTTATGGCACTTTATGGGTATCAACCACCATCCATCACATCATATTTAAGAGAAAATTCTAAGGTTCAGGCAGTGGAACATCACATCGAACATCAACAACAAGTCCTCCAACTCTTAAAGGATAACCTCGTGTTGGCACAAAATAGAATGAAACAACAGGCAGATCAACATCGCAGTGAAAGAAGTTTTGATGTAGGTGATTGGGTATTCCTACGGCTACAACCATATAAGCAAATGTCCCTCAAGCAAGCTAAGAAGGATAATAAATTATCACCAAAGTATTATGGTCCGTACAAGGTGTTGCAAAAGATTGGTACTATGGCATACAAATTGGAGCTTCCTGCAGCTTCTCGATTGCACCCAGTTTTCCATGTTTCATGTTTAAAGAAGGTTATAGGCGACAAGCTCCCAGTTCAAACAATATTGCCAGAACTTGACGAGGAAGGAAAAATTATATTGGAACCGGAAGCAGTCACAGAAACAAGAACTCGACAGCTACGAAATCGATCAATTTCAGAGTATCTTATCAAGTGGAAGAACTTATCCGCTGAAGATTCCACATGGGAGGATGAGAATTTTATGCAGAAGTATCCAGAACTACTCAAGCGTTGAGGACAACACTTTTTTGAAGGAGAAGGGCATGTTGGGTCCCTATAATACTAGTGATTACCCCATTACTATTATAGTTATACCCCTTATTAATATTGTTGTGCCCCTATTGCCCCCATATTGTTATTATTGTGCCCCATAGAATCCCTCTATTGTTATTTTTGTGGCTTTATATTATTATTGTTAGGTCGGCTGGATTATATTGTGACTCCTTAGACTCCTATATATAGAAAGGAGGTTTTTTCATTTGAATCATCCAAGAATTGTTCATTTATGTAATGTAAAGGAGGTTGCCCCCTCGAAGAGCCTGAATTCTAAGGCGTTGATCTATCTTTTCTATCTTTTCTTGAGCTGGTTTCATACCAACCTGGGTATGAGAGACATGATCTCCACATGTCCTAATCCCATCCAAGTGTGGCATCCTCTTCGCCCTTAGCGTCACACTCACCTACCCTCATCATATCGCTTTAAATGCGGAAAATTGGTAGTAGCGGGGTTTCAGTATGACATTCCCTTTGTTCACAACTTTTTCCCATAAGAGACTATTATGGATTCTCTCTCTCAGGAAGGACTGGTTACAGAATGCAGGGACCCTGACATATACAAGGAATATTGTATCCATGAGCACATAACTTGGGATTTTAACGACTCTGTTAAAATGCGTGCCATGATATGCACTTTTCCTTTTGAGGTTTTTGAACATACTGGATTTCTCTCCCATCTGTTCAATCCTCTCACATATTCACCCCTTTATAACTATATGGGCTTAGCCTTAGGGTGGCAGATTCTAAGTGTTTCTCATTTGAATGTGGAAGGGATCCAACTATCACATTGCTCATGGATGTCGAGGTGGGAGTCTATAGTCCTAAAGGAAGGCCTGTCTTCGCACTGCCTTGTATCACAATTTGGTTCTTGTCTACCATTCACTAGTTTATTTGTTCCATATTTCCTTTGTAGTCCTTCTAGTCCCCACATGTGTCAATGTTTTTTGTGTTGTTTCCTCACAACATAGCACCAGGTCCCTCTTTTGAGTTAGTCGTTATACTGCCCACCTCACCACCCCAAATCTATGATTCTGCGGGTATTTCTTTCAACTATCCTGTATTGGTTTGTGGTGTCTAGTATCCTAGTACGTTTTCCATCTAGTTTTGATATAGTCAAGGGTCAGGTTCTTGTCAAAACTACCCCAAGTTTTCCTGGATTAATTTGGTTTTATCCTCTGTGAAATTTGTTCCTTTGGGAGGTAGGATGTGTAAGTCAGTTTGAGCCTCATTATTTTGTGCCATACCATCTACTAAAAATAGTTCTCTCTTCCTTTTCATGGTTGATGACACCTTTATTATGCTCAATTTCGCCACTCCAATAACAATGTTTGTTTGTCGTTGTCTCTTCTTTGTCTCTCCTTTTTCCGTCCATAGTCCTAGTGGTTGTCTATACCTGCCCCCCAGGCATCGTCTGCTACATAACCATCATGGTGGCACCTCAGGATCATCCTTGTCTTGTTGTCAATGTCTCTTTGGTTGGGATTCAGTGGCTTACCACTTCGATTTGGTTCCCTCAGAAGTGAGGAGTGAAATTCTTCACTTAGAGGCAAAGGAGTTTGGGGACCGATTATATTTTTCATACTGTAAGATCAGTGGCAGCGGCCTCATATGGATTCCTGACCTATGAAATTCAGAAAGAGGAGGCTCCATGAAACTAATTATCATGATCTTTATAGTGAAACTAGGCATTGGACAATTCCAAAAACACCATGAGATGAAAGAGTTTGAGTTTATAGAAAAAATTTCGGAAAAAATCACATCATAAAATCTTCGTCGACGCGTTTCGAACCAACGAGTGTGGTTCATCATCAGGACAAGCTGAAAAAATTAGATCATGGCTCCATGTTAAATAGGGATGGCAGATCTTCCAACGGTTAGGTTTGACTGGAAAAACGACTATATAGGACTCAATTGGACCAAGGTCATAATTGATAAAGAAATGGTTAGATTGGTCAAAATTATTAGTTATAATATTATTATCAAAAAACATTAATATTTTATAATGCCATTTAATAATTTTTCGGTTTAAAAATCTTTTTTGAGTTAAAAGCTATAAATTAAAAGTGTGGATAAAATACTATCATTAAAATTAATAATACTAAATATTATTATATAATAGTGGTAATATTTTTATCATTATAAATTTAAATAATAATCTATAATGGGTAATATTAGCCCATTTAGCTAGTTATAACAAAGGCAATTTGAATTATAATAATATTATTAAGGTATATCAATAATGTTTTATAGTATTCAGCCCCACGGGGGTAGGCGAGTTGGTAATCACAATGCAGTGAAGTTCGTTAGAAAGGCGGGCTCTGTACTGAAGGTCACGAGTTCAATTCCCTTGGACTAACCCGTAGCTGTGGAGAGGGGCGGGTGCAGTTTCCCAGGGGTTATAGTGGTAGTGGTTAGAATCGACCCCGTGTAACGCGAGTTGCGAGGCTTCTCCAGTTGTCGATTCCTCTGTAAGAAAAATAATAATAATATTGTATAGTATTCTTTAATACGAAATAATATTAATATTATAATAATCTTAAATATTATTAAAATATCATGATATTATAGTGGTAATAAACTTACTATTTAAATAATAATCTTATAATATGTAATATTAATTCATTTTAGTTAGTTAAGCCAATAGTAATATTAAATGTATAATACTAATATAATTGTTAATCCGAGTCAATATTAATAGTATTACAATAATATTATCCTTAAATCATAACTAAACATTGTTAAATTATTATTATAATATTATAATAGTAATATTTTATCAATAATGGTTTTGGGAAACATTTTAATGTAACTTATTCAATAAGTTATCTAAAGAGAACCAAAACTTATTATTTAAAAGGGGGTGGGGGAGGGGAAATATTCACCAGTAGAGTTAGTTAAGACAAGGGTAATCTTAAAGAAAAGGAAAGGGGGAAAAAGATTTTAGTTCAAGTCATTAATAGAGGGGGGAGGCGTTGAAGAGGGGAGATATGACTGGGAAGAAAGGGCAGGGATCCAGCAACTACTGATCTTCCAGTCGTCGTCCCTATTGAGATTACTAGGCCTTTTTTCAATCTCAATAGCTTCCCTAAATTTTCGATGATGAAATTGCGCAACCTTAGCAATCACTCGGGCTTCCTCAATGCAGACATGATGTTTAGTCTTCTCCGCATGTTCCGCTAGTGCAGAGGACTTGGTTCTCCCATGTTTTAGGTCAGCTGTGTGCTCATTAATCCTTTGATTAATAGAGCATCCAGTCTCACCAATGTAGGGGGTTCCGCAGGAACAAGGAATCATATAGACACCCTTCATGTCCTTGGGGTTGATGGGATCTTTTACTGATCGGAGGGAATTTCGAATGGTTTTAAGGGGTCTGAAGGTCGAGGGGATATTATGCTTCTTAAGAATCCTAGCAATCTTATCAGTGGTCCCTTGGATAAAAGGCATATGGACCCCTGGGACTCAACTTTTAGGTTCTTTTTTGACCACCGAGTTCTTGAAGGCTTTAAGGAAGGCTTTCTGACCGAGGTGTCTGCTATAACCGTTTTCAACAAAGACATTAAGGAGATGGGATTTCTCTCTATCAAAATTATTTTCGTTGGAGATTCTCAAAACGTCATGGGATGAAATAGTTTGTCACATATGTCACCCTATCCTAGGAGGGTTGAAGATGATTAAGGATTAAAATCTTTTTCTCTTAAATTGTCCATTTTACACTCACATTTTATCTAATTTTCAAAATATTTATGATTACCAACATTCTTGAGCTTCTCTCCCTTCTTTTTGAGCATAGAAATAAAATTATAAAAAATATAATTAATCCTTTACTTTCTTAAAATCCAATAAATCATATAAATTATAATAAAAATCGATCATCATCTATATATATATATATAAACATTACTTTTATTTAACTTTTAAAATAAATAAATTCAATACCAATCACAACCAATACAATACAACTAACAACCGCAGCCACTACATTATTTTTACCTTGACCACTTTAATAATGCCATAAAGGATAATGTCTATCTACTAGGAGTAAGATGATCCGATTCTCGATTCGATGTTGTTGGGATGTTTTATACTATGACTTGTCCCATTCCTAGTGATAGCCCTTCACATTACCACATCAAGTTACTTTCTTCGCCGTGTTGTTATTACTGAATATGACGTGGCAAGTACATTTCTTTGGAGGGTTCATGTCATCGCAATAATTTATAATCAAATATAATTATATAATTCAAAATATATAAAACCTATTAAAAATTATTACGTGTCAAAGAAGGTGGTCTAAGTGAAAAGAATATTGTGCCAAGTTCCCAATGGGAGGAGAAAAGTAGTGAGCACGCATATGGATCATGATGTGATCTTCAAAGTGATTTTCATAATTTTAGATCAAATTCAAATTGTCATCTTTTGGCTTCTTGTTGTCAGCTACCTTGCGTATTTGAAACTATCATATTAGTTTCAAAACTATAATATAATATATTATAAATACTTGAAGTGCAGGTCGTTGAGGTTGGAATGAAGAAAGGGTTTTATACATGGAAAAGTTTCTACAAGTTCAGAAGATGGTTTTTTTATAATCTATATTGGTCTTATGATAAGGGTGATAAAATCTTGATTGGGATCGACACAATAGGGGTAAATAATTTATAAAATTTATTTGATATAAAGGGTAATAGATCTGCGGTGGTTTTAGACATATATAAATATATTTCTTGCAAGATCAATCCCTTGACTGATAAATGTTGGTACAGGAAGGTATGGAGTTGGGACATGCCTCTGAAAATTATTATTTTCTATTGGTTAGCATGGAAAAATAGAATTCTTACCTGGTACAATGTTTGTAAAAGGATTTCCCTTGGCCCAAGTAGGTGTTCTTTTTGTGGGGAGTCTCAGGAGAATGTTTATCACCTTTTTTTACAATGTCTCTTTTCTCTGGCGGTGTGGGCGAGAATCTTGAATTATCTCCAGCTTACTTCTATCTGGGCTTTCTCCTCGCTTGAAACTTGTTATCAATGGTGGTCCAACAGACAAGGGAAGTACAAGTCTATCCCTCTATACATTTCCTAGGAGATCTGGTGTGCAAGGAATTCTTTGATTTTTGAAGATAGGCCCATGAATATGACCAGGATTTGTAAAAACATATAGGCTTCGCTGGCGGTCGGGAGGATTCTTCAACATGACAAGATTCCCAGGTTGATGAGAAATCATATGCAGGTAGAGTTTCAAAGTGGATTCTTCGATGGTGCAACTCAATCTGGTAGTTGTGGATGTGGGTCTTTGTTGAGGATCAATCCACAACTACAAATTCTTCTATTTTGGTATGGCATAGAGGGCACAAACTCTAGAGCAGAGATTTTGACCCTCTAGGGGCTATTGTATTTTGCTAGGAGGCATCGCCTGGAGCGGATTACAGTCTATGGAGACTCCAGATCCATTATTGATGGGGTCACTGGGAGATCCAACTTTTCACCTCCCAATCTAGTCAACTGGTTGGACTGCATTGAGATGTTAAAATAGTCTTTTGCTGACAACACTCCAAGCCTGTTTACATGGAATTAAACATCGTGGCATATGGGTTATCGAAGAAAGGTTTGTTGGAAACTCTAGGTATATTACTTTACAGCTTAGATGTGAGGATATTATGCTGGAAGAAGGTGAGATTTCCCTATGTTGAATACTCTTGCAGCTTCAAGTGTACTTTTTCTGCTATTACGTTTTTGTTTCTTGGATTGTGTTTTTCCTGATTGGGTAAAAAATCTTTGTAATATGATCAACCCCTTTAGATATTTGGTTTGACTACATTGGTAAGATGGTGGACATATATGATTTCCTCTTTTATTTGAGACTTATGTATCTTTTTGGTGGAGATGGAGTATTAAGACTTTACTTATAGATGGAATATCTTGATGAAATATGTACTGTAATTCCTCTTTTAATAGAAATCCAATTTTTTTTCCTCTGAATATATATATATATATATATATATATATATATATATATATATATGGTTTACTAATTTCAATCATTTAATAAAAGTATATATATATGGTTTACTAATTTCAATCATTTGATAAAAGTATATTTAATGATAAGTGGTTCTCAAATTGTAGTGATTTTGATTATTATTTCTTATGTTGTATGTTTGGTATATTTAATAATAACGGATGTCAAATTGCAGTGATTTAATTATTTTATGGCAATCTTCATTTGAATTATGTCATTAATGATACATGGATGCCAAAATCTAGTGGATTCAATATTTTGATCAAAGTTCAAGATCTCTTATAGTAACGAACACACAACCTAGAACAGTTGAAGACATGTTGTCGCATGCATCACTCTACTTCATTAGTTTAGAATTCAAACTCACATTTAAGCACCATCGTGTGACAAACAAAAAGAGTTGAACAAAGGTGTAAATGATGAGACAGTTTAATTTGTTTGATTGCGGCTAGTAGTTGTTATATAAAATTGTAGAAACTAGTATATGAACTACAAAAATTCAAATTTTAAGCTAATTTCAAAAGAAAATAAAGCCTTATAAACACAAACTAAGATAAGATAGATATTATAATACACCTCCTCCTAATGCCCACCACAACACAACTTAGGAGGATTTGGTCACTATGCTCACCCTAGATTTAAAGTAGTTTTATGGAAACGGGGTTTAAAATTTTCGATATTTTTCAACTTCCTTAAACTTCATATGGATGCTTCCATTGATTCATCTTGTCAAGACGATTCCAGTGATATACATTTTGTCTCAATCCAACTTTCAAATGAAGAGATATGACCATTTGAACATGAGCGACTCAAATAACGCCATGTCAACTCCCTGCCACATGGCGCCCACGTGGCTATCCTAGCCAACCTCCTAACGCCACTTGGAATTGACGCATTAACTGCTAACCCATTCATGATGGCATGGGTCCTCACCTTAAAGGGGTGTGTGTGTGTGTGTGTGTGTGTGTGTATTCATAATTTTAATTGGCGGATCGTCCACCAATAGTGAAATTCCTATTCCCAAGTTCTATTACCCAACCCTCTTCACTTTGCGCTTTCACATAACACTTTGAGGTCAGTCTTCTAGGCTAAACTATAATGTGGGTCTGCCCCATGCCAATACAATGACGGTTGGGATCACGTGTTTTCCACAGGGTTACTCTTCTTGAGTTTTCGATAGCTGAAATGCATAACATAGTCTAGGGACTTGTCCATTTAGCCTCTCAAAGGTTTGCAGTCCCTTTACATCTTAATGATTTGCAGGAAACAAGTGATATAACTCCAGAGATCTGTAATTCTCTTTTGAGAAACAATAGGCATAATAAAAATCATAAAGGAAACAATAAAGCATACAATGCCCAAGAAGGTTACAAGGAGATCTATGTCCCATAGATAAACATGAAGTCCCCTTCCCCATTCGATTTACAGCAAAAAATCATACATTCGGGCTCAAGATTAATATTATTACAGGCCTACAATCATCACATTCAAGCCAGTTCAATTTTCAGGCATAAACCACACAAGTAGTCATCAAATAAGCGTTACTACAAGCCTGATGCCAACACAGTTAAACATCCAATGCTCATTCCACATATAATGGTGTGACTCAGTGCATACTGTGCTGACACATATGGTTTAATATGTGTGTTTCTTGCACAAGAGCATTATCACAATGCTATAGAAACAAGGCACACATTCATTAGAGTTTCACAATTTCAATCACATCAAACCATGAGTCACTCATAGAGTGAAAACAACACTAATTTAATAGTTCCACATGAACTTAATAGCCAAGAATGCATTTATAAACACTTATCTAAAATCAATATTGTAGCTTGTAACTAAGATCGAGACTACAACTCTCCACCCAACCATAGACAAGCTGCAACCAAGTCCTTCTTGCAACTGTCACCCCCGAGATAGATTTTGGTGATTGAGGTGAAGTGTTTTTATGGGCCATTGACCAAAAAAACAGTTGAAATAGGAATGCCACCAGGCCATACTACCTTCATCCACTAGCTACCCACATGAAATTTAACATTTTAGGCATAATCACTTCATTTCATGATGCCACAATACAAAGAAATTCAACTCACTCTACAAGACAAGAGAGCCACAATAAAGAAGGTTCATCATTGGTTAAGTTGTCCAAGGTAAATAAATCACTCTCCAAGTGGTTCATCAGTGAGTCATGAACCAAAGTTTTAGCCCAAGGCAAATCCTGGTGGTTCTTTCATCCCTCACGTGCACCAGAGTTAATCCTTCCTATCCAATAGGTTCATCAAGCCACCAACTTCCAGTGGTTTCTTCACACTTAAAAGCAAGCCACTACTCTCTCTGTGTGACCCAACAAGCCTCATGTCATAGGATTCCTTAGCTGGTGCTCTGATCAGAGTTCAAAACTTAGGGATAGGAATCATTGTTCCCCTCTCTTCTGATTTTCCACTCTCTTGCTACTTTTGTGTGCATGTTTTCTGCACGCTTGTGAGACAGTGTATATCCCCCTCTTCAAGTTCCCTCAATTGATTTTTCCTTGTGTTGTTCGAAGGGAAACCACCTGCCTCTTCACGAGGTTCTTACAGGCTAAGCACACCTGGCCCTGTCCTTTTCTTGTTGGTTAAACTTACTTCATAGTCAGCCCATTTAAGACCACTTCATCCAACCCATGTCTTTCATTTAAAACATTATTTCCCTCAAGCAATGGAATTTGTGTCCCTTTCTCAGCAAATTAACATAATTACAATTATGTTGAGATAAATATTTACCTAGGGTATATCACAATTGCCTCCCCCTTAGGGGGGACACCATCCTTGGTGTTCAATATCCATATACAACAAAACATGCTTCAGATCAAGCATTGCTATTTAGGAAGATTTATATGCACAACTCTATACAGTATTTACAATATATTTACATTTTCTTTACTCAACAAATAAGGAAGGATGTGTTGCCCTCATCCAGGCAACCATTTCCCACATGGCTTCCTCAGGCCCAAAGTGCCTCCACTTCACTTTGACTTGCTTTATTACTCAGTTCCAAAGCATGAGTTTCCTTTGATCCATGACACATAGAGGTTCTTTCTTGAACTCTCCCTTTGGTTACACATGTAACATAAACTAATCAATTACATGATTAACATCCTGCACATATCTTTATGTAATGAAGCATGTAAAACATCATGGAATTTCAATGATGATGGTAAGTCCAATCTATAGGCTATTTTCCCTATCCTTTAAAGTATCATAAAATGCCCACAAAATCATGGTGCCAACTTGGCAGACGACTTGATATTCAAGGAACTATTCTTGGTTTTGAACCTCAAGTAAACATTTTCCCCAACTCGAATTTCCTTATGCACCCTATGATGATCTGCATAAATTTTCTACCTATCTTGTGACACCTTTAACTTTTGTTTGATGATATACAGTTCTTTTAACATATCAAGCCTAATAAGAACCTTGTTTGTTAGATCACTCCATCCGATAGGAGTATTGCAACTCCTTCTATAAAGCACCTTAAATGAGCTCATCTTTAGATATTCTTGGTACTTGTTTTTGTATGAAAAATCTACTAGTGGATGATATTATTCCCACTTCTTTACAGGTTGGTGCATAATATACATCCTCAAAATTTCTTCGAGGATTCTATTCGTCCTCTCAGTTTGTCCATCCATTTGTGGATGATATGTTGTATTGAATGCAAATTCAGTCCCCAATATTGCAAATAGCTCCTTCCAAAACTTGTAAGTGAAATTGGAATCTCTATATGAAATGATCATCTTGGAAACTCCATGCAACCTCACAACCTCCTTTATGAATATTTGTTCCACCTCACTAGTTTAATTGGTGGACTTGACTGCTACAAAATAAGCCACTTTTATTAGCTTGTCAATGACCACCATAATGGCATGATGTTGTTTGGAGGTTATTGGAACACAGGTAATCAATTCCATGGATATCACTTCCCATTTCCATTCCAGAATGGGAATAGGCTACAATAACCTTGTTGGTTGTTTATATTCAACCTTCACATGTTGGCATTCTATGCACTTGGCAACAAAATCAACCACTTCTCTTTTCAAATTAGGCCAATAATAAAACTTTTTGATGGCCATGAGATTCTTTTGGTATATCGGGTGGCCAAAAATGGGCTTAGCATGGAGCTCTCTCATTATAAGACTCTTCAAGTCATTATTGTTTGGCACATAGATTTGATTATTAAATCTGACTAGGCCATCATCTGAGAGATGATATTCTTCATTCTTTCCACCCTCACTATCTTGTTGTAGTTGTTCCTTTATTCATTGATACTTCTAATAATTTTTTCCAGGATTTTTAATCTTTCCTTCAAGATCAGTCCCACAAGAACTCATGTCTTCTAAATGGTTTAATTACTCCCTCCTACTAAGTTCATCTTATCTTATGTTCTCTTATATACTTGATCTCAAAATAAAATTCATTGAGTGTGACTAGCCATCAAGCTTGCCTTGCATTTAACTTGGGATGTTCAAATAAATACTTCAGCGCTCCATGATCAGTCATTAGGGTGAAATTTCTACCAAGAAGGTAGTGTCTTCATGTCTTTAACGCATGGATGATGGCAACTATTTCCAAATAATGAGCTATGTAATTTGGTTCATGCTCATTTAGATTTTGGGACTCATAGCACACCACTTGACCCTCCTGCATTAACACTCCACTCAGTCCCTCCTTGTAGGGATATATGCACAAAATGAAATCCTTTTCAAGATCTTTTATCCTTAATACTAGTGCATTGGTCAATAGCTACTTCAACTGATCAAAGCTTGTTGCAAAATCAATTTTCCATTTGAACTTATTTCCTTTCTTAGGTAAGGAAGTGATTGGGTGGCCTATCTTGGAGAAGTTTTTAGTAAATATTTTGTAGTAGCCGGCTAGTCCCATGAAGGACCTATCTTCAGCCACATTCTTAAGTGTTGGGAATTCCATTATAGCCTTAATATTCTCTAGGTCAACTGCTACTCCCTCTCTTCAAACAATGTTTCCCAAGTAATGAATTTGTGATTGAAAGAAACTGCATTTATTGACTTTTTCATAGATCTTATGCTCTCTTAGAAATTTTAATATTGCTGTAAAATGCTCTTCATGCTCCTCCTTGGTCTTTGAGTAGATGAAAATGTCATCAACAAAAACTATGACAAACTTATCCAAATAAGGTTGAAATATGTTGTTCATAAGACACATAAAGGTTGTAGGTGCTTTGGTGAGTCCAAAGGGAATTACCACAAATTCGTAATGCCCATACCTCATTCTAAATTTTGTCACGTGGATATCTTCCTCCTTGATGTACACTTGATGATACCATGACCTTAAATCAATCTTGGAAAAGACTGTTTCTCCCCTTAGTTGATCGAACAGATCATTGATCCTTGGCAAAGGGTATCATTTCTTGATGATCACCTTGTTTAGTTGTTTGTTGTTGACACATAGACTTGGTGTACCATCCTATTTCTTCACAGATAACACTAATGCTCCCCACGGAGACACACTTGACCTTATGTAGACATTATCAAGCATGTCCTTGAGTTGTAGCTTTAGTTGAACCACCTATGGTGTGTGCTTTTGATGCTATGTCTACTCCTGGTGTAAATTCTATCTAGAATTCCACCTCTATGTGAGGAAGTAATCCAATAGATTCTACTAGAAATACGTCTGCATAATATTGTAACACAATATATTATTTTAGGAATTCATTCTCCCCTTCCTCAACATTGGCATTGGCTTTCTCATCGCTGGAAATTTGTACAACAAATAAATGACACACCTTTTGACAACTGCACTTAGCATACACAGTCATGTTCAACCTTACTAAGTAAGCTTTCACTTTCCCTGCAAAACCCTTCTTTATCCATGCTCATCCAAGTGCTCAATTGATTTTTCAAAACAATCAACTTTGTTCCTATGTGCATATAACTAATCCATGCCCAGAAAAATGTCGTATGCACCTAATGGGAGCACATTGAGGTTTTCCACTATTGGCATCCCATTTAATTCAATTGGGAAAGCCTTTACCCAATAATCGACCCTCTTCTTTGTTCTCGTGGCTCGTTGAACTAGCCAAGATTCCTCATGTGGTTCTTGGTTCAATTTCCATTATTCCACAAGCATTGGGCTAACGTAGTTATAATTATAACTAGGCTCAATCAAAATAGAAATAATTTGATCGCAAACCTTACCTTCCATCTCAATTATGGAATCTTCATGGTTTACTTGTCGATTTTCTAGTGTCGTGTATATCTTGGACATACCCCATGCCACATCTCCCACAATCTAC
Organism: Pinus tabuliformis; assembly: GCA_031772625.1. Classification (NCBI taxonomy): domain Eukaryota; kingdom Viridiplantae; phylum Streptophyta; class Pinopsida; order Pinales; family Pinaceae; genus Pinus; species Pinus tabuliformis. Next base: position 1,404,323,086 of record CM062819.1, read on the forward strand.
ACTTCCTCTACATTGTACAGTCTCGGGCCAACGTGCTTAAGTTGTGGGAAATCCTGTCTCAAATGATTTTTTCCACACGTCCATCACTTATATGGACCCATGTCATAACTCTTGGCTCCTTCTTGAGTTGAACGGTCTCTACCTTTCGTTTTGAGTCTTCATTGACTCTCTTGAGTAGCAAGGGCAGTATGCGATTCACTAATTGTTTTGTGCCTTTTTTCCCTTGACCTTGGCATTTCTTTTAGACTTCCAATCAGATTTAAACTTTGGCCTGCACTTGGATTGAGTATAGAAGTGTTTCAACTTTTTAATGGAATCATTTAATGTCTGAGGCTCATGGATCTCAATTCGATCTCTAAATGATAGGGGCATCCTACTAATGAACCTTTGACCTTTTTCCTTCTTGTCTTTATGATATGGAATATATCCCAGTAGTTCCAAAGTTTAGTGGTATATTCTTCAGATTCTATCATTTTTCCTAGCTTGAGCTTGTAAAATACTTTCACCTTACTATCATAATCATTGTTTGATAGATATTTTTCTCTGAAGAGCCTTTCAAACTCATTCCAACAAAACATTTTTCATTTATGCCCCCGATATTCTTCAAATCTTCCCACCATATGTTTGCTTTTCCCTTTAGACTATAGGTGGCTACTTTTTCTTTCATGTTCTCGAAATAGTTATGGATTTCGAAGAAAAAAGTTCATTCCAAGTAGCCGAACTTCTGCATCTTCATTTTTCTTCCTCTCCATCAAATGTAGGTGGTTTTGTCCTCTTAAATTATACTGGCATATAGTCCCTTTCTCTCTTTCTTTGATGATGATGATGATAATGCCTCCTGGTAGAAGAAATAGAATGCCTACCAGAGTGATGCCCACGAGTGTTAGATCTTCTCTATGGGGTTCTCAATGGTGCATTCCCTCTCACTATGTCTTCACTTTCCCATATGTTCATTTTCTTGTACCTGCTACCATCTGCCTCTATGACTAGCCCCCGTCTCATGTTGCATTTTCCATTGCAAGTCTCAGAGGAATTGCAGTATCACTGCATTTACCTAAGCTTGCTTTACTTGTGCCCTTACCATCCTTTCATTATCTAATTTCTAGCTCCTAATCTTGGCCCTTAGGCTCCTCAAGGTATCCATTAATTCTAGAGAATTTCCCCCTCCCCTTTGGCCAACTGATATTTCTTCTTCATTTGTTTTTACGTTTTCATGCCTATGTTGTGCGTTGTCATAATTATATTCTACCATCTTGCTAATCATTTCTTGATTGTCAGGATTTATGGCATACCACCATCTTCTATTCTGGGTGATCTTCATCTAATGTTATGTGTTGTCACACATACACACATAATTGTTAGATTCAAACAAAATTCAAGCATAAAACAATTATTCTCACCTTGGCTCATTGTTGGAAATCCACTGGTGCAAGGCTAGTTGAACAAAAAATTGCAAGTTACCACATCAATTATAATAAAATTATATAAATCGCTAGTACCATGCTACTTACTCAAATCACAAGGTAATCACAACACTTATACATGCATCCAATCCACTACATATTGGATTTTAACACCTAAACATGTGTTTAGTTAGTTTTCTAAAAATCGATATGAAACTCCTTGTAGGAACCCCGCCTATTCTTTCCCCTGGTAGATGTCATCCAATATAAGTTTTGAACCTAGATGCTCTGATACCACTCTATAATGCATTCTCCTTTTCTCTCCACTTCACTAGGTAATTTGAATTGCTTTCATGACTAGGGTTAATTTTAGTAAATTGACTGATTAAATGAGAGATCAGTGAGTTAACAATAGTTAAAACTACTCAACTGAACCCATACTAACTCTATTATAAACTAGAGCTTAAATAATTGAGTTTCACTAAATATAACTCCATGAGATAGCTAGATCTTAACAATCAAACCATGCACAACTCTACTTATTGTCCACAAACTCGAATTGATTGACTTAACTAAGTGATTTGGCCATGTCACTCCTACTAATTACCTAAAAACTCATCCTGCTGAAGTGGAAATTCGAATTTCTTCATTTGAATAAGGCACACATCAAATTAAGCCTTTTTTTGCTACAGTTTAACACCCCTTCTTAGCTAGAAAATGGTTATGAACAACCCCAATCCTGCTCCTGTGGAACTCGAAATTCCCTCTTAACAAAGCCTTTGTTAGGATGTCTACATTCTACTCCTTTATAGGAATATACTATAACATAACAATCCTCCTCTACACACAATCTCTCAAGTGATGGTACTTGATGTTTATATGCTTAGAACTATCATGAAACACTGGATTTTTAGAGAGTTATATACAGAATTGGTTGTCATAGTGGATCAATGTAGGCTCCATCCCCTGATTGAAGAGACCAATCGGAATCTTCCTCATCCAAATAACCTCACATGTTGCTTGAATAGTAGCCATATACTGGGCCTCTATTGATTTGAGTGCTACAGATTTACGTTTCTTGTCGTACCAAGAAATTGTTGTTAATCCAACACTGAAGAATTCTCTTAATGTGCTCCTCCGATCTAAGGGACTTGGTGCCAATCTGCATATGTGAAGCCTTGGAGCTTCATTCCATTAGTCTTCCTATACCATATACCAAAATCTATTGTGCCTCTGTGATATCTCAAAACATGCTTTGTTGCTTTCTAGTGAAGCTTGGAAGGCTCCACCATGAACTGACTAAGTTGGTTCACTGCAAAACAAATATCGGGCCTTGTGTTCACCAAGTACATAAAGGACCCCACCAACTGTCTATAGATAGTGCCATCTACTACCTCTCTTGTAGAAGCATCCTCTTTCCTTCAGCTCATATCTAGAGGAGTATCCATGGGTTTGAAAACCTGCATATGGAGTCTCTGAAGGATTTCAGAGGTGTACTTCCCTTGTCCAACAGATATCTCTTCATCTCCCTGCCACACCTCCAAGCCAAGGGAGTAGTGCCTCAAACCCATATGCTTCATCTTGAACTCTCTTCCAAGGTCCTCCTTGCAATACTGGATCAACCTTTCATCTCCTATCAATATCAAATCATCCACATAGAGAACTAATATGACCAACCTTCCATCTACCATAATGCAGAAGAGATTGGCATCTGCTTCACTCTTAGTGAAGCCCAATCCACTGATATAAGAATCTATCCGAGTGTACCAAGCACGAGGTGCCTACTTGAGACCATAGAGGGCTCTCTTGAGCCTACACACATTTGTCTCCCTAACAAAGGTCTTGAACCCCTCAGTCTTCTCAATGTAGATCTCTTCCTAAACAAGTCCATTGTGTAAGTTAATCTTAACATCCATTTGGTGGATCTTCCACCCCATCTGTGTTGCCAATGACAGTATGGTCTTGATAGATGAGTATCTTTCCACAGGGGAAAATTTATCCTCATAATCAATCCCATCCACCCGTGAGAATCCTTTGGCCACAAATATGACCTTGTGCTTCTCAATACTACCATCAATCGCATTTTTCACCTTATACAATCACCTAGAACCAATAAATTATTATACCTTAGGTCTAAGCACAACCTCCCAAGCATCATTCTTCATGATGGATTCATACTCCTCCACCACGGCATATTCCCACACCTGCTAGGAATCAACCTATTCAAAATAAGACGGCTTATAATATCTCAATTCTATCATGAGTGCCATATATCTTGAGTAGTTATCTGGTGATATCTTCTATTTGTGCAAGGAACTAGGAGCTCCAAATTGCTTCTAAGCTTCCTGCACCAATTTGTCAGCCATCCTAATCATCGTCCTCCCTTCTCTCGAAGGCTTTGTGTGAGTGGGTGCCTCCACTTGACCTACTATATGCTCCTCCCCATGTGGATACTCCACATCATCCTCCTAGAATGTTCTCTTGCCTTTAAGCAATATTTGACTATGTGGATCTAATTGAGGCTCCTCCTTTAGAACTAGAAGCTCCTGCTCTGGTGGTATGCTCAACTCTCCTCTAGATAAATCCTAATGGCTTTCTCCTCATCAAATCTCACATCCTCCTCATAACAATCATCCTTAGTGAGGTCATTTATACCCGTTAAATATTAGGTGTCTCTAAATAACCCACAAAGATCCCCCTCTTTGTAGAGGGCTCCAGCTTTTTCATGCTATCTTTGGAGACATGACAATCAACTATGGGTCCAAAAAAAGTGAAAGTGGGATACATTTTCCTTCCTCCCAGTGAAAGCCTCTTCAAGTGTAATCATTCCAAGAATTTTGTGAGGGCTCCTGTTTTGCAAGTAAATAGTTGTATTGCAAGCTTCTACCCACAAGGATAGTGGAAATCCTTGGTCATGCAACATTTCTCTAGCAGCTCCTACAATACTTCTATTTTTCCTCTCTGCAACCCCATTTTGTTGTGGGTTGTGGGGTGAAATCAACTCCCTTCTAATACCCTCCTTGGCACATAATTCTTTGAAGGCATTAGACACATACTCTCCTCCATTATCACTTCTTAGGGATTTAATTTTCTTTCTAGTCTCATTTTCAACTAAGGATTTAAATTCAACAAACTTTGAATAAACCTCATCTTTCTTCTTCATGAAATAGATCCAACATTTGTGGGAAAAATCATCTATGAAGATCACATAATACCTATGCTTTGCAGTTGAAATTGTGGAAAATGGTCCACACACATCTGAGTGAAATCACTCCAAGTTGGCTCCAACTCTGTTATCTCGGCCTGTAAGGAGGATTTAACATATTTTCCAAGAGTGCATCCCTTGCATACATCATGTCGATCAAGGGTGCATTTTGGAAGTCCAGTGGTGATCCACTGCATTATTTTCAAATATCCATGGTGTAGGTGTCCCATACGCCTGTCCCAGAGCTCTCCAGCATCTCGACCTTGAACATGTTCTACCTTGCTTTTCAATGCATCACATGCATCCACCTCTAGCTTGTAGATATTTTTAACCTGAACACCAATTTGTTTTACTTGTCCAGTAGTAACATGCTTAAGATAAGACTCTCCTTTACTGAACACCACATCATATCCTCTCTCTTCTAGTACAACTACATAAATTAGATTTTTCTTCAGACCGGACACATACATTACATTATTTAGGTGAATATGGGACCGACTCCCTCTTAAAGGTGACAGTGCCAATCCCTTTGGTACTATACCTTCCATCATCTCCAAGCTCTATGTGTAATTGTAGGTCCTACTCCTTTACACTGCTAAAGATATATTTATCTCCTATCATATGAAATGAAGCACCAAAGTCTAAGTACCATACACTACCTTGTAGAATACCTATTATGCAAACAATGATGGTGAAATCCAACTCAAATTATGATGTGAAATCATCTCCTCCTATTGTTGTTGCAAAATTATTACCGGATTTCTTGTTTGGACACTTGGTTGCATAATTTTCATACTCATGGTGGTGAAAGCATTTAATTTAATTGATGTCTTTCTTCTTTCCATGGTTATGGTTAAATCCTGCCTTGGCTTAGGCCTTCTTGCCTTTGGCTTTATTTCCTTTTCCAACTAAGGAAATTTTTTCCTCCTTATCAGTTTTGGATGTGACTCCATCTCTAATGTTTCTTCTAATCTCCTCCTGTACCAAGTCAGAAGAAAGTCTCTCCCAATATGGGAGCTTGTCTCTTCCATTAACTGAATCTTGGTAGTTGTTCCAGGACTTTGGAAGACCAAGGAGTGATAAGCTCACAGTTTTAGATGATGGTGCAATCTCTCCAACTCCTTCAAGTTCATCTCTCACCCGAGTGAATTTGGATAAGTATTGAACAATAATTTTAGTTTTATTCATTTGAATGTTCTCGAGCTTCTCTTTCAATGCCAACTTCCTGGCATCACTGCTACTTTGGAATAGGCCTGTGATGGTTTTCCACATTGCATAAGAAGCCTCCTTTCCATGCAAATTCAAAACCGCATGGTCTTTGACTCCCTCCAAGATAATCCTCCTAGCTTTTGCAATATATTTCTTCCACTGAGCTAGTTGTTGTGTATCTGATGCTACTAGTTTTGGAATATATGTTTTTGTGTACTCTAATACTCCATTGTCATCCAGCACAACTTCCATTTTGTCTTTCCAAGAAAAGAAATTTGAATTTCCCTCCAATGCATACTAAAGTCTCAAGACATTGAAAGACATTGTTCATGCAGTGAACAAATCCCTGCACCACAAATATGCTATTTGAAATTTCTCTGGGAGATGATCAGGAACCTAGTTTCTATGTTTTTTTCAATAGCTCTGATACCATGTATAAATAACTCAAATTTTTCAGTTGCTAATGAAATCAGACTTGAATCAACAAACAAAAATTTCTTCTACTAAATTCTTCGAAGGAAAACTGATAATAGAAAGACATGCAATCATTCAATCACAATGAACACAATTTTTAATGGGGAACCCAAATGGGAAAAAACCTCCCCTATTTGTATTATATTAGATGAGAACAATGATCTATTACAATGAAAACTTTAATCCTTGAAGCTTAACCTACATTGCAATATTGATTTCCTCCTCCTGTGCTTGCACTAGCTAATACTTAGCCAAAATAGGCCTCCTTCTTCACACCTATTTCCTTGTGCAATTTCTTCTCCTAAAGAATAGGGAAAGCTCCTATTTCATTGTACAAATCCAAGAAAATTAGCTCACCTGCCTGCCACAAACTCTATACACTCACTAGTATACAATAATGATTAAAATTATTCCTTTCCCCCCACTTCACTAGGAAATTCGAATTGCATACATGACTAAGGCTATTTTTACTAAATTTACTAGTTAACTAAGAGATTAGTGAGGTAACAACGGGTAAAACTACTCAACTAAACTCATACTGACTCTATTCTAGACTAGAGCTTAGATAAATGAGTTTCACTAAATATAACTCAACTATATAGCTAGCTCTTAGCAATCAACTCATTCACAACTCTACTTATTTCCCATGAACTCAAATTAACAGACTTAACTGAGTGATTTGGCCATGTCATTCCTGCTAATTGCCTAGAAACTCATCCTACTAAAGTGGAAATTCGAATTTATTCATTTGACTAAGGCACAAGTCAAATGAAGCATTTTCTTGCTACAGTTTAACACTTTCATACCTCACGAGCCCTGGAGTTCATCCTTCCAATCCAACGGATTCATCAAGCCACCAACTTCCAGTGGTTTCTTCATAATAACAAGCAAGCCGCTTCTCTCCCCCCCCTCTCTCTCTCGTTGTGACTCTTTTCACCTAGTAAGCCTCGTGTCAAAGGATTCCTCAAATGGTGCTTTGATCTAGAGCTCAAAACATAGGGATAGGAATCATTGTTCCCCTATCTTCTGCTTTTCTTCTCTATTATTTCTTCTATGTGCATGTTTTTTGTGCACATGTGAGAGAGTGTGTGTCCCCCTCTTCAAGTTCCCTCAATAGATTTTCCCTTGTAATTTTCGATGGCCAACCGCCTACCTCTTCGTGAGGTTCTACGTAACCCCCCTCCTTGGACAGGGCAACCCATTCTGATTTATTAAATTTTGTCCTTATTTTCTTGTTGTTAGAGGCTAAGGACACTGTGAGGACACCTTGACCTGTCCTTTTCTTGTTGGTTAAACTTATTGCATAGTCACCCCATTTAAGGCCACTTTTGCCAACCATGCCAGCCATTTAAAACATTCATTCCCTTAAACAATCTCCTACCTTAAGCAATGGAATCTATGTCCCTTTCTTGGATATAGAATCAAGTGGTTTCATGTCTCGGGAAATTGGGGCAAAATGAACTTGTTTGACCTGTAACAGTGGAAGGAAATTTGGAAATTTTTCCCCGACTCTTAGCATTAAATGTCCTGCTAGTAGGGGGGATGAAATAGTTGTATATTATTAGATGTGTAGAGTAGTGTGATCATGTGGTTCTAGTGTGACACATAAGTCCAAGGACCCATGTGAGGATACATTTAGGGGTGATGAAATGGTCGTAGATTATTGGATGTGTAGAGTAGTGTGATCATGTGGTTCTAGTGTGACACATAAGTCCAAGGAACCATGCGAGGATACATTTCAAAGGGGGATTACCTTGTGCCCCATTGTGATATATGATGAGGATCCCACAATGATTTGTTAGTGTGAAAAAGGACAAGACCATGTGGCTTATTCATCAGGAAAAAAGTGAATTGGTTACAATAGTTAGTGCACTTGTTACTTTTTTTTGGATCGCGTTTGTGATTTGTAGGCATATAAGAGTTCCATCATGTTTCTATACTAGGGGTATATATAAAAAGGGCATTAAAAATTCCACGGAAAAAATGGGTACCTAGGATATATAGTAAAACTAGGGATTTTAAAATATTAAGTATGTATTGGAAGGGGAGTCAACAAAAGGAATTTTAGGGGTATTTTTAAATATCTAATAAAATTATGGGTATTCTTTAATATCTCATGAATGAATGTGCTATGACACAAATTCACGAAGTGGATCCCCCATGGACATTAAGAGTAACAACATGGAAGAAGTGGCCAAGTGGGGTTTATTCCTCTTCCTAGTCCTGAAATTTGGATGGGATAGGTTGGGGAGAGGATAGAGGGGAACCCATGCACCTCCTGCTCCCAAAACCATTTATGTTCCTATATCTATCACTTTTTTTTTGTATCATAGGATGATTGTGGTGTCTTGCCTAGTCCCATCACATATCCAAAGTGAAAGTTAACCCTTAGAGAGAGTGACCCATACATTAGCCATAATGTATGCCTTTGAGTTAAGTGAATATTTCATTTGGAATAGTTTTATCCTATGGAATCGATGGGTTAATGGCATTCTCTTTTTTTTCAATTGGTGTGACACTAGGAACCCCAATATATGCCTTTGAGTTAAGTGTATATTTCACTTGGAATAGTTTTATCCTATGGAATCGATGGGTTAATGGCATTGTCTTTTTTTTCAATTGGTGTGACACTTTCATGGAACTAGATAGAATCAAACATGCGTGTTATTTTTTCAATTGGTGTGACACTAGGCACTCCCATTCATGGAACTAGATAGAATCAAACATGCATTGACACTCATGTGATATGAGGAGTAACGGAATGGGGGAGGTAACGTGATGGAGGATTTATTCCTCCTCCCACTCTTGAAATCTTTGATGGATTTTTCTTTCCCTTTTTGTTATTTGTCATGGAATTTTTAGATTCTTGTTTAACTTGATTAAACATCTAAGACATAAGTTCATTTTCTACTAGAGTTACCTTTACATTTCCCATAATGTCTAAGTATTTCTTAACGAACATTTCAATTGGAATAACTCAATATCATGGAATCATTGGGTCAATGGAATTGTTCTCATTTTAATTATTTTGACATTGAGGAGGGTCCTCTACCTAACTTCAATGCCTTGAAGATAAACAAGATAAACATGGAATCACCAGTGCTTGACTTTTGTGTTGGTTCGACCACTCAATAGTTCAAGGCATTCATTGTCTACATAATGCTTTGCATCATAATTTGTGGTGCTTTCCATTGCCAAAATAATTTTTAATTCTTTCTATACATTGATATTTAGAATTATTGGTGACCTCTCATCCTTGATCGCTACCATCCTAGATTAGAACTGTATATATGTCTTTGTTAAATCTCTTAATACTATAGTGAAAACATCAATCACCATTAGCCTTGAGGGTTAGATCAGTTCATCGAGTCCCCATTGTTAAAGCACATTTTCTATTGAGAGGTCACAGATTCAATTCTGTCGACACTCTCGAGGTTAGCCTCTGTGGTTGAGCTGGCAAGAAGTTATCACTTCACGTAGATCTTCCTGGTACAAATATTTTGTGGATGTAGTGGTCACCAATATTTAAGGGTTGTGAACCACATTAAAAAATAAATAAATAAAATAAAAATTCATAGTTTATACATGTGATTACAAATCGGAATAGAACTAACAAATAAATAACATTGATAAACAAAAAATATGGCATACAGTGAGAAACACTCATAAGGAAGAAATGTGTTAATTAATTGATTGATGATACATTATTTGTGTTGTAAAAAATATGTGTCTATCAATAAAGACATGCTTGGAGCCAACCATGACATAGAACAATTTTAAAGTTTTGAATCTACATTCAATGCATGAAGTCTAGTACTCTTTGTTAAGTCATGGTTAAAGCTAATTTTCATGTATGTTGATTGCTAATTTTCGTGTATGTTGATTGTTGTTGCACTAGAGATTGATAAACACTAAAATCCTTAAGGAACAAATTCCTATCATGCTAACACACTGCCAAATACCATTCCTTATTGATCATCTTGGGTGAATGGTAGCATCCAACAACTTACATGACACTATCAACCAAAGATTGCCCTTACTATAACAATCATATATGTCAAAACCATAAACCCATGAATAACACTTTCATATATTGATCAAGCTAATAATAACATCCAACAACTTGCGTGGCACTATAAACCAAAGTTTACCCTTATTATAACGATTACACATATGTCAAAAACATAACTCCATATATAACACTTTCAAATACTTAATACTTTAAGTGAAATCTTACTTAAAAAAATGTTGAAAAGTGTGCAACAAGAAATGCTAAATTTACAATGTGCTCAAAATAGACCTGCTAAAAATAGCATGTCTAAAAATAGCAATTTGGCCAATGAGGTCATTGGCCACATTGGGTGAGAGGTGAAACTGCTAAAAATAGAAAGTTCTAAAAATAGTATTTCTGGGTCCCTTCCTATTTATAGCAGTCCATAGTCTATTTATAGGAAGTAAAATTTATTTTGGTCTTAACAGCAGTTGGAAATATTAATTAATTAATTTAGTTGAGTTAATTAGTTAAGGAAATTCGAATTTGAAGTCTTTGTGAGCATGCACATGAGTTGTCACACTGATTGAGGAATTTATCCTTAATTTCCTCCAAATATTGAGGGAATAAGTATGAGTTCTATAATGAGAGAATCAGTTGACTTAGTTCTAACTAGTCAAGTCTAGTTAGACTATTTTAACAAGTTGTTAAAATAATAAAATATAGCTTGTTAATGCTTGCATGCATGTGACAACTATTATTTTAGATAACTGATGATTCACTCATGGATAACTGTTGCATGTCAGTTCTGTCAGAGACCTAGTTGAGTTCAAATGTGGGACAGTGTACTATCAGATGCTTGACTATTTCTAGTAAGTAGTTTTTGCATGGTTGAGGAACTAGTGTCCTCAAGGATTGCATAGTTGGACCATTGGTTAATTTTGGTATGTTGGAATTAATAGCATATGCTTTTGCTATTATTTCCTAAGCAAACTATGCAAGGACCATAGGTAAAGCCTATATAAACAGGGCTTGGTTGGTTCATGAGATATATCTTCATATCTTCATAGTTCATTGAGAACTGAATAGCTTGAGAGCTAACTCTTTTTGTATTGTGAAAAGGATTTCCACTTGATTGATAATGCATGGTTGGGGTTTTATGCTGGTGCTTTCCCCTAGATATATCTTGTGTTATGTGTGATTATTTCTCTTGATCAGTTATGAATGTTTCTACTTGATGTTGCTCATGAATTCGATTGTGCTTTCGCTTAATGTTTTGTAGAAGTAGAACAAGTATTATACTTTAGGACATTGCATATATCAGTTTGTTCTACAGGTGAAATTTCTACATGGTATCAGAGCATAGGTGATCAAGCAAGAACAATATACTAGCAAGAGAAATTCGAAGTTTATTATTCGGGATATAGATCTCAAGTTCTTATCACATCTATTTCATCGATGGCGTTCTATGGTTTGAGGCTTGAGTATGCCCTTGATGGCAACTCAAACTATATAGCTTGGAAGGATTGCATGGAGGCAGTTTTGGAAGATAATGGTCTTAAGGATTTCATTGATCAAGAAATACCTAAGCCTACTAACAAGACTGAGCAGGTGGAATGGAGGAAGTGTGTGGCTAGATCTAGGAGAATTCTCTTGGAGGGAGTGCGAGATCACATTGTCTTGAGCCTCCATGGGAAGGAGACTCCGCATGCAATGTGGAAAACATTGAAAGATTTATATCAGAATAGCAGTGATCAGAGGAAGCTAGCACTGAAGGACAAACTTCGAAAGATCAAGTGTGAAAGGGATGAGACGATCTCTATGTATCTGACCAAGCTCATCACATGCAAGGATGAGCTTGCAAGTGTAGGGGTCGTGACATCGGATGAGGATATCGTGAGTCTAGCACTCCTTCGCCTTCCTAAGAGCTGGCATAGCTACCAGGACTCAGTGAATGGAAGGGAGAAATTGCCAGATTGGGAACGACTATGGTCGAATTTGATGCAGGAGGAGATCAGACGGAGCACCAGAGACAGTTGTTCATCCATGCATGATGAGGAGAAATGTGCCTTAGCGAGTAAGGCAAAGAAGTGGAAGGAGAAGGTTTCTCTTTCCGAATCCAATTCTTCCAATGATGGGAAGAAGGTTGAAAAATCGAAAGTGCGATGCTTTCGTTCTCATGAGGTGGGCCATTATGCTGCAAATTGTCCACAAAGGAAATCCAAGAAGGGATCCGGGGAAGGATCTGAAGGTGAGGCACTTGCTTCATAGTTTGAGTTGGATTTCACGTTGTTCACATGCATGGTTTCATCCATGGTGGGAAGTGGTTGGTTTCTTGACACTGGAGCTTCTTTCCACATGACCGACGACAAGAGTTTATTCAGTACTTTGGAGGAGAAAGATCTCCAGATACTCATAGCGATGGGTAATGATGAGAAGTATAGTGTCTCAGGTGTAGGCATGGGTATTTTTCAGAGGGAGCATGGATCTCACCTTACCTTGACCGATGTCAAGTATGTACTAGGACTGAAGAGAAACTTGATGTCGATCGTGATGCTGGAAGACAGAGGCTATGATGTAATATTCAGTAAGGGAAAGGTTTTCCTTAGACACATCATCACTAGACAAGTGAAGCAGATTGGTTCACGGGTCAAGAACCTGTATGCTCTTCAGGTTCAAGATGCATGAAAAGACTTGGGCAACAAGGCAACTGATGGAGACTTGGTGGTTGAGAGGGAGGGTATATTACCTCTCAACATGCAGAGCCAGAAGAAGTCTCAGACGATTATGGAGGAGCCATGATTGGTGCAGCAGCTTCAGGAAGTTGTGGAGCAGCCACAACAGGGGAAGCTGAGAGGAGATCGAGTAGAGACATCTACTCATGCAAAGACCTCCAGTAGGGAGAAACTTCGAGCCAGGTGGGCTGAGGGATCACATGCAGCCATACCTCCAGGTAGGAGGTGGGGAGATATAGAGTGATCGTCCCAAGGAGGAGGGGAAGGATCCTTGAGGTACCCAACCTCTTGGATGAGACCTTGCTATAGGAGCCTCGATGTGGAGTAGCAGGAACTGATTGATTGGGTAGAGACAGATGTGGATGGAGCAGCAGAGAGAGCGAAAATGCAGGGAATCCCAGGACAGCGCATAGCTAGCAAGCTGCAACAATGCGAGAGGCACAAGTGTTTTTCACAGTGCTAGGTGGCACAGAGAGGTGTGCAATGGTGTGAGATGCATGGAGATGTTGCAGTAGCGCAGATGTCAGAGAGGGAGCACTTGTCAGCAGCAGGTAGATATTCAGCATCAGAGTATGTTCCTAGCCCAACAGAGTGGTCAGTTGGGAGTGTTTTTGTTCCAAGTGTTGTTGGAGCAAGTGGATTGGGTAGATGTGTTGCATGCAGAACATTCCAGAGTTACAAGATCGGGTTCGAGAGGAAGCCTTTCTTGTTGAGAGGGAGTGTTGAAAAGTGTGCAACAAGAAATGCTAAATTTAGAATGTGCTAAAAATAGCATGTCTAAAAATAACAGTTTGGCTAGTGAGGTCATTGGCCACATCGGGTGAGAGGTGAAACTACTAAAAATAGAAAGTTCTAAAAATAGCATTTCTAGGTCCCTTCCTATTTATAGCAGTCCCTAGTCTATCTATAGGAAGTAAAATTAATTTTGGTCTTAACAACAATTGGAAATATTAGTTAATTAATTCAGTTGAGTTAATTAGTTAAGGAAATTCTAATTTGAAGTCTTTGTGAGCATGCACATGAGTTGTCCCACTGATTGATGAATTTATCCTTAATTTCCTCCAAAGATTGAGGGAATAAGTATGAGTTCTATAATGAGAGAATCAGTTGACTTAGTTCTAACTAGTCAAGTCTAGTTAGATTATTTTAACACGTTGTTAAAATAATAAAATATAGTTTGTTAATGCTTGCATGCATGTGACAACTATTATTTAGATAACTGAGGATTCACTCATGCATAACTATTGCATGTCATTTATGTCAGAGACCCAGTTGAGATCAGATGTGGGACAGTGTACTATCAGATGCTTGACTATTTCTAGTAAGTAGTTTTTTGCATGGTTGAGGAACTAGTGTCCTCATGGATTGCATAGTTGGACCATTGGTTAATTTTGGTATGTTGAAATTAATAGCATATGCTTTTGCTATTATTTCTGAAGCAAACTACCCAAGGACCATAGGTAAAGCCTATATAAACAGGGCTTGGTTGGTTCATGAGATATATCTTCATATCTTCATAGTTCATTGAGAACTTAATAGCTTGAGAGCTAATTCTTTTTATATTGTGAAGAGGATTTCCACTTGATTGATAATACATGGTTGGGGTTTTATGCTGGTGCTTTCCCCTGGATATATTTTGTGTTATGTGTGATTATTTCTCTTGATCAGTTATGCATGTTTCTACTTGATGTTGTTCATGAATTTGATTGTGCTTCCGCTTAATGTTTTGTAGATGTAGAACAAGTATTATGCTTTAGGACATTGCATATATCGGTTTGTTCTACAGGTGAAATTTCTACATGGTATCAGAGCATAGGTGATCAAGCAAGAACACTATACTAGCAGGAGAAATGCGAAGTTTATTATTTGGGATATAGATCTCAAGTTCTTATCACATCTATTTCATCGATGGCATTCTATGGTTTGAGGCTTGAGTATGCCCTTGATGGCAGCTCAAACTATATAGCTTGGAAGGATCACATGGAGGCAGTTTTGGAAGATAATGGTCTTAAGGATTTCATTGATCAAGAAATCCCTAAGCCTACTAACAAGACTGAGCAGGTGGAATGGAGGAAGTGTGTGGCTAGATCTAGGAGAATTCTCTTGGAGGGAGTGCAAGATCACATTGTCTCGAGCCTCCATGGGAAGGAGACTCTGCATGCAATGTGGAAAACATTGAAAGATTTATATCAGAATAGCAGTGATCAGAGGAAGCTGGCACTGAAGGACAAACTTCGAAAGATCAAGTGTGAAAGGGATGCGACGATCTCTATGTATCTGACCAAGCTCATCACATGTAGGGATGAGCTTGCAAGTGTAGGGGTCGTGACATCGGATGAGGATATCATTAGTCTAGCACTCCTTGGCCTTCCTAAGAGATGGCATAGCTACCAGGACTCGGTGAATGGAAGGGAGAAACTGCCAGATTGGGAATGACTATGGTTGGATTTGATGCAGGAGGAGATTAGACGGAGCACCAGAGACAGTTCTTCATCCATGCACGATGAGGAGAAATGTGCCTTAGCGAGTAAGGCAATGAAGTGGAAGGAGAAGGTTTCTCTTTCCAAATCCAGTTCTTCCAATGATGGGAAGAAGGTTGACAAATCGAAAGTGTGATGCTTTCATTGTCATGAGGTGGGCCATTATGCTGCAAATTGTCCATAGAGGAAATCCAAGAAGGGATCCAGGGAAGGATCTGAAGGTGAGGCACTTGCTTCACAATTTGAGTTGAATTTCACACTCTTCGCATGCATGGTTTCATCCATGGTGGGAAGTGGTTGATTTCTTGACTGTGGAGCTGCTTTCCACATGACCGGCGACAAGAGTTTTTCCAGTACTTTGGAGGAGAAAGATCTTCAGATACTCATAGCGATGGATAATGATGAGAAGTATAGTGTCTCAGGTGTAGGCATGGTTATTTTTCAGAGGGAGCATGGATCTCGCCTTACCTTGACCGATATCAAGTATGTACCAGGACTGAAGAGAAACTTGGTGTTGATCGTGATGTTGGAAGACAGAGGCTATGATGTAGTCTTCAGTAAGGGAAAGGTTTTCCTTAGACACATCATCACTAGACAAGTGAAGTAGATTGGTTCACAGGTCAAGAACCTGTATGCTCTTGAGGTTCAAGATGCATGCAAAGCCTTGGGCAGCAAGGCAACTGATGGAGACTTGGTGGTTGAGAGGGAGTGTATATTACCTCTCAACATGCAGAGCCAAAAGAAGTCTCAGATGATTGTGGAGGAGCCACGATTGGTGCAGCAGCTTCAGGAGGTTTTGGAGTAGCCACAACAAGGGAAGCTGAGAGGAGATCAATTAGAGACATATACTCATGCAGAGACCTCCAGTAGGGAGAAACTTCGAGCCAGGTGGGCTGAGGGATCACATGCAGCCATACCTCCAGGTAGGAGGTGGGGCGATATAGAGTGATCGTCCCAAGGAGGAGGGGCAGGATCCTTGAGGTACCCAACCTCTTGGATGATACCTTGCTACAGAAGCCCCGATGTGGAGTAGCAGGAACTAACTGATTGGGTAGAGATAGATGCGGATGGAGCGGCAGAGTGAACGATAGTGCAGGGAATCCCAGGATAGCGCATAGCTAGCAGGCTGCAGCAATGTGAGAGGCACAAGTGTTTTGCACAGTGCTAGATGGCACAGAGAGGTGTGCAATGGTGTGAGATGCATGGAGATGTTGTAGTAGCGCAGATGTCAGATAGGGAGCACTTGTCAGCAGCAGGTAGTTCTTCAGCATCAGAGTATGTTCCTAGCCCAACAGAGTGGTTAGTTGGGAGTGTTTTTTTCCAAGTGTTGTTGGAGCAAGTGGACCGAGTAGATGTGTTGCATGCAGAACATTCCAGAGTTACAGGATCGGGTTCGAGAGGAAGCCTTTCTTCTTGAGAGGGAGTGTTGAAAAGTGTGCAACAAGAAATGCTAAATTTAGAATGTTCTAAAAATAGACTTGCTAAAAATAGCATGTCTAAAAATAGCAGTTTGGCCAGTGAGGTCATTGGCCACATTGGGTGAGAGGTGAAACTGCTAAAAATAGAAAGTTCTAAAAATAACATTTCTGGGTCCCTTCCTATTTATAGCAGTCCCTAGTCTATCTATAGGAAGTAAAATTAATTTTGGTCTTAACAATAGTTGGAAATATTAATTAATTATTTCAGTTGAGTTAATTAGTTAAGGAAATTCGAATTTGAAGTCTTTGTGAGCACGCACATGAGTTGTCACACTGATTGAGGAATTTATCCTTAATTTCCTCCAAAGATTGAGGGAATAAGTATGAGTTCTATAATGAGAGAATCAGTTGACTTAGTTCTAACTAGTCAAGTCCAGTTAGATTATTTTAACAAGTTGTTAAAATATTAAAATATAGTTTGTTAATGCTTGCATGCATGTGACAACTATTATTTTAGATAACTGAGGATTCACTCATGGATAACTATTGCATGTCAGTTATGTCAGAGACCCAGTTGAGATCAGATGTGGGACAGTGTACTATCAGATGCTTGATTATTTCTAGTAAGTAGTTTTTTGCATGGTTGAGGAACTAGTGTCCTCAAGGATTGAGTAGTTTGACCATTGGTTAATTTTGGTATGTTGGAATTAATAGCATATGTTTTTGCTATTATTTCCTAAGCAAACTACGCAAGGACCATAGGTAAAGCCTATATAAACAGGGCTGGGTTGGTTCATGAGATATATCTTCATATCTTCATAGTTCATTGAGAACTGAATAGCTTGAGAGCTAATTCTTTTTGTATTGTGAGGAGGATTTCCACTTGATTGATAATACATGGTTGGGGTTTTATGCTGGTGCTTTCCCCTGGATATATCTTATGTTATGTGTGATTATTTCTCTTGATCAGTTATGCATGTTTCTACTTGATGTTGCTCATGAATTCGACTATGCTTCCGCTTAATGTTTTGTAGAAGTAGAACAAGTATTATGCTTTAGGACATTGCATATATCAGTTTGTTCTATAGGTGAAATTTCTACAAAAAATGCACCTTTTTCATAATAAAACAAGAAGGTTTGTGGGGCAACAAGGGACAAATGCACCTTTTTCATAATAAAACAAGAAGGTTTGTGGGGCAACAAGGGACAAATGCACCTTTTTCATAATAAAACAAGAAGGGTTGTGGGGCAGCAAGTTCTACCTTGAGTAGGGACGTAGTTGACTGGCCTCCCTTGTTAAAGGGCCAAGCCAACCAAAATGCCTTGTCAAGTTTAGCTTAAATTTGGATGTAATTGTTAGTTTGTAACTCTTTGTTGAGTGGGTAGGCAAGAGCCGCCATGTTTGGTGGTCTAGTAAATGAGTTACTAGAACAACATAAAAGCATTGGTGTCAAGTCATGAGGAGGATTGTTAAGTGATTCTTGAGTGAAGCATATTTGATAATGGATGTGATGCAGTGAACTATCATGTCAAGTCCTCAAAAGGAGGAGATGCAATGACCTTGAAGATGCAGAGATGCGGTTAGCAGAGATAGACAATGAATTCCCTGAAACACAACAAACGGGTTCAAGGAGCTTGAAGTTGAAGAACATCTGCAAGATTCCTCCTAAATCTAATAACTTTTTTAGTAAACTATGGTCAAGAAATAAGAGCATGAACGAGAAACAAGAGCATGCATGAGAAACTTTGACTTGACTAAATATGGATCATTTTTTTGTCTTCAATGGCACTTGTGTTGGAAGGTTGGTTATTATTTAGCGCTTTCATGATTTTTTTGTGGCTAGTTATTTTCTATGGTAGCCAGAGCTTCAGTGGAACTTGTGTTGGAAGGTTGGTTATTATTTAGTGCTTTCATGATTTATTTGTGGCTACTTCTTTTCTATGGTAGCCAAAGCATCTTGACAGTAATTTTTTGTAGAAGCCAGATTTACTAGAGACTTGGTTGTGCAACAATTGCCTTAGCCAGAGAACCTTGACAGTCATTAGTCTCCAGAAGCCAAATTGTGCAACAACTACCTTAGCCAGAGCACCTTGAAAGTCAGTCGTCTCATTGGCAAAACAAAGAGACTCATTTGGCATTCAGATTTTCATTCAAATCTTAGTGGTAGAATTTGCATTCAAATTTCATTGGCAGAATAAAGACTCTTATCTCGCATTCATATTTGCATTTGTATTCAAATCTCAGTGGCAAAATTTGCATTCACTAAGATAATCCTAGATATGGATAATTTGAGTACAAAACTGAATAAGTCCATGATGAAGATATAATAATTAGCTCACACATAGGTGAATTATTAATCTTTTACTTGTCTTATTGCGCTTGATAACCCTAATAGACTAGGGCACAAATTGGATCAGAAAAATGAAAGAGAAACAAGTGAAAAATGAAAGTGAAAGGGATTTATTTGCCTTTTATAAAGGAGGCCCATGAGTTGACCTGTCAAACCTTGCCAAACCAAGACCATGAGGTCTCGCTGAGTCAAATTGAAAATTCCTACTACCTAGTCAACATGGATGACTACTGTTACTATGGCTAAAATACATAATTGAATTTTCAAACATCCATGAAACTAACCAACAGCAATAAGTTCAATGTGTATCCTCATTTTGAATATTATTATGGTTTTGCCATGTGGGAAAAGTGACTTGAATAACAAATATTTCTCAACTTGTTTCTAATATGTTGAGATGATTTTCAACCAACCAAGGATGTATAAGTTCTTGTATAATAACTAACCTAACTGAACATAACAACTATTGCATAAGTTTCTGATATGTTGGGATGGCTGACAACAAACCATGGATGTAGAAGTTATTGTATCATAACTAACCTAACTGAACAGAGCAACTATTGCATAATATGCTTACATTATAAGTTTAGTTGTGAATGAACCTCAAAAGATCAAATCGAGATATTCTTTCTAATATTTGGGAAGAAAACACTAGAAACTAGAATTTTGCCAAGCCAAAATTTAGAAGATCAAACAATGTAGCTATTTATATAGAAAAAAGGGAATGAATTCCATAGGGCTCAGAGGTTGAACAAATAGAAAATAAGTATTTTTGATGAATTTACTTGAAAATCCACGAAGTTGCAGGTCCTAAGAGTTTCAATCTTGTTTCAGCCTTCTTGCAGTGGAGTTCATAAAATTATTTGTATAAACATATAACTATTCACTAGCATGATCATGATTGTATTCAAAGAAGTTAAGTGTGTTTTACAACATAAAAAGAAAGAGATGCATCACATTTATGAAAATATGTTTAAAATTAACATCATAATTGTACCCAGAGAAGCTAAATGTACTCAAAACCCCAAAAGGGAATAGTTTTGCATCACATGTTTTTACTTTAGAGAATTTTGCTTCTCTTTTAAAAATTATCATAAATTTTTTATTATAATTTATAATTTTTTTGAAACATAGTGTTGACCAATTATAATTATTATGGACATAAATTAAAAAAAAATAATAAAAATAGAAACAAAAAAAAATATCTAAAATAAATAATTCATCTTTTTAAACAAGTATTTTTCTTACTGACAGTATGATTATGACTAGGTATCTTATGTATAAGAAGAAATTATACAGCATAGATGTTGATAGGGTTCCTAAAATTGCTTTTAATTCTAACTGAAACCTCACGTTCGACTCAAGTGAGGGTGGCATAAGGATACCCAGTGTTGGCTAGACTACCAGGAAATAAAATAGGAGATCATCTCATGTTCGACTCAAGTGAGGGTGGCATAAGGATACCAGGTGTTGGCTAGACTACCAGAGAATAAAGGAGGAGATCATCTCATAGAATACAGATAATATTAAAAATATATTGCTTCCAAATTCAAGGAAAAATTGGGGAAATAAAGAGTTTGAGAAAAAAATGAAACTACCATATTATAAAGAAGTGATCAACCCCAACTTGGAAAATCAAAATTATCTCTATGTCTTGACTAGTGTTTAGAAGAAGACAACATTGCCAAGATTAAAACTAATTATCATGAGCTTTATAATGAAACTGGGCATTGGACAATTCCCAAAACACCATGAGATGAAAGAGTTTATCAATTTGCAAAACACCATGGGATGAAAGAGTTTGTCACATATGTCATCCTATCCTAGGAAGGACAAAGATGATTAAAGATTAAAACCTTTTTCTCTTAAATTGTCCATTTTACACTCACGTTTTATCTAATTTTCAAAATATTTATAATTGTCAACATTCTTGAGCTTCTCTCCCTTCTTTTTGAACATAAAAATAAGATTATAAAAAATGTAATTAATCCCTTACTTTCTTAAAATCCAATAAATCATATAAATCTTAATAAAAATCAATTATCATCCATATATAAACATTACTTTTATTTAACTTTTTAAAATAAATAAATTCAATACCAATCACAACCAATACAACTAACAACAGCAGCCACTACATTATTTTTACCATGACCACTTTAATAAAGCCATAAAGGATCATGTCCACCGACTAGAAGTAAAGATGATACGATTCTCGATTCGATGTTGTTGGGATGTTTTATACTATGACTTGTCCCATTCCTAGTGATAGCCCTTCACATTACCACATCAAGTTACTTTCTTCGCCGTGTTGTTATTACTGAATATGACGTGGCAAGTACATTTATAGTCGAAATTTACTACGTGTCAAACGAGGTGCGCTGAGTGAAAAGAATATTGTGCCAAGTTCCCAATGGGAGGAGAAAAGTAGTGAGCACGCATGTGGATCATGACGTGATCGAGAGAAACTAGAGGTTTCAGACATATATAAATATATGTAATTAATCCCTTGATTGATAAATGTTGGTAGTTCAGACGTGCCTCTGAAAACTATTATTTTCTATTAGTTAGCATGGAAAACTAGAATTCTTACGTGGTACAATGCGTGTAAAAGGGGTTTCTTTGGCCTGCGTAGGTGTTTTTTTGGTAGGGAGTCTCAGGAGAATGCCTATCATTTTTTTTACAATGTCTCTTTTTTTTTGGCAATGTAGAAGAGAGTCTTGAATTGTCTCCAGCTCCCTTTTATCTGGTCTTTCTCCTCGCCTGAAATTTGTTATCAATGGTGGTCCAACAGACGAGGGAAGTACAAGTCTATCTCTCTATACATTTCGTAGGAGACCTGTCGTGCAAGGAATTCTTTGATTTTTGAAGATAGGCCCACGAATATGACCAAGGTTTGTCCAAACATATAGGCTTCACTAGCTGTTGGGAGGAATCATCAACATGTTGACAGGATTCCCATGTTGATGAGAAATCATATGCAGGTAGAGTTTCAAAGTGGATTCTTCGATGGTGCAGCTTAATCTAGTAGTTGTGGATGTGGGGCTTTGTTGAGGATCAATCCACAAGTTCATTTTTTTTATCTTTTGTTATGGTAGAGAGGGCATAAACTCTAGAGCAAAGCTTTTGGCCCTCTAGGGGCTATTGTATTTTGCTAGGAGGCATCGCCTGGAGCAGCTTACAGTGTACGGAGACTCCAAATCCATTATTGATGGGGGTCATTGGGAGATCCAACTTTTCACCTCCCAATCTAGTCAACTGGTTGGATCGCATTGAGATGTTAAAATAGTCCTTTGCTGACATTTCCTCCAAGCATGTTTACAGGGAATTAAACATCGTGGCATATGGATTATCGAAGAAAGGTTTGTTCGAAACTCTAGGTATATTACATTATAGTCTTAGATGTGAGGATGTTGTGCTGGAAGAGGGCGAGATTTCCATATGTTGAATAATCTTGCAACTTCAAGTGTACTTTTTCTGCTATTACATTTTTGTTTCTTGGACTGTGTTTTTCCTGATTGGGTAAAAAATCTTTGTAATATGATCAACCCCTTTAGATATTTGGTTTGACTACATTGGTAAGATGGTGGACATATATGATTTCCTCTTTTATTTGATACCTATGTATCTTTTTTGTGGAGATGGAGTATTAAGACTTTACTTATAGATGTAATATCTTGATGAAATATGTATGTTAACACCCAGGTTGTTCCCTTTGACTCCCAAGGGAATACGACCGGGGTAACCACTAACCAAACTTTGGATTACTGTTTCTAGCCAAACTGTAATCAGAGAGGGCTCTCTCTTTATGGTTTGTCTCTGTTTTGAGAAGAATTTTAGGCTAGCTATGATGCTCGAGGTTTGTTTTGGACTTGGTTGGGTGATGGTTTCAATCAAGATATATATGTGTTCACTAATATGTTCTAGGCCATTGGGCATGGAGTCAGTGGTCCTTCGGTAGTTTGGTGTGCTGTGTTAATACAGTAGTGATGTTGCAGAGCTGGATAACTGTCTGAGAAACAATGCTTTGAAATTGTGATTAAGTGTGATGTGTCCAGTTCATGAAAGGCAGTTAAGAATCTTCCAATAAACTGATATGCTAAAGAAGTGAGAGTGTTATTTAGAAGCAGTGAAGAATTTCTAGACAACATTCACATTATAGAATTAATAAAAAACATGAGCATTTAAGAATTCATGTCCATAGTTAATTCTGAAGAAAAACATTTACAGCAGTAAAAATTGAGCACAAGGTGTAACCAGACAATTCATGCACTATTCTTTTTCTTTACTGCTAGTCAGTGAAACATGAGTATGATTTAATAAACATAGGAAAACAAACAGAGATTAAGGAAAACTTATTATTTCATCAGACAGCACAAGAATTCTGCAACAACACTTAAGTCATCAGCAAGACATCAAGGTTCCAGGAAATCACTGAGCTGATCCAGCCCTTTGTATTAGACAATCTGAAAGTGTACAATAGTTTTTCCTCAGAGTGAAAATCACCAACCCCTTATGAGTTGCTAAGGGGGGTATATATACAAATTTACATAAGAAAATATCTAAGAAATGAGTTAATGGCTCATTAATGTTATGCCAACTCCTGGAGCCTTGTAGCTGAGAAATTTAATGCTGTAATAACTCTTCTGTGCTTTAGCTGTCCAAAATAGTCAGAAACTGTTGACTTGGTGGCTGCTGGAGTCGGTTGAGGGTACGCTGTCCAAAAATCCGCGTATCTTCTTATCCTTTGGGCTAGCTGTCGTTCTCCATGCGCTTAGTCATCTTTCGGCTGCCTTTAATACTGACTTTATTCTGTTGTTTGTCTTTTAGTGAGTTGGAGCTGGCAGTGACCGAGCCATTTAGGCTACCGTGGCAAAATTTGAAGCATTGCCTGCCACCAATCCTCCTTTGGCAGCTGATGTCTTCTAATCTTTATCAAGGTCTCGTCGGCCTCTGTATATCTGTAAAAGTTTGGAGGAGTTTCAAAAAGGTGCTTTACCTCATTTTCAATAAAAAACAGGCCTTCAAGTTTATCATATAGGCTCTGTCCTGTTGGAGGCCCTGTTCCCTCAGATGTACTGCCAGATGCAGTGATTTGATTTTCAATATAAGTTGCCATCCTGTTGGCGAATTGATCTCAGGAGATCAGTCTTCCTGCACCACTTAGTAGGCTGGGCAGTGCCTTTGCTTGCAGCACTGCCATCTTAACTCTATATTCCTCCACATCAGCTTGTATCTTGTAGCACTTCCTCTCCACAGTTTGTACATAATTTCTGAGAGTTAGTACCTTTTTGGCTGTGAGGACAGTCTCTGTCCTGTTGACAATGCCAATGGCTGCCAGCTCCTCCTTTTCTTGCCTGTTCAAGAAATCTATCATTCTGTTTGCCTGTTCAGGTTTGTCTCCCAGTAATGCTTTGGCCCTCTGAATTTCTGTTTGTGCTTGGCCAATTAAATCCATCTGCTCATGTATAGTCTTGATTGACCTCCATTGTTGAGTGATGGATTGGCCAATTTTGGCCCATAGAATCCTTTTTATCTCAGCCATGGCACTCTCCAGATTTAGCTCTTTCTCCAAGGCTTTTATCTTGTCTTTTAGAGCCTTTATTTCTCTGCCTTGCTCTGCTACGGTCACTTTTGATTTATCATACTTGGCATCCAGCTCTGCCAATTTTTCCTTGGCCTTTTTAATCTCATTTGCTTGGAGCTCCATTTCTTTGATGGCCTTAGTCAATTCTTCTACACTTGTGCTGGAATCTGGAGCTGCTGTTGTTGCTGCTGCTTCTGTTGTAGGGGCCACTGCTGCCTCTGTAGTTGTTGCAGTGGTTGAAGTTGTTGGAGGAGCTTGGGATGTAGATTCTCCCTGTTTATCTTGTAAGGCTCCTTCAAGCTCTTTCTCCAAATCGAGGACCTTTTGGTTTAGCTGCATGATGAGGTCCAGTTGCTCATCAACCTGCTTTTCCTTTTGTAGCTCTGCTGTTTGAGGGTGCTCTGTGGGCTGCAGCTTTAACCTCTTCTTCAATGCATTGAGGTCATCTTCTTTTTTCTTCATAAGGGCCTTTACACCCTTTGGATCCTTAGGATCATGTCCCAGGTCGATAATAATGTCCTCAAGTGATTTTATTCTGTTATCTTTGTCTAGGGAGGACATTCTCTCAAAATCCAACTGAGTGTTGGTATTTTTTAGTGATTCCTTCAGCTCATGGGCCATGGTTACCCTGTCTACCAAGGTTGCGTAGACCATTTCTCCTGCCTGCTTATGGAGTTCAATTTGGTCCATAGGATGGATGTCCTTGGCTAGGACCTCCACCCTTGTCTTTATATAATCTGCCCCTGATTTTGGATCGGGCACTGTAGGTTTGAAATGGCTGAGGATGATTTTCTCCTCTTGAATGTCATATACAGACATTAGCCTTTCTTTCTGGGCTGGTGTGGCATTTAAAAATTGTTTGTAGACTTCCACCCTCAGCAAGTCATTCTGTGCCTTAATTTGCTTGAAAGAAACCTTAGTGCTTTTGGGCTTCTTGCTCTGCTGAGAGGAGGAGGATACCTCCAAACCAAGTTGTAATCCTTGCTCCTACTGAAAGGAGCTTGTACCTGTACGCTGGCTGCCCTCCCTGTCTTTCCTTGCACTGTCAAGGATTTCTTCAGTGATGTCTTCTACCTCTGGGGAGTCAGCCCTTTGCCTTTTGGCCTGAGGTTGATGGGAGGATCCACTAGCAGGAGTGGACTCTTCTCTGTCTCTTTTTGTACCCCTCTCCTCCTGTGCTGGGGTCTGCATAATTGGAGCTGTTTGTGGCTCAGTTTGTGGAGGGGGAGTCTGCTCTTGTGGCTGCTCTTGTTGCTGCCCTTGTTGCTGCTCACTTGAAGGGGCAGGCTTTTCTTTCACGGTTTCTTCTTCAGCACCCATTATTCCTTTCCCTTTGTCTGTTCCTGGTGCTGCTGTAGACGATGCTGTTCTTGAGGCCGAGGTCCCTTCTCCTGCTGAATGCGGTCTTTTGAAGGGTACCTGCTGCACAGAATCTAGGTCAAGAGTCTTTTCCAGTTCTCTGACATTCTTTAACATTGTCTCTTCTTCAGTTAATTTTTCAACTAAAGTATCCTGCTGCCATTCTTGCTGGTTGGCATATTTTTCAATATGTGGGTATTTACAATGCCTATAACCTAGAAGCATGTACTTGATTCTTCTAGCAGTAATGAAGCCTTCAGGGTCATAAAGGACCCACCAAAAACTATATGACAGCTTGTATTTGTCTTTGAGGATTAGGTCGGCATCTTCCCATCCTTCTTTCTTATTCATGATGAAGGGGCCCACCTGGTGTTTGAACTTGAGGTGGGCTTTTCTTTTTGGAGCTGTGGAAGTGAGTGAGGTCAGACTGAATCAACTGCCTGTAATACTCCAAGGCAAATATCCTCATAGGCACATATTTTGGGAGCCTGTACGGACAGAGCTCACAGCCATAGACTCTGATGACTGTATGATTCTCATATAGGTACCAATCACCTATTTTGTAATTTTTGGAAAGCTGCAGAGCTTTCTGTATCTCAGTTGATATTCTGGGAGGAGGGGACCTCATCAATAAGCAAGAGACAGGGTATACAAATTGGTCAACAAACTCACAATAGGAATAGGGTGAAGTTTGGACTTGGTGATAGACAGATGTCCAGAAGATAACAGATCTCCTTTCCCCTTTATAGTCCAGCTTTTTGATGTAGCATGGAAAAGCCTCAGACTGATAGTACATAAAAAGGTGGTAGATATAGGATGAGTACTTGAAGACACCCTGTCTGTCTACTTTGCACAGCTGATCATGAATCTTGTTAGCTATGAACTTGGCAAAGTTATATTTGCGGGCAGGGGGTTGGCCTGGGCTGTAAGCAACGAGCAATACCAGCATTGTTTCATCCACATGCTCACTGGTTCTGTATCCCAACACATAAGCAATCATGTCTAGCAACATTCTGCCTACCTCCGTAAAATAGACATCCAAGTAGGGAGGAGGCCCTGCAGGCTGACATTCAGGTTTCACAAATGTCCTGGTGACCTTCTGAATATCCTCACTGGTCATCTTGGCACCAGTGTCCAGCAGATAATTCATGGAAAAGGGGAATAGCAGCTCAGTTTGATCAAAGTGGAGCATCTTATTGATAGTTCCAGGATTGATGTGAAAGAGGATGCTCCCAGATGGAGACTTAATGGCTCTTTGCTGCACATCATAGTTTTCAGCACATAGGCGAATGATCTCAGGAAAAACATTTACAGAGGGGAGACAGTAGTATGGCAGGTTTGACTCCCATATCCCATATGTATCATGACCATTCAGGTAGTCCTCTCTCAATTGCCTGAAGGTCTGCAGAAAGTCCCTGTTACCCACAAAGTCTTTAATGAGGTAGTCGTTGTCAGCAAGAGGCAAGGACTCCAGGTCTTTATTTGGTGGATTTAATGGAGCAACACTGAGGGCTGAGGGTGCAGGAGCAGCCATTATGCAGTTTGAATTTAACTGAGGTGATTACAATGGTTTGCAAGGTTCCTCAAAGATTTGAGTGACAGGCTTAACAGACAATACTTGAAATTCTCCTCAAAGTTGAAAAGGCAGGCTTGGCAGACTTGTTTTTTCTGTTTGTTGGTAAATTCACAGGGATTGTGAATTTATGAGGATGATTGCAGAGGGTGAGCGGGCTTCAATTTGGTGACACACAGACTTGGGCCTCCACCCGGCAAAAGGGAACAATGCCGGGCAAGTTCGGGGCCGAAATTATAACCTTCGACCGTGAATTATCGTTTTAATACAGAATTGTCGGGGCCAAGGGTAATGCAGGTAGATTCGATGGCAAATTCAGTGACAAACAGTGTGCAGTTTAGGATTTAAATGATTCTTATGGGGAATTCACATAGAAATGGTATGCACAGGGGCGAAACAGGGAATTTGCGGTGAATACCTGGAGAACATGCACGGAACGCCTTCGGGCCGAACGGGGGAGCTCACTGCGGCTGAATTTCCCACTTATAGCGGCCGCAATCTTCAAATTGGATGGCTGGAGGTAATTTCGCGGCAACAGGTCGACAGTAGCAGTGTCTTTTTCGCATGAAAATGACCGCAAACGGCTAGTTTGGGCGTTAATAACGGCAAATTTGGGCAAAAAGGGTCATTGGCGCTTTTTCCGCCAATGACGTCACGGCGGGCCCGGTACGGAGGGTGACGTGGAGGCCAGCGTGGCTGGATGCGGTGGCAGACATATGCGGTGGCGGGCCTACGTGGAGGGCCACGGGGCGCGGGGGCGGGCGGAGTGGCATGACGTCATAGTGACGTGAGCGATGACGTGTGGGAGGCGCGGTTTCGGGAAGGCGGTAAGCGGTCTCCCCGCACCGCTTTTGGTGATAGGCGGTATCGGGGAGGGGGGCTCCGAACAACCCCAGCGCCTGCCACGCGTCCAGGGTACGGCGCCCAATACCGCCCTTCCCCGGACGTTAAAGGGAGGCAGGTCGGGGAGCGAGATTGACCGCCCACCGTTGGATCGGGGGCGGCAGAGATCGGACGGCTGGTGGGTACTGCCGTCGGTCGCGCAACTTCTGGGTTGGGTCCCACCCGGCCATTAAAATAATCAATTTAATAATTTGGCGCGGGACTATAGGTTCAAGGGTTTTTCATGGGTTTTTTCGGGTTTTTCTGTAGGGAAAAGGGTTTGTAGTGGGTTTGAGCAGAGGTAAAGGGATTTTTTTGGGGAATTTTTGAACAGAGGGGAGGTTAGGGCTTAGGATGAGGTTATTATTCCAGCCAGAGGCTAGAGTAATCCCACAACAGGGTTGACCATAGTCCCTGGTGGACTAATGTCTCCCTCCAACAAACTTATTTAGCTATAGTGCTAACAAGGGGGGATATTATATATGTTTTGGGGTTTATACACCATAGTGTTATAATAGTAGGGGGAAAGGGAAACATAGGGGATTTAGATAATAGAAGTTAGGGGTTAATATGGATGGAAAAGGTGAATGAGGAGTGAAATCACTAAGTTTATGTAAAGATGACTTAGCTTAGGGAGTAGATCAAAATAAAAAGATTTTTAGACAAGAAATGTGGCTTTCAAGGAATAAGAACCAGCATAAAACCTCAGATTCTTTCATGAACACAACTGATGAAGGGATGTTAGTAATGAAGGTGAAAAGGGGGAAAAGGAAGTTAGTCATGCTTCTTTGTTTTGCTGCAACATGTTGGAGAAGAGGACCTTCTCAATCCATTGATATTCTTTTGTGAATAGGTTAGCACACATTGAATTGTAAGGAATGACATTTCTGCAACCCCATCTGCCTACCCATCTACTTGCCTAGCATTTTTTGTTTCTTCATGGAGCGTGCACTTAGACTTGCAGACCCTTATGTGCCTTTTCTTTTCTTTGGCTTTTTCCTTTTGATTTTCTATCTAGAACTACCCTTATTGCTTCCAAGGTCCCAGATTAAGCAGTTGGGAACCTTACTTCTCTACCTAAGCTACTGGTCTGCCAAGATTAAACAGTTTGAACAGACTTCTTTCTCTATTCTACAACAGAAAAATTGAAAACATGGCATGTCCCAGATTAGGCTTTTGGACCATCCATCAAAACTTAATCAACATGAAGCTATATACACACCTTGTCTCCTTTTGGAAATATGGGATCTTTGTATCACCAAAGCAGAGCATATTTGGAAATTTCTTTGCCAATCATGAAATATGAAACCTATTAGTATAGGTAGCTAACAATATGTACTGGAATTCCTCTTGTAATAGAAATCCATTTTTTTTCCTCTAAATATATATATATATATATATATATATATATTTGGTTTACTGATTTCAATCATTTGATAAAAGTATATTTAATGATAAGTGGTTCTCAAATTGTAGTGATTTTGATTATTATCTCTTATGTTGTATGTTTGGTGTATGTAATAATAACAGATGTCAAATTGCAGTGATTTAATTATTTTATGGCAATCTTCATTTGAATTATGTCATTAATGATACATGGATGCAAAAATTTAGTGGATTCAATATTTTGATCAAAGTTCAAGATCCCTTATAGTAACGAACACACAACCTAGAACAGTTGAAGACATGTTGTCCCAGGCATCACTCTACTTCATTAGTTTAGAATTCAAACTCCCATTTAAGAACCATTGTGTGACAAACAAAAAGCGCTGAACAAAGGTGTCAATGATGAGACAGTTTAAGTTGTTTTATTGCAGCTAGTAGTTGTTATATAGAATTGCAAAAACTAGTACATAAACTACAAAAGTTCAAATTTTAAGTTAATTTCAAAAGAAAATAAAGCCTTATAAATACAAACACAACATTATAAGTTTTTTTTTTTTAATCAATAATTGAATTAGATCATGCTTGAAAATACAATAGTTGGCATTATTCCTTCCATCATGAATTGAAATCAATCCAACCATAGTTGTTGTTCAACCCTGTGTACAGATATTCACAAACTTAGATAAGACAGATATTGTAACGCACCTCCTCCTAATGCCCACAACAACAACTTAGGAGGAGGTGGTCACTATGCTCACCCTATATCTAAAGTAGTGTTATGGAAATGGGGTTTAAATTTTTCAATCTTTTTCAACTTCCTTAAACTTTTGCTTCCATTGAATTCATCTTCTCAAGATGATTCCAGTGATATACATTTTGTCTCAATCCAACTTTCAAATCAAGAGATATGACCATTTGAACATGAGTGAATCAAATAACACCACGTCATCGCCCTGCCACGTGGCTATCCTAGCCAGCCTGCTGACGCCACTTGGCATTGATTCATTAACTGCTGACCCATTCATGGCATGGGTCCTCACCTTAAAGGGGTGTGTGTGTGTTCATACTTTTAATTGGCAGATCGTCCACCAACGGTAACATTCCTAATCCCAAGTTCTGTTACCCAACCCTCTTCGCCTTGCGCCTTCACATAACACTTCGAGGTCGGTCTTCTGGGCTGACTTGTAACATGGGTTTGCCCTGTGCCAATACAATGACGGTTAGGATCACGTGTTTTCCACGGGGTTACTCTTCTTGAGTTTTTGATAGCTGAAATTCATAACATAGTCCAGGGACTTGTCCATTTAGCCTCTCAGAGGTTTGCAGTCCCTTTACATCTTAATGCTTTGCAGGAAACAAGTGATATAACTCCAGAGATTTGTAATTCTCTTTTGAGGAACAATAAGCATAATAAAAATCGTAAAGGAAACAATAAAGCATACAGTGCCCAAGAAAGTTACAAGGAGATCTACATCCCATAGATAAACATGAAGTCCCCTTTCCAATTCGATTTACAATAGAAAACCATACATTCGGGCTCAAGATTAACATTATTATAGGCCTATGGTCATCACATTCAGGCTGGTTCAATTTTTAGACATAAACCACACAAGTAGTCATCAAATAAACATTACCACAGGCCCAATGCCAACACATTTAAACATCCAATTCTCATTCCACATATAATGGTGTGACTCAGTGCGTATTGCACTGACACATATGGTTTAATATGTGTGTTTCTGTTGAAGCCCCGAAAATCGGGTCGACAACAAGGGGGATACCCACCCGGTCCGGACCTTGGTTGGCAGCTCCTTATCCGTTTGGTATAGCGGGTCCGACTGGGGATAATGGGACCAGTTTCCCAATCTAAGGGGTGTGTGTGTGTGTAGAGTTGGATGATGCTGATCTAGGAGTATTTTAAGCTAATTTAATTCAAACTTCTAAACTAACTCTATGCTATTGTAATCTAATAAAGAACAACACATCTAATCTATGCTAACCCGGGGTATATTTCTTCTATTATGCGATCTAAAGAGATTTCGAACAATAACTGGTAATAAAGATTATTCAGCTATCATAAGAATAGAAATCAATTAAGATAAACCATTCTACATAAGAAGTTAAGCAAAACAGTTGTGAACAACATATCGCATAATAAGTTATTCATATATCAAGCACAAATAAATGACTCCACCGTACAGAAGTGCCAAATGGTAACCCACACATTCATGCATTAACATATAAACAACTGAAAACTGCATATCACTTTAAGAATATAAGCAGAAATTGGTCAAGAGATAAAAGTACCATTTATGACTGATCCTACCCATAAACTTCAAGCAATAACGATTTATCTCTACTTGTTCTAACATCTACTAAGAGTACAAAAGTGAAACATCAGTAGCAGACATTAAAATGCAAACATTAATAGATCTCGATCCATCCATTCATCAAAACCTCCTCTGAGGGTGCAGAAGTGCATGTTCCGAGGACAAGTTTTTGACAAATTTCTGGACCCTTCTCCAAATGCAATGAGAAGGGTTAAAATACTACTTCCTAATTCTAATAATAGTATTATTACAAAATTTAGGATGCGGTTTTCAAATGACCGTCCTTTTTCTAATCTAGTTAAAAGAAAAAACAACATTCTAAATAAGGTTACTTCTGAACTTGGTCCTTAAAGTTGCAAGTGTTCAGCATGGGCTTGAGGAGAGTCGGCTAACTGATTTCTGCGCTGAGCTGGGCTGCGAAAATAGCATCTATGAGAGCTGGCACTACTTTTTCGGCCGCGCTTGTGATGCATTTCACCGTCATCCATTGGCTGTGCGGCTTGACCAAGTACGTCCAGTAACATTCCCAATTCAACCTGGCTAATGCTTGGATTGCTCTCCCCTTTGCCTGCGCTTTCTGCCTCCATTCTGCTTCCAGTTGTAACTTATTTGGTAGGTACCCCGGGGTGGTCTCTGCAATTAAATTGGCCCTGTGTAAATTCTCATTTACACAGTCGATAAGAATGCTTGCCTGTGTTGCTGCTGTCTCTGCTGCTCGCTCCGCCTGCCTGATTTGATCGTCCCATTTATTAAAGAGCAATTCTTTATGATTTTCGTTTATCTTGGGTGCACCTGCTCTTTTCCCTTCATCATCATCCTACCAAGTTAAGTATTCCGTCACCCTTTTGTCACTCTGATCATAGTCACTCCGCAAGTCTACCACTTGATTGGTGATTTTATCACTCAGCTCGCAATAGTGACTCCACTGTGATATTTTACGTCCTAACTCTTCCTGTTGCTGCAGTAGTTTCTCATTCAAGCCAATAGATTCGGAAATAAATTCTGCCAGCTTAGGCTCATCTTTATGCATTTCTTGTAAAGTCTGCAATTGTTTTCCTTTCTCGTCGAGACTTCTTTGATAGCCTATCTGCATCTGTTGAAAGTCTTCCTGCAGTTTATCGAGCTGTTTGGAAGCTTCAATGTTAGCATTTGCTTGTTGCAACTGTTGTTGTAGATGTTGTATCTGGTCTTCTTGTTCTTTCAATAGTTGTTGAACTTTTGATGCCTTATCAATAGTTGCAGAAGCATATGCTCCTGCGATCTGAGACAGCTTCGTGAGATTTTCAGTCGGGTTATTATTGGGGTCTTTCCATAAGACGTCCAAATGTTCAGCATCTTGTGACAGTGTATTTTCTAGTTTTCTTTTCTTCCTCTGTCTCCTTACAACTGCTTTGTGTTGGGGACTATAGAATACATCCAGTGGGGGAATTTCTTCTACATTAAGTAGAAGCTCAGAAGGTGGAGCGATAGGAACATGTTCTGCTTCTGCGACACTGCTGACTATGGTCGAAACCACTTCTTGCACTACCTGTGTATTGTTCACAGGTGTTTTCGGGGCTTGCCCTTCAAGATTGATCAATTCATTGAAGGTTTCCCATTCTTTGTCCAGCTCTGTTGTGACGAGTGGTGCTTCGATGACAGGAGGGGGGACATCTCTTGGTGGGGAGGCGATAACTTGTTGTTGAGACATTGCACTTGACTGAGCTGTATCTTTAGTTGTTTCTTCGTTTTTTCCTTGGTCGTATCCAGACTCTTTAGGATGCTCAGGTACTCCTTGCGCAGTGTTGGACTTAGATCTGGAAGTGCTAGAGTTTTCGCAGAGGCTAATGCTTGGAGTTGGTTCTCTAGCAGGCAGTTGCAGCTTCTCTAGAGGAATACTGGCCAGCCTTCTTTCTCTGTATAACATGAATCTTTGGAGGTCATCTGGAGACAACCTTGACCGAGCTTCCCACAAAATTTCTTGGAGCGAACTTCTATTCTGAAACAGATCATCAAACAAATCTTTCTTTCCAGAGAACACTCTTATTTTGACGTTCATTGTGAACTCTTGGGCAACATCATTTGGGTCAAATGGCCTTGCTGGGAATTTAAATAATTGAAGGCACGTCACATTCTCCACTTCGCCGAAAGCGTGTCCTACATCGAACAATGAGAAGGCCCCACAAGCTACAGGAAATTGAGGACATATGGCCTTCTTCTTGTCCTTTAGGTCTTTGGTCAGGCCGCCCTCTGAACAGGTTTGGTAGGCAATTTCCCGAGCCAAAAGTTTATCAGGGATATATATGGGTAGGACATGTGGAGGTACAGTGCTTCCAAAAACTCTAATGTAAGTAAACCATTCTTCCCCGAACCATCTCGCGATGGGGATGATGTCAATTTGTGCCTCGGGAGAGCACCTCGGGGGGTCTTTATCATACATTATTCTATACAGGGGCAAAATAAGCTCGTGGCAAATCTGGTAGAAGTGAGGGGCAAACTGAGAATCCCATAACACCTTATGATAAACATGGATGGGCAATGGGTCTTGGGTAGTCCATTTCCAACCCATAGTAGGGAATTTAGACACAAGACAAACAGAATACATAACATATGCAGACAGATAAAAAGGAAGATAGACCCTTTGAAACAAGGATCTTTTAGACCGGTAATTGATAACAGCTGTGTATAGATTATCAGAAAGGATTTTGGCCCAACCTATAATGTCGGCATTTGTGGCAGCATCAATTAATGGTAGCCATTCAGACGAAAACTTGTTGATATCCGGCATCCCAAATAACTTACAGAGCATGGCCGCAACAAAACAATATGGAGAGGTGAGGGAACCAGTGCTGTACATACCGTTTTTATCCTTTTTGAGCGGCTCTTCTTTTCTAGACTAATCTTTGGTGGTGTCTGATAGGTCTGGGTTCTCCGCCGCGAAATTCTTAACAAATTGTGCGTTATAGGTCGCTTGCGGTTCAAGAAGATGATACATAAGCTTCAAATCTTGCGCAGCAAACGATCCGATAAGCCCGTGTTCTTGAACTTTGAATTGTCTGTTGTTTATGTCTGCATCATCCAGTATCCACTTGATCATATCCGTATATGGTAGAATTTTGGGTCTTACCGCTATTCTGTGAAGAAATGAACATGCTAGGTCCTCTAAGGACGCCTCAGAAGAGCGGTGTGAGCCCGCGGCAGCAGCAACCTTCATTATTCTAGGATTTTCCTCTTCTAGCAGCCTGTGCATGCTTTCCCATGTTGATATCCCTACATCTCTGTTACAGGCCGTGTCTGTATACAAAGGCGCCATCTCCTTCGTCTTTTCCTTCACTTCGAAGCTTTGAGCTTTATTTTTATTTCCCATTTCTTCCTGCGTTTGTGTCTGAATCGTCTTAGCTCTTCGTTCCTGCAGATTACGAGTGAAATGGAAATGACTGATCCAGAAAGGTGATGGGAGAGTTTTAAATGCAGCAGATGTATCAAATATGCCACCTTACGTGAAGTAAATCTCTACCAAGGCACGCGTCTTTAGTCCATTTAATAATTGACAACTAATTCATTTACTATCATTAAAAGCGCATGATTTCGAGTCAGATTATGGTAAGTGGCTTTTCTTTGAATGGCGTGCCCGAAGGATTCGTAATGAAGTGATTTATGATTTGCTTACGTAACCTCGCATATCGCGCGATCGCAAATCGCACCATCGCAAATCATACCATCGCAAATCGCAAGGATGTAGCATCGCAGCGATCACAACATCGCAGATCGCAGAAGTTTGATGTTTGCCAAATCTTGCCGGCTCATTTCTGCGATATGCGATCTTGCGATCGGCGTTATCGCAGATCGGGGAATCTTTAAGTTTTTCTTTATGGGTATTACTTTGTTGCGAATGATGTTATTGTTAACACGAGGATCTTGCGCATACCGATTTTTAAAGAGAAATGAAGGTATTTCCTATCTTTTTGCAACGCGACTTTAAAGATTTTCTCCTCATCATAGACTTAGGTTTAAAATATTCAAAAGACTTTACCTAAGCTTATGATGGTAACCTTATTTTGAAGAAAAGAAATTCTTGCTTTTCCTAAAAATTAACTAAGGGTCCCCATTCATTTAGTATTTTGGTCAATACTTAAATGAACTAAGGGGGGGTTGTTGCTGGCCACAACAATTGGCGATTCACTTGGGAGAACCAGTTATCTCTGATCTTCTATTGACGCTTTCAAACTCCTGAAAAAAAAAAAAAAAAATCTCAGAGAACTTAAACTTTAACAAGATAAAGCATATCATACTTCAACCTGTCAATGATGTTTTGTTTCAACCTCTTTCTATTTAAATTACTTGCATCCTCAGCTTGTCCTTGCATTTACATCAGCCATTACTTGGTCTTGTAAAACATAAAATAAAGTTTCCCCTATGTAGCAGCCTTTTAAATATGCTCCTTTGTCGCAGGTAGAGCCTCTGCTGCCAGCAGGCGTCCATAGCCTCGACAGGGTTACCTATTACCCAGTAATGATCCTTTATCCTGCTTAAGGCTATTTACAACTTTTCAGAGAAAAATCCATGACACTTTTTCCTTTTTATTCTCTAAAGAACAATGTCTTGGTTTGGTGGCCAAATTATGACACAGTCATTCACTTGATTTATACTTTTGCTGAACAAGCTGGCTCGTGATGAGACCCCTTGTCTTTTGATTGCAACAATCTTGAGTCGTTGCCCTGTTTTGGTGGACAGTATTGGCAAAGTCAGCAAGTTATAATATCTGTGATCATGATAAGCCGGCTCGTAATGAGACCTCTTATTCTTTGAGATATAGTGTCTTTTTTGGATTGCTCCTCTGAATGCTGCGATTTCCTTTAGCAGGGAGGAAGTCAAATTTTCTTTCCTTAAGAAAGTTCTGGACGACAATGATAGAGTTGTTTGGTTATGGCTGTTTCTACAGAGAATCTTTATTTCATTATTGATACCTTTCATTGTACTGACCTAAAACAATTTCTTCACTAAGATAGCTTTCTTCAAATTTCTTGGAGTTGAAACTAGCATCATATCTGGGTCAAAGTTCTATTGATAATAAAGATCAAGTTTCCAAAAGATTTGCTATTCATGGAAGCAGAAGTTCAAAATCTTTGATAGAGAAAAGGTGTCTTTAGTAAATGTCAAATGCTGTTAACCATAGCAAATTTTATTATGGAGAAAAATATTTAACGCAATGAGAGGTAGACATTCTCTAGGGTTATGTACAGAATAGGGATAATCCCTTCTCTTATTTTGCCTATCAATTATCAAAAGCAAACCTAACAACCTAGCTAAATTACTCCTACTCCTATTCTAGCTATATACAGAAAATTAGCTAGGTGAAATGATATTTCCAATGGAACCATCTCTTCATTTTTATTCCTAGCCATTTGTAACTTCCAAACATCAGTATTAAGAACCAAATTTTCCTTGGACTGTTAATGTTGGATGTGGAATAAGAATGCGTGACTTCAGTTGGAATTTTGTCTGATATTTCTTTCTCATGAAAACTTCTTTCCAACTGGATACCTATTGGATCATAAAAATTAGGATGAACTTCTGTTATGGATTGATGACCTCGTAATAGGAAGGATGATAAGCTAGGTTGTGAATATGATTTTTTAATTTCAATGGCTTGTAACATACTGTTCGTTAAAGCTGAGCTTTTAGCGATTTCGTTTAAAAGGAAAGTTTCCATATATAAATCATTAAATAGTTCGATGCAAAATAGATGGAAATTTCCGGAAAGATCTTTCTCAATTGGCGCGGATGGCCAATAAGTTTCGAAAGGTACTTTCCTTGGTTGATGGTGTTTTGGATGCCAAAGAAGTTTCTTAAGAAAGTCTGACATTGATTGATCTCGAAATTGAGAAAGTTCTACACTTCCTTGACATAGTTTAGCTTTCCAAAATGGTGGCACGTCTTTCGAATGTTCTTTGATAAGATGCTCAACATGCCACAATAATCTATCAAAAGTCTGAAAATTTAAATTTTGTACAAAATGAGTGCAAGTGAGAAAGAAAGGAATGATTATCTGTACAAATAGTGTTACAACACAACTGGGATTTACTTGTAATATCTTGCTTCTCACAAGAACTGGCCAGAATTATGGGATCCGAGCAACTTTGAATTCCGTCTTGTGAATCAGAAGATAAGTTATGATTGTGAACAGGCATGGAGGTTTCCTCATGATATGAATCATAGATCGGGGCATTGTCTTGGATAGTAAAATCATGCAAATGATCTTTTACTTTGAAATGAGGGTTGACTGATATGATTTCTGAATTAGGATATCTCTCATTATCTGAACTTAGTTGAGTTACTTGGGATAACTCAACAACATCATCGTTGTCAAAGTAACTATCATAAATGATTTTACAGGTTTCCCTAGATTTCTCTTTTTCATTATATATTTTCAGACAAGGAAGGTCAAGTGGCTCTTGTTTGAAATTGGTCAAAGGATGTTCTATAGCTGTCTCTTTATCTTGAAAACCTAATGATGAGTCGTTTGAATAACCCTCTGTGTTTTTTGAGATATCTTTAATATTGAGAGGGGAGAAATTATCATCACTAAAAACATCAGGATAAAGAGAAAAATGCGAATCTGGAACAATGCATTTGAAAACATCATGGAAAAAACTTTGTTCATCAGATTCATCATAGACATCGGGCTTTAGATCATACCTTTGTGTACTGATACTTTTTGAAAGAGAAATAGTTTGTTGTTCTAACCTTGGCATCTGCATTTGTTGATTTGCAATGATATTATCTGACCTTGTATCAGAGTCATCTCCTGGTTCCAAGGTAGGCTCTCCTCCAGCATTCTCGTTTTTGTCTTCTTGCATTAGAGCATGCATGACTCCTAGGCTTTGTGGACTTTCTTCATCATGGCTGATTTGTGTATTCGACTTGGAATCCTCATTCACATTAGAAGAAAATGAAACAAAGGTTGAACTAATTTCTGCTTGATCAGACATAGGAGGTAGGGAATACTCAGCATAATCTGAAGATTCTTCATCCGTGAGTTCACTTTCAAGATCATACTTTAGACAATTAAGATGAAATCGCATATTAAAATCCCTAACAGATTCATCTTGTTTCCGTAGATAATCAATTTCATCATATACCTGGTCATAGTCATAACAATCAAATTCAAAAATGAAAGTCTTGACGAATTGGTCCCAGCTGTGAATCGATGCAACTAGGAGGGTTCTGCACCATTTTCTAGCTTCCGCTGTGAATGTAAGAGTAAAAATCCTGCACAAAACGCCTTCATCAATTCTCTGAATATCAAAGCTTGAAACTTTTTGAATAAACTGAAGAGCATGATTAAAAGCAGAAGAATTATTCTTACCATTGAATTTTACCTGAGACAAGAGTCTTACCACTTCTGGTGGAGTGTTGGAAGAGGTAGGAACATGGATGCAACCCCAAATAGGAATTTTATGAGCAGCCATCCTGATTCAAATTTTACAATTGAAAATCATTCCAACAGACACTATGTTCAGGCCCTCCTTCTAGCGCCAAATATGTTGAAGCCCCGAAAATCGGGTCGACAACAAGGGGGATACCCACCCGGTCCAGACCTTGGTTGGCAGCTCCTTATCCGTTTGGTATAGCGGGTCCGACTGGGGATAATGGGACCAGTTTCCCAATCTAAGGGGTGTGTGTGTGTGTAGAGTTGGATGATGCTGATCTAGGAGTATTTTAAGCTAATTTAATTCAAACTTCTAAACTAACTCTATGCTATTGTAATCTAATAAAGAACAACACATCTAATCTACGCTAACCCGGGGTATATTTCTTCTATTATGCGATCTAAAGAGATTTCGAACAATAACTGGTAATAAAGATCATTCAGCTATCATAAGAATAGATATCAATTAAGATAAACCATTCTACATAAGAAGTTAAGCAAAACAGTTGTGAACAGCATATCGCATAATAAGTTATTCATATATCAAGCACAAATAAATGACTCCACCATACAGAAGTGCCAAATGGTAACCCACACATTCATGCATTAACATATAAACAACTGAAAACTGCATATCACTTTAAGAATATAAGCAGAAATTGGTCAAGAGATAAAAGTACCATTTATGACTAATCCTACCCATAAACTTCAAGCAATAACGATTTATCTCTACTTGTTCTAACATCTACTAAGAGTACAAAAGTGCAACATCAGTAGCAGACATTAAAATGCAAACATTAATAAATCTCGATCCATCCATTCATCAAAACCTCCTCTGAGGGTGCAGAAGTGCATGTTCCGAGGACAAGTTTTTGAAAAATTTCTGGACCCTTCTCCAAATGCAGTGAGAAGGGTTAAAATACTACTTCCTAATTCTAATAATAGTATTATTACAAAATTTAGGATGCGGTTTTCAAATGACCGTCCTTTTTCTAATCTAGTTAAAAGAAAAAACAACATTCTAAATAAGGTTACTTCTGAACTTGGTCCTTAAAGTTGCAAGTGTTCAGCATGGGCTTGAGGAGAGTCGGCTGACTGATTTCTGCGCTGAGCTGGGCTGCGAAAACAGCATCTATGAGAGCTGGCACTACTTTTTCGGCCGCGCTTGTGATGCATTTCACCGTCATCCATTGGCTGTGCGGCTTGACCAAGTACGTCCAGTAACATTCCCAATTCAACCTGGCTAATGCTTGGATTGCTCTCCCCTTTGCCTGTGCTTTCTGCCTCCATTCTGCTTCTAGTTGTAACTTATTTGGTAGGTACCCCGGGGTGGTCTCTGCAATTAAATTGGCCCTGTGTAAATTCTCATTTACACAGTCGATAAGAATGCTTGCCTGTGTTGCCGCTGTCTCTGCTGCTCGCTCCGCCTGCCTGATTTGATCGTCCCATTTATTAAAGAGCAATTCTTTATGATTTTCGTTTATCTTGGGTGCACCTGCTCTTTTCCCTTCATCATCATCCTGCCAAGTTAAGTATTCCGTCACCCTTTTGTCACTCTGATCATAGTCACTCCGCAAGTCTACCACTTGAATGGGAAGAAACATAATTTTAACCCAAACTGGACTAACAGAGGGGAAATCACATTCATGGTTGAAGTTTGGGTTCCATCAATCCAAATATATCCCAAGAGTCATATGAAAATAATTACTTTTTATTAAAATAATAAAATAATAAAATAGTAAAATAATAATATTTTACCCAGCCACCACCCGGCTGGTGGCTGGTTGATTCCCGGAATCAACCACCCACCAGCCGCCTGCCCGGCTGGTGGCTGGTTGATTCCCGGAATCAACCAGCCACCAGCCGAGAATCAACCAGCCACCAGATGGCCGCCTGGGTTTTTGATTCCGGGAATCAACCAGCCACCAGCCGGGTGGTGGCTGGGTAAAGCCGGGCGGGCAGCTGGTGGGTGGTTGATTCCGGGAATCAACCAGCCACCAACCGGGTGGTGGCTGGGTAAAGCCGGGCGGGCGGCTGGTGGGTGGTTGATTCCGGGAATCAGCTCGCAATAGTGACTCCACTGTGATATTTTACGTCCCAACTCTTCCTGTTGCTGCAGTAGTTGCTCATTCAAGCCAATAGATTTTGAAATAAATTCTGCCAGCTTAGGCTCATCTTTATGCATTTCTTGTAAAGTCTGCAATTGTTTTCCTTTCTCGTCGAGACTTCTTTGATAGCCTATCTGCATCTGTTGAAAGTCTTCCTGCAGTTTCTCGAGCTGTTTGGAAGCTTCAATGTTAGCATTGGCTTGTTGCAACTGTTGTTGTAGCAGCTGTATCTGGTCTTCTTGTTCTTTCAATAGTTGCTGAACTTCCGATGCCTTATCAATAGTTGCAGAAGCATATGCTCCTGCGATCTGAGACAGCTTCGTGAGATTTTCAGTCGGGTTATTATTGGGGTCTTTCCATAAGACGTCCAAATGTTCAGCATCTTGTGACAGTGTATTTTCTAGTTTTCTTTTCTTCCTCTGTCTCCTTACAACTGCTTTGTGTTGGGGACTATAGAATACATCCAGTGGGGGAATTTCTTCTACATTAAGTAGAAGCTCAGAAGGTGGAGCGATAGGAACGTGTTCTGCTTCTGCGACACTGTTGACTATGGTCGAAACCACTTCTTGCACTACCTGTGTATTGTTCACAGGTGTTTTCGGGGCTTGCCCTTCAAGATTGATCAATTCATTGAAGGTTTCCCATTCTTTGTCCAGCTCTGTTGTGACGAGTGGTGCTTCGATGACAGGAGGGGGGACATCTCTTGGTGGGGAGGCGATAACTTGCTGTTGAGACATTGCACTTGACTGAGCTGTATCTTTAGTTGTTTCTTCGTTTTTTCCTTGGTCGTATCCAGACTCTTTAGGATGCTCAGGTACTCCTTGCGCAGCGTTGGACTTAGATCTGGAAGTGCTAGAGTTTTCACTGAGGCTAATGCTTGGAGTTGGTTCTCTAGCAGGCAGTCGCAGCTTCTCTAGAGGAATACTGGCCAGCCTTCTTTCTCTGTATAACATGAATCTTTGGAGGTCATCTGGAGACAACCTCGACCGAGCTTCCCGCAAAATTTCTTGGAGCGAACTTCTATTCT
This sequence comes from Pinus tabuliformis, assembly GCA_031772625.1. Taxonomy (NCBI): domain Eukaryota; kingdom Viridiplantae; phylum Streptophyta; class Pinopsida; order Pinales; family Pinaceae; genus Pinus; species Pinus tabuliformis. The sequence goes on from CM062819.1 coordinate 1,404,366,015, forward strand.
GAAACAGATCATCAAACAAATCTTTCTTTCCAGAGAACACTCTTATTTTGACGTTCGTTGTGAACTCTTGGGCAACATCATTTGGGTCAAATGGCCTTGCTGGGAATTTAAATAATTGAAGACACGTCACATTCTCCACTTCGCCGAAAGCGTGTCCTACATCGAACAATGAGAAGGCCCCACAAGCTACAGGAAATTGAGGCCATATGGCCTTCTTCTTGTCCTTTAGGTCTTTGGTCAGGCCGCCTTCTGAACAGGTTTGGTAGGCAATTTCCCGAGCCAAAAGTTTATCAGGGATATATAGGGGTAGGACATGTGGAGGTACAGTGCTTCCAAAAACTCTAATGTAAGTAAACCATTCTTCCCCGAACCATCTCGCGATGGGGATGATGTCAATTTGTGCCTCGGGAGAGCACCTCGGGGGGTATTTATCATACATTATTCTATACAGGGGCAAAATAAGCCCGTGGCAAATCTGGTAGAAGTGAGGGGCAAACTGAGAATCCCATAACACCTTATGATAAACATGGATGGGAAATGGGTCTTGGGTAGTCCATTTCCAACCCATAGTAGGGAATTTAGACACAAGACAAACAGAATCCATAACATATGCAGACAGATAAAAAGGAGGATAGACCCTTTGAGACAAGGATCTTTTAGACCGGTAATTGATAACAGCCGTGTGTAGATTATCAGAAAGGATTTTGGCCCAAGCTATAATGTCGGCGTTTGTGGCAGCATCAATTAATGGTAGCCATTCAGACGAAAACTTGTTGATATCCGGCATCCCAAATAACCTACAGAGCATGGCCGCAGCAAAACAATATGGAGAGGTGAGGGAACCAGTGCTGTACATACCGTTTTTGTCCTTTTTGAGCGGCTCTTCTTTTCTAGACCAATCTTTGGTGGTGTCTGATAGGTCTGGGTTCTCCGCCGCGAACTTCTTAACGAATTGTGCGTTATAGGTCGCTTGCGGTTCAGGAAGATGATACATAAGCTTCAAATCTTGCGTAGCAAATGATCCGATAAGCCCGTGTCCTTGAACTTTGAATTGTCTGTTGTTCATGTCTGCATCATCCAGTATCCACTTGATCATATCCGTATATGGTAGAATTTTGGGTCTTGCCGCTATTCTGTGAAGAAATGAACATGCTAGGTCCTCTAAGGACGCCTCAGAAGAGCGGTGTGAGCCCGCGGCAGCAGCAACCTTCATTATTCTAGGATTTTCCTCTTCTAGCAGCCTGTACATGCTTTCCCATGTTGATATCCCTGCATCTCTGTTACAGGCTGTGTCTGTATACAAAGGTGCCATCTCCTTCATCTTTTCCTTCACTTCGAAGCTTTGAGCTTTATTTTTCTTTCCCATTTCTTCCTGCGTTTGTGTCTGAATCGTCTTAGCTCTTCGTTCCTGCAGATTACAAGTGAAATGGAAATGACTGATCCAGAAAGGTGATGGGAGAGTTTTAAATGCAGCAGATGTATCAAATATGCCACCTTACGTGAAGTAAATCTCTACCAAGGCACGCGTCTTTAATCCATTTAATAACTGACAACTAATTCATTTACTATCATTAAAAGCGCATGATTTCGAGTCAGATTATGGTAAGTGGCTTTTCTTTGAATGGTGTGCCCGAAGGATTCGTAATGAAGTGATTTATGATTTGCTTACGTAACCTCGCATATCGCGCGATCGCAAATCGCACCATCGCAAATCGCAAGGATGTAGCATCGCAGCGATCGCAACATCGCAGATCGCAGAAGTTTGATGTTTGCCAAATCTTGCCGGCTCATTTCTGCGATATGCGATCTTGCGATCGATGTTATCGCAGATCGGTGAATCTTTAAGTTTTTCTTTATGGGTATTACTTTGTTTCGAATGATGTTATTGTTAACACGAGGATCTTGCGCACACCGATTTTTAAAGAGAAATGAAGGTATTTCCTATCTTTTTGCAACGCGACTTTAAAGATTTTCTCCTCATCATAGACTTAGGTTTAAAATATTCAAAAGACTTTACCTAAGCTTATGATGGTAACCTTATTTTGAAGAAAAGAAATTCTTGCTTTTCCTAAAAATTAACTAAGGGTCCCCATTCATTTAGTATTTTGTTCAGTACTTAAATGAACTAAGGGGGGGTTGTTGCTGGCCACAACAGTTTCTTGCACAAGAGCATTATCACAACACTATAGAAACAAGGCACACATTCATTAGACTTTCACCATTTCAATCACATCAAACCATGAGTCATTCATACAGTGAATACAACATTAATTTAATAGTTCCACATGAACAACATTAATTTAATAGTTCCACATGAACTTAATAACCAAGAATGCAATTATAAATACTTATTTGAAATCAATATTGTAGCTGGTAACTAAGATCGAGACTACAACTCTCCACCCAACCATAGACAAGCTACAACCAAGTCTTTCTTGCAACTTTCACCCCCAAGCTAGATTCTGGTGCTTGAGTTGAAGTGCTTTTATGGGCTTTTGACCAAAAAAATAGTTGAAACTGGAACGCCACCAGGCCACACTGCCTTCATCCACTAGCTACCCACATGAAATTTAACATTTCAAGCATAATCACTTCATTTCAAGATGCCACAACGCAAAGAAATTCATCTCACTCTACAAGAGAAGAGAGCCAAAATAAAGAAGGTTCATCAATGGTTAATTCGTTGATGGTAAATAAATCACTCTCCAAGTGGTTCATCAATGAGTCAAGCACCAAAGTTTTAGCCCAAGGCAACTCCTGGTGGTTCTTTCATCCCTCATGTGCACCAGAATCAATCCTTCCAATCCATAGGTTCATCAAGCCACCAATTTCCAGTGGTTTCCTCAGACTTAAAAGAAAGCCACTACTCACTCTATGTGACCCAAAAAGCCTCGTGTCATAGGATTCCTCAGTTGGTGCTCTGATCCAGAGTTCAAAACTTAGGGATAGGAATCATTGTTCCCCTCTCTTCCACTTTTCCACTCTCTTTCTACTTTTGTGTGCATGTTTTCTGCGCGCTTTTGAGAGAGTGTATATCCCCCACTTCAAGTTCCCTCGATTGATTTTTCCTTGTGTTGTTCAAAGGGAAACCACCTGCCTCTTCACAAGGTTCCACGCAGCCCCCCTCCTTGGACAACGCAAGCCATACTGCTCTATTAAATTTTGTCCTTATTTTCTTGTTCTTACAAGCTAAGGACACCTGGACCTATCCTTTTCTTGTTGGTTAAACTTATTGCACAATCAGCCCATTTAAGACCACTTCATCCAACCCATGCCTGTCATTTAAAAAATTCTTTCCCTCAAGCAATGACCTACCTCAAGTAATGGAATTTGTGTCCCTTTCTCAGCGAATTAACATAATTACAATTATTTATATTGAGATAAATATTTACCTAGGGTATATCACAATTGCCTCCCCCTTGGGGGGGACACCGTCCTTGGTGTTCAATATCCATATACAACAAAACATGCTTTAGATCAAGCATTGTTATTTAGGGAGATTTATGTACACAACTCTATACAACATTTAAAATATATTTACATTTTCTTTACTCAATAAATAAGGAAGGATGTGTTTCCCTCATCCGGGCAACCATTTCCCACATGGATTCCTCAGGCCCAAAGTGCCTCCACTTCACTTTGACTTTATTTATTACTCAGTTCCAAAGCATGAGTTGTCATTGATCCATGATGCATAGAGGTTCTTCCTTGAACTCTCCCTTTGGTTACACATGTAACATAAACCAATCAATTACATGGTTAACATCCTGCACATATCTTTAAGTAATGAAACATGTAAAACATCATGGAATTTCATCGATGGTGGTAAGGCCAATCTATAGGCTATTTTTGCTATCCTTTAAAGTATCTCAAAAGGCCCACAAAACCGTGGTTCCAACTTGGCAAACGACTTGATATTTAAGGAACTCTTCTTGGTCTTAATCCTCAAGTAAACATTTTCCCCAACTTGAAATTCCTTATGCACCCTATGATGATCCGCATAGACTTTCTACCTATCTTGTGCCACCTTTAAATTTTGTTTAATGATCTACATTTCTTTTAACATATCAAGCCCAATAAGGACCTTGTTTGTTAGATCACTCCATCTGATAGGAATATTGCAACTCCTTTTATAAAGCGCCTCAAACGAGCTCATTTTTAGATATTCTTGGTACTTGTTGTTGTATGCAAAATCTATCAATGGATGATATTCTTCCCAATTCTTTACAGTTTGGTGCATAATATACATCCTCAAATGTATTCGAGGATTCTATTTGTCCTCTCAGTTTGTCCATCCATTTGTGGATGATGTATTGTATTGAATGCCAATTCAATCCCCAATCCTGCAAATAGCTCCTTCCAAAACCTATAAGTGAAATTGGAATCTCTATATGAAATGATCATCTTGGAAACTCCATGCAAGTTCACAACCTACTTTATGAATATTTGTGCCACCTCACTAGTTTAATTGGTGGAATTGACTGCTACAAAATAATCCACTTTTATTAACTTGTCAATGACCACCATAATGGCATGATGTTGTTTGGAGGTTATTGGAAAATCGATAATCAAATCCATGGATATCACTTCCCACTTCCATTCTAGAATGGGAATAGGCTGCAATAACCATGTTGGGTATTTATATTCAGCCTTCACCTATTGGCATTCTATGCACTTGGCAACAAAATCAACCACTTCTCTTTTCAAATTAGGCCAATAATAAAACTTTCTGATGGCCATGAGAGCCTTTTGGTATATCGTGTTAGGTCCCAGTAAAACTAGTGATTCCCCCATTACTATTGTCAGTGTAGCCCTTATTGTTATTGTTGTGCCTCTATTGTCCCCATATTGTTATTATTGTGCCCCATAGAAGCCCACTATTATTATTGTTGTGTCCTTATATTATTTTTTTTTCTCGGCAACACTAACTAATCTATATTATTATATACAGGTAAACATTACATCCAAAAAAGACTGGCTGCCCAGGACCAACTGTGGCTCCTTGGGCGGCTCTATCAGACTCATAATTCTGCCTCGCAGGGCGATATTTCCAGTTCAAAACGATACACATGACACGATGATATTCCAATGCAGCAACAAAACGGCCCACGCAGGGGCATCCCACAAAAGACTCATGACCCAGAAAGACTATAATAGCCGCGAGCATAACCCAGAGCAGAAAGACTAGAGTAGACACTAACATGACTCAGAACATAAAGGAAACAAACTAAGACATAAGACGTAAACCAGATATCAACCGAGACCCCGTACCCGACCTGAGAGAAGACAGCAAATGCGCGGGAGTGCCGCTGGGGGTTACTCCTCTGGTTTCTCTTCAAGTATTCTGCACCATCCTTGTCCCTCTGGGATACCCTCCCATAGTGCCATGGGATCTTGCGCGGGGGCTGGCAGCTCTTGCTCTCGAGTTCGGGAGGGGGCTTGCTGAGGCTCCCTCTCTGAATTACCCTCTGCATTCGATGGCTCCCCCAATGGCCGCTTCCCCCTATTGTCCTCTGGACGTTCCTCAGCAGGGACCATTGACGATCCTTCCTCATTCTCCTCAGGAATTTTGGTGAACAGCACTGAGATATGTGCATTAATTCCCGCATTGTCCCTGGAGCTGCCCAGTGTAAAAATGACAGAGCCAAACGCTGGGAGCATGGGCGCTCCTTCATTGGAGCTACCAGCCTCCAGAAGCTGACTCGCTTGAATTGGGGTAGCTCCTGCCCTTCTATAACAGTAGCAACAGCAGCAGTGATGATGAACGTCCGCTGCAGGGGGACGAGAGGATTCACCACGCCCTGAACCTCTTCTGCAAGGCATCCTTTCAAGCGGCTGAGCCATGGTATCCGCAAATTCCTTGTCCTGTTCCAAAGCAGAGGAGGGCCAACTGTTACCTCGTTCCTTACCCACTGCTTGCTGTCTCCAAATTGGGTCGAGGCTGAGCACAACTGAACAAAGACAAAGACCAGAAAGAACAAGCATGGAGCAGACCTCGTCCGAGCTCTCAGCAATGAAATCGCAGCACCTCCGCACAGAGTTCTGAGGAGCCTTCTCGTCGCACTGAGCTTCGCACCCCAACAATCCATCATTCTTAAACCCGTAAACATTCCCTCGGTACTTGCCCGCATTGAATACTCTCTGCAGGCTTGCCATCGCCTCCAGCTCCTTCATTAAGGCTGCCCTTATGCTTCTCCCGACTTGAATTCTCGGCGGCGAGGGGCATTAAAGGCCCTTGATCCTCACGTGGCAGCCCATGCTGGGCATGTGGCTCTCCCCGTCCAGACTTGATGACACCCGCATCCGGGGCGACAACCTCTTCTTGGATCAGGCTTTGACATTCCTGGAGCTGTTGCCTGTTAGGAATGATATCTGTGCCTCCAAATAGAAGGGGGAGATCAGTCTCTGCTCCAATGTTGGCTAGGAGGTCCGCTATTTTGTTGCCTTCCCTTTTAGTGTGTATGAAGGAGATGGCTCTAGAATTGCTGAGCTTTTGTGCTATGTCATTTAGCCTTGCTTCTAGCCTCCAACTGGGTGCTACTTTCCTTGCTTGCGAGCCATTCTGTATACGGATGGCCATGTTGATAAGAATCTGGGAGTCACCTTCTACAATCAGGGGTTGAAGGTTGAGATTCCAAGCTTGCAGAAGGCCCTGCCACAGCCCTTCCAACTCTGCTGAGTTGTTGGTATCCCACCCTATGCTCCCAAAATAAATCTGTATAGGAGTGCCTTCATAGTCCCTCAATATGCCTCCGTATCCGGCTGCTCCTGGATTGCCCTTGGAAGCCCCATCGAAATTCAGCTTGTATGAGTTTTTGGGAGGGGCTTTCCACTGGCAGATGATTTTACAGTTGCTATTAGGAGTATTGATCTTGAGAGAATCTTGAGGTAACTGCAGCTGCCAATTGTCTAGAATGTTATGCTCATTATCTGTAGATGGAAGATCTTCCTTATTCCATACCTGAAGCGCCATCATCTCTTGAATGTTCCTATGAATCCTGCTCCAGGTTTCTTCTAAAGGAGATCGTTTGTTTTTGAAAATGCGCTGATTTCTTTCCTTCCAGACATTCCAGAGGACAATCCCCGGGATGATACTCCATAAGTGGTTGAGGATCTTGCTTTTGAAGGGATGCTTTGGCCATTGTCTTAAGAGATCGATGATGTCGCCCTCCCCTCTACATCTTTTTTGGCATCTGAAACTGACCTTATCCCAGAGATGATTGGCTAGAGGACAGGTATCCAGGAGATGATGGAGAGTTTCTTCACTTTGAGAGCAGTTAAGACAGATCGAGGGTCCGTGAAAGTTCCGCTTCCTTAGCTTATCCCAAGTGAGAATTTTTTTGTGACCTACCAGCCAGAGAAAGTAGGAGATTTTTGGCCAAGGTCCGAGCTCCCATATTTTGCTCCAAACAGGGTCTAGAGGAGAGGGGAAGTTGCATATCAACTTGTAGGCTTCTGAGGGAGTGTAGGATCCCTTGGGTAGGTATCCCCATCTGAGAATATCCCCACCATTATCCTGCCTAATACTTCTTTTCCTTAGTTCGATCCTGAGCTCTTCCTCCTTCCGAACATCTGTGTTGTTGAGTATTTGGTTACTCTGTTTCCGTTTCCTGAAGCCATACTCCATCTCCGGCATCCAGAATTGGTGAACTTTTTCCTGCTGCTGCTCCTGCCTATCTGGAATTAGAGAAGGGTGAAGAATATTTTTGAGTTTAGGCATTTGATTCCAGGCATCAGTCCAGAATCTTGCAGTGCATCCATTCCTGATTTCCCAGAAGCTGTGCTTTTGGACTATCTGATAGTGCTGCTTGGCTGCATTCCAAATTGTGGATCCCTTTTCAGTAGGGATGAATCTGATGAGTTCTTCTTGAGGTCGATTTCCTGCATATTTGGTTGTCCATATTTTTCCCCAGGGCTTATCTGGGTTAGTGATCCATTGCCACCAGATCTTGGCATTCATGATGGAATTGTTGTGCTCAGGGTCCCTTAACCCAATGCCTCCCTTATCTTTGGGCATGCATACATTGGTCCACTTCACCAGGGCCCATTTGCGATTGGTAGCAGAGCTGCTCCACAGAAAATTGCGCTGAAGGTTTCTTATGCTTTTTAAAACCCACTTTGGCGCAGCTAGAATAGAGAACAAGTACAGAGGCATTGCCTGCAAAACCGATTTGATGAGGACAATTCGACTGGCTAAGTTAAGAGATCTATAAGTCCAGAGGTTGAGACGGTTTTCAAGTTTCTCAAGAAGGGAGCGCCATGCGGGAAGCTTAATGGCTGAAGCCGTGAGGGGTGCGCCCAGGTATTTGGAGGGTAGGGAAGCCGAGGGGAAACCCAAGATGCGAGAAACTGCTGATTTGACCGAGGGCGGAGTATGGAAGAAGAAAACCTGTGATTTAGCGCAATTGATATGCATGCCCGAGGCCTCCGAAAAATCCTGGAGGAGGGATTTCAGACGGAGGGCTTCTTGAGCAGAGGGATAGCCAAAAAGCATAGTATCATCTACGAACTGCTGGTGGGAGGTGGCAGGGGAGTTGTGCACGGAGATGCCTTTGATCTGATGAGAATGGAGGGCTTGTTTAATGTGTCGCCCCAACCCTTCAGCCATAAGGACGAAGAGAAAGGGGGAGAGGGGATCCCCTTGCCGGATACCCCTGGAGGGATTGAAGGGACGGGAGGGAATACCATTAACAAGAATTGAAAAATGAGTGGTAGTAATCAGGCTCATGATCCAACGGATCCAAGAAGAGCAGAAACCAAAAGCTTTTAGCATATGATGAATGTAATTCCAGCTTAGTTTGTCAAATGCCTTGGAAAGGTCTAATTTGAGAAGCATACCTGCTTGCTTTGAGTGCTTGAGGGAGTGAATGATTTCGTGAGAGAGTAGGATGCCATCCATTATATGTCGTCCTTCCACGTACCCTGACTGTTCCGGAGAGATGAGCCCAGGAAGGAGCGGTTTGAGACGATTTGCTATGACTTTTGATATAACTTTGTAAATGACATTGCATAATGCAATTGGCCTGAACTTGTCAGGGGTGATGGAGTCCTCCTCTTTGGGGATGAGAGTAATAAAGGTGGAGTTGAGAGAGGGAAGAAGCCAGCGCATTGCCCTGGATTCTTCAACTATCTGCCAGACTTCCTCCTTTAGCATGTCCCAGAAAGAGTGAAAGAAAGTGGTGGTAAATCCATCTGGCCCCGGGGCTTTACCTTCTTTGAGCTGCATCATTGCTTCATCGACTTCCTGGGGACGTATAGGGCGTATTAGGAGATCATTTTGTTCCTCTGTTATGATCTTTGGAATATTGCTGGAGATTTTGCTAATAGCCTGTCGCCGATTATCTCTCTGCTCTTGATGGATCTATTGGAAGTAGTTGAGGAGTTCCTCTTCAATTTCCTCATGAGTTTCTACTTTTTCCCCTGTTTGGTTTTGAATGAAGGGTATATTGTTATGCATTCTTCGCTGAACTGTAGTTCTGTGGAAGAATTTGGTATTGCGCTCGCCCTCCTTCAGCCATCTGACCCTTGACTTTTGCCTCCAGTAGATTTCTTCTTGCTTCCTCCTATTCTCCGGCTGACTATGGATGAGCCACTCCTGCTCCAGGGTGGCTTCTGTGTGCCCCTCCGTGATGACATTTTGGTGAAGAATCTCCAGGTCCTGAGTTAGCTTTTGCTGCGCCTCGAAGATATTTCCAAAGGTTTCCCTGTTCCATCTTTTTAGGTGACTTTTGAGAAATCTTAGCTTTTGCTGGAATTGATACATTTTTGCTCCTTCTGGGGGAATGAATGAGGCCCAGGTGGTCTTGAAAAAATCCTTGAAAGTGGGATGCGTGAGCCAAAATCCTTCAAAACGGAAGGGTCTTTTGATTAAGTTGCCTGGTCTTTGCCACTGTAGAACTATTGGCCAATGATCTGATCCAGTGTGAGCAAGGATGGCTGCTGAGATGTCTCCTCCTAAGTGGACCGCATTGTCTGAGAGGAGGAAGCGATCCAATTTGGATGCGATTTGGTGTTTGCCAGCCCTGTGATTACTCCAGGTAAAGGTGCCATTACAGAACGGCATGTCTATAAGAGATGTTGCTTGTATGAAATCCTTGAAGCGACTGACTTCAGGCTCCAATCTACTTCTGCCTCCTAGCTTCTCTTCAGTTTTAGTTATCATGTTGAAATCCCCAGCAACGATCCAGAGAGGGTACCTTCTGCTATTGCTTAGAGCTTCAATCGTGTCAAGGAGCGCTACCTTACTTCCAGTGTCTTGTGGGAAGTAAACATTTGATAGGTTGCCGTAAATATTGGTGCCCAAAATGTGAAAGGTCGCCTGTATAAGGTAGTGTGCTGCATGAAAATCTGAAAGGGATACCGCTTGGGTATTCCATGCTATTGCCAACCCTCCTGAAGCTCCGGAGGCATCCACTGCAACCGAACTACATCCGGGCCAGGCTTTTGAAAGAATGCTGCCTAGCGTAGTGCTATTACACTTAGTTTCCTGGAGAAAGCACATTTGTGGCTTTTCCTTTTTTATCATGTTTTTTAACATCCTGAGTTTTCCGGGGCTATTTAGCCCTCTTATATTCCAAGACACCAGCTTCATGATTAACCGTTGACAGAGGGCTTGTAGTACTTTGTCAACTTAGCATATCTGCCTGAATCTACCAGGATTTTCCCAATCTCTATTGTTCTTTGTAGGTCTGTCTTTCTTCCTTTTTTTTTGTATCTTTTGGGCGCAGGCTTCCATCCCACTGACTGCCTGGTTGTATCCCGAGTTGGTTCTGATGATAAGCTCGTGAAATGATCACTTCGAGCTTATTGAGTTGAAGCTCTGGAATTGTATCGTATGCTTTCTTTTTGCAAGCTAGTTCCAGTTCCAGGATGTCTAAGCCATTCAGATCTATATTCTCTGGTTCCTCTTCCATTATTTGCGGTTGATCGTTATCTTCAATGCTGGTTTCTGGATTCTGGGGAAGGTCTGTTTTACCATCAACTTCCATTTCTTTGAGGATCTCTGCAGCATTTTCCTGATCCCTTTTAAGAATGGTAGGGATGATGATGGGGGAAGGAGATTTAGGAGGGGGATTAGATGAAGGGGGAGGAGAAGAGGAGGATGGGAGATCAGGGTTGGCTTCAACATTGGATGGGATTTCCTCAGAAGCTTGGCCAAGAATATCAAAGCTGTTCTTGGTTACTGGGCCATGAGACTTGTTGGGCTGGGGTTTAGACCCATTTTGGGGTTTTTTGTGAGAACGCTTCCTGCTAGGGACTTTAGTGAAGCCGTCCTGGGCAGGGGTATCAGAAGAGTCAGGTAAGCTGTTTTGGACATTTTGAGGGCAATCCCTAAAGAGATGACCTAGGGCATGACATTTTCGGCATCGAAAAGGAACATGTTCATAGTCGAGAGGCTGGATCCATTCCTCATCTCGATGGGCTAGAGTTACTGACTCTGGAAGAGCTTCATTGAGGCGAATGAAAACACAGATTCGAGCGTAGGAGATGTACTTACGAGACTTGGTTTCTTCTGCCACTTTCATATATTCTCCCACCCCATTTCCAATCCTTTTGAGTAAGTCCTCCTCCCAGTATTCATCCGGGAGAGAGTATAACCTGATCCAGACTGGCGCCCATGTTAAATCTTCCTTGTCTGGGTTAAATCTGGGGATCCAATCCCGCAGGTATAATCCAGCCGAATTAAAAAAGTAAGGCCCTCCTACTAGTATTCTGTATTTGTCCTCCAAGCAATAAAAGATTGCTGTGAAGAAACCTTTCGGCCCTAGCTGTAGCGTGACATCCCCTTTTGGTTTCCATTTCGCCGCTATCCAACCATATAGGGCTTTCTCAGTAGGCCAGAACCCTATGAACTTCCCGATGAGGGCGTGATCTCGCATGAACTCTATTCTTCTGTCAATCTTGTCTCCTGGCAGCTCGATTCGTGGCCTTTCCTTGGCCACTGGTCTGCATGTGGTTGAGGTTATCTTCGGACCTTCTTCAGACTTTTCTGTTCCCTCTTGGGGACCGCTTTCTCCTTCCTTACGTCTTCCGTTTCCTTTGTTGTCGTTCTGGGGTTTTTTCCCCCTGTTCAGGATCTCTCTGTCTACTGAGCCAAAAATGACGTTTTGCGCAGGATCTTGCTGCGACGGGGAGGGCTCTGACGCCCCCCCCAGAGGTTGCGCCATGGTGAGGCCCTGATGCGCTGCAGTTCCGGAACTCTGCAGCTGCCTTCTCACCTCTGAAATGATCTAGCCTGGTATGCTGTCGGCGCCGTAGATGGGTCGCTCAGAACCCTAGCAGAGCCGTCTCCAAAAGTATATATTGTGTCCTTATATTATTATTGTTATGTCGGCTTTGATTATATTGTGACCCCTTAGACTCCTATATATAGAAAGGAGGTTTTTTCATTTGTGTCATCCAAGAATTGTTCATTTGTGTAATGTAAAGGAGGTTTCCCCCTCGAAGAGGTTGAATTCTAAGGCGTTGATATTTCTTTTCTATCTTTTTGTGAGCTGGTTTCATAACATTTGGTATTAGAGCTTTGGATTCTAGGGTTTCGCTACTCCAAATTGATCATCGTGGAATTTTCGCTATAATTGCTTTTCTACAATGTTTCAGAAGCTCAAAAAAAGACCCATTTGAGCCGAAATCATTCTGAACCTCAGGTCCGAATTTCAGATCTTGTCTTGCTCTATTTTCGGCGATATGATCTGAGGAAGTTAGGGTTTTTGCAGAATCTCGAATTACATTCCAAATAGGTGACCTTGGGAAAATCGTTATAACTTTCTCTTTGAGCATCATATTTAAATGTCATAAGAAGTGACAATAATAGGATGAAATGTAGCTTTCTGTGTATCTTTTTCAGATTTGAAGGTCGAAACAGTGACACATGGCACATCGTACAAGTTCACTCTACTGAAAAAGTATATAATCAGGTCATCTTGGGAGATTGAGCATAACTATTTCTTGGAGAATCCAATTCTGATTAGACCGATGGCAATGGAAAGAGGACTCAGAGGACTACCACAGGAAGCACGTTCAGACCTTGGAAATCTGCAATTACAGAGATATAATAGATTCAATATCAAGCTTCTACAAAGCGAAAAAAGGTGTGTAGTCTTTTTAAAATTTTGCATAAGTTTGGGTTGAAAAATTAGGTTGAAGTTCAAAGGGTAGAGGGAAGCATAATTATCATTAATTGATGCCCCAATGAAAGAAAATGGAAACACCTAGTAAGCAACCTGAAAGCTCTAGCATGACCCATGAAGAAGAGGAAGAAAAGCAACATGATATATCAAAATTACGAGACCAAGCGCAACAAATTTCACTCTCACAAAAGGTAACTGAAGCTAAGATGAATAGCGTGGAAGCTAATATGAATGGCGTGCAAGTTAAGATGGATGGTGTGGAAGCTTGGAAGCTAAGATGTATGGCATGAATGTTGGGTTGTGTTATATTCTTTCCACAACTAGCCCACGTAGTTAACTGGGGGGTTAGAGGGGGGGCAGAGCCCCCCTTCGTTGCGCCGATTGTGTAGCGGGGGGGTCACAAGGGGTTTGAGGAATTTGGACCCTATGTTAGGTTGGGCGGACCCACCTATGGTTTTGTGCATGATTTTTGCACATGTTTTTAGATGCGATGGTTTTTGGTCCATGGTATTGGACGCGATGGTTTTTGGTCCATGGTATTGGATGCTTCGGCATGTATAAATATGTATTATAACAATGGAAGGAACATAATGACAAATCAAGCTGGTAGTCTGGATTTTGGGATCTAGGGGAAAATCTCTGTGTATATATGTTTTATGTGTTATACTCTTGCATTTTTTATTTTATGTGTTTTAGAATTCATATGCAAGTAATTTATGTACAGGGTTAAAATCTAGATTTGGTATTAGAGCTATTTTGGCTTCAAGGGGATGCCTTTGTTGTTGAAAGAAGATGGCGAGCAATGGAAAGATAGAGATCAAGAAATTTAATGGTCAGAGTTTTGAGTTGTGAAAACTCAAGATGGAAGATCTGTTGGTAGATAAAGATCAGTGGATCCCGGTAGATCCAGGTACTAAACCAACGGGAGTGTCCGATGAAGAATGGAAGAAGTTGGATCAGAAGGCAAAGAGCACTATAAGATTGTGTGTCTCAGATTTAGTATTACTGAATGTATCAGGGGAAGCTACGACGAAGGCTTTATGGGACAAGTTAGGGACTTTGTACCAATCTAAGCCTCTGGTGAATAAACTGTTGCTGCAGAAAAAGCTGTATAACCTGAGGATGAAAGATGGAGACTCGGTGACAGAGCATCTGAACACATTTAATATCATGGTCAGTCAGTTAGCATCTGTTGATATTAAAATTTCAGATGAAGATAAGTGCATCAGTTTGTTGTGTTCTCTACCAGATTCGTGGGATAGTCTGGTTATTGCAATAGGTAGCAATGCAACTGCCTTGCATTTTGATGAAATAGTCTCATCCTTGCTAACAGAGGAGATGAGACGGAAAAATATGGAGAGCCAGAATGGTGATGCCTTGTTTGTACGAGGACGGTCCCTGAATAGAAACAAAAATAAGTCATCGAGTGGGAGATCTAAATCTAGAGGGAGATCTAAATCTCCAAGAAAACCTATAAAGGTGGTGTGTTGGAAATGCAGAAAGGAAGGACACTACAAAAGGGACTGTAAATCTAAAGCTCCTGATAAAGGAAAGGGATCTGATGATGCTCCTTCTGTAGAAGCAAAAACTACCTCAGATGAAAAAGGTGGGGATGTGTACTTGGCTTCTTCAAGTACACATGTAGATCATGAGGCATGGTTGATTGACTCAGGTGCATCCTTTCACTTCACTCCCCATAGAGAGTGGTTCTACGAGTATGAGAAATATGATGGCGGTGATGTCTTCTTGGGGATGACAGGAAGGCTAGAATCATTGGTCGCGGAAAAGTAAATTTGAAGTTGCAAGGTGGAAGGGTTAGAACACTTCCAAGTGTTCTGCATATTCCTGCATTGGCCAAAAATCTGATTTCTGTAAGCAAGTTGGATGATGCAAGTGTAAAAATAGTGTTTGATAAGGATACTTGCAAGATGGTTCGGCGAGCACTGGTATTAATGCGCGGAGTTCGGACTGGAACTCTGTACAAGTTGCAAGGTAGCACTGTTGTTGATGGGTGCAACAGTTCTGTGGTACCTGAAAGTGGAGCAGAAAATCTAGTGGTCTCTCGAGAGAAGACCATGATGTGGCATCAAAGGCTTGGACATATTCGAGAGAAGGGCCTTCGAATACTTCATGGTAAAGGTATGGTAGAAGGTATGAGTAATAGCTCTCTGGATTTTGATTTCTGTGAAAATTGTGTATATGGGAAGCAGAATCGGGTGAGTATCCCCTTTGGTGGTAAGAGGGCAAAACAAATATTAGAGCTTGTGCACAGTGATGTGTTTGGATCTGTGAATGTTCCATCACTGGGTAAGTCTGTGTACTATGTATCATTTATAGATTAATTCTCAAGGAATACATGAATATATTTCCTTAAGAATAAATCTGAAGTCTTCAAAAATTTAAAGAATTTAAGGTTCTGGTGGAAAACCAGACGGAGAAGAAGATAAAGGTGTTGAGGACAGATAACGGTGGAGAGTTTTATAGTAAGGAATTTGAAGAATTCTATAAGAAGTGTGGTATAGCATGGTCGAAGACTACTCCATATACACCTCAACAAAATGGAGTTGTAGAAAGAATGAACAAGACGTTGATGGAAAGGGCAAGAAGCATGCTCAGTGGTGCCGGGTTAGGATAGGAATTCTGGGTAGAGGCGGTGGAGACAGCATGTTACCTGGTCAACAGATCACCTTCATCAGCGTTGGAGGATAAGACTCCACAAGAGGTATGGACTGGTAAGAAACCCTCTCTTTCACATCTGAGGGTATTTGGATGTGATGCATATGTACATGTTCCAAAGGAGAAAAGAACCAAGTTGGATAGTAAATCTGAAAAGTGCATATTTATTAGGTATAAGGATGGTTTAAAGGGTTGTAAGCTTTGGAACCCAGTAACAAGGAAGGTTGTGTATAGCCGAGATGTGGTGTTCAAAGAGGTGAAAGATGTTATTAAACATGAAGTCCAACCAAAGGAAACTGAGAAGATAGAGTTTGAGCTAAAGGAGGAAAAATCATACTCTACAGTAGAGGAGGAATCAGAAGATGAAGAGCCACAAACTCCATGTGTGAGAAGATCAGTTCGAGAAAGAAGGCAGCCAGAAAGGTATAGTCCATCTGCTTTCTGTTCAAATTTTTCTTTGACTGTTACTGATGATGATCCCAGAACTATGAAGGAAGCAGTAGATTCAGAAGATGGAAAACTCTGGAAAGAGGCCATAGTAGATGAAATGGCATCTTTGCACAAAAATGAGGCTTGGGATCTGGTGGAGTTGCCGCTGGAAGGAAACCCATTGGTAGAAAATGGGTGTTCAAGAAGAAGACAAATGTAGAAGGAAAGGTGGAGAAATACAAAGCTCGGTTGGTAGCAAAAGGTTATTCCCAGGTGTTGGAAATTGATTTTGGTGATATTTTTTCTCCTGTTGCCAAGGTAACTTCTATTAGATTACTTTTATTTGTTGCTATTGCTTTTTATTTTGAGGTAGAATAGATGGATGTGAAGACAACATTTCTTCATGGGGATCTAGAAGAGGAAATATACATGAAGCAACCTGAAGGCTTTGTGGGGAAGGGTAAGAAAGAACTAGTATGAAAGTTAAAGAAGTCTCTATATGGGTTAAAACAGTCACCAAAGATGTGGTATCAGAATTTTGATACATTTATACGGGGACTTGGCTTCACCAGAAGCAAAGCAGATCACTGTGTGTATTTTAAATTAATTGGTGACCGTGTTATTTATTTAGTCTTGTATGTGGATGATATGTTGCTGGTTGGAAATGACAAAGAAATTATCCAGGATTTTAAGACCCAATTGTCCTCCAAATTCGGCATGAAAGATCTTGGTGCTGCAAACTATATTTTGGGCCTGGAAATTAAAAGAGATCGGGCAAAGAGGAAGCTCTGGTTAAACCAGAGGAAGTATGCCAAGACAATACTGCAGAGGTTTAATATGCAGGATAGTAAACCGACGAAGGTTCCTATTCATGTAGGTGTGAGGTTATCTGTTGAACAGTGTCCCAAGACACAAGAAGAGGAAGAGGACATGTCCCATGTTCCATATGCAAGTGTAGTCGGTAGCCTGATGTATGCAATGGTCTGTACTAGACCAGACATTGCACATGCAGTGGGAGTATTGAGCAGGTTTATGTCAAAACCAGGGAAGGAGCACTGGACAACAGTGAAGCGGGTTTTCAAATATTTGCGTGGCACTAGTGATTATGGTTTGTGCTACCAAGGAAGATCAGGATTGGAAAAAATGTTGGATATTCGTGGCTTTGTTGATGCAGACTAGGCTGGAGATCTGGATTAGAGAAGATCTACAAGTGGGTATGTGTTTAACCTATTTGGAGGTGCAGTCAGTTGGATGAGTAAGAAACAATCTGTAGTGGCACTATCAACTACAGAGGCAGAATACATGGCAGCCACTCATCAATCAAGGAAGCAGTTTGGTTGCAGAGATTGTGTTCAAGTATGGGGTTAGTACAAGGAGCTATAACAATAGACTGTGACAACCAAAGTGCAATTTTCTTGGCAAAGAACCTCGCATATCATTCAAAGACAAAGCACATTGATGTTAAATATCACTTTGTGAGGGATATGATAGAAGACAAAAAGGTGTTGCTGGTAAAGGTGGATACTTTGGAGAATATTGCAGATGCATTGACAAAATCTATGAGCTCTGAGAAGTTCTCTTGGTGTAGAGAGACAATGGGCATTTCAAGGCTTGAAAAATGACTAAGATCTCTTCTGGCCCCCTGTGGAAAGAAAACAACAAGTGGGAGAATGTTGGGTTGTGTTATATTATTTCCATGACTAGCCCACGTAGTTAACCGAGGGGTTAGAGGGGGGGCGGAGCCCCCCTTCGTTGCATCGATTGTGTAGCCGGGGGGGGTCACCAGGGGTTTGAGGCATACCCGTAACCCCACTTTATGGTGTTTGGGGTAGCGCCCCAGAAAATTTTGGTTTTGGACCCTATGTTAGGTTGGGCGGACCCACCTATGGTTTTGTGCATGATTTTCACACATGTTTTTGGATGTGATCGTTTTCGGTCCATGGTATTGGATGCTTTGGCATGTATAGAAATGTATTATAACATTGGAAGGAACATAATGAAAAATCAAGCTGGTAGTCCCGGTTTTGGGATCCAGGGGAAAATCTCTGTGTATATGTGTTTTATGTGTTATGCTCTCGCATTTTTTATTTTATGTGTTTTAGAATTCGTATGCAGGTAATTTCTGTATGGGGTTAAAATCTACAATGAACGCTAAGATGGACATTTGAAGATAGATTTGAATAAGTTGCTACAAGAAATGCTTACTAATGGTGAAAGGGTAGTAAAGGAAACTCATGATGAGAACAAAAGAAATGTTAATCATGATTTCATAGACTCTAATGTTGGATTGAAGACCCACCATGTTCCAAAGATCGATATGAGGAAGTTTGATGGCAAGGATCCCGTAACATGGATACTACAGATGGAGCAATATTTCAATCTCCATAATGTGCAAAACACATAAAAGGTACGCATTGAAACTTTATATTTGGAACTAAATCAGTTTGTATGGCATCGATGGCTTTGCTCTTGTAAGCAAATTGTCACTTGGGCAATTTTTACGGAAGAAATGATAAGACATTATGAGGATACAAAAATCAACACTTTTGTAGCCAATTGATAAACCTCAAGCAAAAGGGTTCAATGATGGAGCACATTGAGGACTTCCAAAAATTGAATATAAGGGTAAAAGGTATTCTAGAGGAGAATAGGACTGATGTGTTCATAGGGACTTTAAAGGATAACATCCAACATGAGGTTCGCCTTTGGGAACCTAACTCATTAGAGAAGGCATTCAGGTTGGCAAGAAAAATGGAAAGCAAAATTATGGCAACAAGGAAGCCTACCACTCGCAACTATAAGGATGGAAGTGTTGTTCCCCTAGCCTTCCACAACCTACAAGGTTGACACCCCAACAATTGGAAGAAAAAATAGCGAAAGGGATTTGTTACAGCTGTGATAGCAAATATACTAAAGGTCATAAGTGTGTTGAGAAAAAATATTTTACTTAGATTGTGAAGAGGAGGAAGAAAAGGAACAAGAAATGTCAAAAGAAAAGGATATACACCAGGAACAAACCCTAGAGAAAGAAGAAATGAATCCAACCATAACTTGTAATGCATTGGCCGAAATTACCACTCCTCAAACTATCAAGATAGAAGGAAATATCAAGAAGACAAAGGTAATAGTGTTGATTGATTCGGGCAATACCCATAATTTTATTCATTGTAAGATAGCCAAGGAATTGAATTGCTTCCTATATCAAGCACCAGAGTGTCAAGTGATGGTTTCAAGTGGAGGAACCATAAATTGCTCTGGAAAGTGCCATAATATCAATCTATCCATGGGAGAATATGTATTGAATATCCCAATGCTTTCCATTCCAATGGGTGGCGTTGATGTTGTACTAGGATTCCAATGGCTACAATCCTTGGGTACAATAGATTTTAATTTTCAAGAACTTTTTATGAAATTTTCTTCAGAAGGAAAGGAAGTTGAATTAAAAGATATCGCAGGGAAACTAAGAAAGATAATCAGCTCTAATGGAATGACAAAGCTTCTAAATAAATAACAATGAGGCGTAAATGCACAATTATGTTCACTAGAGGTTCCCACATCAAATTCATCTATTTCTCCAGATCTCCAAAAAGTCTTGGACAATCATTCCAAGGTATTTGAGACTCCCAAAGGTCTCCCACCTATTCGTGATCATGATCATGCTATTCATTTGATTCTAGGAAGTTTTCCTCCAAACATCAAACCTTACAGATATCCCTATGCCCAAAAGAGTGCAATTGAATGTATGGTTGCAGAAATGCTAGAGGCTGGTATAATTCAACCTAGTCAAATTTCTTTCTTTGCTCCAGTAGTATTGGTGCACAAGAAGGATGGATCATGGCGCATGTGTCTGAATTATAAGGAGCTCAACAAGCTCACTATTAAAGATAATTTCACATTCCCGTCATTGATGAACTATTGGATGAATTGCATGGATCAATTTACTTCACCAAGTTGGATCTTCATTTAGGATATCATCAAATTAGCATGAAGGCTAAAGACATTCTGAAAACTACATTTAGAACTCATGAGAGTCATTATGAATTTTTGGTCATGCCTTTTGGCCTTACCAATGCACCTTCTACATTTCAAGGTTTGATGAATTCCATTTTCAAACCCTTCCTTAGAAAATTTGTGTTAGTATTTTTTGATGATATACTAATCTATAGCAAGTCTTGGAAGGATCATGTTCAACATGTCAACAGGGTGCTCAAACTAATGGAGGAGAAACAATTATATGAAAAAAGCTCCAAATGTTTCTTTGGAGTAAAAGAGGTGGAATATCTGGGTCATACTGTATCTCATGAAGGTGTTAAGGTAGACCCTAGAAAAATTAAAGTCATTAAGGAATGGAAAATCCCCACAACCATAAAAGCATCTATGATGATTTCTCGGGTTGACAGGGTATTATCGTAAGTTTGTTAAGAATTATGGGAGAATAGAAGCACCTCTAACAACATTAATGAAGAAAGATGCATTTTTATGGACTCCAAAAGCAACGAAGGCCTTTGAACATCTTAAAGAGGCAATGTGCCAAGCACCGGTCTTAGCTACTCCGGACTTCACAAAAACCTTTATTGTGGAATGTGATGCCTTAGGAAATGGAATTGGTGTTGTTTTAATGCAATAATAAAGACTCATTGCTTTCAAAAGTCATCCAATCAAAGGAAAGTATTTACACAAAGCTATTTATGAGAAGGAAATGTTGACAATACTACATGCACTTAAGAAATGGAGACCCTACCTAATAGGAAGACGCTTTGAGGTAAAAACGGATCATGATAGTCTTAAATACTTTTTAGAACAAAGATTATCTTCAGAAGAGAAGAAAAAATGGGTCACAAATATGTTGGGTTATGACTTTGAAATCATATACAAAAAAGGGAAGCAAAATGTTGTGGCAGATGCACTCTCAAGAAAGGATGAGGATGTGGAAGTATTGCTTTGTGCCATTTCTATTATCCAACCAGATTGGATAAACGAAGCAAGGGATGAATGGAAGAATAACGAAGAAGTGTGGGCACTCATTCAAAAGTTACAACAAGATCCCAGTACATCTGATATATTTAGCTGGAAAAATGATTCGTTATGGTACAAGGATCGCTTATAACTATGTCAGAATTCCCAACTCAAACAAAAGATTCACATGGAATTGCACGCCTCTCCCTTAGGAGGGCACTCGGGATTTTTAAAAACTTACCACAAGGTTAAGAAGGAGTCTTTTTGGGATGGCCTTAAATCTGATATTCAAAAGTTTGTGGCGGAATGTTTGGTTTGCCAACAAAATAAAGTTGAAACAATTAAGGCCCTGGGTCTATTACAACCTTTATCCATTCCAAGTCAACGTTGGGAGGAGGTTTCAATGGATTTCATCGCAGGTTTATCCAAGTCCGAAGGAAAGAGTGTCATCATGGTGGTAGTTGACAAACTTGCCAAGTATGCACACTTTTGTGCATTATCTCATCCATTTAAAGACAATATAGTTTCTAATACATTTATGGAAACAATTCAAAAGCTACATGGAAACCCAAAGATTATTGTAAGTGACAGAGATCCCATTTTCACTGGAAATTTTTGGACAAAATTATTTTCTTGTCTTGGTACTCAGTTATCTCATAGCTCATCTTATCATCCTCAATCTGATGGGAAAACTGAGATAGTAAAA
Organism: Pinus tabuliformis; assembly: GCA_031772625.1. NCBI lineage: Eukaryota > Viridiplantae > Streptophyta > Pinopsida > Pinales > Pinaceae > Pinus > Pinus tabuliformis. The sequence continues at coordinate 1,404,387,912 of CM062819.1, forward strand.
AAATGTTTGGAAGGATATCTTCGTTGCTTTGTATATGATAAACAGACATAATGGGTCAAATGGTTGCCTTTGGCTGAATGATGGTATAACACTTCCTTCCATACTGCAACAAAAATGACCCCATTTATGGCACTTTATAGATATCACCCACCGTCCATCACATCATATTTAAGAGAAAATTTTAAGGTTCAAGCAGTGGAAGATCACACAACAAGTTCTCCAACTCTTAAAGGATAACCTAACTTTGGCATAGAATAGAATGAAACAATAGGAAGATCAACATCGCAATGAAAGAAGTTTTGATATAGGTGACTGGGTATTTATACGAGTACAACCATATAAACAAATGTCCCTCAAGCAAGCTAAGAAGGATAATAAATTATCACAAAAGTATTATGGTCCGTACAAGGTGTTGCAAAATATTGGTACTATGGCATACAAATTGGAGCTTCCTGTAGCTTCCTGAGTGCACCTAGTTTTCCATGTTTCATGCTTAAACAAGGTTATTTTTGACAAGCTCCTAGTTCAAACAATATTTCCAAAACTTGACAAGGAAGGAAAAATCATATTGGAACCTGAAGCAATCATAGAAACAAGAACTCAACAGATGCAAAATTGATCAATTTTGGAGTATCTTGTCAAGTGTAAGAACTTGCCCGCTGAAGATTCCACATGGGAGGATGAGAATTTTATATAGAAGCATCCAAAACTACTCAAGCATTGACGACAACACATTTTTGAAGGAGAGGGGCATGTTAGGTCCCTATAATACTAGTGATTCCCCCATTACTATTGCCATTGTAGCCCTTATTGTTATTGTTGTGCCCTTATTGTCCCCATATCGTTATTATTGTGCCCCGTAGAAGCGCACTATTGTTATTGTTGTGCCCTTATATTATTATTGTTATGTCAGATTTGATTATATTGTGACCCCTTAGAATCCTATATATAGAAAATGATGTTTTGTGAGATGGTTTCATAACATATCGGGTGGCCGAAAATGGGCTTAGCATGGAGCTCTCTCATTATAAGACTCTTCAAGTCATTATTGTTTGGCATATAGATTCGATTATTAAATCTAACTAGTCCATCAAATGAAAGATGATATTCTTCATTCTTTCCACCCTCACTATCTTGTTATAGTTGTTCCTTTTTTTGTTGATACTTCTCATCATGTTTTCCAGGATTTTTAATCTTTCCTTCAAGATCAATCCCACAAGAACTCATGTCTTCTAAATGGTTTAATTACGCCCTCCTACTAAGTTCATCTTCTCTTATGTTCTCTTTTCCTTTTATATACTTGATCTGAAAATAAAATTCATCGGGTGTGGCTAGCCATTAGGCTTGCATTACATTTAACTTGGGATGTTCAAATAAATACTTCAGCGCTCCATGATCAGTCATTAGGTGAACTGTCTATCAAGAAGATAGTGTCTTCATGTCTTCAATGCATGGATGATGGCAACTATTTCCAAATAATGAGCTATGTAATTTGGTTCATTCTCATTTAGATTTTGGGACTCATAGCACACCACTTGACTCTCCTGCATCAACACTCCACTGAGTCCCTCCTTGTAGGGATATGTGCACAAAATGAAATAATTTTCAAGATCTACTATCCTTAATACTAGTGCATTGGTCAATAGCTACTTCAACTGATCAATGCTTGTTGCACAATCAATTTTCCATTTGAATTTATTTCCTTTATTATATAAGGACGTGATTGGGTGGCCTATCTTGGAGAAGTTTTTGATAAATATTCTGTAGTAGCCTACTAGTCCCATTTGAGGACCTATCTTCAGCCACATTCTTAAGTGTTGGGCATTCCATTATAGCCTTAATGTTCTCTAGGTCAATTGCTACTCCCTCTCTTCAAACAATGTTTCCCAAGTAATGAATCTGTGACTGAAAGAAATTGTGTTTATTGAGTTTTTCATAAAGCTTATGCTCTCTTAGAAATTGTTATATTGCTACCAAATTCTCTTCATGCACCTCCTTAGTCTTTGAGTAGATGAAAATTTCATGCACAAAAACTATGACAAACTTATCCAAATAAGGTTGCAATATGTTTTTCATAAGACACATAAAGGTTGTAGGTGCGTTGGTGAGTCCAAAGGGAACTACCACAAATTCATAATGACTATACCTCATTCTAAATGTTGTCATGCGGATCTCTTCCTCCTTGATGCACACTTGATGATACCATAACCTTAAATCAATCTTGGAAAATATTGTTTCTCCCCTTAGTTGATTGAACAGATCATCGATCCTTGGAAAAGGGTATCATTTCTTGATGATCACCTTATTTAGCTGTTTGTAGTCGATACATAGCCTTTGTTTACCATCCTTTTTCTTCCCAAATAACACTAGTTCTCCCCATGTAGACACACTTGACCTTATGTAGACCTTATCAAGCATGTCCTTGAGTTGTAGCTTTAGTTGAACCAACTATGGAGTGCTCATTTGATATGGTGCTTTTGATGCTACGTCTACTCCTGGTGTAAATTCTATGTATAAGTCCACCTCTCTGTGAGGAATTAATCTAAGAAATTCTACTGGAAATACATTTGTATAATATTGTAACACAAGATATTGTTTCAGCGATTCACTCTCCCCTTCCTCAATGCTGGCATTGGCTTTCTCATCGCTAGAAATTTGCACAACAAATAAATGACACACCTTTTGACAACTGTGCTTAGCCTACATGGCCATGATCAACCTTACTAAGTAGTCTTTCGCTTCCCCTGCAAAACCCTTCTTTATCCGCATTCATCCAGACGCTCAATGTCTTTTTCAAAACAATCAACATTGGTCTTATATGCATATAGCTAATCCATGCCCAACAAAATGGTGTATGCACCTAATGGTAGCACATTGAGGTTTGCCACTATTGGCATCCCATTTAATTCAATTTGGAAAGCCTTTACCCAATAATCGACCCTCTTCTTTGTTCTCATGGCTCGTCAAACTAGTCAGGATTCCTCATGTGGTTCTTGGTTCAATTTCCATCGTTAAGCAAGAATTGGGCTAACGTATTTATAATTATAACTGGGCTCAATCAAAATAGAAATAATTTGATCGCAAACCTTACCTTGCTTATCAATTATAGAATCTTCATGGTTTGCTTGCTGATTTTCTAGTGTCTAGTATATCTTGGGCATACCCCATGCCACATCTCCCACAATCTACACTTCCTCTACGTTGTACAATCTTGGGCCAACGTGCTTGAGTTGTGGGAAATCCATCTCAAAAGATTTTTTTCCACACGTCCAACACTTATATGGACCCATCTCGTAACTCTTGGCTCCTTCTTGAGCTGAACGGTCTCTACCTTCCGTTTTGAGCCTTCGTTGATTCTCTTGAGTAGCAAGGGCAGCATGTGATTCACTAATTGTTTTGTGCCTTTTTTCCTTTGACCTTGACATTGTTTTTAGACTTCCAATCATATTTAAACTCTAGTCTGCACTTTGATTGAGTATAGTAGTGATTCAAATTTTTAATGGAATCATTTAATGTCTGAGGTTCATGGATCTCAATTTGATCTCTGAATGATAGAGGCATCCCACTAATGAACCTTTGAACTTTTTCCTTCTTGTCTTTATGATATGGAATATATCTCAGTAGTTCCAAAGTTTAGTGGTATATTCTTCAGATTTTGTCATTTTTCCTAGCTTGAGCTCGTAAAATACTTTCACCTTGCTATCATAATCGTTGTCTGATAGATATTTTTCTCTGAAGAGCCTTTCAAACTCATTCCAAAAAAACCTTTTCATTTATGCCCATGACATTCTTCAAATATTCCCACCATATGTTTTCTTTTCCCTTTAGACTATAGGTGGCTACTTTTGTTTTCATGTTCTTGAAATAGTTATGGATTCTGAAAAAAATAAAAATAAAATAAATAAATAAATAAATAAAATTCCAAGTATCCGAGCTTATGCATATTCATATTTCTTCCTCTCCATGAAATGTAGGTGCTTTTATCCTCTTAAATTACACTAGCATATAGTCCCTTTCTCAATTTCTTTGATGATGATGATGATAATACCTCCTGGTAGAAGAAATACAATGCCTACCAAAGTGATGCCCACGAGTGTTAGATCTTCTCTATGGGGTTCTCAATGGTGCATTCCCTCTCACTATGATTTCACTTTCCCATATGTTCATTTTCCTAGACCTGCTACCATCTGCCTCTATCACTAACCTCCATCTCATGTTGCATTTTCCATTACAAGTCTGAGTGGATTTGCAGTATCGCTGCATTTACCTAAGCTTGCTTATCTTGTGTCGTTACCACTCTTTCATTATCTAATTTGTAGCTCCTAATATTTTATCTTAGGCTCCTCAAGGTATCCATTAATTCTAGAGAATTTTCCCCTCCCCTTTGACCAACTAATATTTCTTCTTCATTTGTTTTTACTTTTTCATGCCTATGTTGTGTGTTGTCATAATTATATTCTATCATCTTGCTAATCATTTCTTGATTGTCGGGATTTATGGCATACCACCATATTATATTCCGGGTGATCTTCATCTAATGTTATGTGTTGTCACACATACACAAATAATTGTTAGATTCAAATAAAATTCAAGAACAAAACAATTATTATCACCTTGGCTCATTGTTGGAAATCCACTAGTGCAAGGCTAGTTGAACAATAAATTGCAAGTTACCTCATCAATTATAATGAAATCATATCAATCGCTAGTACCATGCTACTTACTGAAATCACAAGGTAAGCACAACACTTATACATGCGTCCAATCCACTACATATTGGATTTTAACACCTAAACATTTGTTTAGTTAGTTTTCTAAAAATCAATATGAAACTCCTTGTAGGAACCCCGCCTATGCTTTCCCATGGTAGATCTCATCCAGTATAAGTGTTGAACCAAGATGCTTTGATACCACTCTATAATGCAATCTCCTTTTCCCTCCACTTCACTAGGTAATTTGAATTGCATTCATGACTAGGGTTATTTTTAGTAAATTAACTAGTTAAATGAGAGATCAGCGAGTTGACTACAGTTAAAACTACTCAACTGAACCCATAATAATTATATTCTAAAATAGGGCTTATATAATTGAGTTTCACTAAATATAACTCCACAAGGTAGCTTGATCTTAGCAATCAAACCAAGCACAACTCTACTTATTGCCCACAAACTTGAATTAACTGACCTAATGAAGTGATTTGGCCATGTCACTCCTGCTAATTACCGAAAAACTCATCCTGCTGAAGTGGAAATTCAAATTTCTTCATTTGAATAGGGCACACATCAAATGAAGCCTTTTCTTGCTACAATTTAACACTCCCTCTTGGCAAGAAAAGGGTTATGAACAACCCCAATACTGCTCCTATGGAACTCAAACTTGCCTCTTGACAAAGCCTTTTTCAATATGTCTGCATTCTACTCCTTTATAGGAATGTGTTGTAACATAACAATCCTCCTCTACACACAATCTCTCAAGTGATGGTACTTGATGTCTATATGCTTGCACCTATCATGAAACATTGGGGTTTTAGAGAGTTTTATACAACTCTCATTTTCATAGTGGTTCAATGTAGGCTCCATCCCCTAACTGAAGAGACCAACTAGAATCTTCCTCATCCAAATAGCCTCACATGTTGCTTGACTAGTAGCCATATACTGGGCCTCTGTTGAGTTGAGTGCTACAAATTTACGTTTCTTGTTGTACCAAGAAATTTTTTTTAATCCAACACTGAAGAATGCTCTTGATGTGCTCTTCCGATCTAAGGGACTCCTTGCCAATCTACATCTGTGAAACCTTGGAGCTTCATTCCATCAGTCTTCCTATACCATATACCAAAATCTATTGTGCCTCTATGGTATCTCAAAGCATGCTTTGTTGCTTTCTAGTGAAGCTTCGAAGGCTCCACCATGAACTGACTAATTTGGTTCACAGCAAAATAAATATCGGGCCTTGTGTTCACCAAGTACATCAAATACCCCACCAACTGTCTATAGATAGTTCCATCTACTTCCTCTCATGTAGAAGCATCCTCTTTCCTTTAGCTAATACCTAAAGGAGTATCCATGGATTTGTAATCCTGCATATGGAATCTCTGAAGGATTTCAAAGGTGTACTTCCACTGTCCAACAAATATCTCTCCATCTCCTTGCCACACCTCCAAGCCAAGGAAGAAGTGCCTCAAACATATATGCTTCGTCTTGAACTCTCTTCCAAGGTCCTCCTTGCAAGATTGGATCAATCTATCATCTCCTATGAATATCAAATCATCCACATAGAGAAATAATATGACCAGCCTTCCATCTACCATAATGCAGAAGAGATTTCTATCTGCTTCACTGTTAGTGAAGCCCAATCCATTGATATAAGAATCTATCTGAGTGTACCAAGCATGAGGTGCCTTCTTGAGACCATAAAAGGATCTCTTGAGCCTACACACACTTGTCTCCCTAATAAATGTCTTGAACCCCTCAGTGTGCTCAATGTAGATCTCTTCCTAAACTAGTCCATTGAGGAAGTTAGTCTTAAAATCCATTTGGTGCATCTTCCACTCTATCTGTCTTTCCAATGAAAGTATGGTCTTGATAGATGAGTATCTTGCCACAGGGAAAAATGTCTCCTCATAATCAATCCCCTCCACCTGTGAGAATCCTTTGGCCACAAATATGACCTTGTATGTAGAAATTTTGAATAATAAACACGTATTCACAGAGATTATCCCGATTATACACTGTTGCGGAATATATGCACAATACATAATCTCCTCTACGTTGATCATCAATTTAGCAGCATCAAAAACAATGAAACATCAATCGCATGCACACATTAACACAGTATGTAACTCGGGGAAAGCATACAACTGAAAACCCCACACTATCTGTATATTATAATGATTGAGAACATGTAACAATACATAGTACAATACTCCTCACAAGTACTCAATACTATCTCCACCTGTTACACACAAAACTAGCTCAGATTCGAACAAGTCACAGGTTCAAATCTCCTCTGCTGCTTTGCCTACCTCCACTGCACAATACCAAGTGAAAATCACGTGAGCACAGGCTACAATTACCTTGGTATTGGCCCACACTGCGCAGTCCTCATTGGCATAACTCAATCCCATTGATTGTGCAAGATCTCATGCACAACTGATAGTCACAACTCACCCTTTCACTTACCTCTAACACCTGTCTCTGTTGAATTGTCCATGCACTGAGTTAACTGATGTATTCTTTAGTTGCTTTATGAGTTAATAATTAGTGAATTAATTAATAATTAATTCACACAACTCATCACTAGTGTATTCTTTAGTTAGACTAAATACAACTAGTTCAACTAAGTCAAACTGAACACAACTCCATCAACTCCACATCCAACTCCACAGAACTCACATGCATGAGTTCTAACTGAAGTCCTCCATGCAATAGCTCAACTAACACATAAGAAACCACGTGATTCCTTCTGTCAGCTGCATGTGCCTCATCCGTAGCTCGAACTGAAGTGCTCGAAGAGAATAAGATAATCTTTAGAGTCCAAATATTACTAAGGGCTAATAATATTTGACTGTTTCTATTTTTAGCCTGGCAGTCTAAAAATAGACTCTGATCACTCCGCTGTGAACCAAAAATATAAGTCCATCTATTTTTCCCAGCATGACCAATCATCCATAAACAGCATCCTACAACTCATAGACCATGATCCATATTTCTAAAAATAGACATAGTCTAAAAATAGACTTTGCGCCAAAAATAGCCTGCGGGCCCACTTTGTGAAGGCAACTTCTTTTCACTAAGCTCCATCATCTTGTTGCATTTTCAACACTCCCTCTCAACAAGATATGGATTATCTGCAACCCCTATCCTGCAACTTTGGAATGTTCTGCATGCAACACATTTGCCCAGTCCACTTGCTCCAACAACACTTGGAACAAAAACATTCCCAACTGACCACTCTATTGAGCTAGGAACATACTCTGATGCTGAAGCTCTACATTCTGCTAACAAGTGCTTCCTCTCTGACATCTGCGCTACTGCAACATCTCCATGCATCTCGCACCATTGCACACTTGTTTCTACCCAATCAGTCAGTTCCTGCTACTCCACATCGGGGCTCCTGTAGCAAGGTCTCATCCAAGAGGTTGGGTACCTCAAGGATCCTACCCCTCCTCCTTGGGACGATCAATCCACATCACCCCACCTCCTACCTGGAGGTATGGTTGCATGTGATCCCTCAGCCCACCTGGCTCGAAGTTTCCCCCTACTGGAGGTCTCTGCATGAGTAGATGTCTCTACTTGATCTCCTCTCAGCTTCCCTTGTTGTGGCTACTCCACAACCCCATGAAGCTACTGCACCAATCGTGGCTCCTCCACAATCGTCTGAGACTGCTTCTGGCTATGCATGTTGAGAGGTAATATACCCTCCCTCTCAACCACCAAGTCTCCATCAGTTGCCTTGCTGCTCAAGGCTTTGCATGCATCTACATGCAACTGATAAAGGTTCCTGACTCGAACCACTATCTTCTGGGTTTCTCTAGTTGTCTTGCTGCACAAGAAAGCCTTTCCCTTGCTGAAGACAACATCATATCCCTTGTCTTCTAACATCGCCACAGAGATAAGATTCTTCTTCAATCCTGGAACATGCATCACTTCCTTCAATCTGAAGGGTTTACCAGACTCCCTCTCAAAGGAAATGGTACCGATACCGGTCACACTGTATCTACCATCATCGCTCATCTCGATGTGCACTCCAAGATATTTCTCATCTATATCAGAAAACAAATCTCGATCTCCTGTCATGTGAGAAGACGCACCACTTTCCAAGAACCATACCAATCCCATCACACTTGATACCAAGCATGCGATCAGCGAAAAATCCAGCTCAAACTGCGAGGCTAAGGCCTCTGTCGCTGCAAATCCAACAGATTGCTTATTTTTCTTCTTCTGCAGACAATCTGTGGCATCTCCATTCTCATCTTTGATGTTTCTGAGTTTATCCTTGAGCGCCATTCCACCAGCTCAAATCTCAACCGCTTCTGATCTAAAATTCGTGATAACAAAGTATTTCTTGTACAGAGATCGACTGTATGGGCATTCACCGAATATCTCACCTTCCAAAAGAAGGATGAATCCAGAAGCTACCTGGCCCGATTACAGACTCTGCTTGAAGAAATAAAATGTAAACACTTTCTGAATAATAGATCTGATGATCAATCCCACTTTGATATCCTGTAGAACTTTTTCTACAAATCAACCAGCTCTGATACCATGTAGAAATTTTGAATAATAAACACTTATTCACAGAGATTATCCCGATTATACACTATTGCGGAATACATGCACAATACATAATCTCCTCTATGTTGATCATCAATTTAGCAGCATCAAAAACAATGAAACATCAATCGCATGCACACATTAACACAGTATGTAACCCGGGGAAAGCATACAGCTGAAAACCCCACACTATCTGTATATTATAATGATTGAGAACATGTAACAATACATAGTACAATACTCCTCACAAGTACTCAGTACTATCTCCACCTGTTACACACAAAACTAGCTCAGATCCGAACAAGTCACAGGTTCAAATCTCCTCCGCTGCTTTGCCTGCCTCCACTGCACAATCCCAAGTGAAAATCATGTGAGCATAGGCTACAATTACCTTGGTATTGGCCCACACTGCGCAGTCCTCATTGGCATAACTCAATCCCATTGATTGTGCAAGATCTCATGCACAACTGATAGTCACAACTCACCCTTTCACTTACCTCTAACACCTGTCTCTGTTGAACTGTCCATGCACTGAGTTAACTGATGTATTCTTTAGTTTCTTTATGAGTTAATAATTAGTGAATTAATTAATAATTAATTCACACAACTCATCACTAGTGTATTCTTTAGTTAGACTAAATACAACTAGTTCAACTAAGTCAAACTGAACACAACTCCATCAACTCCACATCCAACTCCACATAACTCACATGCATGAGTTCTAATTGAAGTCCTCCATGCAATAGCTCAACTAACACATAAGAAACCACGTGATTCCTTCTGTCAGCTACATGTGCCACATCCGTAGCTCGAACTGAAGTGCTCCAAGAGAATAAGATAATGTTTAGAGTCCAAATATTTCTAAGGGCTAATAATATTTGACTGTTTTTATTTTTAGCCTGGCAATCTAAAAATATACTTTGATCACTCCGTTGTGAACCAAAAATAGAAGTCCATCTATTTTTCCCAACATGACCAATCATCCATAAACAACATCCTGCAACTCATAGACCATGATCCATATGTCTAAAAATAGACTTTGCGCCAAAAATAGCCTGCAGGCCCACTTAGTGAAGGCGACTTCTTTTCACTAAGCTCCATCATCTTGTTGCATTTTCAACATTGTACTTCTCAATACTACCATCAGTCGCATGTTTCACCTTATACAATCACCTAGAACTAATAACTGATTTTACCTTAAGTCTAAGCACAACCTCCCAAGCATCATTCTTCATGATGGAGTCATACTCCTCCACCATGGCATCTTCCCACACCTGCTAGGAAACAACCTATTCAAAAGAATATGTCTTATAATATATCAATTCTATCATGAGTGTCATATATCTTGTGTATTTATATGGTGATATCTTCTATTTGTGCAAGGAACTAAGAGCTCCAACTTGCTTCTGAGCTTCCTTCACCAATCTGTCAACCATCCTGATCATCTTCCTCCCTTATTTGGAAGGCTTTGTGTGAGTGGGTACCTCCACTTGACCTACTCTCTGCTCCTCCACATGAGGATACTCCACTTCATCCTCCTGGAATGTTCTCTTTCCTTTAAGAAATATCTGACTCTGTGGATCTAACTGAGGCTCCTCCTTTGGAACTAAAAGCTCATGCTCTTGTGGTATGCTCAAATATCACTCTAGATAAATCCTAATGGCTTTCTCCTCATCAAATCTCACATCCTCCTCATAACAATCATCCTTAGTGAGGTCATTTATACCTGGTAAATATGAGGTGTCTCTAAATAACCCACAAAGATCCCCCTCTCTGTAGTGGGCTCCAACATTTTCATGCTACCTTTGGAGACATGACAATAAACTATGGGTCCAAAAAAGTGAAAGTGGGATACATTTTCCTTCCAGTGAAATCCTCTTCAAGTTTAATCATTCCAAGAATTTTGTGAGGGCTCCTGTTCTGCAAGTAAATAGTTGTATTGCAAGCTTCTAGCCACAAGGATAATGGAAATCCTTGGTCATGCAACATTGCTCTAGTAGCTCCTAAAATACTTCTATTTTTCCTCTCTGCAACCCCATTTTGTTGTGGGTTGTGGGGTGAAATCAACTCCCTTCTAATAACATCCTTGGCACATAATTCTTTGAAGGCATTAGACACATACTCTCCTCCATTATCACTTCTCAGGGATTTAATTTTCTTTCTAGTCCCATTTTCAACTAAGGATTTAAATTCAACAAAATTTGAATAAACCTCATCTTTCTTCTTCATGAAATAGATCCAACATTTACGGGAAAAATCATCTATGAAGATCACATAATACCTGTGCTTTGCAATTGATACTGTGGAAAATGGTCCACACACATCTGAGTGAACTCGCTCCAAGATGGCTCCAACTCTGCTATCTTGGCCCTAGAAGGAGGATTTAACATATTTTCCAAGAGTGCATCCCTTGCAGACATCATGTTGATCAAGGGTGCATTTTGGAAGTCTAGTGGTGATCTGCTGCATTATTTTCAAATCTCCATGGTGTAGGTGTCCCATGCGCCTATGCCAGAGCTCTCCAACATCTCAACCTTGAACATGTTCTACCTTGTTACTCAATGCAACACATGCATCCACCTCTAGCTTGTAGATATTTTTAACCTGAACACCAATTTGTTTTACTTTTCCAGTAGCAACATGCTTCAGATAAGCCTTTCCTTTACTGAACACCACATCATATCCTTTCTCTTATAGTACAACTACATAAATTAGTTTTTTCTTCAGACCAGGCACATACATTACATTATTTAGGTGAATATGGGAGCCTGAATCCCTCTTAAAGGTGACAGTGTCAATCCCTTTGGTACTATACCTTCCATCATCTCCAAGCTCTATGTGTAATTGTAGGTCCTACTCCTATATGTCGTTGAAGATCTCTTTATCTACTATCATATGAAATGAAGCACCAAAGTCTAAATACCATACACTACCTTGTACAATACCTATTATGCAAGCAATGACGGTGAAATCCAACTCAAATTGTGATGTGAAAGCATCTCCTCCTATTGTTGTTGCAAAATTATTATTGGATTTCTTATGTGGACACTTGGTTGCATAATTTCCATACTCATGGTAGTGGAAGCATTTAATTTTATTGAGGTCTTTCTTCTTTCCATGGTTCTAGTTAAATCCTACCTTGCCTTAGGCCCTCTTGCCTTTGGATTTATTTCCTTTTCCAACAAAGGAAAATTTTTCCTCCTCATAAGTTTGGACGTGACCCCATCTCTAGTGTTTCTTCTAATATCCTCTTGTACCAAGTCAGACCAAAGTGTCTCCCAATATGGGAGCTTGTCTCTTCCATTAACTGAATCCTGGTAGTTGTGCCAAGACTTTGGAAGACCAAGGAGTGATAATCCCACAAGTTTATATGATGGTGCAATCTCTCCAACTCCTTCAAGTTCATCTCTCACCCGAGTGAATCTGGATAAGTATTGAACAACAATTTTAGTTTTATTCATTTGAATGTTCTCGAGCTTATCTTTCAATGCTAGCTTCCTGGCATCACTGCTACTTTGGAACAGTTCTGTGATGGTTTTCCACATTGCATAAGAATCCTCCTTTCCATGCAAATTCGAAACCACATGGTCTTTGACTCCCTCGAGGATAATCCTCCTAGATTTTGCAATATCTTTCTTCCACTAAGCTAGTTATTGTGTATTTGATGCTACTAGTTTTGGAATATATGTTTTTTTGTACTTTAATACTCCATTTTCATCCAACAAAAATTCTATTTTGTCTTTCCAAGAAAAGAAATTTGAAGTGCACTTCAATGCATACTAAAGTCTTAAGACATTGAAAAACAATGTTCATGTAGTGAAGAAATACTTGCACCACAAATCTGCTATTTGAAATTTCTCTAGGAGATGATCAGGAACCTGGTTTCTATGTTTTTTTCAATAGCTCTAGTACCATGTATAAATAACTGAAATTTTTTAGTTTCTAATGAAATCAGACTTGAATCAATAAACACAAATTTCTTCTACTAAATTCTTCAAAGGAAAACTGACAATAGAAACACATGCAATCATTCAATCACAATGAACACAGTTTCTAATGGGGAACCCAAATGGGAAAAAATACTCCTCTATTTGTATTATATTAGATGATAAAAATAATATATTACAATGAAAACTTCAATCCTTGAAGCTTAACCTGCATTGCAATATTGATTTCCTCCTCCTGTGCCTCCACTGGCCAATACTTAGCCAAAATAGGTCTCCTTCTTCCTCCTATTTCCTTGCGCAATTTCTGCTCCTAAAGAATAGGGAAAGATTCTATTTCATTCCACAAATCCAAGAAAATTAGCTCACATGCCCGCCACAAACTGTATACACTCACTAGTATACAATAATGATTACAATTATGCCTTTTGCCTCCACTTCACTAGGAAATTTGAATTACATGCATGACTAAGCCTATTTTTAGTAAATTTACTAGTTAACTAAGAGATCAGTGAGTTAACGACAGGTAAAACTACTCAACTAAACTCATACTGAATCTATTATAGACTAGAGCTTAGATAAATATGTTTCACTAAATATAACTCCACTATATACCTAGCCCTTAGCAATCAACTCATTCACAACTCTACTTCTTTCCCACAAACTCAAATTAATAGACTTAACTGAGTGATTTGGCCATGTCACTCCTGCTAATTGCCTGGCAACTCATCCTACTAAAGTGGAAATTCAAATTTATTCATTTGACTAACGCACAAGTCAAATGAATCATTTTCGTGCTACAATTTAACACTTTCATCCCTCACAAGCCATAGAGTTAATCCTTCCAATCCAATGGATTCATCAAGCCACCAACTTCCAGTGGTTTCTTCATACTAACAAGCAAGCCACTTCTCTCTCTCTCTCTCTCTCTCTCTCTCTCTCTCTCTCTCTCTCTCTCTCTCTCTCTATGTGACTCTTTTCACCTAGTAAGACTCGTGTCAAAGGATTCCTCAGATGGTGCTTTGATCTAGAGCTAAAAACCTAGGGATATGAATCATTGTTCCCCTCTCTTCTACTTTTTTGCTCTCTTATTGATTCTACGTGCATGTTTTTTGTGCACATGTGAGAGAGTGTGTGTCCCCCTCTTCAAGTTCCCTCAATATATTTTCCCTTGTAATGTTCGACGGCCAACCACCTACCTCTTCGTGAGGTTCTACGTAACCCCCCTCCTTGGATAGTGCAACCCATACTGCTTTATTAAATTTTGTCCTTATGTGTTTATTGTTAGAGGCTAAGGACATCGTGAGGACACCTTGGCCTATCCTTTTCTTGTTGGTTAAACTTATTGCATAGTCGCCCCATTTTAGACCACTTCAGCCAAGCCATGGCAACCATTTAAAACATTCATTCCCTTAAACAATCTCCTACCTTAAGCAATGGAATCTATGTCCCTTTCTTGGTTAATTATCATAATTACAATTATTTACATTAAGAGAAATATTTACCCAAGGGATATCAAAGATATTCACAAAATCAGATAAGGGGGGCTTACTCCTCTTCCCAGTCTCGAAATTTGGATGGGATAGGTTAGGGGAGGAGAGGGAGGGAGGGACTCCACACACCTCCTTGCTCCCCAAACCCTTTGTGTTCATTTATTTTTCCTTTTTTTAATGTATCATAGGATGGTTGTGGTGTCTTGTCTAGTCCCATCAAATATCCAAAGTGAATGTTAACCCTTAGTGAGAGTGACTCCTACATTAGCCATATTGTACATGCCTTTTAGTTAAGTGATTATTTCACTTGGAATAGCTCTATCTTATGGAATCGTTGGGTTAATGACATTGTTATTTTTTTCAATTGGTGTGACACTAGGCACTCCCATTCATGTATCTAGGTAGAATCAAACATTCATTAACATTCATGTGATATGAGGAGTAAAAAAATGGGAGACGTGACATGATGGAGGATTTATTCCTCCTCCCACTCTTGAAAGCTTTAATGGATTTTTTTTTTCCTTTTTGTTATTTTTTATGGGATGGTTTTGGATTCTTGCTTAGTTTGATTACATATCTAAAACAAAAGTTCATTTTCTACAAGAGACACCTTTACATTGGCCATAATGTCTAACACCTTTACATTGGCCATAATGTCTAACTTTGGCTTAACGAACATTTCAATTGGAATAACTCAATATTATGGGATCACTGGGTCAATGGCATTGTTCTCATTTTAATTATGTGACATTGAGGAGGATCCTCTACCTAACTTCAATGCCTCAAAGATAAACATGGAATCACCAATGATTGACTTCTGTGTTAGTTCGACCACTCAATAGTTCCATGCATTCATAGTCTACATGAGGCTTTGCATCATTATTATTCCCAAAAGAAATACTAATTCTTTCTATACATTGAAATTTAGAATTACTATTGACCCCCACCCTTGCCAACTACCACCCTAGATTAGAGGTGTATATATGATTTTGTTAAATATCTTAATAATATAGTGAAAACATCAAGCACCATCACACACAAATAAATTAGTTAAATTCACAGTTTATGCATGTGATTACAAATACGAACTTGAAGAATTAACTCATATAATAAGATAGATTAAAAAACTATGACATATAATGAGAAACACTCATAAGGAAGAAATGTATTCATCAATTGATTGACAAATACACCATTTGTGTTGTAAAAAATATGTGTCTATCAATAAAAGCTCTAAAACCCAAAAGGACATTCTTGGATCCAACCATAACATAGAACAATTTTAGTTTTGTGAATCTACATCAGGCCCTTCCTATGCATGAAGTTTAGCACACTTGGTTAAGTCATGATTAAAGCTAATTTTATTGTATATTGATTGTTGTTCCACTAGAGATGGAAAAATATTAAAATCCGATTGAAAAATATTAAACTCCTTATGGAACACATATGTATCTTGCTAACACACTCGCCAACACCTTTCTTTATCGATCATCTTTGATGAATGGCAGCATCCAACAACTTGCATGGCACTCTAAACACTTTCTTATATAGATCAAACTAATGATAACATCCAATAACGTACATGGCACTATAAACCAAAGCTTACCCTTATTATACAAATCATATATTTCAAAACCATAACTCCATATAAAACACTTTTAGATACATAATACTTTAAGTGAAATCTTACTTAACAAATTCACCTTCTTCGCATTAAAATAAGATATACATAAATCTGCAAATTCCTTTCCAAGATACAAAAATATACAACCTCTTTTTAGATTCAAAATGAAATATATACCTCTCTTTTTAACTTAACAATAAAATAGATAGATATAAATCTTTAATTTGTATTTAAAATAAAAATGTATTTCCTTTTATTTATAATTTTTTTTAAATGATCATAAATTTTTTATTATAATGTACAATATTTTTTTTTAAATAATGTTGGGAAACTAATTGCTATAGACATAATTGAAAAAACAATAAAAATACAAAAAGCTTTAAACTTTTAAAATAAATAGTCTATTTTTTTAAGTAAGTTTTTTTCTCATTAAAAGTATAACTATGACTAGGTAGCTTACGTATAAGAAGAAGTTATACAACATGGATGTTAAGAGGTTTCCTGAAATTGCTTCTAACTCTAGCCGAAACCCTCATCTTCAACCCAAGTGAGGATAGCATAATGATACCGAGACTTGGCGAGACTATTGGGGAATAAAGGAAGAGATAATCTCACTGAATATGGATAATATTAAAAATATTATTACTTCCAAATTTAAGGAAAAGTTGGGGAAATAAAGAGCTGGAAAGAAAAAGGAAACTACGATATTATAAGAAGGTGATCACCGCCAATCTTAAAAACCTATATTATCTCTCTGTCTTGACTAGTGTTTAGAAGAAAATGAATATTGTCAAGGTTAGAAGTAATTACCATAAGCTTGCCAAGATTATAAGAAAGTATAATGGGCTTCATAGTGAAATTGGGTATTGACAATTCCCAAAACACCATGAGATGAAAGACTTTGTCACTTATGCCATCCCAAGAGGGTTGAATATGATTTGAAAGATTAAAAGCATTTTCTCTTAAATTTTCCATTTTATAATCACATTTGATCTAATTTTCAAAATATTTATCACTACCAACCTTTTTTACCTTCTCTCACTTCCTTTTTGATCCAAGAGGATCTTGTCAGATCAATTGCACAAGTTCAGTTTCGTCGTCAGCATTTAGTGTTTGGTGTCTTCAGCTTCGACAGTGATGTTTATGGTTCAGGTTGTCCAATGATGTTAATGGTTTTCAAGGTGTTCGGCGAATATGGTTTGGTACCTGATTATTGACATGTGGTTGTCGTCAGTTCCACTAGGATATGGTTGTCGACATGTGGTTTTCGTCAGTTCCGCTAGGATATGTTTGTTGACAAGGGTTTGTCGTCATGTGGGTTTGAATGTCACTTTGTGAAAAATGGTTGTAAATCGGTTTTTTATGTAAAGGCTAAAACCTTATGACTAAAACCTAACCCTAAAAGGCTATGGTGAAAAACATTTAATTCAAGACCTAACACCTAAAACCTTAAACTAAACCTAAACCCATGTATTAAAAATCCATTTAAAAGCCATAACCCTAAGTCCTAAACCTATCGGACCATATTACATTACCAAACCATGTTAAAAAAAACATAATTACAAACACCAAGACACATAAAACTATGACCAAAACCTATTCGGGCTATTGCAACACTTTATTAAACATAAACATTACAAAACAAATATATCAGTCCCTAACCGCGGGGTTTAGACCGCGTCGGAACCGTGCCATGTGAGCAGCCAGAGGATATCAGGCAAAGGTTAGGCTCTAACCGCAATGGATATCCATGTCACCGCATCAGAGCAGGCCCCTAACCGTAACCGCATGTCGTGGCGGAAAAAGTCGTTTGTGCGGACACAACTGACCTCCCTAGGAGTCTAAACTCTCTAGCGACAAACAAGACAAAATGGAGTGATCTTTCTCTAAATATACCTTTTAAAACATGAAAACTACAAGTGTTTAGGCTTACCTTATTCCAAAACGCGGTTGTTGTAGTCCGTCCTTGCCGATCCGGATGAGCTCCTCCTTCAAGTCAATTCCTGCAACCACAAACAATCAAACAATTACCAAGCACTTGCATTTCATATAATAAAACATATATTCAACATGCAGACCAAGGAACACATGAAATAACTCATTAACACAAGCTATTGAGAAAAATAAACCAGTTTGTATTAGTAACGAAACAAAGAAACTCTTACAACCTGGCCTTGGTGTTGTGCAAGTTTCTCCCAGGGTCCATCAAGGGTTTTCCTCTACTTTGACAAAGCTCACCCACTTCCAAGTAGAATCAAGCAAAGACAATCTCTCCTCACAAGGTTCTAAATGGGAGTCCTAATTCCTGCAGCATTTACCCAAAGAAAATGTATAGCTCCAACCTCCCCTCCCTCTGGCTCAATGTCTTTATTTATAGTGCTGTAAAGAGGTTATTCAGGTCCACCATCAATGGGATAATCCCCCTCTTTGGGTGGGATAGCTCCCTTATTGATGGGATAAGTTCCCCCTTAATAGAGATACATGAACCAACTGGAGGCGCATCCAAATCATCAAACCGACCTCTAGAAAGTTCTAGAAGTAACCACAAGTAACTTTTTTAAGATGAAACTCGCGCATTTTGCCTTTCACAGAAGGACGCACCTGTCCCTTAACATACAGAGCGTCCAAAGACGCACCTTTTGTGAACATGGTCAGCGTCCCCGCAGGTAAGGCTAGAGAGAACCTGCGACCCCAGAGATAAACATATTTTTTACAAGACTTTCTCTCTTCTTTGAGTTTGAGATGGATAACAGAGGCATAAGACTTGCCTAAGAGGGTAGCATGACTGTTGATTTGAGCCATACTAACTGTAAGTGGTCATGGTGACATTTTTTAGTGTAACAGATTGCCCCCTAAAGTGCGAAGCCTGGAATAGATTTAGGGTTTTGTAATTCTAGGAAGGGTGAAGCGCTTTATCATTTCAAGGATTGTCTTGTGGATGGCCTGGTTGGAACCTGCAATTTTCAACACAAAATACATGGATAAGATTATATCATCACTGAGGTAGGCATTCCCATACTCAGATTCAAAACTTTAACTAATGGACTAACTATTCTGATACAGGAATGATCTTGCAGTACATCATTTTAATAGACTTTTGTAGACACAGTATGGACGCAGCCATCTGTTTATGATTAGTCTACATAGATAATGAATACAAAACTCCTCGCAGCCTGGATGGTAGAAACTAGATCCAGGGTCTTCACTTCTACTTCCCGAATTGGTGCGATTCTAGCCATGTGATTAAATGATTCGATGTCGAACATGTTAGAAACCACTTGATTACCAGTCGATGATGTAAACTGTTAACAAGCGTGAGAGAAACCACCAGTAATGTCAATGGTTCTCAAAGTACCAAGCACAACCCGTGAAATGTGAATAGATGTTTTGATGTCGAACACTTCACGGAATCCTTTGATCGAAAGTCAATGATGTAAACTGACGTCAAAGGCGAGAAACCTGCCATTGATGCATGCAGACTTCAAGGTGCTGTCGATTCCTAAGTCATCTTTCTAGATAATGTGTCGATGTCGATAGAAAGCGACCCGTTGCAGGCAAGCCCACAACACGAAATCATTGTTCAAGTTGAAGAAATGTTGCTGTAAGGACTGACTCAGGGATGGTCAAATGGATGACAAGTATTTTGCAGATGAAAGTTTTTGCTTGCAGACCTCTTGAACACATAACGACACGACAGATGGCTTGGTGACGAATAACTCAAAGTTAATCCCCGAAACCCGGTTAAAGACTTTCAAAGTGGTTTGGTCAACTGTGAGGTAAAAGATTTCCCAACCCAGGTGAATGAAAAATGTCGTGTTCAAGAGTGGTAATAAAGTTTCTTTTGAGATAAAGGTAACAAATAGGCTCATTCTTCTCTCTTTTCCCCCACCATTTCTGGCAAGTACCTCTTTATTTTTAACAAGCTTGAGGAGGATAACATATGCTTGATTATAAGCTCATCCTTCGGACGAGTCCAACCTAGTTTAAATTCGAACCCTAGGAAGGAGTGGTTCGTTCCTGTTTGTAATTGAACAGGTCCTTTACTGTAAAAGTTTAACGAGCCCAGTATAGGAGAAACTCGGCGTTTTTCATTTTTAGAGAGTCTGAAAAAACAAAAGGAGACTCCACGTTGAACTTTTTCGTAAATTTGTGTCCCTCAAGCCCGAAAAAGTATAAAATAATACCTGGGGGAACCGCTTGATCTTGCGACCAAGGAGTACTTTCATAATAGTGTCGTCGACCTGAAAAGTAAAAAGCGATCAAGGACACGTCGTTTTATTTCCTTATCGAGTTCGAAACGACAAAAACCCGGCAATCTTTTCCTGATTTTGCGGTCAGAAAAGAGCTAAAAGGGGACCGTCTTTTAAT
This sequence comes from Pinus tabuliformis, assembly GCA_031772625.1. NCBI lineage: Eukaryota > Viridiplantae > Streptophyta > Pinopsida > Pinales > Pinaceae > Pinus > Pinus tabuliformis. The sequence goes on from CM062819.1 coordinate 1,404,408,613, forward strand.
TCCGTTTTAACGAGTGTAAAAGAAACGCTCGGCGATCTTTTCATTTTTTAGGAGTCAGAAAAGGGCTTAAAAGATGACTCTGATATTTTGTTTGTGAAAAAATTACAATTTCCCTTGAAATCCCTTTGTCCTGCACAAAAGCGACACATTACTCATACCTGTTTAAAATAGGCAAAAATACATCGAAAAACAACTTTTCATGGTAAAAAATGAACTAATTCATCCAAAAAAACCTATAAAAAGACCTTTTACCATGTCATTTTTACCGTTTGACTTTGGAGGTTGAAAAAGGAGCTTTTGACAAGAAACTTCCCGTGGTCGCTGCGGAAAATCTGACCGTCGGAATCGAACGCCGTCTCATCCAGGTATTTTACACATCCTACTCTGCATTTCTATCCGTTTAGAATTAATTTTTAGGTCTTAGTTTCATTTTTTGGGGGGTTTTGGTTTTGGAATGCGCCTCTCGGCGGACGCAGGTGCCCTTCGGGTGACCTGCGTCCCCCGACTTTTTCTCATACGGAAAAACGGTCGGAAGACGCAGCCCGCCTTCAGGCCAGCTGCGTCCGGGCGCCCTGTGCTACAAAGCCGGGGTGCGTCTTCCGAGAAGTGCGCATTTCAAAACCCCAACTCTCTCAAAAAACCACCAAAAATTCCCAAATCAATTTCTAATTGCTATTTTTGATATGCAGGGCATTAATCATGTTAGACTGGAGAGAAAGAGAGCATGTAGAGGAAGATGAAGCTGCAATAAATCACCAACCTTCTCTGGATGCCCTAAGAGCATGTGGATTATACAAATATTGGACCATACCGGGCATGAGGGGCCAGGTAAGATTCTTGGAATGGCTGGTTGAGCGATGGAACGTTCAAGAACAATGCTTTTACATAGGAGGGCACCAGCTCGAGATAGAGCCCTCGGATGTATACTTTCTCACTGGCTTGCCGAACAGAGGTGAGCAACTCAGTCTTGCGGGGACTAGGCCGGGTGGCCAATCCCTTGATAGTCTCCGCGAGGATTGGTGCACACGTGGGGCTCACCATTCAAAAGGCATAGAGATAAAACACATCACTCTACCGGAACTCAAAGTCATAGCGTTCACGGTTACCAGAATTTGCGGCGCGGCCGCTTTACACATTGCTTCCGGATCCCAAATGCGGATGGCAATTGACTGTTACCAAGGCACCATTTTCAACTGGTGTGAAGCTGTGTCGGCTCATATGAAGAGCCAACTGACCAAGGCAAAGAACGGACGACTAAAGACTTTTGGATATGGGCCTATAGTCGTGAGCTTTGCCTTGGAGAGAGTTCCAATGCTGATCCCTCAGCAACTCACTGTTGATATCTTGGGTCCTCGGCAGCCAAAGCTGATACGATGGGTTGCGGTGATGGCCCGGCATCCTGACGAGGGCGCGGCAGTAGTTCGATTCTCAGATAGTTACTTTCACTGGTTAGAGGACCAGGTTTTTTCGATACAGGACTTTCCGTATGCCGGAATGGATTTCAGAGGTGATCCGGACATGGTTCTTCCACAGGGAGAACAATGGGACGACAGAGGTACTTTTATTTTTACAAGTTTTCTAATTATGTATTTTTATTTTTCATATATATCGTCTCAAAACTAACAGTAAAATTTTCAAAATGCAGATGTTGGTCCACAGCGTCCAGCCAACCTCCGGCCTTTTGATAGACTACATCCAGCTGCACCGGTACCGGCCCCACAGGACGCGGCTGCAGACGTACTAGCTGAGTTGGAGCATGATCTAGAGCGTCTCACGGCAGACATACCTGAGACTACTATGGACGACATTCCTATCAGGCTTCAGCATTTTGTAGTCGCGGTCCCTGGACCGTTTAGGAGATTTTTGCGTAAGGTAGCCCGCGCAGTGGTGTCATACAGAGAGCACCACCAGTGATTGACTAGTCACTTTTGTAGTCACATGTGACATTTTGACTTTTTGTACTATCATTTTGCCGATCATAAGGTGTTTTCAACCTATGATCGAAGACGATGTATATATTTTTTGACACACTTCTATTTATATATATCACTATTACCGGCTTATCTTGTTTAACATATGTGATGAAATGTTTTTAAATTTACTTGCATGATTATCGTAAATGTCTGTCCAACATTCGAGAAGCAATTGCATCTGCTAATGTATTCAAAGACCTTGGAATATGTTGATATTCAATGTAATCAAATTCACGTTCCAAGAGACGCACTCTCAAAAACAACCTTAATAACACAGGATTCCTAATGGCATAAACTCTATTAAGCTGTAATACAACAAGTTCAGAATCTAACCTCACTGTCAAACGTCGAATTCCAAATGAAATAGATTCGGATAATAATTCAATCACTGCACTGTATTCTGCAATGTTGTTCGTTGTTTGACCGAGGCTTACCCCATGCATAGAAACTAACTCGTCAGAGGGCGAATAGATAACCCAAGCTGCGGAAGAGATGTTCCGTGTACTACGACAAGCACCATCAGCAAATCCAATATATGTTTGGAGAGGCGTCGACATCTGCAATATCAAGAGTAAAACCAAGATAAGCCAGAATAACGACGAAAAAACCACACTCTCTAAGCTAAGCACACTGACTAAACTAACACACTTGCTAGCTAGAAAAAAAATCTAACCTATCTAAAAATTTCTCCATTCCCCTCATTTAAGCATAATACCTCTTTAGGTAAAGTCCATTTCTGGGTTTACCCAAAGAGTCCCCATCAAAGTCAACTAGCTCATAAGCCCCTTTTGCTAGCTTTCGCTTTACAATGTAGGGCCCATGCCACATGGGAACGAATTTTCCGGCACCTAGCTTATCGTTAGCTTGATCATATAATAGTACTAGGTCTCCTTCCGAAAAACTTCGAGGGGTTACATTTCTATCATACTGAGCTTTCATTCGTTTCGCGTGAGTCTCGATTGCCAATGTAGCGTCACGTCGAGTCTCATCTAATTTAGCCAAGTACAATAAACGTGTCTCCTCTTCGGAAGTAGCTGGAAGTAATTCGACAGCCATTTGAAGTGATGGGATTTCGCATTCAATGGGTAACACAGCTTCTAAGCCATAAACTAGCTGGAAAGGAGTGAACCCTGTTGAATTTTTCACTGAGGTTCGGTATGCCCATAGCGCTGAAAATAACATGTTGTGCCAATTCGACCGATGAACACCAATGGTTCGTCGGATCATGGTAACTAGAACTTTGTTGATAGACTCAACCAAACCGTTGGCTTGCGGATAATAAGGAGTAGAGCTATCGTGGCGCAAACCAAGCTGGCTTGTAAGCTCAGTCATCATGACATTTCGAAAATGGCTCCCATGGTCAGTAATGATTGCTTGTGGGACACCAAACCTAGTTATGATATGATTGAATACGAAAACTGCAGCTGTTTTGCCGCTTGCGTCGAATGTAGGCATCGCCTCGGCCCACTTAGTAAAATAATCAACCGCAAGGATGATATACGCATGCCCCCCGGCCGAGTGAGGGTTACAAGTAATAAAGTCGATACCCCATTTGGCGAATGGACCAACGGCAATTATAGGGTGGAGAGGAGCAGGTGGAGCGCGCATCTTGCGATCAAACACTTGACAGTTGTGGCACTTCCTGACTGCAATGATACAATCTTTAAACATAGACGGCCAGAAATAACCAGCGCGCAACACCTTCTGAGCTGTGGCATACCCAGACATATGACCGCCACATGCTCCAGAGTGACAATCATTCAAAACCCTCTCAGCCTCTTCGTGAGTTAAACAACGTCGAAAAACTAAGTCTGCCCCCCGGCGATAAAGTGTATCTCCAATAATTTTGTATGGCTGGGATTGAAACCGAATTTTTCGACGTTCCGCTTTGGAAGCTTCAGGCCGAAAGGTTTGGGTTTGGAGATAAATGATTATATCCCCGTACCACGGATCTACAGTACTGATAAGAAACAAAGATTCGTCCGCAATGGACTCCTCTGCCACAGTCTCTGTGTCAGCACTCGGGAAATCACACATCAATTCCGCAAAAACTAAGGATTTCTTAGACTTGGACTTCTCGAACTCCAAGTCGAACTCTTGCAGGATAACAATCCATTTAGAGTACTTGCCCCCTAGCAGTTGTTTTGTCAAAATATAAATCATAGGGTTGCAATCCGAAATAACTGTAGTTTTGCGGAGAAGAATGTAGTGACGGAAACGCTGGACAGCTTGAACGGCTGCCAGGGCCAATTTCTCCACATGCGAATATTTTAGCTCAGTTGGATTCAAGGTCCTACTAAGATAATATATCACATGCTCCGCTCCGAATTCATCTTCTTGAACTAACACCATTCCAATGGTGGAATGCGAAGCTGCGAGGTATAAGAAGTAGTCTTGGTTGTAGTTGGGAGGATGCAATAACGGTGCATGGGTCAACGCGTGTTTAAGTGCATCAAAAGATTGTTGGGCAATCTCGTCCCAAAAGAATTGTGCGTTCTGTTTCAACAACCGTGTAAAACCTTTAGTGACCTCGGCGTAGTTTGGGATGAATCGGCGTAAAAAGTTCGCTTTCCCTTGCAAACTTTGGAGTTGGCGCAAACTCGAAGGAGGAGGCAATTTGATGATAGCCTCGACTTTCGAGGGATCGACGCGAATGCCGGCTTTTGAAACAACAAATCCCAGCAATCGACCTGTTTCTATACAGAAAACACACTTGTGGGGATTCAACCGAATTCGATAATGCCTACACCTCATAAAGATTGCTCGTAGGTGGACAAGGTGATCAGCTCGATGTAAAGAATGAGCAGGCAAATCATCGAGATAGGGTTGCACAATGTGCTTGATGTCATGAAATGCATAAGACATCGCCCGTTGAAAAGTGGCCCCGGCATTCTTAAGCCCAAAAGGTAACTTGCAATAAGCAAATGTCCCCCATGGACAAATGAATGCCGTTTTTGGTTGGTCGGCAGGTAGAATATTGATTTGATTATAGCCCGAAAAACCATCCATGAAGGAAAACATTTCACTTCCGGCACAATCATCAATAATTTGATCGATATAAGGCGTAGGATAGTTGTCTTTTGGACAAGCTCGATTTATATCCCTATAGTCGATACAGATTCTTATTGTTCCTTGTTTCTTGTTGACCGGAACAATATTCGATACCCAATCCGTTAACGGGATCGGATAAATGAAACCTGCTTTCAACAGCTTTTCGACTTCTGCTTTAATCGCAGCCGCTTTTCGAGGGTGAATTTGACGCAACCGTTGCCGGACGGGTTTAGCATCCGGGTAGGTCTTTATTTCATGAATAACAATGGCAGGATCAATTCCCGGCATTTCCTCGTAAGACCAGGCAAACACGTCGCGGAATTCTTGGAATAGGGCCTTGTAAGTTTGGATTTCTTCTTCAGTACATGCGGCACCTATATGAATGTTTTCCTCGATTCCGGGCTTCACTGAAATATCAATGGGAATAGTACGAGAAATATTCCCTAAATTCAGCTCTGAATCAGAATGTTTCGTTGGATCCTGAGCGTCTTTGACATATTCAGCGGTAAAGATAGATGAAAAATCATTTTCAAATGCATCATCCTTAGGTAAAAACGAAGATCTGTGATGGAGATCTTCCCATGGTAGATCGTCTACACTTAGGATTTCGCGAAGTTGTTCGTCAGATGACACGACTTCGGGAAACGTTATCCGTTCTAAGGGTGAGGTGAAAAGTGACTCTTCACTGACCACATTCATTTGGTCGACTTCGGTTGAATGAAAGTCAGTAAAAGACATGAGAGCTTCATAAGCAATTTCATATGGACTCAAAGGCATAACATCACCGAGTGAGTCTATCTCAGAGTCAGATGGGACGAACCAAGGATCATCATAAATAATGTTTTCTGATGTAATCATATGAATGGTTGCAAACGAAGGATCTGCGCTGAGTGGAGGGAGAGGAAAAGTTCCCAGTAAACCGGAATCCTTAACTAAACCTACACCAACGTCCCTATAAGGGATTGTCGTTTTACCAACATGCTGGATACTCTCTGAAGAGGCTGGGTCGGATGAAAAGTATGTCAGCTGATCAATAGTCACGATCTTACCGTTATGTGGAAACTTAATTACTCTGAAGACCGATGAAACGACCGCTGTCATAGCATATGACCAACTTCGACCCAAAAGAAGGTTGTAGTCTAGAGGGGCATCAACCACTTCCACATCCAGACTAACGGTTTTACCTTCAACCCCTATAGGCAATTCTTGTAGAATACCAAACGGACGGAACCCACGGCCATCAAAGGCCTTAAGGATGGTGGGGGATTGGTTCAACGAAGGAGAACCAAGCGATCTCCAACATTGAATCGACATAATACACGTAGAAGCTCCCTCATCAATCACAGTCCGATGAATAGGCCTGTTTTTGACTATCACTGGAATTTGGAAAGCCATTTGATGGGGGAGACGTGGTGTACTATTTTCTAGATCAAAGATCATTAGGTTCGGGTCCTGAACATCGACAGCTCCGATAGCCGACAAAAGCAATTTCCGTTGTGCTGGGCATGATTGCAGCACTTCGAGTGCCGACATTGCTGAAGGTGAAACAGCTAAGTCCTCAACAATGTTGTAATTCTGGGCTGCTCTCGCATGTGGATTGAAAGCAGACCTTCGAAGTACACCCTTGGCGGGCGGCTTAATCACTAAGTCTGGGTTAGGTTTTTCGATCTGTAGTGGATCGGAACCAGGAGCTGAGGTTGATGGGTTAGAGTGAGAAGATTCTGCTTCCTTGCCATCAACAGGAGCCTTACTACCATAATCTTGCGATCGAGTCGCAATCCTCACATGAGACATCATCAAAATGGGTTCTTCACTGGCATTCGAAGAAGAACCTATCATCTTATTCTCCTGCTCTGGAAATGGATTTTTTAACACAGCAGGAGTGGGAGAACCTTTGACTATTTTTACAACCTCGGCCCGATGAGGGCAATCTCTCGTAAAATGATCCTCTTCACAAATAAGACAAGGATATCGAGGTTTGCGTTTTTCGTCATTGGTTTCCGACTTTTCAGTTTTCTCCTTTGGAGCCTTGTCTGCTTTAGCCTTCTTCTTTCCTTTCTTCTTTCCACCGTTTTTTGATTTGGCCGTAGATGACTCTACAGCGTGAATGTCGGCGGTAAGTTCAGGAGGAGAAGACTCTCCTGTCGGAGAATCAGGCAAAGTGATTATTGGAGTATTGGAGGCCTTGGAAGACTTCTTCTTACTCTTCGTAGTCACGATACCAATCATACCATCAGCGGCATGAGATCCCGAAGGAGCAGCAGCGATTTGATTCGACTTTGGAAGATCCGGAATCTTCTCGTGTAACGTACCCGACTGAGTGTAAACTAAGTCAAGGTATTGTGCCTGAGCAATGACTTGCTCCTCAGTAACTACTCCGGCCTTAGCGACATCTTCAGTAATCTTCGGTAATAATGATTTGACAAACCATTCAGCTAAGATTTGGTCCGGGATAAAAACTTTCACTAATCGCCTTCGACGTCTCCACTCATGAATGTGATCAGAAATATACGTGGACGTCGATTGTTTTAGTGAAGTTAATAACTCCGTGCCGTTATCGTATCTGACCGGCAACTGAAAGTGAGTTAAGAACGAGGTAGCTAACTGGCTAAAGTTGTAAAAAGAGGCCCGTGGTAACTCAATGTACCACTTGGCCGCGAGACCAATGAGTGTACGCTGGAAAAGACGTAAGCGGATGGAATCATCTGAGATAGAATTCGAAGCACACCAGAGGTGGTAAGTCATCACATGATTGGACGGATCCTCTCCAGACTTACCTTCGAACTTGGGTATATCACTGGGCAACTTATTTGGCATTGGCGGCCAGAACTGAAGATATTGAATTGGATCGTTCGTTAGGCGCGTCAAGTCGGGTAAATCTAAAGTTGCAATAAACGGTAACTGCCGGTTAGGATCTCTAAAACTCTGGGTCACAATACCAGCCCCAGGAGGAGGATATCCAGGATAACTAGGAACAGGAGTCGCATTTGGGATATTATATCCTCCTGGAAAACCAGGATTAACCGGACCGTACTGGGGTTGTTGAGGTTGTTGATAAGTGTACCCAGGATACGGTTGATACTGGTAAACCGGTTGTTGGACAGCTTGCCCAGGTTGGTACTGTCCCTGGTACGGAGGTTGAACAAATTGAGGTTGAGTAGTCACAACCGTACTTATACCAGGCTGACCTATAGGCATCTGGACCGTGGTTTGAATCGTAGATCCAGACAACGGTAAAGATGTCTGAGGTGTGGTAACAGGGACAGTAGAAACTGGAGCCGTCGATACTCCAGAAGTAAGTATGGTAGATGTAGCGATAGTTGCAGCAGCCGTTTGAGATGGAGTACTAGGTGCAATTGACGGCTGAGTAACTACCGAAGCTACAGAAGTTTGAACATTTGGCTGGACAGGTTGCGGTTGCTGGGTTGGACCAGAAACTACGGGTTGTCCAGCTTGAGGAAGCATCTGTACACTTGGCTGCAACACCTGTTGACCCTGTGAGGGATCCCACACTAACATTCCAGGGTACTGACCCGTAACAGGTTGAGGGTACTGAGATCCATAACCAGATTGAGGGTAGGATTGATAATTGTAAGGTGCAGTTCCCATACTTGGAACATATGACTGACCTTGAGGCGGTTGATAACCTTGACTTGAGTATTGACCTTGGGGTTGATAACCTTGAGGTAAATACTGATACTGGGGTTGACCTTGACCTTGAGGTTGGTACCCTTGAGGTTGATAACTTTGGGGTTGATACCCTTGAGGTTGCCATCCTTGAGGTTGCCATCCTTGAGGTTGATATTGATACTGAGGTTGACCTTGGGGTACATATTGAGGCTGAGGTTGACCTTGAGGTAAGTATTGCACCATAGGTACATACTGACTTTGAGGTTGCCCCCCAGACACAATTTGTGTACCTTGAGGTTGTCCCCCAGGCGTTAACTGCGGTTGCCCCCCAGGCGGTAATTGGCCACCTTGAGGTTGGGAAACGGGAACTGAACCTGACATCATGTAAATGTCTCCTACACCCAATGGTATATTACCACTGTTTCCAGCAAATAACCCATGATCAATGGGTTGAGGAGATGCCCCCGCAAAGGTACCAGAAAGTGACTGATACCCAGTGGGGACAGAAGGACCGCCGTGTAAAAAAGATTCAGGACTTTGTGTAAACACGGACGACTGACCAGACATATTTACGGGAGTATGAATACCTCCGGGTGGAAAAGGAGTACGAGGTGTGGAAAAACCGACTGAGTTGTCTAAAAAATTGGTTAACGCAAGGTACCAAGAAGTACTTCTAGGAGGACTGTAAAAGATGGATTCACGCTCCCTTAGATCAATAGTAAGTTGACCTTCAAGGTGAGAGACACCTATATCTTCTTCTGGAGCAAGTTCTTCTATAGCAATCAAACCAGAAGGTAGATTTTCGGTGATAATTCTTTCTATTCTCGGTGAATCAGGGACACTAGAAGTTGGAGTAACAGGTTCGGAAATTTCAGGTTCTTCGCCTGTTTCACTGGCAGATGAAAAACTACCAGCAAGCTCGGAAACTGTAACAGTTTCGGGATTGTAACCTGTTTCTAAACTTTGGTAATCTGGATGGACTACCAAGGAAGATTCTCCTTCTTCAGGTGAACCTACTCTACTGTCACTAGGAGGAGTTACAAGGACCTTTAACCCTTCTAAATTACCCGGGTCGTCTCGAGGAGGGGATCCCCTAATTCTACGGGATCTTCTCAACAATTCGGCCACAGAAACAACTTCAGGAGACTGGCCCCGAAGTCTACGGGACTGTCTCGGTAATTCCGCCACAATTAAAGATTTTTAACTACAACACACGAAAACAAAGTAAAAATTTCAAATCAAACCACCTAAAGTCTTCTAAAGAAGCAAACAAATTTGAAGCACACGCCTAAATAATCTAGAGCGTCAAACCACACACAAACAGTAGTCTTCCGGACCAAAAGCGCTAGTTGGTGATTAGGCCCAACCTCGCAGGATTCAGTACAGAAATGGCGGGTGGAACAGTTACCCCGGCAACCTGCTTAATGAATAGACCGGCACAAGTTCCTCCACTTTAACCGTCTCGAAGTGAAGTGAACCCCCCGGAAAATCCAAGTGAGTATAACCGACGTCTGCTCCAGGTACAGTGGGACCTTCCCTCCACCGTCACCTCGGTAGAACCCTAAAGATTATGGTCACTAAAGTTACCAATCACAACAATTACACCTGGGGGAACAGTCTAAACTCCGACAGCACGCAAGGGCAGAGTAGCAAGCTCCAATCCCCTTACCGGCTCCTTGACAACAATCCAAGGTTTACCGATAAGTGACCCCTGGCTCCTCGACAATGGTTAATCCGAGGTTTACCGTTTGTAATACGTATTGTCTGGCGTCGTTCCCAACGAGGGAGGAATGATCCCCTCACTGGTTCGGACACGAGCTCGTGCTTCTCCTTTAAGAGGAGCTTTCCCAGAGTATAACTGAAACAATTGGATTTAATCTACTCAAGATAAACTATCTGTTTGGTTTTGTAGTCTTGGAGAGTTAAGTACTCACCTACTCCAAGACCCTAGCCTAAGCTATGTTGGTGTTCCAGAGCCCTAGAAAAATAAAAATTACTAGATTGATTTTAATTTAAGCGTTACTTTTAAGGTTGTTTCTTAAGTCAAAAGGTGATGGAAGTGAAACCAGTGGTGTGTTGACTTGACTCGAAACCACTACAAAATGCACCTAGGATGATTTACCCACTACTTTACTTTTTCGATGAATTGCTTAACTAAAAAGTTGAGAGAATGCAATCTTTATAAAAACAACTTCTTAATTGAAGACAATCAAAGAAACAATTTGTTTGTCTTTTCCAAGCATAAAAAACATGACCGCTCTTTACATGCACGAAAAAAACTCTTTTTCTCTTTCAAAAACAAAAAGCTACTTGAAACAAGACTTTTAAAGAAGATGTTTTTGTATTTTTCTTTTAATAAAGCAAATAAATCTAATATAACCAAAAATCAATCTTAACAACTATTAAAATCTATGAAAATGCACTCATAAGCAAACTAAAAGGTAAATTTACTCTAAGCAATCTTAACGAGGCCAAAACCAACAATGATTATTCTAAGGTGTTTTACTTGATCACAATCAAATCAAGGACTAGCTTATTGCAGAACCAAAAACTAGTCAAAACAAAACTCTAATCTTTTTGTTCTTTTGTAAAATGGAAATCAACACTTTATAAAGAAGTAATTCGAAATTTGACCCAAAACAACTTAAATGGCAAGCTGCTCACACAAGGAGACTTTACGACAGGCCCGACTTCTAAGAAGGCTGACTAACCAGAGAGATCTAAGGCTGGACAACTTTCTACCGTCAAAGCCACTACAGGACCTATTGAAAAATCAAACCCTAGGCCTAAACTTCGTTGAAATCCACTAAAACACTCAAAGCTCACAAAACAAGTCTAGGTGAAAATTCTTGACAGGGTACTAAAGGATCTGGGTAGAAAACACTAAGAAAAATCAAAATCTAAAAGCAATTAAAGCAAAAAATGGACTTTTCCTAAATTTTACAGGAAGACGCAGGCAACCCGTTATAACAGGTGCGGGCCCGCTCTGTGCAAATGGCAACAGCGCGTCCAAAGACGCACTGTGCAGTACTCAGAGGGTGCGTCCTTCTGGAAAAGTTGAGAAAAACCAAATCTAACTAAATCTGAAGCTAAGCCACCCAAATACTAATTCTCACAGTCAAAAACCAGAAAATAAAAGTGATTTTCACAGAGCAAAGTTCACACAAAGGAAAAGACTCTCTCATTAATGGATTCCCCAGTGGAGTCGCCAATTTGTCGTGGCGGAAAAAGTCGTTTGTGCGGACACAACTGACCTCCCTAGGAGTCTAAACTCTCTAGCGACAAACAAGACAAAATGGAGTGATCTTTCTCTAAATATACCTTTTAAAACATGAAAACTACAAGTGTTTAGGCTTACCTTATTCCAAAACGCGGTTGTTGTAGTCCGTCCTTGCCGATCCGGATGAGCTCCTCCTTCAAGTCAATTCCTGCAACCACAAACAATCAAACAATTACCAAGCACTTGCATTTCATATAATAAAACATATATTCAACATGCAGACCAAGGAACACATGAAATAACTCATTAACACAAGCTATTGAGAAAAATAAACCAGTTTGTATTAATAACGAAACAAAGAAACTCTTACAACCTGGCCTTGGTGTTGTGCAAGTTCCTCCCAGGGTCCATCAAGGGTTTTCCTCTACTTTGACAAAGCTCACCCACTTCCAAGTAGAATCAAGCAAAGACAATCTCTCCTCACAAGGTTCTAAATGGGAGTCCTAATTCCTGCAGCATTTACCCAAAGAAAATGTATAGCTCCAACCTCCCCTCCCTCTGGCTCAATGTCTTTATTTATAGTGCTGTAAAGAGGTTATTCAGGTCCACCATCAATGGGATAATCCCCCTCTTTGGGTGGGATAGCTCCCTTATTGATGGGATAAGTTCCCCCTTAATAGAGATACATGAACCAACTGGAGGCGCATCCAAATCATCAAACCGACCTCTAGAAAGTTCTAGAAGTAACCACAAGTAACTTTTTTAAGATGAAACTCGTGCATTTTGCCTTTTACAGAAGGACGCACCTGTCCCTTAACATACAGAGCGTCCAAAGACGCACCTTTTGTGAACATGGTCAGCGTCCCCGCAGGTAAGGCTAGAGAGAACCTGCGACCCCAGAGATAAACATATTTTTTACAAGACTTTCTCTCTTCTTTGAGTTTGAGATGGATAACAGAGGCATAAGACTTGCCTAAGAGGGTAGCATGACTGTTGATTTGAGCCATACTAACTGTAAGTGGTCATGGTGACATTTTTAGTGTAACACCGCATCGGGACAAGACATGTGAACAACTCACCGCGTCGAAACCGCCAAGATCACTGCGCTGTTGCCGAGACCGCCGAGAGTCAGGTCACATGCGTTGACATGGCCGCAGCGTAATCCGAGACCGCTGGGATGATGACCACAGAGGTGGCAGCTTGCGGTTAGACCGCAAAAGTCACATACTTGGCCGTCCGCCTCCTTCGCCCTGTTAGCTAACCGCTAACTATTTTCGGTTTATTATAAGATTGGAGAGTGGGTTTTTTTAGTCGAATGTTGTTCTTTGATTAAAACAAAGACCTAATAACATTAACCCTTTAACCAAAAACCTTAAAATAACCCTAGAAGTCAACTCATTCACTCCTAAACTTAGCCTGAGGAGGTTAGAGTGCATTTGCAGGTTTATAAAGGTAGTTTTTCTCATTGAAGATGGGGATGAGTGGTTTTGAGTTTTATGTGCAAATTCCGAAGGAGATAGGTTGTTTTGTTTTCAGTGTAACATGAGCATCCGGAGTCAAAATTGGGAACCGTGATAGGCATTGGAAAGCTGGTTCAAAGATATTTCTTATGAAAGTGACTAGAAGTGCCTACGTGCACATTCAGTTTGGTCAATTTGTTGTGTAATCAACCTTCTCAGATTCAATCCTAATAAATCAGTCGCCCATTTTGAAATCGGACCCGGAGACATAGTCCATCAGGGACAAACTCCGTACTCAATCTTGCTATCTGGTATCGCTGTGTTTTTGTTTTTTTTCACTTCTATTTTACATCTTGCTTATGTTTATCATTTGTCATAAAGTCTTTCTTCTCAAGCAGTTCTCATGATAAAAGCACTTTCAGTTAACATTCTTTTCATTAATGGCATTAATCAATTCTACATCAATTTGACATATGATGATTTCAGATCATATAATTTGGTATCAGAGCATGTTGCATTTGTAGAATTTTCCAGTGAATGTTAACCAGGTCAAAGTCCCAACGTGGGAAAGGAATCCTCGAGGAAATTGATCCAGAAATTGGAAAGCGAAGAGTCACTCATAAGCCAACCATGACAGGATCTGATGTAGTTGAAACGACGGAAACTAAGATGAGTGATGAACAGTTTCAGCAAGCATTCTTGACTATGCAGCAGATGTTGGGAGAACTTTACGAAGATAAGAAGGTGAGAGATGCAGCTTCTTCTTCAAAGACATCGAAGAAGGAAAAAGGTAAAGGCAAGGCTGATAAACCACCTTCACCTCCATCATCTCCATCATAATCTTCTTCTTCTTCTTCTTCTAGTGCAGAATCTGAAACAGAAAAGAAACCTAAGAAAACATCTCTTTTAAAACTTGATGTAAAATTTGAGTTACCTATTTATGATGGTGAAATGAATCCTAAAAAGCTAGATAACTAGATTAAGCAACTAGAAGTGTATTGTTGTATTCAGAACATTTCTGACGATAAAATGAAAATTCAGTTAGCTACACTTAGAATGGGGGAACAAATTTAATCTGGTGGGAAAGTAAAACTCAGATAGATGTAAAGTGAAAAGGTAAAGTCATCTCTTCATGGTCTAAGTTTTTAAAATCTCTTAGGAAACAATTCTATCCTTTAGGATACATGCAGCAAGCTGTTATTGATTGGCAACATTTGAGGCAAGGTAAAGGGCAAAGTGTTCAGGAGTTTACTCAAGAGTTCAGAAAGAAAGCATTGGTGCTTGGTATTTCATTGGATACACGAGAAACTTTATTAAAATACATTGGCAGTTTACATTCATATTTGCAGCATACATTATTGATGTTTAATCCTGATGACTTTGATGAAGTGTGTGTTCAAGCCATACATATTGAATCTGGTGGCAGGTCATTCAAATTTTCACCGCAATCATCCAAAGAGTTGGAAATCAAGGATTCCAATGACAGTAAGGGGAAGAACAATTCGAAGAGAAAGAAATCGGCGATAGCTAAGAAGGAAAGACCTACTTGTTCTCACTTCCATAGAATCGGTCATGATGAATCTAAGTGTTGGAAACTTCATCCAGAAATTAAGCCCAAAACCTTCCTTAAAGAGAAGGATGAAAAGAAAGTAATTGCAGTTATCCGACAAGATCTAGGTTCTGATTCAGGTGATGAAATGAGGATAACTGCCATAGTTTCAACAAGTAAAACTTCTAACACTGGTTCAAGTTTGAATACTATTGCATCTTCATCAAACATAAATCCTTCAAATGAGGATAAAAGAGTTGAATTATTTAACATAAGGATAAATTCTAAGCACAAAAATATAGATACAATGTTTGATAGTGGATCATAGGAAAATTTAATACCTGAATATTTAGGTAAGAACTTGGGTTTGGAGACACGGAATCATCCAAGACCTTAACCATTAGGATGGCTAAATAAATCAACTCAGATAAAAGTCACAAAAAAATGTCGATTAAGATTTTCCATTACAGCTAATTACATTGATGGCGTGGAATTAGATGTAGTTCCAGTAAACATATGTGGAGTTGTCTTAGGAAGTCCTTATCTTTATAAAGAACATAAATATCACCTTAAGAAAGATGGGGTTGAATTTATTGTCAGGGGACATCAAAGTAAAAATCACTTGAATTTAGTTGTTGCTAATCAGATGAAGCAATTAATAAGTTCAAATAAGAGATTTGTAATCACGTGTGTAAAGGAACAAAATAAGAATCGACATGATGTTTATTCAAGTTATGAGTCTCAACTTAAAGATAGTTTGATCAAAGAGGTAGAAACTTTTCCAGATCTATTTAAAGAAACCAAACATCTTACTCATAAGAAGGGAATACAACATGAGTTACAGTTGATGCCTAAAGCTCTTCTTCCTAATGTCAGAATGAATTATTGTAGTCCAAGTTTGGAAGTTATCAGTTACAAGAATGCAGGTCATTATTGGGGAAAACCAGTGTTGAATTTCTCTTGTATTGTGTCACCATTTCATGTTTCGAACAGTTTGGAAGCCTCTTTTCAAGTAGAGTGGCAACCCTTTTGTTTTCATATCAAATCCTTTTCTAAAGCAGTGTCAAAGTATCCAATACATTTAAGGGAAACTTATGCATCAGGGTAAAGTGCTAATCAATGGAAATATCATTTAATGAATGAAGGAACAGTGATTCAAACAAATCATCCGATATTTCAATACTTTCAAAATCAATCAAAGTTGCGGCAGTTTTCACCTTACAATTTGGTGGGTTTATTGCAGCAAGTTCACTTAGTACTCAAGAATCAGGAAAGTATATCAAGTCAATTAGTTGGTTTGATGTCAAAAATGACTTTGATTGTCTCTATCATTTAGCAATATAGATTGTTAATACATGTCAATAGTATTGAACAATATCCTATAGAGACTGTTTTCAAAGATGCTTATGAATCACTAATTCATGGTACTTCATGGAAAGAAATCAATTTCTGTGTTCATAATAGTTTGTTTGACCATCTTCACAAGTTGTACATACTGCAGATGGATGGAACAGTTCACATATTCAAAATGTTCCATAATCAACTTCATCAGGGTCATCACTTTCAGGTGGTTGATCAAATGTATTGGTACATCTTCTAGACAAGGTGGAGAGTGAGGGAGCTCTACCCTCATTTACTATTTGTTTAAGTCAAACTTTTGTGGTCCAAAAGCTTTCAAGTGGAGAGGATTGATCCAAGAGGATCTTGTTAGATTAATTGCACAGGTTCAGTTTTGTCGTCAGCATTCAGTGTCTGGTGTCTTCAGCTTCGACAATGATGTTTATGGTTCAGGTTGTCTGGTGATGTCAATGGTTTTCATGGTGTTTGGAGAATATGGTTTGGTACCTGGTTGTCGACATGTGGTTGTCGTCAGTTTCGCCAGGATATGATTGTCGACATGTGGTTGTCTTCAATTCCACCAGGATATGTTTGTCAACAAGGGTTTGTTGTCATGTGGGTTTGAATGTCACTTTGTGACAATTGGTTGTAAATGGGTTTTTTGATGTAAAGGCTAAAACCTTATGACTAAAACCTAGCCCTAAAAAGCTATGGTGAAAAACATGTAATTCAAGACCTAACACCTAAAACCCTAAACTAAACCTAAACCCATGTATTAAAAATGCATTTAAAATCCATAACCCTAAGTCCTAAACCTATCAGACCATATTACATTACCAAACCATGTTAAAAAAACCTAATTACAAACACCTAGACACATAAAACTATGACCAAAACCTATTCGGGCTATTGCAACACTTTATTAAACATAAACATTACAAAACAAATATATCAGTCCCTAACCGCGGGGTTTAGACCGCGTCGGAACCGTGCCATGTGAGCGGCCAAAGGATATCGGGTGGAGGTTAGGCTCTAACCACAACGGATATCCCTGTCACCGCATCAGAGCAGGCCCCTAACCATAACCGCCTCGGGACAAGACATGTGAACAACTCACTGCGTCGGCACCGCTAGGATCACCGTGTTGTTGCCGAGACCGCCGGGAGTCAGGTCACATGTGTTGACATGGCCGCACCATAACCTGAGACCGTTGGGATGATGGCTGCGACAGTCACATGCTGGTCGTTCGCCTCCTCCGCCCGGTTAGCTAACTACTAACTGTTTTCGATTTATTATAAGGTTGGAGAGTGGGTTTTTTTAGTCGAATGTTGTTATTTGATTAAAACTAAGACCTAATAACATTAACTCTTTAACCAAAAGCCCTAAAATAACCCTAGAAGTCAGCTCATTCACTCCTAAACTCAGCCTGAGGAGGTTAGAGTGCATTTGCAGGGTTATAAAGGCATTTTTTCTCATTGAAGATGGGGATGAGTGGTTTTGAGTTTTATGTGTAGATTCTGGAGGAGATAGGTTGTTTTGTTTTCAGTGTAACAGGAGCATCCAGAGTCAGAATTGGGAACTGTGACAGGCGTTGGAAAGCTGGTTCAAAGAGATTTCTTATGACAGTGACCAGAAGTGCCTGCGTGCACATTTAGTTTGGTCAATTTTCTGTGTAATCGACCTTCTCGGATTCAATCCTAATAAAGCGGTCGCCCATCTTGAAAGCAGACCTGGAGATGTAGTCCATCAGGGACGAACTCCATAATCAATCTTGTTGTCTGGTATTGCTGTGTTTTTGTTGTTTTCACTTCTATTTTACATCTTGCTTATGTTTATCATCTGTCGTAAAGTCTTTCTTCTCAAGCAGTTCTCACGATAAAAGCACTTTCAGTTAACATTCTATTCATTAATGGCATTAATCAATTCTACATCAGTTTGACATATGATCATTTCAGATCACTTTTAAGCATGAAAATAAGATATTAAAGAATTTTAATTAATCTCTTACCTTCTTAAAATCCGACAAACAATATAAGCCTTAATAAAAATTAACCACCATCACACATACATAAAATTTACAAATTATTAATTTATATTAACATAAATTTAAACCTTACTTTTATTTAACTTTAAATTTTAATTTTAATTTTAAAATAAATAAATAAATTCAATACCAATCACAACCTATACAACTACTAACAACAATCACAAGGCCATAAAGGATAATGTCCACCTACTAGAAGCAAAGATGATACGGTTCTCCATTCGATGTTGTTGGGATGTTTTATACTATGACTTGTCCCATTCCTAGTGATAGCCCTTCACATTACCACATCAAGTTACTTCTTCGCCGTGTTGTTATTACTGAATATGACGTGGCAAGTACATTTCTATGGAGGGTGAATGTCATCACAATAATTTATAATCAAATATAATATATAATTAAAAAAATATAAAACCCATTAAAAATTATTGCGTGTCAAACAAGGTCGGCTAAGCGAAAAGAATGTTAATCAAAATACATTGTAATTCAAAATATATAAAACCTATTAAAATTTATTATGTGTTATCTGGGTTAAGTGAGGTAAGTTTATTAGTAAATTTTTTATTTCAATGAATCTATGTTAGATTCTAGACAAATTAGATCAGAAAATAAATCAGATTTTTTTTCAAAAAATTGGAAGATGCTAAAAGATGACAATTTGAATTTGATATGAAATTATGAAAATCACTTTGAATATACATAGAAGCTGCACACACACAATTTGTTATTAATTAATGTAGTGCAACCATCAAATATCGTGAGGGCATCTAGTTTCTTGATCACGTCATGGTCCCGATGTGTGCTCGGTAGTTGGCACAATATTCATTTACAAGTTGTCTTTAAGTGCGTCTTTTTGAAAAAAAATCCAGTTTATTTTCCGATCTATTTTGTCTAGAATCTGACAGGGATTCATTGAAATCACAAGTTTTCCTATTGAACTCTGCACAATCAAAGTGCCCTGGAGTTTTTTAGGATGTTGAATCCATATATGCAGTCAAAAAACCAGTTTAAACATTAAAAATAAAGGTTTCACCACAATTTTTTTCACTAGATTCGAGGCTAGAAAATTGTTGTAAACTCCAAAAAGTCGCACTTAAAGACAACTCCATTTTATTTATTGATTTTAATAACTTAATCAAGGTATATTTAATGATATGTGGTTGTCAAATTGTGGTGATTTCAATAATTATTTCTTATGTTGTATGTTTCGTATATTTCTTTGATGAAAATGTCCGAAATATCCAAATCCTGGAGATGTTAGAGCTTCATTAATTCATTGTTTTGATAAGGGGTTTAAGAATCCTATTGTTTTACTAGCTTGGTAAGTGGCCTTTGGCTTCACCCTATGGAATTTGTGGAAAGAAAAAAAATCTCAGAGTATTTGAAACAAAGAAAAGGACCGGTGAGTTTTTAAAGGCAACTATCCTCTGAAACATTCAAGAGATGATTTTAACATCCTCTCTTACAAAGTAAGATTGGTCAACTAATGAGTCTAAGGATTATATTTTAAAAAACCTTGATTTACACTCTTCCATGCTGATCCCCTCACCCAATCCAGATATGGGATTAAAGTCTACTGGCAACAATTTTTTCACACCTCCTCCGTTAGGCTTGAGGATATTAAACTTCAATGGCGCATCAAAGGGGAACCCATGAGTGGCAGGCTATGGTGGTATTTTCCAAGATGAGAATTCCTTCCCCCTTCATGTATATGCATTCTCCTGTGGCATCACAACTAATAATTTGGCAAAATTTCTTGCCCTATAGAAAGGATTACAAATTGCTGCTAGAGAAGGGTATCAATTGCTACAGGTACATGGCGACTCCCACCTTGTCATACAATGTTTATGAAGGATGTTACATGGTCATATGGTGGATAAATTAAATCATAGTTGGCATCTTCACGAAGTGGTTATGAGTATTAAAAATATGCTTCTATATTCTGATTACATTATTCCTCACCATACGCGGCAGGAAGGCAATAAGGTGGCAAACATATTGGCTAATCGGAGCAAGCCACAATCAACACCTAGCATTTGATGAGCCATGGAGGACTGTGCCACTCACTTAAGACATCTGACAAATCCAACAGTGGGTGCAACAAGACGAGTTTACAATAGAGGATAATGTCCCCGATGGGGGTGGTATGAAGGCTCTCAAGCGTGATAGGTAATATGATTGACATGCTTGAAAATAGAATGGTGAAGGAGATGGTGGACCTGGGTATGAGAGCCATTCTCTCCACCTATCCTGATCCCATCCAAGCGTGGCATCCTCTTCGCCCTTAGCCTCACACTCACCTACCCTCATCATATTGCTTTAAATGTAGGAAATCGATAGTAGCGGGGTTTCAATATGAGGTTCCCTTTGTTTACAACTTTTTCCCATGAGATACTATTATGGATTCTGATCTCTCTCAAGAAGGATTGGTTACAGAATGTAGTGACCCTGACATATACAAGGAACATTGCATCCATGAGAACATAACTTGGGATTTTAACGACTTTGTTAAAATGTGTGCCATGATATACACTTGTCCTTTTGAGGTTTTTGCACATTTTGGATTTCTCTCCCATCTATTCGATCCTCTCACATATTCACCCATTTATAAATATATGGGCTTAGCCTCAGGGTGGCATATTCTAAGTGTTACTCATTTGAATGTGGAAGGGCTCCAACTATCGCACTACTCCTGGATGTCGAGGTGGGAGTCTACAGTCCTGAAGGAAGGCCTATCTTCACACTGCCTTGTATCACAATTTGGTTCTTGTCTACCATCTACTAGTTTATCTGTGCCATATTTCCTTTGTAGTCCTTCTAGTCCCCACAAGTGTCAATGTTTTTTGTGTTGTTTCCTTACAACACAGTGCCAGGTCCATCTTTTGAGTTGGTCATTATACTGCCCACCTTGCCACCCCAAATATATGATTTTGCGGGTATTTCTTTCAACTATTCTGTATTCGTTTGTGGTGTCTAGTATCCTGGTACATTTTCTATCTAGATATGATATAGTCAAGGGTCAGGTTCTTGTCAAACTACCCAAATTTTCCAGGATTAATTTTCTTTTATCCTCCATGAAATTTGTTCCTTTGGGAGGTAGGATGCATAAGTCAATTTGAGCCTCATTATTTTGTGTCATACCATCTACTGAAAATAGTTCTTTCTTCCTTTTCATGGTCGATGACGCCTTTATTATTCTGAGTTTCACCACTCCAATAACATTGTTTGTTTGCCGTTGTCTCTTCTTTGTCTCTCCTTTGTTCGTCCATAGTCCTAGTGGTTGTTTATACCTGCCCCCTAGGCATTGTCTACTACCTAACTGTCATGGTGGCACTTCAGGATCATCCTCGTCTCTTTGGTTGGGATTCAGTGGTTTACAACATCGATTTGGTTCCCTCGGAAGTGAGGAGTGAAATTCTTCAATTAGAGGCAAAGGAGTTTGGGGATCGATTATATTTTTCATACTATAAGATCAGTGGTAGCCACATCATATGGATTCCTGACCTATGAAAATTAAGAAAGAGGAAGCTCCACTTCCTTCACTCATTTTCTATGCATCGTCAATTAGAAACCTTTCTTCATATGGTAATTTGTGACAAACAAGTTGATAATTATCAGTTATTTGCAGGTCAAGAGGAAATCAAGAGAATTCTCTAGGATATTCAATACCATTTGGTTGATATTGTGTTCAGGTTAGCATGGATAGAGAGTTTTGTGGTTCGTGACTGAGATACTGAGTTTAATGCGCATCTTGAAGCACCAACAATCATCAACGCTCCAATTGGGATCTCACCCCAAGGAAACTCTACTCCACTGATCCAGGAGGATCCTGTAGGATTGATCAAGGAGGATCCTAGAGGATTGATCGAGGAGGATCCTGGAGGATTGATCCAGGTGGATCTTCATAAAAGTACCAGTGGCATGGTAAAAGTCGCAAAACTCAAAGTGGGAGAATCTGGATAAACTTAGCATCCGATCGAAGTGCTCGTCATCTTGATTCCAACATTGTGAATGTCACTCAAATCCGAGTTCATATGAAGAAGTTAGAGTAAGTCAAAGTTGATGTTTGACTTGTCCAGGTGGTAGGAGGAGTGACGTGGAAAAAACTCTTAGCGAATGGGGAAGTGCCAAGTGGTAGGCTGTGATTCGTCCCGTATTTCTCTTATCACAGAAAAAGAGGTCGCAGCGTAAGGAGAATCAACTCGGTAGGATCCCGGCTATGATTGTGATATCACATATCGCAGGTCAGACGAGGAATGAGTACTTAAGGATTAGCCCTCAGCAAAGCCAAGTTGTGATTTGATATAATCGCGATCACATATTGCACAAGTACCATGCCGATATACATGTTACCGATGGACTTTGTCGATTGTGATTTGCGGGGAGGATCTGGATGCAATATTTTATAAACTGCATTCTATTATCCCAATGGGTCCGTGATCATCACAGAGCGTGGGTCTTTTGCTGATTGAGATTGCGATGGGGTCCCTGGATGTGATATATTATATATCATGTTTTAAATTCCCGACAGGTCCGCTGTATCACAGAGTGCTTGTTGTTTGGGCCTGGGACTATCCGCCGATGGTTGGAAACATCGATAGTCTTGCCGTCAGTTTAAACACACAGTTAAAAGAATTTTTCCATGTTTGTAAGGGTTGTTTCCACATACTATTCAAGGGTCCGAGAACCTCTGTGGAATATGCCTGCTCGCTTAACTTGGTCTATTGTTTGAATTGCCCGGGTATTGAGGGATTTTTGCCATGCTTATAAAAGGCCATTTTTGTGTCGGAAGAAGGGAGAGAGGATTAGCAGAATAGTTCAGAAGTATTGTACAACAGACCCTGACCCTAGCAACAGGCCGGGACCTCACCTTGAGCAGTAGGGAGGTTCCGAGAAGTTGCAGAAGGTTCGATTATCCAAATTGGGTGTTTGGATAGGCATTTTTGCACGATTTTTCACTAGGAGTTCAGTGGTTCTATTTGTTTCTGAAGCTGGGCTCTCCATTCTTTTTCCATCTTCCAGCTTGGAGATATAAGGATTGTAAAGAATGTTGCTTGTACTTTTATCTCTTTTTATGCCACTTAATGAATGAAGACCTCCCAACTATTGATCAGGGCCCAGAGACGTAGTCCAAATTGGACAAACTCCGTAATCAAATCACTTTGTCATGGTTTTTTTGTTCTTCTGATTATTTCCGCATTGTTTACATGATTTTAAGTTCCATGGTTAATTAACTCTGTTATATGTAATTTTGATGCATCTGTAAGTAAAAGGTCTTGGATCAAGTTTGGTATCGGAGTAGGTCTTTGTAGATGCGAATTGCATGAGTTTATGCTAACCCAGAAGACGCTGCAGAAAGGAGAAGGAACACTTAAGTCCTTTGATCTTGAAGCAAAACGTGCACAGCGAAGAAGAAACATGGCCAATAAAGAAGCTCGTTGGGAAGAGGAACATAATTTCTAAAAGGTATTCTACAATATGATAGGAAAAGTAGACAAGCTATTCGCAAAGTATGAGAAGGCACTTGGGCATGAGAAGAAGGATGTCGATGATCATGGATCAAAAAATTAGGAAGGTGGTGGAGAAGAGCCTCCTCCCTCTCCTTCTTCAAGTGATGGTCTCATCACTCTCATCGAAATTACAAGCAAACATCTAAGAAATCATTCTTCAAGCTAGACGTAAAGTTTGACCTACCCATGTATAATGGAGAATGTAGTGCAGAAAATCTTAATAACAGGATAAGATAGATAGAGATTTATTTCCAGATCCAGCAGATCGAAGAAGATGAGGCAAAAGTCCAGTTAGCATCTCTTTGGCTAAGTGACACTTCTCTCATTTGGTGGGAGAGCAAGTTACAGAAGGGAAACACAAAGTCATGTAACCTTCTGTACTCTTGGTCTAGTTTTAGTTCTACATTGAAAGACAACTTTTACCCTTTGGGTTATAAACAAAAGGCACTTATGGAATGGCAATATCTAAGGCAAACCTAAGGGCCAGAATGTGCAAAGCTTCACTGAATAATTTCATAAAGAAGAACTAAATCTGTGCATCTCATTAGATTCGCCCGAGACTGTAACTAAGTATGTTGGTGCACTACATAGTTACATAAGACACTCACTATTATTGTTCGAGCCTACTACAATTGATGCGGCTAGTGTAAAGGCTATTCATCTTGAAAGCCGAGGCAAGAATGACAGAGATGATCAAGCCAAGAAGATGTCGTTCAAACCTTAGCATGGAAAATTCTAGAAGAAAGGCAAAGGGAAGGATAAGAAGATTGTTGCAGCCAAGAAAGGGGACGGAGCAACATTGTCTTGCACTCATTGCAAGAAAGATGGTCATGATGAGGACCACTATTGGAAGCTGCATCCAGAGTTGAGACCGAAGAGATTCAGTGGAAAGGGGAAGCAGAAGACAGTGGCAACAGTGCAGGACCTTGGATCAGATTTCGATGATGAGACATTGATCACAGTCGTGGGTGCAAGAGGTACTCTTTCTATTAATGATAGTTTTGATTCAGTTGCAAGTACTAGTTATTTGAATGAGCATGTAAGTAATGAGTGGAAGAGAATTGAGTTATTCCACATTAGAGTTGTCATAAAACATACAAAGGTGGAAACTCTATTTGATTCAGGTTCCCAAGCAAACTTAATCTCAAAGTCCTTAGTGAAAAAGTTAGGCCTTGAAACTAAGCCTCATCCGAGTCCATACTAGCTTGGTTGGGTAAACGATAAAGCCAAATTAAAGGTCACTAAGTAGTGTAGGGCCAGATTTATCTTTGCTTCTAAATTAGTTGATGAGGTAGAGTTAGATGTAGTGCCTTTGGACATCCATGGAATCATCTTGGGAAGACCATATCTATATGATAGAAAGGTCCTTTTCTTTCGGCATG
This sequence comes from Pinus tabuliformis, assembly GCA_031772625.1. NCBI lineage: Eukaryota > Viridiplantae > Streptophyta > Pinopsida > Pinales > Pinaceae > Pinus > Pinus tabuliformis. The sequence continues at coordinate 1,404,433,770 of CM062819.1, forward strand.
AAAACAAATACCACCTCACAAAGGATGAGGTAGGGTATGTAGTAAGAGCTCATCATACAAAATTCAATGCTAGCCTTGTAAGCATAGGACAGATTAAACGACTATTTAATTCAAGCAAAGGATGCATGCTCATGATAGTGAGAGCGAAAGAGGCCAAGATGGCTGAAACTTTCAAAGGTTGTAATCCTGATCATAAGAAAGAATTGTTTGAAATTGTTTCTGATTATGATGGATTGTTTCAAGAACCGAGAGGATTTCCCCTAAACGGTAAATCCAACATGAGATCCATTTACAATGGGATGCTCCTTTACCGAATGTTGTCATGTACAAGATGGATTCTATTGAGATGGAGGAAATCAAGAAACAATTATAGGAACTGTTAAATCAGGAAGTCATCAGACTGAGTTCTTCTCCTTGTGTTTCACCGATCGTGTTGGTGCCCAAGAAAGACAACACATGGAGAATATGCATAGATTACAGGGTGCTGAACAAGATCACGTGAAGAATTGATACCCTCTCCCTCACATTGATGAATTGTTAGATCAATTGAAAAATGTTGTTTATTTTACAAAGCTGGATTTGCATAGTGGTTATCACCAAGTTAGAATTGCAGAGTAGGACATTTGGAAGACTGCATTCAAAACCAAACAGGGGTTGTTCGAATGGATGGTGATGCCATTCGGACTGTGCAATGCTCTAGCCACATTTATGAGGGTAATGAATGATTTATTTAGGCCTTTTCTTGATCATTTTGTTCTTGTATATCTGGATGATATTCTTGTGTATAGTAGGACATGGGATGAACATGTGTGTCATCTAAAGAAAGTGCTTGATGTTCTGAAAAGTGAAAAGCTATATTTGAAACTGTCAAAGTGTGAGTTTGGGAAGACTTCTCTGATTTATTTAGGCCACATTGTCGACAATGGACAATTGAAGATAGATCCCTCTAAAGTGGAGGCGATTATGAATTGGCCTGAGCCCACGAATGTTACAGAGGTTCGAAGTTTTCTGGGTGCGGTACAGTATTGGAGAAGGTTCATTGCGAACTTCTCCATTATCGCAGCCCCCTTGCAAGACTTGACTAGTGTGAAGTAGGCCTTTCAGTGGAGCGGAAAACAACAGAAATCCTTCGACACACTAAAAGAGAAGATCAGCACAAAACCAGTACTAGCCTTACTAGATCTTTAGCATCCTTTTGAAACTGAAACAAATGCCAATAGATATTCCATGGGCATTGTATTGATGCAGCAAAGAAAGACTCTATGTTACCATTCGAGGACTTTGTTGGGTCACTGATTTGTCATCATTTTCGCTTGTCTTTGACATTCATTAGGCCATTATTTCCAACCATCCATTGCACCATTTCACTCACTTACCACCATTTTTACCATAATTCTTCATGACATGTATCTATATGTCTAAGTGGTTAATTAACATAGTTTTCCTTTATTTTTAGTAGATTAAGAAGAATTTTGCATGATTTTAACTAATGACAGTTTAGCAAGTTCAAGTTGCTGCAAATTTGTCAAGTTTCTGTAGCTACCTCCATGGTTGAGGTAGTAGCACCACTCTAGAATGAAATCCGACACATGGGCATTGTTTCTAGAAGCTCCAATATGGATTGTGATTGGTCAAATTCCACCCAGCTCGCACATGTGGACCTCTAGGCAAAGATCAAGGGAAAATCACAGCAGTTTTGACCAGTCAACTTCAAATGATTTTTTTGAGCAAATGAAAGTGAATCTCAGAAAAAACAAAAAAAAAATGGGTTTTGTTCAGAATGGGCCCAATTAAGTTTTCTATGAGTCGTTTTCCCAAATTCGTTACCATTTCGGAGATATTTCAGGTTCTTTGGAGCCTTATTTTGCATTTATGTGAGCAAACAATGCACCTATGTGTCAATAAACACCCAGTCAAGCAAACAGAGGTTGGAATGGACTATGCTTCATCAAATTCGTGGCAATTAGGTGTCCATTCAGTTCTGATATTTAGCCATATGAATCTCCATGAAGTTACATTGTAATCACTATATAAACACGCCATTGAAACAAAGAAGGGGATAATTTTGGATGCAACTATAATATTGTGTTAAAAACTCTGTTTTTATTACCTGAATGAAGATGCATATTAAACTTCCAATGTGCAGTTAGTTGATACCTGAAGTCGAGACCATCTGTTGCGGAGGGCCCCTGCAATAGAAGAGGTTCTGTTTTATTTTATATTTTGCAATTAGATGCTTTCATAGTTTTGATTTCATAGATTCAATTGTTATGTTTTTATTATGATATTTCATTCTCGTTTCATTCTAGACGCTTAAATCATCTCTATCGTCTCTTTAATTAGTTTCCTGCATTCTATAGCACAAGTGTTTGTATCTTTAGATCTTAATTAGTTTCCAGCATTCCATAATATAGGTACTCTGTAGATTCTAGTTCATTTCCATGGTTTTTAGCATAGACTTTTGGCTTAAATAGATGAACAATTATTTCTAGAATTGTTGTTTCATTTCCAGCATTTCCTTTTCAATTACAATAGATTTCAAGCCAGTGTAGAATTATTTTCTTTTGAAAATAGATTAAATCTCTTTTTGCATAGATGTTTATCATAGATTAGATTTTCTTTCTTTCATTTAAGCAATAGAACATTTCTTTCAAATAGATTCTTTCTTGCAAATTGAGCAGTTTATTTTTCTATTGTAATTTAAAGATTCTTTTTTTGAGTTTAAAATTGTAATTGCTTTCTAATGATTTCAATAATTTAGCAATTTGTTTATTTTCATTAATGTAGATTTCATTCACATAAAAAATTCCAAAAGACATAAAAATATTGAAGTTATTTCCTTTTTTTAGAATTTTAGTTTTTCTTCTTAATTCATTCTTAGCAAGTAAATTGGTTAAGATTTAAAAATAGATTCAACTTACTTAAATTAGAATTCAGTTTAAATCATCGTGATTTTTTACATTTCATCAAAAAGGACAAACAAAACATAAAACAACAATCATCATAGTAAGTCGAGAGTAAGAATGGCTTCTAGCATATATAGTGCATTGCACTTCATAAGTTTACCAACTTCGGTCGATAATTTATGCTTGCAATTTAGGAACATTAAATTGACCAAACAGAGTTTCTCCCAGGCTGTTGTAAATTATCCCACATATGACAGGGAGTTGTATGCCTTGGTCTAGAGTGTAAAGAAGTGGAAACACTATTTGATCGGCAAGGAGACCATCATCCATACAGATCATCAACCCTTTTAGTATCTTCAGTCACAAACCAAGCTTCAACAAGCTCGTCACTTCAGATGGATGGGATTCCTCCAATAGTTTCATTTGGTGATAAGATACAAGAAGGGCACCAACAACAAAGTAGCAGATATTCTTTCTCACCCTCCTATTTCTACATCTGTAGTTTTGCAAAATGTTTCTTTGTCGTTAGAAAGTTATGCTGAACAGTATGCTAATGATAGTGATTTTAAAGAAATCTATGCAAAACTGACTCATGGATCGCAGGTGGACAATTATTACTTGCAGGGAAATCTATTGTACCACCTTGGAAAACTATGCATACCTAGTGATGAAAGGGTTCATGTAATCAGAGAGGCTCATACCTCTCTGGTGTCTGGTCATTTTGGAATTGAGAAAACTTTATGTCATTTGCAGAGGTTTTGTTTTTGGCCTCATATGAAAAACATTGTGGCTCGCTTTGTAAAGGGTTGTGTGTTGTGTTATGTTTCAAAGCCCTCTAATAGAAAACTTGGGCTCTACACACCACTCCCTATTCCGAGTCGACCATGGGAAAGTGTGTCCTTGGACTTTGTAGGAGGTTTTACTATGTCTAGGAAAGGTCACAACTATTTGTATGTCGTTGTGGATCAGTTTAGAAAAATGTGTATTTTAATTCCTTGTAAAAAGCAGGTCACTGTTGAGCAGACTGCTTTTCTTTTCTTTCAGAATGTTTGGGTCCATTTTGGGTTGCCCACATCTATTGTGTCAGATCGAGGCTCTCGCTTTCTTGGGAAGTTTTGGACCAGCTTATGGAGAATGATGGACACTAAGCTAAAAAGAAGTACAACATTTCATCCACAAACCAATGGACAGACAGAGGTTGTCAACCGCACTGTGGTACACTTGTTGTGAGGCTATTGTGGGAAACATCCCAAGTTGTGGGATGAACAACTTCCTTATGTGCAACATGCATACAATCGAGCAACACATTCATCTACACAAAGCTCACCGTTTGAGACATGTTTTGGCTATCTACCTAGAGATCCCTTGGACATGGTCTTTGGGAAAGAGGAGGATAGCAATGGACGAGATGATAGGGACAAAGCACGAAAGTTCATTTAGTGGATACAGGTGATTCATCAAGCAGTGCAGGAGTAGTTGGAGAAGAGTCAAGCTCGATATAAAGCTCAACATGATAAGCACCGAGTTGACCATCAATTTCAAGTTGGGGACAAGGTATGGCTCCATATCAGCAAGGATAGAATGAAGGGAGAAGGGAAGAAGTTGAGACCCATCCGATATGGTCCCTTCACCATATTGGCAAAGATTGGAGACAATGCTTTTTGTCTTGACTTGCCTGCTTATATGCAGATGTACTCAGTGGTAAATGTAGAAAACTTGAAGCTTTATGAACCTCCATTGATTATGGATACCGAGGAGGTTGCACAGATTCCTACAATGGATGATTTTGCACCAGAGTATCTAGATAAGTTTCTCGAAGATATCATACTCGACCGAAAAACCAGAACTTCACAATGGGGAGATGTGGAGTATATTTGTGTTGGCTTCAAAGGAATGCATCCAAGTAAAGCTTGATGGATGGAGAAGGAAAAAGTGAGGGAGCAATTTCCTCACTTGCCAATTGACTAAAAAGTCTTTTGGTGGTGCAAAATATCTTAGTGGGGAGGATTGATCCAAGAGGCTCTTGGAGGATTGATCTAGGTGGATCTTCATAAAAGTACCAGTGGCATGATAAGGATCAAAACTCAAAGTGGCAGAATCTGGATAAACTTAGCATCGAATCGAAGTGCTTGTCATCTTGATTCCAACACTACGAACGACACTCAAATCTGAGTTCATATGAAGAAGTTAGAGTAAGTCAAAGTTGATGTTTGACTTGTCCAAGTGGCAGGAGGAGTGACGTGGCAGACACTCTCAGCGAATGGGGAAGTGCCAAGTGGCAGGCTGCCATTGGTCTCGCATTTCACTTATCGCAGAAAAATAGGTCGCGGCTTAAGGAGAATCGGCCCCAGCAGGATCTCGACTGCGATTGCAATATCACATATCGTAGGTCAGAGGAGGAACGAGTACTTAAGAATCAACCCCCGACGAAGCTAGGTTGCGATGCGATATAATCACGATCGCATATCGCACAAGTACCACGCTAATATACATGTTACCAATGGACTTCACCAATTGCGATTTGCGGGGAGGATCCGGATGCGATATTTTATAAACTACATTCTATTATCTCGACGGGTCCGTGATCATCACAGAGTGTGGATCTTCCGCCTATTGCGATTGCGATAGGGTCCCTCGAATGAGATATGTTATATATCATGTTTTATATTTCCAATGGGTCCGCCATATCACAGAGTGCCTATTGTTTGGGCCATGTTTTTAAGGGTTGTTGCCACATATTATTCAGGGGCCCGAGAACCTTTGTGGAATACGCTCTCTTGCTTAACTTGGTCTATTGTTTGAACTGCCCGGGTATTGAGGGATTGCCACAATGCTTATAAAAGGCCATTTTTGTGTCGGAAGAAGGGAGAGAGGATCAACAGAATAGTTCAGAAGTATTGTACAACAGACCCTGACCCTGGCAGCAGGGAGGTTCCGAGAAGTTACAGAAGGCCCGATTATCCAAATTGGGTGTTTGAATAGGCTTTTTTGCATGATTTTTCGCTAGGAGTTCAGTGGTTCTATCTATTTCTGAAGATGGGCTCTCCATTCTTTGTCCATCTTCCAGCTGGGAGGTATTAGGATGGTAAAGAATGTTGCTTGTATTTTTATCTCTTTTTATGCCACTTAATCAATGAAGGCCTCCCCACTATTGAGCAAGGCCTGGGGTTATAGTCCAAATTGGAAGAACTTCGTAATCAAATCATTGTGTCATGGTTTTTGTGTTCTTCTGATTATTTCTGCATTATCTACGTGCTTTTAAGTTCCATGGTTAATTAACTTTTTTATATGTGATTTTGATGCATCTATAAGTAAAATATCTTAGATCATCCACTCTCTCCAGTTGTCATCTCGGAATATCCGCTTTTCATGGTTTTTGCACTTCTTTTTTGCAAACTGGTTGCTATTGGTTTTATGGCTGGTCCATCATGATGGGTTATTGGCATGTCTTTATTAAACTTAAACATTGGTTTTTTGTATATTTTACTCATAGTATAATGCATGCAATGTAACTATACATGGGTAACATGCACAACAATGCTCATTATGTATTTAAACAAGCCATGTATTTCTAGTATTGTCCTCTTTAAGTTTTTGAACAAGCCTCTAGGAAGTAAATTTATAGTACCTAAGGTCTTTACAAATAGTAATGGTGAACTACTTGTCTTCAATATTGGAAATATGGGATCCCAGCGTGACTTTGGATGAAAAAGAACTATCAATATAATATCAATTATTAGTAATGGAATTATAATTACAAATCTTACAAAAAGAAGTCTGAAATATAGCATGAACAAAAGCAACAAGACTTAATACAATCCTGGTAAGCTCTCAAATGGTGCTAGAAATTACCAAGTATATGTCTTATATTATTAAATCATGAGAAACCTTTTACGTCTTTGTAACTTACAGGGAGAGTTTAAGTTGTAATTTATTTCTAACAAAAATACAAAGGAGAGAGAGTTTGTCTTGCATAATAAATTGTGAAACATGTATTAATAGTTTGGCCTCTGTACTTGAAAATAATAGGAAAGATTTCTTTTTAAATCAAATAGGAGTAAAAAATTACTTAAACTCTATATTATCATTTGTGTTTGTTCCATATCTATTGAGATGGATTTAAGTTTAATTTGGTATGTTATTTTGAAAGTTTTGGGATGTTTTTTATTTCCAAGAAGGAAAAACCATTTTTTAAATTAAAAAAGGAGTACATACAAGGTCATTTGGAAAAATACTAACAAAGAATCAGTCCAGATAATTGCATCGAATGTTTGAGAACAAAACCAATATGAGTATGTTACGTAACATAAGAAAATCATAAAACTAATAATAGCTAGACCTGTAACCTTGACATCAGTAAGAGAAGACTAAACAACAAAGAGATTACAAAAAGTCCTTTGACCAAAACCAAAGTAACTAAACCAGTATCAATATTTCAAAACCATAAAAAATTGTCAAAAGAGTGATCAAAACTATAAAAGCATAGGCCTATGGTCCATAAGAATTTTGATTCTGCAATCACTAAATGGAGTGCTCGCCAAATACTTCTCTAGACAGATGTAACCCTCCTCTCCCATCAGACCCTTCTTCAAAAGGATATCAACAACAAAATTGTGCTCCCTATGGATGTGCACATAAGACAGATCTTGGAAGTGATTAGTCAGGACCTGGATCCTAGACATCCAATGTTGTAAATGAAGTACATGCAGATTACCAATATCGTTCATCCAATCTATGACAACTCTAGAATCTCCAAAGATATGGAGAGTGGGCACTTATAAAGAGGCAACGATATACAAAAGTGCCCATGCCCCAATGATTTTTTCTTTGGTATTAGTACCGGTACCTGCAAACATCCAGAAATGAACACTTATATCCCCAGGCATCAAGATCAGGCCTCCACTTCCACAGGTACCTCATTGTTGAGCCCCATCAAAATATCCTTTGTATTCACATAAAGAGAGAGCCAAGGAAGAGATATATCGACATCTAGAAGACGATAGAGGTGCCATATCTTCTTGGAAAAAGCCAACAATCCGTGAAAGGATCCAGCTGCAATTGAAATGGAGACTTTTGAAAATTCTCTTATTCTGAACCTTCCAAATACCCAAAGCAACAAAAGCCAAAAGAAATCGAAAAAGACCAAATTAATGAATCCACCAAACAACACAATTCTCAAAAAAGCTCATTGGCCTCAACAACATAGGAAGATTGAAGACCCAACTCACTTCAATCCAAAGGTGGCTGGTGAAATTACAAAAAAAAGAAAGAGATGTGCTACTGACTCACTTCCTATGTTATTTTGAAAGGTTGATAGCTTTGTAAAAAATAAGAGAGATAATTAAGCTCTGGAAAGTATTCATAACGTGGGTCAAGCAATTTTTGAAATTTGGAATGGGACAACCAAATACATAGGACATTACAAGTTTAAATTTGGAATGAGACAACCAAATACATAGAACATTACAAGTTTAAATTTGGAATGAGACAACCAAATACATAGAACATTACAAGTTTAAATTTGGAATGAGACAACTAAATACATAGGACATTATTAGTTTGAGCCTTTTATTGTGGAAATGAATTTCAGTGAAGCAACTGTTGAAGCTTAAGCAAAGTCGAGTATTTTGATGACCCTTTTTTTTATTATAGCAAATTACAATGCTGGTAAACCCTAAGGTATTTGTATATAAATAAATTTGTAGTTTTTCCTAATTTATATATGACATTTATAAATAATAATAATAATAATAAAGGTTGTTGGAAAAAGAAAGTTATGATTGTTAGCTCCATTTTATTCCACCCTAATGAATTATATATTTTGGATTTTAATATAAGTAAATAGAGTTTTATATATGGCCGCATTGCTAAATCATTTTTCTTAATCCGTTTGGAAATGCAGAACAAAATTACCCTAGTGAGCTTCCGTCAACTTTCCTCATGCATTTGTGCCATTTGGATGTGGTAAACATAAGGCATAGGGCTTCGTTGAACAAGTGCAAATATAAGAGAAGGATTTCACTACTCCATCTAAGGTCAAAATGCGGCATTTAAATGACATGGTTTTGATGTTTTAGGTCGAAATTAGGTTGATGACGAAAATGATAGTGTTTAAATTTATGTTGGATATTATATTATATATATTTTAATTATTGATAGGCTCTTCACGAAAATGATAGTGTTTTATTTTATGGTTGAGTTTATATTATTTATGTTTTAAATTATATATATATATATATATAAAAGTTTAGATTTTTATTTTTTAAAAATTGGATATAATTAGTCTAGATCAGCTCCAAGGGTTAGTTTAATTGGTCAAAATCAGTGCCTCGCTATCGGGAGGTCACAGGGTCCATTCTCCCTGAAGCCCTCGGGGTTAGGTCTTGCAGTAGGCCGAGGGGCGTCAGCCTAGATTTTTCTGTGGACGTAGTGCCACCCGTTGACCAGGGTGTCTGTGAACCATTCTCTCAAAATACTAGTCTAGATCCATCTTAACTCCAGATTTATTAAGGGCCGAGAGGGATCAAATATTTCGAGGAAAACTTGAGGAAAGGTTTACACCTCGAGAAATTTTAGGAAAATTTGATAAAAGGTTTACACCTCGAGAAATTTGATCCCTCTCGGTGCTTGATAGATCTGGAGTTAAGATGGATCTAGGTTGGTTTCACTTGTGTGCAACGAAAGAAAATCTAATGAACAGAGGATGGATTTTATCAATAACATGTAAAATCCTCTAGTATTAGTATAATAATTTTAAATATGCTAAATATGTCTCAGATTATTCTGGTCATTTTAATTTTAAATTTGCTTAGTTACCTCATTTTAATTTTAAATTTGCTTAGTTACCTGAGTTTGTTGAGATGATAAATATTGTGAATAACTTTAATGATAAAAATGATGAAATAGAATTTTTTTATGTAAAGCGACAATGTAATAGTGTTGAATTCTCTCTCTCTCTCTCTCTCTCTCCAACTCTATTACTATATCCTTCCCTCTCTCCTCTCTCCTTCTCTCCCCCATTCTCTCCATCTTTGAACCTTCTATGTCTCTTTATATCACCCCAAACATACACACCCTCTCTCCATCTCTCCCTTGTCACTCTCTCTCTCTGCACTTCTAACTCTCTATGTGTTTCTTCTTCCATCCATCTCTCCTCCTCTCTCTCAAGTGCACTCTCTCGTACTTCCTCTCTCTCCCTCTCTCCTACCTCCCTCTCTCTTCCCCCATCACTCTTCTTCTCTCTCTCAATTATTGTCTCTCGTTCTTCCTCTCTGTCCCTCTCTCTTTCTCTCTCTCTCTCTCTCTCTCTCTCTCTCTCTCTCTCTCTTCCCTCCAATCCTCTCTCTTCCCCCATCACTCGCTTTCTCTCTCTCTCTCTCCCCAAATATGTTACTATATCCCTCCCTCTCTCCTTCTCTCCCCCCCTTTTCTCTATCTCTCTTTCTTGATCACTTTATCTCACCCCTAAACATACTATCTCTCTCTCCATCTCTCCCTTGTCACTCCCTCTCTCTCCACTTCTCACTCTCTATGTCTTTCTTCTTCCCTCCCTCTCTCCTCCTCTCTCCCCCTTTCTCTCATACCTTCCTCTCTCTTCCCCCATCTCTCTCTCTCTATCTATCCATCCTCCAATCCTCTCACTATCTCCCTCCCTCTCTCCTTCTCTCTCTCCCCCTCCATCTTTGTGTCTCCCTCTACCTCTCTTACCCTTCTCTACATCTCTCACTTATGTCCCTCTCTCTCTCTTCATTCCTCCTGTCCCCTATCCTTAAGTTTATCTCCATCTCTCCCTTGTCACTCCCCCTATCTCTCCACCTCTATCACTCTATGTCTTTGTTCTTCCCTCACATATATATCTAGGGTTAATATATATCATGATATATTAAAATATAACAAATTTAATATTGTATTAATCCAAAGTTATTAAATTTAATAATATTAATATTATAATATATTAATATGAATATTAGATTTAATAATAATAATAATATTAATATTAATATTAATATTAGGGTTAATAATGTTTTTTTGTAGAGTATTAATAATAATTTGGCCCATGTGTGTCACCAAAATAAAACCTATTTTTTGAGTATTAGTAAGGATAAAGAGGTTTATGGAGTAAATATAAAAAGAGGTTTTATTTATTTACCATACCTCTCATTTATTTATATTTTTATTTATTTATCATATCTCTTTTATTTACCATGGTATTTGACTCATAGGCTTGGTAAATAATTAGACATTCATTTCTAATCCTATTTTATATATTTTTATTTATTTATCATATGTCTTTATACTTCTTTTGTATTTATTTATTTACCATACCTCTTTTATAAATATGGTATTTGGCCTCTAGTATTAATAATTATTTGTCCCATGGTATTTAGCCCATAGGCTTCACCTAAATAAAACATATTTTTTGAATTTTCATAAATATAAAGAGGTTTATGGAATAAATATAAAAAGAGGTTTTATTTATTTACTGTACCTCTAGTTTAGTTATATTTTTATTTATTTACCATACATCTTTTTTGAGTGTTCATAAACCTCTTTATATTTTAAATTTATATTGTGCTTATACATACTAATAAATGAGATTGATTTTTAAATATGGCTGACATTAGATTAAAAATGTTAAATGTTAAACATTACGTTCACATTTACATTTACCTATTTACATTTTTATGTGAGATCTACCCCATAATGGGTTGTTTACATTTACATTTACGTTTATGTTTACATTTAGGTCTACATTTTTATATGAGAGAGGCCCTCTAGCGCAGTGACATTTTGAAAAATTATTTCAATAATATAATTAAAAAACATTTAATAGGAATGAAAGCAAGGTTATTTTTATCAAAATGAGATATTTAGATATGTTACAAGATGAGAATGGATAGTCTTGCTAATTTTAAAAAAAGTTAGTTGAAAATATATTTTCATGCTTTTAAACTCGTTGTCAATGTAGGCAATGAAATTTGAAGCTTACCATCATATAAAATAGTTTCTATATAAAACATTTACTATAGAGATATTTTAGAAATTTCAAGAATGAGATTTTAAAGTAAATATTTACTGGCTTTCGATGTGGGCAATGACTTATAAACCTTACCATCATATAAAACAAAACATTTACTATAGAGATGTTTAAAAAATTTCAAGAACGACGCAATTTTAAGTAAAGAAATCTTTGTGTGATGTTTTAAGAATTAGCATTTTTTGTTATTATTAGTCCCTGTCGGGGACTATATGCGATCGATCGATCGCTGACCCTGCGTTGACCGAGGCGATTTTTCGATAAATTAAGGATATAACCTAAGTCAAACTAAGGTTTTGGGCGTGGAAAGGTTTTGGGTCTTATTGCGGGCTTCGCATCGTTCGAGGTGAAGGCCACGTGGTCCCGTGGCTCCCACGCGGACGGCATGTACTGTGGTGGTCTTATGGGCGGACAGCTGTCCCTCCTCGAGATCCTGGAAAGTTACTCGGCTTGGGTTTTACCCTGTTCGCGGTGTTTGGGTTATTATTGTTACTTGGTTGTTTAGCTCTGCAGTCTCTGCGATTTTTCCTTTGTATTTGTTGTATTGTCTGCGGTGAAAACAGAATGCGGTTAACTGTATAGCAAACGTTTGGTTGCGGTTCTGTTGTTCCAGGTCCGGCTTGTATGCCTCGAGTGTCTGGTGTCGCTTTGGTAAGTTCGGCTACTGTGTTGCTTAGATGTTTGTTCCTCTGTCGTTTGGCGTTTTCCAGTGGCGTTGATGTTTGTCATAGTATTGGCATTCTGGTTAAATACTGAGGGTTTCTGTTACCTGCATGGGTTTAATGGAAATTTCAGTAAATGTCGGTTTTGACCACCATGTGAGTTCGTTTTCATTTGGGCCGAGACGACCTAGGTGAAGCTGTGATTCTTGGTACAGATTGAGCGGCACGTGGTCTCGCGACTCCCAAGCGGACGCATGTATTGTGGTGGTCTGCCTACTCGAGATCCTGGAAAGTTAGTCGGCTGGGGTTTTACCCTGTTCGCGCCCTTTGGGTTATTATTGTTACTTGGTTGTTTAGCTCTGCAGTCTCTGCGATTTTTCCTTTGTATTTGTTGTATTGTCTGCGGTGAAAACACAATGCGGTTGCTGCCTGCTCGGTTAACTGTATAGCAAACGTTTGGTTGCGGTTCTGTTGTTCCAGGTCCGGCTTGTATGCCTCGACTGTCTGGTGTCGCTTTGGTAAGTTCGGCTACTGTATTGTTTAGATGTTTGTTCCTCCGTCGTTTGGCGTTTTCCAGTGGCGTTGATGTTTGTCACAGTATTGTCTGTTCGTTTCCCTCAAGAGTCCATGGTTATTTGAGCATTATAAGTTAATGGCATTCTGGTTAAATACTGAGGGTTTCTCTTACCTGCATGGGTTTTATGGAAATTTCCGTAAATGTCGGTTTCGACCACCATGTGACTTCCTTATCATTTGGGCCGAGACAAGCTGGGTGAAGCTGTGGTTCTTGGTACAGATTGAGCGGCAGTCTTTTGTAGTTTGAAGTGTTTTTGCACATGAAGATTTAAACAAATTGGGGTTTTTGAACTGTTTGAACTGTTTGTGCCACATATTGGGTTTTTAATGGAATGTATTGTGGTTTGGAGAAAGAAATAGGTACTCCTCTGTTAAATTCAAGGGTCTGGTGCTGGGTTCTGCATGAATATGGTCTAGACGAGAAGGAATTCGAACCCTCGGCTTCGTTGCAGGTACGGCGTTGTTCTACTAATTGCTTTTTGTCAAATTTTCTATTAATTGCTTTTTGTCAATTTGTTAGGCTTTTAATTTTTGCATTGTGTAGGTTTATGGTCCAGTTACTCTAGGTTTATAGTCCAGTTACTGCGTGGTCCCTGTCGGGGACTATATGCGATCGATCGATCGCTGGCCCTTTGTTGACCGAGGTGATTTTTCGATATATTGACAATGTAACCTAAGTCGAACTAAGGTTTTGGGGGTGGAAAGGTTTTGGGGTCTTATTGCGGGCTTCGCATCGTTCGAGGTGATGTGTAACACTGCTATGAATCGGACAGTATACAATTGATTTGGTAATAAATTCAGATTGATTTACAATCAACTTGGGTTACGGCATGTACTGTGGTGGTCTTATGGGCGGACAACTGTCCCTCCTCGAGATCCTGGAAAGTTACTCGGCTTTGGTTTTACCCTGTTTGCGCCCTTTGGGTTATTATTGTTACTTGGTTGTTTAGCTCTACAATGTCTGTGATTTTTCCTTTGTATTTGTTGTATTGTCTGCGATGAAAACACAATGCGGTTCCTGCCTGCTCGGTTAACTGTATAGCAAACGTTTGGTTGCGGTTCTGTTGGTCCAGGTCCGACTTGTATGCCTCGACTGTCTGGTGTCGCTTTGGTAAGTTCGGCTACTGTATTGTTTATATGTTTGTTCCTCTGTCCTTTGGCGTTTTCCAGTGGCGTTGATGTTTGTCACAGTATTGTTTGTTCGTTTCCCTCAAGAGTCCATGGTTATTTGAGCATTATAAGTTAATGGCATTCTGGTTAACATGGCGGAGATAGGCAGAAGGTTGGCATGGTTTCTGAGAAGGACAGAGAACGAGAGCTTACCAATTGAATTAGCTTAGTTTGCTGTTGTTTATATATTGGATCAAATGTTTCCTTTGCGAAAATTATAAGCTTTTCCCTGATACTGAGGGTTTCTCTTACCTGCATGGGTTTTATGGAAATTTCCGTAAATGTCGGTTTGGACCACCATCTGACTTCCTTATCATTTGGGCCGAGACGACCTGGGTGAAGATGTGATTCTTGGTACAGATTGAGCGGCAGTCTTTTGTAGTTTGAACTGTTTTTGCACATGAAGATCTAAATAAATTGGGGTTTTTGAACTGTTTGAACTGTTTGTGCCGCATATTGGGTTTTTAATGGAATGTATTGTGGTTTGGAGAAAGAAATAAAGACCTGCAAGTATTTATGTATTTATGTGCCGCATATTGCCTTTTTTTTTATTGATGGAATGTATTGTTATTAATGGAATGTGTTATGGTTTGGAGAAAGGAGCGTTGTTTGCCTGGTACTCCTCTGTTAAATTCAAGGGTCTGGTTTCACGAGTTGTCAGGCTTGAGCAGACTGTTGTTCCTGTCGCTAGGTTTTGCTGTTCTGCTTGCCCAAAATGTTAAAATATTTAAGATTGCAGTCTGTTTTGTAACTGCACGGTTTCCTATCTTAGGCGTGTATTCAAGGTTTTTCGCTTGTATAATTTATGTGTATGCTTACTTTGGTGCATAATGTTTTTTTAAGTTTGTAATTTTGTTATGGATGTATGAATATTCGACTCTGACATTACTCCTAGAGCGGAAGGTTGCTTTGTTAAGAACTGTTGAATTGAAGGTTTGCTATACTGGTACTAGATGTTCTTCGTTTGCTGTTGTTTATATATTGGATGAAATGTTTCCTTTGCGAAAATTATAAGGTTTTCCATGATACTGAGGGTTTCTCTTAGCTGCATGGGTTTTATGGAAATTTCCGTAAATGTCAGTTTCGACCACCATGTGACTTCGTTGTCATTTGGGCCAAGACGACCTGGGTGAAGCTGTGATTCTTGGTACAGATTGAGCGGCAGTCTTTTGTAGTTTGAAGTGTTTTTGCACATGAAGATCTAAATAAACTGGGGTTTTTGAACTGTTTGAACTGTTTGTGGCGCATATTGGGTTTTTAATGGAATGTATTGTGGTTTGGAGAAAGAAATAAAGACCTGCAAGTATTTATGTATGTGCTGCATATTTCCTTTTTATTAATGGAATGTATTATGGTTTTGAGAGAGGAATAAAGACCTGCAAGTATTTTTCCAGGGGCTTCTGGAGACTTCGTTAACCAATTTCGTCATTTGCATATTTTCTCATGGTACTCGTACAGGCTGTGTTGTGCATGAATATGGTCTAGACGAGAAGCAATTCGAACCCTTGGCTTCGTTGCAGGTACGACGTTATTCTACTAATTGCTTT
Source organism: Pinus tabuliformis (assembly GCA_031772625.1). Lineage (NCBI taxonomy): Eukaryota > Viridiplantae > Streptophyta > Pinopsida > Pinales > Pinaceae > Pinus > Pinus tabuliformis. The sequence continues at coordinate 1,404,449,668 of CM062819.1, forward strand.
TTGTCAATTTTTCTATTAATTGTTTTTTGTCAATTTCTTAAGGTTTTAATTTTTTCATTGTGTAGGTTTATGGTCCAGTTACTTTAGATTTATAGTCGAGTTACTGCGTGATTGTTTTAAAAAATATAGATATTTAAGCTGTATTGGCTCATTTATATTTTTTCTCTCATTCAATTATATTGCAATTCAAATCTGGAATCGTCATTGTTTATTCTGTGTTTACATTAATATTAATATTAATATTATTAATTATTATAATCATAACAATAATATTATTTGAGATGATCCCAACAAGTAGAAGTTGGGTAATGCATCCAACTAGCTCCGTATAATGATGTATCAAGACATTTTGCCTATTTAAACCTTAGATTAAAATCTCATGTTAGCTAGTTATAACCAGATTGGTTCTGATATGATGTTCAACTACCTTATTCTCCTCAGAGAGAAAAAATAATTTTATTATGAGAACAAAATTACATTTACTATATATGTTTTTGCATTTCACAGATATCCTTAAGCATAGGAAGTGATAAAAGTATTGCTGACAACATATCTTGCTTCATAAACAGTTTTCAAAAATGTCAATATGACAGCCCTATCATAGTCATTCTAAGATATATCAGAGCTTTGAAGCCAGTTTTGTCTCATAAGAAATTAGCTCCTAGATATGTCCATAAAGAGTCCCATAAAAAAATATACATATAGAGATATCCTTAAGCATAGGAACTGATAAAAGTATGGCTGAGAAGATATCTTGCTTCATAAACAGTTTTCAAAAATGTCAATATGACAGCCCTATCATGGTCATTCTGACATATATTGCAGGTTTGAAACCAGTTTTGTCTCATAAAAAATTAGCTCCTAGATATGTTCATAAACAGCGCCATAAAAAAATATACATATAGATATTCACATTTAAACAGTCCCATGATTATATCAAAAGTGTGTCAAGACATTCCATGAGCTGCCCTTCCACTTTCTCTTGAATGATCCAAGCTCGTGCTACCAAGTGTAATCTAACTTTTGACAGTCCATCAGTTTCCATGTTTTCGTCTTTGTAGACATGTTGAAAGATAATGTGTTAAATACTCTGTTCAAGCAAGTTGAATCTGCTGAAATATAGGGTGAAATTTATAATTATCCAATGAATTTGTTCCATTCATCCAATTCACCACAATTTGTGAATCATCAAAGATCTGTAATTTTTGGGCATCTTTTTTCACGTGCCACAATTGGCAACAGTCTTGGGACAATTTGCTCAAGCAGACTGTTGCTGTGTTTGCCAAAGCTGTCCTTTGAACATATTACATGTTCATCATTTATATGAATCATACCTCCAGCATCACATAATAATGGATCTTCTTGACAAGCCTTATGGAAGTACGCTTATGCACTACTCGTATCTGGTTCTCAATGGCTTGTTTGGGTTCCTTGACCCTTGAATTCTGTTTAGATCCATATAGTATAACCATACTCTGATATCGAATAGCAGGAAACTTTTTACCTTGAAATATATTGGAGTTGCAACCTAGCACAAATTGGAGACAATACTTTTTATATTTTGACAGTTGAATTGGTGCACCACTTATGTAAAACTCATAAATAGCCTCACAGTTATTTTATTTCACAAATGCAATTGACAATGATGTTAACTTTCAGAAATATTCTTAAACTTATGCTGCATTTTTTCATTTTGTCTTTCCATTGCTCCTTTTTTTCATTATGTCTTTGCATTGTTTCCATTTCCAACTTCTTTGTTATTTATAAATATGGCTTCTTGCTAGAAATTTGATATTTGTTTAGCAACATAATGCAATAGCCTATTTTTTTAATATACATACATTTTGTTCAAAACAATCATGTTCAGTTTTTGCTAACTTCATCAATATTTTTTGCAAAGCTGTACAAGACAATTGCAAAAGGAAACTCTGGTAAGCAATTGCAAATGATGGAAGAAATAATAGATGTTGACAATTACAAATTCAGATTGCAATGCATTTTGCCTGAGAACATTGATATTGTATTAAAAAGAAATGGTCTTTTTAGACTAAATGCATTTTCATATACTGTAGGAGATTGTCTATTTGACTCATTCGAAATGTTTCTACATTTTCGTTATACTTCAAATGAATTGCAAAATGGGTTAATAGACCACTTTCTTTTTTGCTTAAAGAACAATGACGTTGAAGCAATACAGTCATATCAGTATGAACTAGCACCTGATTTCCTATACGAGTTACATGGTGTTAATGATATTGGTACATATCTTCATAAAATGCGTTATTCTGCATCTACAAATATAAAGGAGTCTGACCGAGGTTTATGGGGTGATACCTTTTGCATACGTTGGTTAGCTAAATGGCTAGATATATCAATTGCAGTTTGGTCATTGACAAGAAAAATGAGATATTTGCTCTTTAATCAACATGAAAATGCAATTCCATATTGCATTCTCTTTCATGATGCAAATCCTGTTAGTGGTCATTATGAACCATTGGTTTACCAAAAGTTTCCAATTTGCATTTGCAACCAGTCTCATATCTACCTGTCACCTATTTGCAAAGATATTGAAAGCCATTGGATGCACATTGCAAATAATATGCTTTTAAATGGACTAACAATTGCAAAGCAAGTGACATCTAATTGTGGTGACAGTCTCTTTAATGCAATTTGCTATTTAGTAGCAACAGAATTCAATGCAGAGTGTTTGCGACTTTACATTGTGCAATATTTTTGCAATGCACTTATGCATAAGAATCAAGAGGCATTGCATTGTTTAGAGCAATACCTAGTAGTTGACGCGATACACTATACAATGAATAGCAACTGGCAACAATATTTGATAAATATGGCAATGCCATATGAAAAAGGACAAGTGGAAGGCGGACCATTTTGTCTACAATGGATATCTGTGATATTCAAAGTCAATATCCAAGTATGGTCCTCTGTTGCTAATAACTTTGTCAATTACAGTTCCGCTTATTCGAGATGCAATGATATTGTTAACATCTTGTCATTCATGACAAATACATCACATATTCACTACCACGCAATGATACAAGAATATGTTCACAATTCTCAAGAACTGCACATGGAAGCAAATGACCTTTGTAATCAATTGCGTCATAAGCATATAGTAGAAAAAGAGCAATGCATATCTCAAGTACATTTTAGCAATAATATTGCATTTGAGATAGCATGCCATTTAGATCAAATGCAACCAACTAAGGATTGTAGGCTGAATTATCACAAGCTAAAGCAATTCATACATACAAAACGCAAATGCAATGACAAATGCAAGAAACCATTTTCTAATAAGAAGTCAAGAATTACAAGCAAGAAAAATGCAATACAAATTTATATGGAAAAAGTCGAAGACACGCCTAGGAATACATGTGCAGTTTGCAACAAATTGCATTTTGCAAAAAATACTAGATTCTTCACTATAGATTTGCAAGAAAAGCATATGAATTTGACATTGAACAATAGGACCTTTACCAATGAAAACATATGTGTTTCTTGCAAGAAAGCGCTCGAGAATGGAAAGCTACCACAATTTGCAACACCTGAACAAATAAGACGTAACATTTCATTGCCAACTGTAAATATACTTTCAAACCTAGAAGAAAGACTTGTGTCATTGAGAATTGCATTTGCACAAATCAGACAATGGGGACATAGACGATCACAAATTGGCTTAACAGGATCAATTATCAATGTACCAGTTCATATGGACATTGTGCAAAAAGCATTGCCACAATATCTAAATGATACAATGACAATTGCAGTTGCATTGAAAAGACGATTGCAATACAAAAATGCATACCAAACAGGTAAAGTACGTCCAATTATTGTCATGAAAGCATTGAACGAACTATGTTCTAGAAGTCTTTATAAAGCTAGCAACATTTGTATAAATGAGAATTGGGCCCATGTTTTACAAGAGAATAATGAATACATTGTACAAAATTCAAACAGTGACAATGAAAGTGATACAGATAGTGATGCAAATAATGAAACACCTACTGAAACATTGGTGCATGGATTAATAGAATCACAACGCATCTACGATTTGCAAGACAAGATTATTGAATTGGCACCTGCTGAAGGACAACGACCATTAGGCATTTTCAAGGACAAATATGCAGAAGAAATGAACTTTCCAACATTATTTTATGGCAATGCACGTGATCATGACATCACAAATAGGTTTAGTTACCAAAAAATTGTGCAATGGGAATTGTTACAAGCAAGTGGTGACTTCCAATATCATACAACAAATTTGTTTTTCAAGACAATGCGAATAATAATTGATAAAGTGCTTTCTTGCATATGGGTACGAATAAGAAAAGGACAACTAAAAGGCAGGAAAATATTAGCAAAATATGTCAAGTATCGAGCAAATTTGGAAAAGTTATTGAAGTCTGACATTGGATACATAGATTTCAAAAAAATTCGCATATCTTCTGACCATTTGGAACAAATTAGGAAAAACATATTTGCAATGATATGACAACTAGGGCCTCCAACTTTCTTTGTGACATTCACAAGTGCAGAACATCGATGGAAACCATTAGTAGATACACTTGTCACATTGTTTAGAAATAAAGCAAATAAAAATGCTATTGATATATTAGAAGATGATGACATTGACTACCTTATAAGAAAGTATCCAGTCACATGTAGCCAATACTATAGACATAGAATTAATGCTATAAAGCAATTGATATCTCAAGATACTACATTCTTTGGAAAAATATTTGATTACTATTTCGTAACATAATTCCAAAATAGAGGAACTGAACATGAACATGGACTGTTATGGATAGAGAATGCTCCAATATATGGAAAAGAAAGCAATTCAGAAATTGAGAAGTTTCTTGACAATTACATCACTTGTAATACAGATCATTTGGAGCCAGATGTTGCTAAATTGCATAAACATCACCATACAAAAAGTTGTAAGAAGCGAAAAAATTCAAATTGCAAATACAACTTCCCCATGCCACCAATGAAATCAACAATGATCATTGAACCAACCAATGCAGAAAATAAAAAAATCGTAGAGAAATCAATATCGTTTTTTGCATTCTTGGAGCAAACAAACTACAATGATTCAATAATACATGACAATTTCCTCCTAGAAATAGGGCTACTAGAAAATGAGTACATAGAACTATTACAACATACAATAAAGCAACCAACAATTTTCCTGAGACAAAAACCTTCTCACATTTGGAATAACAGTTTTGCAAAGGCTATGCCTACTTTATGGAATGCAAATACAGATGCACAATTTGTGCTAAATGCATATGCTGCAGCGTCATATTGTAGTTCATATATGACCAAAATTGACAAGTCTATGACAAATGCATTTAGAAGAATACACAAAGAGCATCAGAAAGATGAAATTGATGCTATGCAAATGCTTCGTAAACTTGGAAATACATTACTCAATCTACAGCAAATGTCAGCTCAACAAGCAGTGCATATAGCACTTTCATTGCCATTGAGTTCTAGTTCAAGGGAATGTATATTTGTAAACATGTCTCCAGTCGATGAACGCACATTTATGCTTAAACCGCCTATTCTTTTGAAACAAGAACCTGATGATTCAGAAGATGTTATGTGCCATTCCATTGTTGACTACTACATTGGACGACCAAGTTCCATTAGCAAAATCTGCCTTGCAGAATTTGTATCAAATTACAAGAAAGATGGCAGACCCATATCTAAAAGGAAAAAACCAAATGTTATACGATTTGTCAAATATAACAAACACAATGATATTGAAAACTTTTGTCGAGAGAAATTATTGTTATATATGCCATTTGAAAATTGTGAAGATACATTGAAACAAGAATTGCCTACATGGCTCTCTGCATATACATTACATGAAAAAACAATTCAAGTCAATGAAGCCAAATTTACATATAACATCAATCCAACATGGGGTGATTTAGAGACTGCAACAAATGAGCAAATTAGTTCTTTGAATAGTAATCAAATGAATATGCAAAACCAAGAGAACAATTCCCATTATGAGGAATATGATTTGCAATCGGACTTGCAATTTCCAAAACAATCTGAAATGAAGAAAAAAATCAATCTTGGATTTCAAATTACTGCCCATCCATTTTTAATGGAGAACAATGAATATTATGAACTTAGAAGAATCTTGAACAAAGAGCAACAAGCAATTGTAAAAGACATTGCAATTAAAAAAAAAAAAAACCCCAAGGAACCAATTTACCTTTTTATTACAGGTGGAGCAGGTGTAGGTAAAACGCTCACAGCAAAAGCGATTTTCCAAATGCTTATACGAATTTATGATTCACAAAACACAACTGATCCTATGAAACCAAAAGGTCTAATATTAGCATACACAGGAAAAGCTGCATATAATGCAGTTGGAACAACAATCCATTCTGCATTGCTAATGCCTTTTAACAAGTCTCAACTGTTTTCACTGAGCAAAGAAGTATTGGACAACTTATCAAAGCTATATCAAGAATTGCAAGTAGCTTTCATAGATGAGGTCTCGATGATTGGAAGTCGGTTCTTATATTCTATTGACAATAGACTCAGAAACATAAAACATGTCCAAACAAAATACTTTGGGAACATTGACATGATATTTTGTGGTGATTTCTATCAAGCACAACCTATTCAAGACTCTCTTATTTTTAACAACCAACAATCAACAATCAAACAATAACACATGATTTCTGGAAGGATAATGTCAAGTGCTTCCAATTGCATATGACGATGCGACAAACAAATAAGAGATTCATATCAGTGTTAAATAGAATGCGAACAAATTGTCAAACATCTTAACGATATAACATACATGAATACAAGTTGCATGCGCCCTGTACCAAATGATCCAACATTTCCCTATTTATTTTACAAAAACAAAGATGTTGCAATGCATAACAAGAAAATGTTGATGTTGATGCCTGGCAAAGAAATTTTAATTAATGCAATTGACGAAAATGAGAAGAATAACGACAATTTCCCAACTCATCAACATACGGCTGTTTTGCCTCCGCACCTTTTGATAAAGTTGAACATGTTAGTTGAAATGTATGCTTGCAATTATGATGCACCAGATGGGCTAGTGAATGGTGCAGATGGAATAGTTAAAGCATATACCCATACAGATAATGTCGATGTTCTATGGATTAAGTTCCATGACCCTAATATTGGTCATCGACAATCTAGAAAACTAGCTCATTTGTATACTTCAGAGATAGCACATGATTGGACACCAATATTGCGAATATCAAAAGCAATGCCTATGACATCAAAGATGGCGCCATTGAAAATACGAAAACAATTTCCAATTCAACTTGCATGTGCACGCACAATACATAGATCACAAGGCTTAACCTTGGATAGGCTTGCATTCGACCCTACTGGAGTACAAGTGCATGGCCTAGTATACACAGCACTATCACGTGTCAGAAACATAGAATCATTGTATTTGCTTAATCCTCTTAAACATAATAATTTCAAGGTCAAGCAAAAAGTAAATTGTGAAATGCAACGTTTGGAAACCACTGCAAAATGGCAATTAGAATATGACTCTTCATCAATACAATCATTGCAATCCATCTTTATTCTTTCATTGAACACTCGCAATCTTCATGCGCATCTTGCTGACATATGCAATGACTATGACACAATGCAATCTGATATCTTGTGCTTACAAGAAACACATATGTTGCTGTGTATGGAAAATGAATACTTCAAAAATTTCAATTGCATCTCAAGTTGCATTAAGCATGGAGTAATGATATTGATAAAGAAAAATATCATTATCCTTGAACATACCCATTTTGAAGACTGCTTTGTAGAAGCATTGCTCGCAAAAATAAAAGTTCACACATTACAAATTGCAATACTCAATATATATGCATCGCCACGTGCAAACCTAAACAATATCCTCAATGTCATTGCAAAAGCTTTATACCACTTAGATCTAAACAATATCATAGTTATATTAGGGGACTTCAATATTGATATGGTACATTGCAATCAAAAAACAAAGCAGCTAGAAACCTACATGCAAAACTACAATCTTCATTTCCTAGTTGACAAAACTAATAGCATGCACAAATCATTGATTGACCATGTTTGGGCAAATCTAGCTAATATAAAATATACAATTTTCCTATTGGATACATATTGGTCTGACCATGATACAATATCTGTTGTCCTTCAGCTATGATAACCAATTTCGTCATTTGCATATTTTCTCATGGTACTCGTACAGGCTGTGTTGTGCATGAATATGGTCTACACGAGAAGGAATTCGAACCCTTGGCTTCATTGCAGGTACGGCGTTATTCTACTAATTGCTTTTTGTCAATTTTTCTATTAATTTCTTTTTGTCAATTTGTTAGGCTTTTAATTTTTGCATTGTGTAGGTTTATGCTCCAGTTACTCTAGGTTTATAGTCGAATTACTCCGTGATTGTTTTAAAAAATATAGATATTTAAGCTGTATTGGCTCATTTATATTTTTTCTCTCATTCAATTATATTGCAATTCAAATATGGAATCGTCGTTGTTTATTCTGTGTTTACATTAATATTAATATTAATATTATTAATTATTCCCTCCGACATTTTCCTACATTTGCCAACAATTCCTCTATTGTCCCTCTATTACATACTATGCATTCTATTGTACATTTACATATATGGCGTTCTGTATTGATCAATGCAAGTTATGCCAAAGACAGCCTTTTCAATCAACCAACACAAGTATCCTATCATAAATTTGCAGATATGACCTCATCTATTTATGGATGCAGATTCTGCTAGTAAAACCCTTTTCAATTGAACAGAACGACCAAGAAAAAAGAACAACAACATGCAACATAAACAAACAGAGTATATTCTTTTTGCCTTTCCTTTCCTATGGATCTTTTGTTCTTGTTCAAGTTTTACTTTTATATGTTCTTTTGACTTGCACTAAATATGTCTTACTATTCTATAACATAGCATAGATCTTGAAAAAGGAAATGAAACAATTGAAGAAATAGAATGCATAAGCCAATTAGAAAGTGCAACCCAACCACTTGTTTTGCAAAGGTATGTCTATGAGAACTACAGAAATATGCTAATTTGTATTTAGAATATTAATGTTTACTATATATGCATTCTATTTTTATTTTTACATATGTATGGTTCTATGGTTTTAATGTTCTTGTTCACTTTTTACTTCTACTTTGCACTAAATATATGTTACTATTCTATAACATAGCCTAAATCTTCAAAGATGAAAAGAAACAATTGAAGAAATAGAATGCATAACCCAATTAGAAACGGCAAGCCAACCACTTGTTTTGCAAAGGTATGTCTATGACAACTATACAACTATGCTAATTTGTATTTAGAATAATAATGTTCACTAAGGTATGTCTATGACAACTATACAAATATGCCAATTTGTATTTAGAATATTAATGTTTACTATATATGCATTCTATCTTTACATATGTATGGTTCTATGGTTTTAATGTTCCTTGTTAACTGTTTACTTCTATATGCTCTTTCAAATTGAACTAAATATATGTTGCTACTCTATAACATAGCATAAATCCTGAAAAAGGAAAACAAACAACTGAAGAAATAGAGCGCATAACTCAATTAGAAAAGGCAAACCAACCACTTGCTTTGAAAAGGTATGTATGACAACTATACAAATATGAAATTTTCTATTTAAAATATTAATGTTTACTATATATATCTTCTCTTTTTACATATCTATATTTAAATGTATATATATCAGATTAATGTTTACTATATATATCTTCTATTTTTACATATCTATATTTAAATGTATATAAATTAGAAAATCTTGGACGAGTGAAGAAAGCACTAGTAGTAAGTCCCCCCCAAACAATGCAGCAAGAAGACATGTACAGGTTACATATCACAATTTCTTTATTGATTGCTTATCACAAAATACACGTGATAATATCCACATCATATTGAACCATGCCTTTGCCTGTGTTAGTCCAACTGAAACAATTGCAGCCAAAATTCATTCAACAAATGTACAAAATGATACATCAAAAAGGTATGCATATGAAACACAACACTCTAATCTATTTCTACTTATTCAGTCTTTAGGAGAAACATACTATTCTACAAATGTTTATAGCAATTTCTAACTAAGCAATTTTAATAGGCAAAAATAGATACTGCCAATTAAAGTATCAATTGAAGATCTCAATAGTCGTAAAATTGGGCAGCTATTTGTTGGAGACATAATGGTTGTCTATACTGCATTCCTTGATAAAGCAAACAAATCACGTCAAGTATTGCGAGCTGATTTGACAGATGCTCAAGGAATGATGACTATAACGTTGAGTGTACCTGCACATTTGGTGGAGCGACATGAACACAAAATTTTGCAAGGCAACAGCATCTCAATTACAAATTTCAGGATATTGCCTAAAACTGTATATGATCGCGGTGACTGTGACAAAATAATATTGCTTAATGAATCAAGTATCATAGAAACTGTACCTGAAGTTTGCAAAGAATATTGCTTCATTCCCAATACAACCATTAGGCAATTTGCAAACAAAAAAGAAATGTACCCAATTGGCACAATCGCTGCCGCCGTTACACTTGCCAAACAAGTTGGATTGCATTACATACTTCATATCAAAGAGGGAGATTCTGAAAACGACAATGCAACTGTATGTATTCAGATGTTACTTATTCCTAATTTTCAGTAGATAACATGCATCACTTCAATACATAGTTGTTGTAATTTGTCTATAGTTTTTGTAATTTGTCTAGTGCAATTGCAATTTTTCAATGCATACGAAATGTATTTGCATATTACTTTTTGTATTTTTTAATACATAACAATTTCTGTTTTGCAGTTGCAACTCTTTGACACATATGAACAATTTTTCCTTTCAATGGAAAAACAATTGCAAAAAGGACACTTTCCGCTCATCCTTTTCAAAAATTTAACAAAAAAGGTAAACACAAAAGAAACAATATTCAAAGCATCGAAGTCAACGTTCATGACTGAACTTAACACAGATGCACTCAACAATCTCAGAAAACTAACTACATCTACCTATGCTGTAAGTATAGCAATAATAATGTTTTTGCTGCCTTTGCATTTGCCATGTAATAATGTAAATTAACGCTTGAATGTTTTATAAATAGGTCGAAGGTATTCTGATCGCAACAAATCCATATTCAACTCCTTTCGAACCTGTTTGTGCAATTTGTAACTCCCCAGTGAATTCATCCATAGCAATAGCCAATGCAACAATTTTCTGTTCACAATGCAATGATAATTGCCCTTTCCTCTACAAGCATTGTATAAATGCTGTAATAGAATCAATTACAAATAACTTTGTCCAGTGCATTATCAGGGAGCCCTTATTACATGACTTGCTTCCTGATTTAAAATCAATGTCATATGAAACATATTTGCAACAGAAAGCTACCATTGTTTACATCTTACGTGACTTCAAAATTCAGAGCAAGTTCACACTCAATGAAGATAGTGAGCTATTACATGTCAACTAACAAATGGAAGGTACATGAACATATGCCTTAACATGTTTTCTCTCAAATATGTCCTCTATTCAATTTACATTGTTATCATTTTGTTCTAACTAACCATTTGTTATACAGATTACAAAATCCAAGAACATGGCAGCCTTCACATCCACAACAAATGCAAAATTAATATGAATATGTTTCTTCATATTATGCTGTTACTATAATACAAGTATTTGACTTGCAATTTTGACTCATTTACAAAGAATATGTAACGCAACGGTTGATGAAAAAAGGCTAGAAAGTCTTTATGCATCTGTGTTTGTACTGTTTCTGTTTCTATTCTCTATCTCGAATGGAACGCATTCTGCATCATGCTTTATATCATTGAATACAACAAATGCAACATCAGATCAGCAATAATTTTGTATCTACAGCTGCTAAATGCAAACACCAAAGATTCCATAGATTGATTAAACATGGCACTTATTATCTACTCAAGTTAAATGACAAATTGTATATTGAATCGGCTAGTCATTTCTGTTTCTTCCTATGTTATAGCTGAATGCTATGTTAGTTTTTGTTTCTTGCATACTGTAGGTAACGATTCAGGAAACAAGGCTAGAAAGTCTTTATACATGTCTGTTCGAATGCATTCTGCAACATGCTTGAAGCTAGACTTTATAAATAGCACCAAACTATATGGACTTTAAAATGAATATATGTTGTTTGAAAATGGAATTATGGCATAATGCATTTGGTATTATTAGTCCTTCCCTGGGACTATATGCAATTGATCAATTGCTGACCGTTGGTTGACCGACATGATTTTTCATTATAATAGCATTATAACCTAAGTCGAACGAAAGTTTTGGGCTCGAAAGTTTTGTTTTATTTTACCTATGTTTCTGTTACCTGTACAAGGAATGAAAATCTCATCTAAACATAAGTTTCATAGAGGAAAACAATGCTGGCAATGTTGCTGCAGCACTGATGACTTGGCTGGCTCCAAAGAGCAAGGTCTGTTCACTATCTTTTGTATGAGTGGCAGCCCCAATATTTTCAGTTTTCTATCCTGGTTTTTGAGGGGAAGCATGCAATTGGATGTTCAGAATCCTCTTAAGATCATGGGTGCTGCAGTTTTAAATTCCTTGGTCAATGACTTAAGACTTTGAACTTAACAAGTTCTCAGAGATGGACAATGGAATGAAGAAGATGCAGCGATGCTTGTTCTTGGTGACATAATCAGCATCAAACTTAGAGATATTGTTCCTGCGGATGCACGTTTTCTTGAAGCAGATCCTTTAAAGATTGATCAGGTCTTAATCCAATCCTTTTCTTTACTTCTTATTTCTGATTACAAGTGCTCGAATTTTCGGTATGCTTTTATATCGTTTCTGGGATTAACTTCAACATTTGGTACTTTTCCTTAGCCACGCTTTATGACAATATTTTTGAATGTGTGTAGTCTGCCCTCAGTGGTCAGTCATTACCAGTAACAAAGGGTCCTGGCAATGGGATTTATTCTGGCTCTACTTGCAAACAGCGTGAACTTGAATGTGTTGTCATTGCTACTAGGTTCCATACCTTTTTTGGTAAACCAGCACATATTGTCAACAGTACAAACCAAGTTGGCCACTTCCAAAAGGTTGGTATTTATTCTGGACTTCTGATTCTTCTTTTTGTCCTTTCTCTTATTTCATAAATACATAATTTTTGGTGATACTGCAGTTGTACCAAATTGGCTAGTTAGGGTTCGTGGTAATATTGGATGATCCACTATTGTTAGCTTCCTTCAAACAAGTATCAATTACTAATTGTTGTCATGAATAGGTTTTCGCGAAAGGATATGACAAGGATGCTGTTGTCTTGATGGCTGCAAGAGCATCCAGAACAGAGAATCAAGATGCCATTGATGCAGCAATTGTTGGGATGCTTACAGATCCTAAGGAGGCAAGTTTTTTTTTTATGTCATCATATTAAATTTTAGTCGATAAGCAGGCCTATGCTTATTTTACTGATTTGTATCTTTTGTTGTGGCTTTTAACATCCATGCATCTAAAAGGCACAGGCAACCATTCCAGAGCTCCATTTTCTTCCTTTTAATCCAACTGACAAGAGGACAACTCTCACTTATATTGACAATGAAGGGAAAATGCATCGAGTTAGTAAACATGCTCCAGAGCAGGTATTGTTCTTTGGAAGTTTGACCTTCTTCATTAGACCTCTTACATATATGGATCATTTTCTGGATCTTTAAATGAATCAAAAGAATAAACAGCAACAGGTCAACAACATCTCAACTACAACGTATTGATATTTTCCAATATACGGATATTTTCCAATTTTAAAATGATAGAATTGATATTTTATGGCCTAATATAGATGTCCTTTACTAGATATCCTTTATCAAATATAGAAGCCTTCATTTAACATTATCTTTCAATGATTGTTACCCAGAAATGCTTAAATTCTCTCAGTTATTATTATACACAAATACTTACGAAACTTCAGCCATTATTATACATAAATACTTACCAAACAGGGGAGGTTATGGATAATGATATAGTAGACAACCATATCCTTCAATGCGATGTCAATACAGTCTGATGCATTAATAACTCCAAAATGATGCAATGGGATTAACAGCTTCCTTCTAAAAGAAAGGTTTCCACGAAATCTCAATTATTTTTATCTTTCACACAGAAGTAATGAATAATATAAATTTTCACAGGAATGCTGAATAATATTCTTCTTTTTATAAGAAAAATCAATGAATTAGGGAGATAGATTTAACCCGAAGGTCGGTGTTTGGCTCTGCAGTTGTGGGTGTCTCCCACTAGAAATTTGTACATAACATTATGCATAAAACTACTAAGATTCATAGTACGTAGCTCTCTATTTCAGGAGAAGGTGCAATCTTTGCATCACTCAACCATTAGATATCAGTTCCAGTCTTATTTGTATTTTTGGGCTAAACAACACAAATTCTCAACTGGGACGGATGGAAATCTATTGGAATGCATACTTGCTCACCAGGATATCCAAGTCCTATGCAATAAAAACGGGCACTAATGCTTTGTGAATGACCTGGTAGAGTTTATAAGAATAATTTCATTTATGAAAGATGAAGACCTGTAATTTCTAACCCTATGATGGCCAAAGGTGTCAGTGGAGCAGAGTCATTTTGGATACTAGGTTATCCCCACCCTGAACTCCTAATCCTCTATGCTCTGCTTGGCACATCCTAATGAAGCGGTTCCATATCCCCACTCGTGGAAGCTGCATTGTGTGTTACAGATCACCTCATCGATCTCTCTTTCGACATTCCCTAACTGTTGGTTGGTATTTCTTTCCACACCAGCAAGTTTTTTTTGTCTTTTCCACCAAATTCATTAAACAGACCTTGTCTTCCGCATTTAGGGTCCTATCAAGAAACTACCTTTGGAGTTCTTCGGCAAGGGGACTTAAAGGTTTTTATGAAACCCGTGCCTAGAATTTCTAGTTGGCTGTTTGCATTTTCTTGCACCATTTTGCCCCTTTGTTCTATACTAAGACAATGGCAATGACATGGTGGTCGAAACCGACATTTACGGAAATTTCCATAAAACCCATGCAGGTAAGAGAAACCCTCAGTATTTAACCAGAATGCCATTAACTTATAATGCTCAAATAACCATGGACTCTTGAGGGAAACGAACAGACAATACTGTGACAAACATCAACGCCACTGGAAAACGCCAAACGACAGAGGAACAAACATCTAAACAATACAGTAGCCGAACTTAACAAAGCGACACCAGACAGTCGAGGCATACAAGCCGGACCTGGAACAACAGAACCGCAACCAAACGTTTGCTATACAGTTAACCGAGCAGGCAGGAACCGCATTCTGTTTTCACCGCAGACAATACAACAAATACAAAGGAAAAATCGCAGAGACTGCAGAGCTAAACAACCAACTAACAATAATAACCCAAAGGGCGCGAACAGGGTAAAACCCAAGCCGAGTAACTTTCCAGGATCTCGAGGAGGGACAGTTGTCCGCCAATAAGACCACCACAGTACATGCCGTCCTCAGCACTCTGGAATATTTTGAGCCAATGTTCGTATTAGATCTCGTTGAAAAGCATTAGCTAGTTAGCGTGAATCTGAAGTTTGATGACACATACAGTTCTGTAACCAGTAATAGGATTGCATGTGATAAAGTACCTTTGAACAGCTTGATCTTATTTTGAAATTTTGTTATCTAATTAGCAGCGCTGCTGCAGTGACTTCTGAAATGATGCACACAACAGCTGCCAATATTAGAATATTACCAAGAGAAGACCTTCCTCGGTGTGCTTTCGAAACTGATCAGTTGGTTCAGGTATATACAATACTCAGTTTCTAATAAATTGCTTTTGCAAATTAAAAGAGATCTCGTCAAGATTGGAAAGCTGCAACAACCCATGTTAGAGATCTGTTTTACTCTTATACAGCTTTAGTCAATCAAATACTCTTTTTAATGTTAAACAAGCTTTTGACACATTGTACATGATATAAGGATTGCACAAGAAGCTTTAGTTCACATAACTCCTTAAGATGTTTTGTCTCAAATATGTCCTCTCTTCAATTTACAATGTTATCATTTTATTCTAACTAACTATTTGTTATACAAATTACAAAATGCAGGAACATGCTGGCCTTCACGTCCAGAACAAATGCAAAAGTAATATGAATATGTTTCTTCATATTATGCTCTTACTGCAATACAAGTATTATGACTTTGTAGCCTCACGGTTTTGATCTCTCCTTCTGCATTGTCATGTTCAGCTAGTTAGCGTGAATCTGAAGTTTGATGGCAGATACAGTTCTGTAACCAGTAATAGGATTGCATATGATAAAGTACCTTTCAGCAGCTTGATCTTATTTTGAAATTCTGTTGTCTAATTGGCAGGGCTGCTACAGTGACTTCTGATATGAGGCACACAACAGCTGCCAATATTAGAATATTACAAAGAGAAGACCTTCCTCGGTGTGCTTTCGAAACTGATCAGTTGGTTCAGGTATATACAATACTCACTTCCTAATAAATTGTTTTTGCAAATCAAAAGAGATCTCGTCAACATTGCAAAGCAATGCGAAACCCGCAATAAGACCCCAAAACCTTTCCACCCCAAAACTTTGGTTCGACTTAGGTTATAATCACTTGGTTCAATGTATCATGTTTCAATTTCAGAATTTTAGCAAATGACAGAAGATCCTTTATTGATCAATCCCATTCATCATCAAGCTATCCGACTATGCAGTCTTCACCAGCCCCATGGTCATCAAAGGTCAGCTTTGTTTAAACATTTTTATTTATTTCAAGTGCACCCATTTTGTATGCAGTTCTTGATTTCCCTCCGACATTTTCCAACATTTGCCAACAATTCCTCTACTGTCCCTCTGTTACTACTTTTTCATTTTGATTTCTTAGAATAAAAGCAGATTCCTTGGTGCAATTAAATTTGTATTTAAGATAATTAAGCATAAATCTGTCTGCAAACACCAACCCCTGTAGTACTAACTATATGCTTTGTTTCAAAATTCAGTCAAATCGCGATATAAACAGTATTGGCAATTTCTCTGAGTTTGAGGAGCCAATTCTTCGTCAAGGGAGTTCTGCCAGATTTGGAAGGTACACAAGATTTGCAAAACTTTGTCAATTGCTGCTATCATGGGGGGTTTTGCTGATCACCATTTATGTACTAATGTCCCTGGCATTGTATATCACCATTGGCAGTGTCACAGCAGCTCGTGAGCTTATCACAAAAACTACAGTTGAAGTTGTAATATCTGAACGCACAGTTGCAGCCATTCTAGGAAAGTCTGGAAATGATGCTGTTAAAATTTAGCAGCTAAGCTCGTATAAAGAAGCACAAATTTCTGCAAATTCCATGGGATCCCCTTCAACTGAAATTTTTGAAACATGGAGACTTGGAATGAAGTGTTGTCATTGCTGACAAAATGACATTGTACTGACAGAATGACAAAATGTTACAGCACAAAATTTGACATTGTACTGACACAATACTTCTTTATCCAGCCTATAAAGTGCCATTTCTTTGACTTGACATAAATGTATTTTGATAAACATGAACTGCATTATATTTTGAATTTGGATTCTATTGCCACTGCTTACGCTCCAAAACCAATGTTCTCTGTGTAAAAAATATATATTTTTATATATATTCAATATATCATTACACAATGTTTTAGCTTATCATTTTAAATTATAAATTATATTTTTTAATTCGAATACTATGATATTGCAGAAAGCAAGAGTATAGAACACCAAAAGATAATGGATTTTTTCTTGGAGATCATGATCAATTTACATTTCAACTCGTAAAGTTTAAATGTTTTTTTAATTTTAATTTGTTTATTTTAATTTTTAATTTATAAAATAAACTTATCAAAATTATTTTATTATTGTACTTAGATGCTATATTTACTAACCCAAAACTATAAAAAAGGCCAAAAGTCATGTCCTTTTGCATCACAACAAATTATTAATTAAATGCAACAAATTACTAATTATAAATTAGATGCATTTCAACTCGTAAAGTTTAAATGTTTGTTTAATTTTAATTTTTAATTTATAAAATAGACTTATCAAAATTATTTTATTATTGTACTTAGATGCTATATTTACTAACCCAAAACTATAAAAAAGGCCAAAAGTCATGTTCTTTTGCATCACAACAAATTATTAATTAAATGCAACAAATTACTAATTAGAAATTAGATGCAAGGTTTATTTTCTTTGCTAATTAGTAATTGGACAAATTTAAAGTTCACACTAAAGTTATGATAAACAATATTTTTAAATAAATATATCTTTTGTTCTTTTGACCATGGAATAATTCCTCAATCATTGAGATTAACCGGAATGGTATCATTTATGTCCAAACATGTTACTAGATATGTAATCTTTCAATCATGGGTTCAAGACTCCATAACTATAATTTTTAAATGCTTAAGTTCTTCTTTGACCTTCGAGAATAATCTATGTAAATATTGAACACTCTCCACCACGAATTTAATTAACAAATTTATATTCATAATAATGTTTATTTGGTCATTATCATTTTATGAATATTTCCATAACATTCAAATGTAAAAAAATAACAAAATTCTATGTTTTGTGCACCATGGTTATTAAAATACATAACTTACTTTAACACCTCCCTATTATTTTAATATGTTTTGTGCAACATGGTTATTACAATACATAACTCACTTTAACACTTTCCAATTCTTCATACATTATAATTCATTATTATGCATTTCAACATATTTTATACCCCGTGCTTATTAAAATACATAACTTACTTTAACACTCTCTAATTCTTCATACATTATAATGCATTATTATTACCTTTTATAGTTTTTTTCCCTCAAGTTTTCTATGATTCACTGTTCAATTTTATTATATTTTAATTATTAATCTAAGCATTTTTTAAATCATGAGACATTGGAAAATTATATCTAAAACTAATCTTATTTTAAGAAATACAAACTCAACATTATAAGAAGATATATGGCAAGTGTCTTTTGAAAAATATTTTTAATCGTAATAACAAAATATAGGACCAATGTCTTTTAAAAATTACTTTATAATTGAAAATAATAAGACAAGTGATAAGGTAATTTTACTTTATACTTTTAAAACATATTTTAAATATATATGTTAATGTATTAAGATACAAATTAAATTATTATTTTAAATAGATGGATAGATTTGTAATATGAAACAAAAAATTTGAGATATAGTAAAATTGTAACAAGCATTTATCAATTCAATGACATTTATGACAATTCTTACTTAACAAAGGCAAAGTTCATTATATTTCACTCTTCGCATAAAGTCAAAAAGTTCATACAACAATTGGCCATCCAATTCATTAAATCTTAATACAAGTAAGCATGCCTACAACACACTACTAATGGAAACCAGCTCTCATGATAACGCAAATTAAATCTCATAATAATAACTGACCAAACTGTTCTGTTAACCGGCAGGGACTAGCGCCACAACAGTGGCTCCTTGTTTAGATGGTGATACGAAAAGCCGAAATCGACTACAACAATTTGATGTCAAACAACAAAGAGGAATTTTCGGTCATTTATGTCTTTCTGCAGTGTGTCAACCTAAAGGCGTCCCCTTCTATGTTATATACTTAAAGGGACATCATAACTTGTATTGAATGCCAGCAAGCAACACATGGTTCGATTTCATTTCTGCCCTAATTTTTTGCCATTGGGTTAGTAAATTTTAGAGAGTGTTTCTTTGGAGTGTGGAGATTCCAAGCATGCCTCAAATAAATATGTAAAATATTACAGACCTGATACTGAAACACTTACTATAATATTGTGGTTAGTCATCACCATGCTAATATTGAATATTAATTGGTTTCTCTCTCTTTATATATATGTACAGATTGCCTAGACAGACCCTTGCCAATGGACGTCTCTTGTAGTTGTCTGCAAGCAACAAAGTTTTCCTGCATGCTTTCTTACTAATGTATTTCCCATCATATTAATCACTTTAAGAACCCTGAAGTTTAATTTTTGGTGAAGTTGACACTTTCATTTTGGCACTGACATGTATTTTTAATTTCTAAATATTGTGCCCCATCTGGGATAATCTCATGGTTTCTTGCATAGAGCTTTTTATTCGAGTATTTACTATTTCAATATCTTGTAATCAAACCAAGATGCCAAGTTGCAATTTCAGTGCCCAATACTTCAAACCATTTAAATAGATTTAATGTACAAAGTAAAGAAATTTAATTTTCAATGTCGTTTTTAATGAAAATCAGTGACCTCTGTAGATTTAGCCTTTATAGTCTTTGATAAACTACTAAGAAACTACATAATTTATAGCCTTTGATAAAAAGCTAAGAAACTACATAATTTATTTTAACAAGTGACATAATTTCACTATCACAAACTATGATAATTTCACTATCACAAATTATGATTTAAGTTTCATCAATCGTTTTAACTAATTTACTTATCTACCTAAAAGTATCTACGAATATAGGTGATTATTATAACATAGCGGTCAAAGATCTATCATGTCACACTGAGACCAATATCTAATAGCATGAATAATCCATCAACAACTTCTATCACCAATGTGATAGTGGAACCTATCACTAGTGCCAATAGTAGCAGGAATGCATCACGTTAGTAACCTATCACCAGTGGTAGAAGCAATAAGAATGCATCACCCTCATCGGAGTGTCCCACCCTTAGCTTCATTATTCTAGCTCTCTGATTGGGAATGCCTCTAGCTAAAAAAAAAAATGTTGAGTTCTCTTTAACAGTTGGTTTGAGGTTGTTGGATACCCCAATAGAACAAGGGGCTACAACTCCCTTAATGCAAGGTGATGCATTCTAAAACATGATAAGTGGTTTGAGGTTGTTGGATACCCCAACAGAACAAGGGGCTACAACTCCCTTAATGCAAGGTGGTGCATTCAAAAACATGATAAGTAGTGATAAATGCGAGGTGGTGAATTCAAAAACATGATAGGTGGTAATAAATGCAAGGTGGTGCATGCAGAGTAGAATATGTGGTGGTGCATGGAAAAACTTTGAAGGAATATGCAAACCTTTTGTCCAACCTAAACTTGTGAAAATAAAAATTAACTAATTTTAAATTGAAAAATTTATTGAAACACTGGTTAAACTTCACAATATAAAAAATGTCAAAGCAATTAATACATAATCAATAATTTATGGATTACTATATATCATTCCTTTCTATATACCATGTCTTTCGGCAAGTATAATAGGCACTAGTATTAAGGAGATTAAATAAAATACTTTATAAAGATGATAATATACACGTTTTCTATGAAAATTGAAAATATATTAATATTGTAAATTAAAAAATTATTTTTATTATATAAAAAATAAGTACAAATGTTTATCTTGACTTAAAAATTATTTTAAAAAATTACACATGTCCATGATAATGAATAAGGAGCAACATCCATAAATTGATTGTTTAGACATGAAGTGTTATTGTGAATATCCCAAACTTGGTTGAAACTAGTTAATGCCTAGAATAGTAAATCTTTCAACCAGTAAATCTCTAACATAATAAATCTCTTAACCTTCAAAACAAATTAATAGTATTCTTTAAAATTTATGAGGATTGATTTAAAATTTATAAGAATTGATTTAAAATACCATATTAATACAATTATATAAAAATAATAATATTAACAAATTTTAATATATATATATATATATATATATATATATATATATATATATATATAATAAAAAATAATATACATAACTTTTAATTAAGAAAATCAGAAAATTTGAACCAGAGATCAATAACTCGTTTATTCATCAAAGAAAACCTAAGTGGCATAGCAATCTTTCTTTATCTTGTATTTCAAATGCCAAATCCAAAAATATGAATTAATTGATTTAGGTTAACAATATCAAATATTTTTGTTAATAAAACCTACACAACATTATAATTCATGATACAAATAATGGCGATAAATTTTATATACATTATATATAGCAAATTTGAATTACTGCTCATTATACAAATTATTAAGCAATCTTAAAAAGTGCACTATTGTCACTATGGAGAAGTTTAGAGAACCAACCTTTTGTTCTTTATAAAATGCTTTTCTTGGCCCACCCTTTTCATTATACTTAAGGCATAAAAGGTGAAATCTTTGATACACAAACCAAAGACTCCCATGGGAAGAGAAAGAAGAGTATAACCACACGGCACCTTTCTTTTCATCTTAGGTCAAAGATGCTATCTTATTTGTAGGTCAAAAATGTTAAGAACATGGTTATAAAAGGAAGTTTTAATGATAATGTTTTCTTGTAGGTAACTTAATGATTATATTTTTAGTATTAAATTAAAAAACAAATTGCCCACTTTAATAATACTTATATAAAGATGAATAACAATTACATTGACCTAGGTACTCATTACATAACTTGTCATCACATTCATTACATAACTTGTCAAAGATTCCCATGGGAAGAGAAAGAAGAGTCTAACCACAGGGCACCTTTCTTTTCATCTTATTTGTAGGTCAAAGATGCTATCTTATTTGTAGGTCAGAAATGCTAAAAACATGGTTATAAAAAGAAGTTTTAATGATAGTGTTTTCTTGTATGTAACTTAATGATTATATTTTAGTATTAAATTAAAAAACAAATTGCCCACTTTAATAATACTTATAAAAAGATGAATAACAATTACATTGACCTAGGTACTCATTACATAACTTGTCATCACATTCATGGAATTATGAGTGCTGCTTAGCCTTGAACTTCGGTACCCACTGCATGATTCCATGTCTTAACATTTTAGTTTCCTGATTTTTAATAGTTTTTATTATTATATTGATAAAAAAAAATTATTTAAGCAATGGAGTTCCTCTGATCTCTGATAATTAATTTCGGTGACTTAACACAAGGAGATGCTACGAAGCATACATAGCACAACAAAATAAGCGAAAGTAAAGGAATCCACAAGTATGTTAATATTTGAAAATGTTTTCAGATTCATTTATTATACCTTCTCAATGGCAATTTCTGATTGGGAATTGAGACATAAAAATATAATTTAATGGAAAGAACATAGTATTTGTACATTTGCTGTAAACCAAAACCACTCTTGTGATCACATTTATGATCTCCACATTCAACATTATGAATTTTTTTTATTTATTTTTTTCAATTTGATATTTAAATTTAAAGTGATGTATTATATGTTAGATGTTGCAAATATAATAGTAATAAAAATTTTATTTTAATTTAAATATGATTTAAAATAGTAAATTAAAAATTAATTTCATATATATATATATATATATATATTCAATATATGAAACAAATCAAATTAATTGAGAAAATTAGTAAAGTAATATCCAATTAAATAAGGAAATTATGAAGGGTAATGTAAAAAAATGGAATTTATAAAATATAAATAATAGCCATAATTAATTTTTTAGTATCTAATTAGGGTGTTGGAATTCGCGTCAATGGGTAGCCTGTCATCCCACCGCCTTCCATTGCACTTAGGAGGGGTGGCATGGCCGACCCACCCCAAGCTTTCATACATGCAAACAATTATTTATTCCTCTCACAATCAAATCGCAGACTACTCTGGGTCTAAGCATTCATGGCTAGGAGATTGGTTGTAGCCCAATCGAATCCCCTCTCATTTTGAAATGATATGAGCCCTTCTCTTTTTATTGTCATTTTCTTTCATTTTTATAATTAGCATTTGGATTATGGGTTTAAATCCAGACTTTATTAAGACCTCTTTTTTTGTGATTGGCATATGGTTCTAATCAAAATTTGATGTTTGTATCGATTCACTAGTCTTTGATCATCTATTTTGATTCGGTAGCAGTCATGTAGTTTGTGCTTCTAGGCTATCTATGAGATTACAAGTCTTATAAAACCTAGATAAGCAGTTGATATGGAGATCCCTATTCTGGTTTGAGTATATATATTTTCATTTTATTACTTTGTGTAAATATTGTTATGTTACATTTCAATAGGTTTTGTGAATTTTCATTGGCTTTCTATCTTGCAATACAATGATATAATGACCATATGATTAAAAGGTTCTATTCATAAATGTAATGGTATCGATAATTTCTAAAGTTATTGGCTATGTATTATATATATATATATATATATATATATATATATATATATATATATATATATATATATTATTTGAATGATATGGTTATGGAAAATGGTTTAAATGTTATATGTTTTGAACCTTATCACCTTGTCATATTATTACTTAATGTTAAATCTTTCGATCAACTCGCCAACCTATAATTGTTTCCTGTTTTCCATCGCAATTATTGATAGAACCTTGAATTCTCTACACCATCAAGTGTGATGTTGAAACTTATCGATCCACTGCATTATGAAACGATAGGTGCCAAGCATAATGGGAGTCAGGGAGATTTATCTTGATTAAAAAACACTATTGATTATTGATGATCTGGGAGGACACGTCTGGGATCTCGACTGCAATTCTTGCCACCTATTAGTGCCATTCACTCTGACCAGGTTGTCACAATTATTAATGGGTACTTCTTACCTTCCCGACAAACGAATTCACGACTTAGGGTTTTGTTTCACCTTCGATGCATCTCGTTTCATTGTTCGTCCTTCCCATGATTGTTTTGCGAACTTGTAACCTCCTCCTCCCACATTTACCCACTTTCACCGGTTTACTCTGGGTAAACATGAGTTGAGGGTCACTATGATAAGACTTAACCTCCTATATGACCTTAAGGAAATGGATTCGAAAACTTAAGACGTTATTGACTTCCCTCATGTGCTACAAGACCTCCAAGAGAAACCCAACCCCTCTAGGTGTCCAACCCCTAAGATAACTCTCTTTTTCATTGACCTAGAACCTCAACCGATCCCTTGCCAAGGCATGCAAGTGACTGTAAGCCTATAGTCGTTTCCATAGGCTTGTTTTCCAACGATTGTTAACCTTTCCAGTTAGTTCTATACCAGTGACCTCGAATTTTGAGCCACTATTTCAGGGCCAGGACTCAGGCCTTTGCCCAGAACTCAGTGAAACTTCCAGAAATGATAAATGACATAGAAACAAAGCTTACGAACCAAAACTTAAACCGAGACTTGAACTAACCCCTCCCAACTAGGACAAAACACATGATGAACATGCAACCTATAGGTCATAAATGAATAGTTGAGCATAAGGATCTAAAAACTTATTTGAGGTTAAAAAATAAGGACCGATACCTTCTCACAATAGTTGTCATATCACCAATTAGGTCATGCATTAATTAACCATAAATTTATTAATGGAAATGTAATAAGATTCATACTTAGATATGTCAATTAACCATGCTTATAACCAACATATAACCAGACAAATAACAATGATAGAACATCCATTAAAGCCACATAATAACAAGTACATTTAATTATCAAACACAAGAGGAACTTAGCTCTTATTAACCATATGAAAAATCCAACCAAGTCAGGGACTTCCACGTACCACCCGACCATTGATTGAGCTGAATGGAATCTTTCTTTCAAGCAATCACCCCCGTTCCATATTACAAGAATGAATGTGGGATATCATGGGATAAACCAATCCATAAACAACCAAGGGAATCTAGAGGTTAAACCACCTCCACCCTCACCATACTGTGATCACCTAAAATGGTCCCGAGATCACAAAACCAAACCGAGCTTTGATGCCTTAGAATTCCTTCACCATCCCTTGAGTAATTTTCATTTATCCACCCACATGTTGAGGGTTTCCCAGAGAAAACCATCTCCACCCCCAACCCTTGGGATTTTCCTAATACCACCTCAAGCAGATCCAAAACCTTCCAGAAATCTAAAGCTCAATAGAGAAAGAATCCCATCACACCATTGGGATCCAGAAATGGCAAGGCAAGGCTTAAACTACTATCAAAACTTGAAAAAATCCATTCCACCAAAAGCAAAGAAACCAAATTACACATGCATATGCTATGCATGCTAAAACCAACTAGGAAATCATACATGCAATCTGTTACCTGCAAGTATTCCTGCTGAAGTTACTTGATCCAACCTTTCCTTGCTTGATCTTTGCTTCCTTTTCCTTCCTTGTCCTTCCTTTACTTTTTTACTTTCCTTCTCTTCTTGGTGCTCTTTTCCTCTTTGAGACTAATTCCAAAGCACAACTAACAAAAAGCTACCAACTGATGCTTTGATGTCTTTTTATTCTTGATGCCTCTAATTTCTTCATTTTCCCCTTATTTTCCTTCATTTTCCTCCTTACATGCAACATGTGACCTTTCGCCTCCATTTTCTCCTAATTTCCTTTATTTTCATAAATAATGTGCCAATTAATGCCTCTTTTCCTTTTCAAAGCCTTTTTCATTGCCTTTGCCAATTTCCCCTTATCCATAAACGTGACAAGTGATGCCCACTAGGATATTTTTCCCAACATTTAGCTTAGAATACGTTTCCCATGACCTTGGTCTTATTTTTCCTTTATTAACTTTTATTACATTAACTTTCAACCAGGGGTTGTTACAGACCCCTCTCCCTTAGGGGAATACCTTCCTCGGTGTTCTATGACACCTACAACCAAAAAAATTGTTAAAAATCATAACATACTTCCCATGGAGCTTTATAACTTAGTTCGTTGTAGTATTTACAAGGAACAACCTTATCAAAAGAAAAACCGTCATGACAAACATGAAAAAATGACAACCATACCGCTTATTGGAGCTTTATAACACAACGCATAGCGGTATTTACAATAACAACCATACATGAATATGTACATATACCAAAACTGCTTTGCCTCAACTGGAAAACAATGAAGGATACATAGCCCGCATTTGATCATCCATCTTACATGTAGCTTCATCAGGCCCAAAGTGCTTCCACTGCACTTTAACTTGCTCAATTTCTTTGTTTTGGAGCATGAGTTGTTTTCGTTGCAATATGCATTGAGGTTCCGGATATAATTCTCCTTCTGGTTCCACCTGCAATACAGACCAATCAATAACATGATCAATATCCTTTGCATATCTATTAAGAAAAGAAACATGTAAAACATCATGTACTTTCACTATCAGAGGCAGTGCAAGTATGTAGTCCACTGGCCCAATCCTCTCAAGGATCTCAAAAGGCCCGCAATACTGTGGTGCCAACTTGGAACATCATCCAATCCTCAAGGACATCTTCTTGGGATTGATGCACAAATACACATGCTCCACAACTTGAAACTCCTTAAATTCCATGTGTTGGTCTGCATAAATCTTCTGTCTATCCTATGATGACTTTAGATTCTTCTTTATAACCTACATTTTTTGTTCAATGCCTGCCAACATGTACGGTTCTATCAACGCCCTATTCACTGGATCACTCCAACTAATGGGAGCATTACAACTCCGCCCACACAGTGCATCAAATAGAGTCATCCTCAGTGACTCTTGATAACCATTGTTGTAAAAAAAATCGACCAATGGAAGGTACTCCTCCCATCTCGTTTGCTAATGCATCACATACATCCTCAACAAATCCTCCAGAATCTTGTTGACCCTCTCTGTCTACCCATCTTTCTGTGGATTATAAGTTGTACTGAAGGCCAAATCTATCCCCAAACCTACAAACAACTCCTTCCAAAACTTGGAAGTGAACTTAGCATTCCTATCCAACACAATCTTCCTTGGAACACCATGCAATCTCACGATCTCCCTGATGAATATTTGTGCCACCTCACTAGTTGAATAAGTAGTCTTCACTAGAATGAAGTGAGCTACCTTGCTCAACCTGTCAACTGCAACCATGATAGAATCATGTTTACTCAATGTCCTCAGAAGACCTGTAATAAATTCCATGGAAATGACCTCTCATTTATATTTGTGAATCGGAATAGGTTGAAGCAATCCATCTGGATGCTTACACTCTACTTTCACTTATTGATAGTCCAAACATCTAACCATGAACTCTGCCACTTCCTTTTTCAGATTTAGCCAATAGTATAATTTCTTCACTACTGTCAACATCTTCTGGTATCCTGGGTGACCTGAATATGGCTTGAATGAAACTCCCTCAACATAAGCTTATTGAGCCCACTTTCATCTGGCGCATAGATCTAATCCCTGAATCTTACCAAGACCTCATCTATGAGATGATAGTCCACATCCTGGTCACCTGTACCATGGTGTTGTAACTTATGCCTAAGCTCCTTGTACCTGTCATCTTGTTGTCCTGCCTGTACAATTTGATCCTGTAAATCTTCCCCATACGAGCTCAGGGTTGCAACATGGTTCATTTGTACTCTCGTGCTGAGAGCATATGCAACCTTGTTGTCCTTACCCTTTATGTATCTGATCTCAAAGTCAAATTCACTAAAGGTGGACAACCATATAACTTGACTGGCATTCAAATTCATTTGGTCAAATAGATATCTCAACCCACTGTGGTCACTCATCAATACAAACCTCCTGTCGAGATAATAATTCCTCCACATTTTCAAGGCATGAATAATAACTTCCAACTCAAGATCATGAGCCACATAGTTCTGCTCATTCTCATTCATCTTCCTAGACTCATAGCATACCACTTGTCCCTCTTGCATCAAGACTCCACCAAGTCCTCTCTTGCAGGCATCTGTACACACCACAAACTCTTTATCTGGATTTGCAATCTTAAGAACTGGAGAATTTGTCAACAATTGCTTCAACTGCTCAAAATTGGCTGCACATTCCTCTGTCCATTCAAATTTCTTCCCTTTTCTCTACAAATATGTAATGGGATATGCAATACGTGAGAAGTTCTAGATGAACCTCCTATAGTAACTTGCTAACCCCATAAATGATCTAACTTCATCCACATTCCTAGGAGTTGCCCACTCCATGATAGCCCTTATCTTTTCTAGATCTACTTCTATGCCTTCCTTGGAAACAACATGTCCCAAGTAATGCATTTTCATCTGAAAGAAACTGCACTTGCTAAGCTTGGCATACAACTGATGCTCTCTTAACAATCTCAACACTGCTACTAAATGCTCGACATGCTCTTCCTCATTTTAAGAATATATCATGATTTCATCAATGAATACAATAACAAACTTGTCTAGATAAGGACACAACATGATATTCATTGTAGAAATTTTGAATAATATGACACTTATTCACAGAGATTATCCCGATTATACACTATTGCGGAATACATGCATAATACATAACCTCCTCTACATTGATGATCAATTTAGCAGCATTAAAAACAATGAAACATCAATCACATGTGCACATTAACACAATATGTAACCTGGGGAAAGCATACAGCTGAAAACCCCACACTATCTGTATATTATAATGATTGAGAACATGTAACAATACATAGTACAATACTCCTCACAAGTACTCAATACTATCTCCACCTGTTACACACAAAACTAGCTCAGATCCGAACAAGTCACAGGTTCAAATCTTCTCCACTGCTTTGCCTGCCTCCACTGCACAATCCTGCAAGAGAATCACGTGAGCACAAGCTACAATTGCCTTGATATTGGCCCACACTACGCAGTCCTCATTGGCATAACTCAATCCCATGCATGTGCAAATCTCATGCACAACTGATAGTCACAACTCACCCTTTCACTTACCTCTAACACCTGTCTCTGTTGAACTGTCCATGCACTGAGTTAAGTGATGTATTCTTTAGTTGATTTATGAGTTAATAATTAGTGAATTAATTAATATTTAATTCACACAACTCATCACTAGTCTATTTGCAGTTAGACTAAGTACAACTAGTTCAACCAAGTCAAACTGAACACAACTCCATCAACTCCACATCCAACTCCACAGAACTCACATGCATGAGTTCTAACTGAAGTCCTCCATGCAATAGCTCAACTAACACATAAGAAAGCGTATTTCCTTCTGACAACTGCATGTGCCACATCTGTAGCTTGAAATGAAGTGCTCCAAGAGAATAAGATAATGTTTAGAGTCCAAATATTACTAAGGGCTAATAATATTTGACTGTTTCTATTTTTAGCCTGGCAATCTAAAAATAGACTCTGATCACTCCGCTATGAACCAAAAATAGAAGTCCATCTATTTTTCCCAACATGACCAATCATCCATAAACAACATCCTCCAACTCATAGACCATGATCCACATGTCTAAAAATTGACATAGTCTAAAAATAGACTTTGCGCCAAAAATAGCCTGCGGGCCCACTTAGTGAAGGTGACTCCTTTCCACTAAGCTCCATCATCTTGTTGCATTTTCAACACTCCCTCTCAACAAGATATGGATTATCTGCAACCCCTATCCTGCCTCTGTAATGTTCTGCATGCAACACATTTGCCCGGTCCACTTGCTCCAACAACACTTGGAACAAAAACACTCCCAACTGACCACTCTGTTGGGCTAGGAACATACTCTGATGCTGAAGCTCTACCTGCTGCTGACAAGTGCTCCCTCTCTGACATCTGCGCTACTGCAACATCTCCATGCATCTTGCACCATTTCACACTTCTCTGTGCCACCTAGCACTGTGCAAAACACTTGTGCCTCTCACATTGCTGCAGCTTGCTAGCTATGCGTTGTCCTGGGATTCCCTGCACTGTCGCTCTATCTGCTGCTCCATTCGCATTTGTCTCTACCCATTCAGTCAGTTCCTACTACTCCACATCGGGGCTCCCGTAGCAAGGTCTCATCCAAGAGGTTGGGTACCTCAAGGATCCTGCCCCTCCTCCTTGGGACGATCAATCCACATCACCCCACCTCCTACCTGGAGGTATGGCTGCATGCGATCCCTCAGCCCACCCGGCTCGAAGTTTCCCCCTACTGGAGGTCTCTGCATGAGTAGATTTCTCTACTCGATCTCCTCTCAGCTTCCCTTGTTGTGGCTGCTCCCCAACCTCCTGAATCTGTTGCACCAATCGTGGCTCCTACACAATTGTCTGAGACTTCTTCTGGCTCCGCATGTCGAGAGGTAATATACGCTCCCTCTCAACCACCAAGTCTCCATCAGTTGCCTCGCTACTCAAGGCTTTGCATGCATCTTGAACCTCAAGAGCATACAGGTTCTTGACCCGTGAACCAATCTGCTTCACCTGTCTAGTGATGATGTGTCTAAGGAAAACCTTTCCCTTACTGAAGACTACATCACAGCCTCTGTCTTCCAGCATCGCGATCGACACCAAGTTTCTCTTCAGTCCTGGTACATACTTGACATCGGTCAAGGTAAGGCAAGCTCCATGCTCCCTCTGAAAAATAACTGTGCCTACACCCGAGACACTATACTTCTCATCATTACCCATCGCTATGAGTATCTAGAGATCTCTCTCCTCCAAAGTACTGAACAAACTTTTGTCACCAGTCATGTGGAAAGAAGCTCCACTGTCAAGAAACCAACCACTTCCCACCATGGATGAAACCATGCATGTGAAGAGTGTTAAATCCAAATCAAACTGTGAAGCAAGTGCCTCACCTTCAAATCCTTCCCCGGATCCCTTCTTGAATTTCTTCTTTGGGCAATTAGTAGCATAATGGCCCAACTCATGACAACGAAAGCATCTCACCTTCGACTTGTCAACCTTCTTCCCATCATTGGAAGAACTGGATTCGAAAAGAGAACCCTTCTCCTTCCCCTTCTTCACCTTACTCGCTAAGGCACAGTTCTCCTCATCATGCATGGATGAATAACTTTCTCTGGTGCTCCGTCTGATCTCCTCTTGCACAAGATCCAACCAAAGTCTCTCCCATCCTGGCAATTTCTCCTGACCATTGACAGAGTCCTGATAGGAATGCCAACTCTTTGGAAGACCAAGGAGAGCCAAGCTCACCAAGTCCTCATCATCGACAGTCACCCCCACACTTCCCAGCTCATCCCTGCATTGGGTGAACTTCGTGAGATACTGGGGCATACTGTCTCCATTCTCACACTTAGATGTTTATGAGTTTATCCTTGAGCGCCATTCCACCAGCTCAAAACTCAACCGCTTCTGATCTAAAATTCGTGAGAACAAAGTATTTCTTATACAGAGATTGACTGTATGAACATTCACCGGATATCTCACCTTCCAAAATAAGGATGAATCCAGAGGCTACCTGGCCCGATTTCAAACTCTACCTAAAGAAATAAAATGTTGAAAAGTGTGCAACAAGAAATGCTTGTTGAGAATGCAACAAGATGATGGAGCTTAGTGGAAAGGAGTCGCCTTCACTAAGTGGGTCCGCAGGCAAATCATGGCGCAAGTTCTATTTTTGGATCCCAGCAGGGATGATCACAACAGGAGTGACCATAGTAGGGATGATCACAGTATGAGTGATCACAATGTGGGTGATCACAGTATGGGTGATCACAGTATGAGTGATCAAAGTCTATTTTTAGACTGGTTGTCAAAAATAGAAAAGTCAAATATTATTGTCTCATAATAATATTTAGACTATAAACTTTGTCTTATTCTCTTGGAGCACTTCAGGATGAGCTAGGATGTGGTACATGCAGATCCCAGAAGGAAATAAGTGGTTACCTATGGGATGACTAATATTTGCATGCAAGACTTCAGTTAGAACTCAAGTGAGTTGAGTTTAGTGGACTGGAGGTGCAGTTGATGGAGTTGTGTTCAGTTTAACTTTGTTAAACTAGTTGTATTTAGCCTAACTAATCAATAGACTAGAGATGAGTTGGGTGAATTAGTTATTAATTAATTCACAATTTATTAACTCATAATGCAACTGTAGAATACATCAGTTAACTCAGTTGCATGTCAGTGCATGTTCAGTTCAACAGGGAGAGGTGTTAGAGGATCAGATTGCTATCAGTTGTGACTATAGCTATGCATGATGATTTTCACAATCAGAGGGATTGAGTATGCCAATGAATTGGCCAATACCAAGAATTGTAGCCTGTTCTCACGTCCAACACAGTGTGAGTGATTATTTGCAAGTCAAATACGAGTTTGGTAAGCCATTCTCATCAATTCTTGAGCAGGTATTGAGCTGTGGAGGCAGGCAAGTAGTGGAATAGATTTGGAGATCAGATCTGAGTTGTATTGTGTGTAACAGGTGGAGTTGGTACTGGATTGCTTGTGATAAGCATCGTACTATGTATTGTTACATGATTTAATCACTATAATATACAGATAGTTGGGGTTTTTAGCAAGATGCTTTCCCCGGGAAAATACTGTGTTGATATGTGTGATTGATGCTTCTATGTACGCCTGTGAATGTTTCTGCTTCTGTAAATTGATGATCAACGTAGAGGAGGTTATGTATTATGCATGTTCCACTTATAAGTGTATAATCAGGATAATCTCTATGAATATGTGTCATATTATTCAAAATTTCTACATGGTATCAGAGCTAGCTGATTTGTAGAAGAAGTTCTACATGATATCAGTGCTGTATTGATCATCAGATCTATTATTCAGAAAGTGTTTACATTTTATTTCTTCAGGCAAAATCTGTAATCGGGCCAGGTAGCCTCTGGATTCATCCTTCTTTTGGAAGGTAAGATATCCGGTCAATGCCCAGACAGTCAATCTCTGTACAAGAAATACTTTGTTCTCACGAATTCTAGATCAGAAGCGGTTGAGTTTTGAGCTGGTGGAATTCGAATTTAATTCCAAAGCAAGAGATAAAACTTAGAAACATTCAGTGTGAGAATGGAGACAGTATGCCCCAGTATCTCACGAAGTTCACCCAATGCCGGGATGAGCTGGGAAGTGTGGGGGTGACTGTCGGATGAGGATGGTGAGTCTAGCACTCCTTGACCTTCCTAAGTGTTGGCATAGCTACCAGGACTCGGTGAATGGAAGGGAGAAACTGCCAAATTGGGAACGACTATGGTCAGATTTGATGCAGGAGGAGATTAGACAGTGCACCAGAGACAGTTCTTCATGCATGCATGATGAGGAGAACTGTGCCTTAGCGAGTAAGGCGAAGAAGGGGAAGGGGAAGGTTTCTCTTTCCGAATCCAGTTCTTCCAATGATGGGAAGAAGGTTGACAAGTCGAAGGTGCGATGCTTTCGTTGTCATGAGTTGGGCCATTATGCTACTAATTTCCCAAAGAAGAAGTCCAAGAAGGGATCCGGGGAAGGATCTAAAGGTGAGGCAGCCTCACTTGCTTCACAGTTTGAGTTGGATTTCACACTCTTCGCATGCATGGTTTCATCCATGATGGGAAGTGGTTGGTTTCTTGACAGTGGAGCTTCTTTCCACATGACCAGTGACAAAAGTTTGTTCAATACTTTGGAGGAGAAAGATCTCCAGATACTCATAGGGTTGGGTAATGATGAGAAGTATAGTGTCTCAAGTGTAGGCACGATTATTTTTCAGAGGGAGCATGAAGCTCGCCTTACCTTGACCGATGTCAAGTATGTACCAGGACTGAAGAGAAACTTGGTGTCGATCGCGATGCTAGAAGATAGAGGCTATGATGTAGTCTTCAGTAAGGGAAAGGTTTTCCTTAGACACATCATCACTAGACAGGTGAAGCAGATTGGTTCACAGGTCAAGAACTTGTATGCTCTTGAGGTTCAAGATGAATGCAAAGCCTTGAGCAGCGAGGCAACTAATGGAGACTTGGTGGTTGAGAGGGAGTGTATAT
This sequence comes from Pinus tabuliformis, assembly GCA_031772625.1. NCBI lineage: Eukaryota > Viridiplantae > Streptophyta > Pinopsida > Pinales > Pinaceae > Pinus > Pinus tabuliformis. Next base: position 1,404,484,383 of record CM062819.1, read on the forward strand.
TACCTCTCAACATGCAGAGCTAGAAGAAGTCTCAGACGATTGTGGAGGAGCCACGATTGGTGCAGCAGCTTCAGGAGGTTGTGGAGCAGCCACAACAAGAGACGCTGAGAGGAGATCGAGTAGAGACATCTACTCATGCAGAGACCTCTAGTAGGGGGGAACTTCGAGCCAGGTGGGTTGAGGGATCGCATGCAGCCATACCTCCAGGTAGGAGGTGGGGTGATGTGGATTGATCGTCCCAAGGAGGAGGGGCAGGATCCTTGAGGTACCCAACCTCTTGGATGAGACCTTGCTACGGGAGCCCCAATGTGTAGTAGCAGGAACTGATTGATTGGGTAGAGACAGATGCGGATGGAGCGGCAAAGAGAGCGACAATGCAGGGAATCCCAGGACAGCGCATAGCTAGCAGGCTGCAGCAATGCAAGAGGCACAAGTGTTTTGCACAGTGCTAGGTGGCACAGAGAGGTGTGCAATGGTGCAAGATGCATGGAGATGTTGCAGTAGCGCAAATGTCAAAGAGGGAGCACTTGTCAGCAGCAGGTAGAGCTTCAGCATCAGAGGGTGTTTCTAGCCCAACAGGGAGGTCAGTTGGGAGGTGCAGTGTGGATGCAATGCTGGGAGATAGAACTAGCAGCAGCACGGATACAGTCAGAGATCAAAGTGACAGAGGCTAGAGCAGTCAGATACTGAAGAGCACAGACATGCAGAGTCTCCAGTCGACAGAGGCAATAGCAGTTAGAGACTTTGATGACAGAGCAAGTGGACCGGCCAGATGTGTTGCATGGAGAACATTCCAGAGTTACAGGATAAGGTTTGAGAGGAAGCCTTTCTTGATGAGAGGGAGTGTTGAAAAGTGTGCAACAAGAAATGCTTGTTGAGAATGCAACAAGATGATGGAGCTTAGTGGAAAGGAGTCGCCTTCACTAAGTGGGCCCGCAGGAAAATTATGGCGCAAGTTCTATTTTTGGATCCCAGCAAGGATGATCATAGCAGGAGTGACCACAGCAGGGATGATCACAGTATGAGTGATCACAGTATGGGTGATCACAGTATGGGTGATCATAGTATGAGTGATCACAATATGAGTGATCAAAGTCTATTTTTAGACTGGCTGTCAAAAATAGAAAAGTCAAATATTATTGTCTCATAATAATATTTAGACTATAAACTTTGTCTTATTCTCTTGGAGCACTTCAGGATGAGCTACGGATGTGGTACATGCAGATCCCAGAAGGAAATACGTGGTTACCTATGGGATGACTAATATTTGCATGCAAGACTTCAGTTAGAACTCAAGTGAGTTGAGTTTAGTGGACTGGAGGTGCAGTTGATGGAGTTGTGTTCAGTTTAACTTTGTTAAACTAGTTGTATTTAGTCTAACTGATCAATAGACTAGAGATGAGTTGGGTGAATTAGTTATTAATTAATTCACAAGTTATTAACTAATAATGCAACTGTAGAATACATCAGTTAACTCAGTTGCATGTCAGTGCATGTTCAGTTCAGCAGGGAGAGGTGTTCGAGGATCAGATTGCTATCAGTTGTGACTATAGTTGTGCATGATGATTTGCACAATCAGAGGGATTGAGTATGCCAATGAATTGGCCAATACTAAGAATTGTAGCCTGTGCTCACGTCCAACACAGTGTGAGCGATTATTTGCAGGTCGAATACGAGTTTGGTAAGCCATTCTCATCAATTCTTGAGCAGGTATTGAGATGTGGAGGCAGGCAAGTAGTGGAATAGATTTGGAGATCAGATCTGAGCTGTATTGTGTGTAACAGGTGGAGCTGGTACTGGATTGCTTGTGATAAGCATTGTACTATGTATTGTTACATGATTCAATCACTATAATATACAGATAGTTGGGGTTTTTAGCAAGATGCTTTCCCCGGGAAAATACTGTGTTGATATGTGTGATTGATGCTTCTATGTACGCCTGTGAATGTTTCTGCTTCTGTAAATTGATGATCAACGTAGAGGAGGTTATGTATTATGCATGTTCCACTTATAAGTGTATAATCAGGATAATCTCTGTGAATATGTGTCATATTATTCAAAATTTCTACATAAAATGTAATTGCTTTCTGAATAATAGATCTGATGATCAATCCTCGCTTTGATATCCTGTAGAACTTTTTCTACAAATCAAAGAGCTCTGATACCATGTAGAAATTTTGAATAATATGACACTTATTCACAAAGATTATCCTGATTATACACTATTGCAGAATACATGCATAATACATAACCTCCTCTACGTTGATCATCAATTTAGCGGCATTAAAAACAATGAAACATCAATCACATGCGCACATTAACACAGTATGTAACCCGGGGAAAGCATACAGCTAAAAACCCCACACTATCTATATATTATAATGATTGAGAACATGTAACAATACATAGTACAATACTCCTCACAAGTACTCAGTACTATCTCCACCTGTTACACACTAAACTAGCTCAGATCCGAACAAGTCACAGGTTCAAATCTTCTCCACTGCTTTGCCTGCCTCCACTGCAGAATCCTGCAAGAGAATCACGTGAGCACAAGCTAAAATTGCCTTGATATTGGCCCACACTGCGTAGTCCTCATTGGCATAACTCAATCCCATGCATGTGCAAATCTCATGCACAACTGATAGTCACAACTCACCCTTTCACTTACCTCTAACACCTGTCTCTGTTGAACTGTCCATGCACTGAGTTAACTGATGTATTCTTTAGTTGCTTTATGAGTTAATAATTAGTGAATTAATTAATATTTAATTCACACAACTCATCACTAGTCTATTTGCAGTTAGACTAAGTACAACTAGTTCAACCAAGTCAAACTGAACACAACTCCATCAACTCCACATCCAACTCCACAGAACTCACATGCATGAGTTCTAACTGAAGTCATCCATGCAATAGCTCAACTAACACATAAGAAAGCGTATTTCCTTCTGACAGCTGCATGTGCCACATTTGTAGCTCGAACTGAAGTGCTCCAATAGAATAAGATAACGTTTAGAGTCCAAATATTACTAAGGGCTAATAATATTTGATTGTTTCTATTTTTAGCCTGGCAGTCTAAAAATAGACTCTGATCACTCCGATGTGAACCAAAAATAGAAGTCCATCTATTTTTCCCAACATGACCAATCATCCATAAACAGCATCCTGCAACTCATAGACCATGATCCATATGTCTAAAAATAGACTTTGCGCCAAAAATAGCCCGCGGGCCCACTTAGTGAAGGCGACTCCTTTCCACTAAGCTCCATCATCTTGTTGCATTTTCAACATTCATCAAGCACATAAAAATAGTTGGGGAATTACTTAAACCAAATGGAGCTACAACAAACTCATAATACCCATACCTAGTCCTGAAACAAGTCTTGTAAATATCCTCTTCTTTGATGCACACCTAATGGTATCCTGATCTCAGATCAATCTTCGAGAACACTGGTTCTCCCTTCAACTGATCAAACAAATCATTAATCATTGGCAACTGGTACCTGTTCTTTATCTTCACCTTGTTCAATTGCCTGTAATCAATGAAAAATCTAAGAGTACCATCCTTCTTCTTCACAAACAACATGGATGCACCTTAAGGCGATACACTTGGCCTAATGTATCCCTTATAAGGTATTTCCTTCAACTACAACTTCAACTCTACTAACTATGGTGTGCTCATCCTCTAAGGTGCCTTTGATGCTGGTGCTGCCCCTGGTACTAACTCAATAGAAAAATCCACTTCTCTGTGGGGAGGCAACTCTGGAATCTCTGCCAGAAACACATCCTGAAACTACAGTAATACAGGGTACCTCTTGAATATTTATGCATCCTTAACATCCTTATGTTAGTAGAGATATGGAATGAAAATAGTACACACCCCTTCCTACAACTGCGCTTAGCCTTCATAACGGTGACAATCCTCACTAATGTAGGCTTCTTCTTTCCGTGAAAGATTATCTTTCCCCATTATCATCCAGGCACTATATAGCCTTATCATAACAATCTACTTTGGTCCTATGAAGGCACAACGAATCCATACCCAAAATCATACTATATGATCCCAATGGAAGTACATTCATGTGTGTTTTTGTAGGAATACCATTCAACTCAAATGCATAGGCTCTTATCCAATGATGAAATCTCTTCTCAGTACCTGTAGCCAACTGCACCAACCAAGACTTTGCATGCACTTATTTTCTCAAACCACACTTATCCACCAGGTTAGGATTAACATAACTATAATTAGATCTAGGATCAATAAAAATAGAGACAACTCGACCATAGAGCTTACCTTCCATCTCAATAATGGACACCTGGTGATCTGCCTACTTGTTTTCCACAATTGCATAAAGCCTAGCAATGTTATGACCAACATCCCAAACTTTCTGTGCCTCCTAAGAACTATATATCTAAGGCCTACCACCTTGGTACAATGGACAATCCTTCTTGCAATGATCTTTACCACATATCCAACACTGCAATAGTCCCATACCATCACCTCTAGTCTACTGCTCTCCAGGTTGTGACCCATGTCCCTTCTCAACTGCATTGAACTTGTTTTAAGGAGCCACATTTTCTTTATCACCTACATCTTGAGGTCTTCCTCGCTTCAGTGTCGACTTCCCTTTAATTTTCTCATTCCCTTTCAAGTCACGCTTAGGCTCAAATTTGTGCTTTGACTGCTCATAATAATTCTTTAGCTTCATGATGGCTTCCTCCAATGATCTAGGCTCATCAAACTCAATCCGGTCTCTATATGTTGTTGGCAACCCACTGATGAATCTCTGGATCTTAGCCTTCTCATCCTTGAGATAAGGCACATACCTCAACAGCTCCAGGAACCTGCTAGTATACTCATCATCTGTCATAGAACCCATATGTAGCTCATAAAACTCCTTAGCCCTGTCATCATAGTACCTCTCAGAAAAGTACTTCTTCTTGAAGAGTATCTCAAACTCATCCCAAATCAACTCGTCTTCTTGAATTCCCTTCACATTCTTCACATTTTCCCACCAAATATCTACTTTTCCTTTGAGACTGAAGGTGGCTATCTTGGCTTTTGTGTTCTCTGAATAGCTATGCAATCTGAAGAATTTATTCATCCCAAGCAACCATGCCTCTATATCTTCTGACTTCTTCATCTCTCCATCGAATGTTGGAGGCTTGAATTTCTTGAACTCCTTAGGAAAGTAGTCACCCCTACTATAAGGATGATGATGGTGATCACTGTGATGATGTCTCCTAAATGAACAACTAGAATGATGCTCATACATATCATTCCTCCTGTCATTTGTATCAAGTGATCTGTCACCTTTAATTGTATCCCCTTTGTCCAACTTGTATCTAGATTGAGACCTAATACCATAGGATCCATTATTTTTCTCTTCCTTTTCTTGATTGATCCTCAACTGTCCCCGTCTCTACAATTCTGACAAGATTTGAAGAATCGTTGCATTAACCTCTACCTACTTCTCTTGAGCCCTTGCAAGTATTTCTTGAGCCTTAACCAACTTGTCATTGTTTGATTTGCAACTTGTGATCTTTGTCTCAAACACCTCAATGTCTCTACTATACCAAGTTAATGCTCTCCTCCTTGTTGCCCAACTAATCTATAGGGAGAGTCATGGGAACGGTATTCTACCATTTTGATCCTCATCTATAATTATCTTCTTCCTTCAAGTAGGCCATGTCAGATAAACCAAATAGATACCAAAATCAAAACTATACCTCATTGATGTTCATGGGAGGCTTATCTCATCTGCAATATTATTCCACATTAGCATGATACATGTATAATCATAATCATGTCAATATAACATCATGCATGAACATACCAAATTTATACCATAAACCCATGCATGGAAACCATAACCATGAAAACATCAGACTTTACCCAAAGAGAGTGTAACTTGCTCTGATACCACCCTGAAACCTCCTTCTCCCACGTTTACCCACTTTCACCGATTTACTCGGGGTAAACATGAGTTGAGGGTAGGGTCATTATGATAAGACTCAACCTCCTATACAACCTTAAGGAAATTCAGTCAACAACTTAAGACCTTACTAACTTCCCTCAGGTGCTACAGAACCACCAGGAGAAACCCAACCACTCCAAGTGTCCAAGCCCTGAGATAACTCTCTTTTTCATTGACCTAGAACCTTAGTCGTTCCCTTGCAAAGGTATGCAAGCCACTGTAAGCCTCCAGTCACTCCCATAGGCCTATCTGCCAACGACTGTGGACCTTTCTAGTAAGTTCTATGCCAACGAACCTGAATTCTGATCCACTTTTTCAAGGCCAAGACTCAGACTCTACCCAGAACTCAGTGAAACTTGCAGAAATGATAAATGACATAGAAATAAAGCTTACAAACCAAAACTTGAACTGGGACTTGACTTGACCCCTCCCAACTAGGATTAACATTTTGTCAAACACATTATGAACATGCAACCTACAAGTCATTAATGCATAACTAAGCATAAGGATATGAAAACTTATATGAGGTTAAACAAGAAGAAACAATACCTTCTCACAATAGATGCCATATCACCAATTAGGCCATGCATTGATTAACCAAATATTCATTAATAGAAATGTAATAAGAGCCATACTTAGATCTAATAATTAACCATGCTTATAAACAACATATAACCAGATAAATGGCAATGATAGAACAACCATTAAAGCCACATAATAAAAAGTGAATTTAATCATAAAAATCAAGAGGAACTTAGCTATTATTAACCATAGGAAAAATCCAACCAAGTCAGGGACTTCCACGTAGCACTCGACCATAGATTGGGTTGAACCAAATCTTTCTTTTAGCCAATCGCCCCCATACAATATTTCAAGCATGAATGTGGGATCTCAAGGGATAAACCAATCCATAAACAAACAAGGGAATCCAGAGGTTAAATCACCTCCACACTCACCATGTCGTGATCTCACCTTAACCGGTCCCGAGATCACAAAACCAAACTGAGCTTGGATGCCTCAGAAATTCTTCACCATCCCTCAAGGAATTTTCCTATCTCCATCGAATTGTTGAGGGCTTCCCGAGAAAACCATATCCACCCCCAACCCTTGGGATTTTCCTGAGACCACCTCACTTGCATCCAAAACCTTCCGACAATCCAAAGCTCAGCCGAGAAAGAATCCCATCACACCATGACTATTCGTAAATGGAAAGGCACGACTGAAACTATTGTTAAAACCCAGCAAAATCCATGCCACCGAAAATAAAGAAACCAAAATACACACATGCATATGCCATGCATGCCAGAACCAATGAGAACCAGCTAGGAAATCATACATGCAATATGTTACCTACAAGTATTCCTATTGAAGCATCCTGATCCAACCTTTCCTTGCTTTATCCTTGCTTCCTTTCCCTTCCTTGTCCTTTCTTTTCTTTTCTTATTTGCTTTCATTCTCTTCTTGGTGCTCTTTTCCTCTCCGAGACTAATTCCAAAACACAATTGACAAAAAGCTACCAATTGATTCTATGATGTCTTTTTATTCTTGATGCAAGGTGGTGCATGCTGAGTGGTGATAAATGCAAGGTGGTGCATGCAGAGCAGAATATGCGGTGGTGCATGGAAAAACTTTGAAGGAATATGCAAACCTTTTGTCCAACCTAAACTTGTGAAAATAAAATGAACTAATTTTAAATTTAAGTAATTTTAAATTGAAAATTTTATTGAAACACTGGTTAAACTTCACAATATAAAAAATGTCAAAGCAATTAATACATAATCAATAATTTATAGATTACTATATATCATTCCTTTCTATATACCATGTCTTTCGGCAAGTATAATAGGCACTAGTATTAAGGAGATTAAATAAAATACTTCATAAAGATGGTAATATACACATTTTCTATGAAAATTGAAAATATATTAATATTGCAAATTAAAAAATTATTTTTATTATATAAAAACAAGTACAAATGTTTATCTTGACTTAAAAATTATTTTAAAAATTTACACATGTCCATGACAATGAATAAGGAGCAACATCCATAAATTGATTGTTTACACATGAAGTGTTAGTGTTATTGTGAATATCCCAAACTTGGTTGAAACTAGTTAATGCCTAGAATAGTAAATCTTTCAACTAGTTAATGCCTAACATAGTAAATCCCTCAACCTTCCAAACAAAGTAATGGTATTCTTTAAAATTTATGGGGATTGATTTAAAATTTATAAGAATTGATTTAAAAAACCATATTAATAAAATTATATAAAAATAATAATATTAACCAATTTTAATATATATATATAAAATAAAAAATAATATACATAATTTAATTGTTTTAAAAACTTTTAATTAAGAAAATCAGAAAACTTGAACCACAGATCAATAACTCATTTATCCATCAAAGGAAACCTAAGTGGCATAGCAATCTTTCTTTATCTTGTATTTCAAATGCCAAATCCAAAAATATGAATTAATTGATTTAGGTTAACAATATCAAATATTTTTTGTTAATAAAACCTACACAACGTTATAATTCAAGATACAAATAATGGCGATAAATTTTATATACATTATATATAGCAAATTTGAATTACTGCTTATTATACAAATTATTAAGCAATCTTAAAAAGTGCACTATTGTCACTATGGAGAAGTTTAGAAAACCAACCTTTTGTTCTTTATAAAATGCTTTTCTTCCCCACCCTTTTCATCATACTTAAAGCATAAAAGGTGAAATCTTTGATACACAAACCAAAGATTCCCATGGGAAGAGAAAGAAGAGTCTAACCACAGGGCACCTTTCTTTTCATCTTAGGTCAATGATGCTATCTTATTTGTAGGTCAAAAATGCTAAGAACATAGTTATAAAAGGAAGTTTTAATGATAATGTTTTCTTGTAGGTAACTTAATGATTATATTTTTAGTATTAAATTGAAAAACAAATTGCCCACTTTAATAATACTTATATAAAAACAAATTGCCCACTTTAATAATACTTATATAAAGATGAATAACAATTACATTGACCTAGGTACTCATTACATAACTTGTCATCACATTCATTACATAACTGGTTAAAGATTCACATGGGAAGGGAAAGAAGAGTCTAACCACATGGCACCTTTCTTTTCATCTTATTTGTAGGTCAAAGATGCTATCTTATTTGTAGGTCAGAAATGCTAAGAACATGGTTATAAAAAGAAGTTTTAATGATAATGTTTTCTTGTAGGTAACTTAATGATTATATTTTAGTATTAAATTAAAAAACAAATTGCCCACATTAATAATACTTATATAAAGATGAATAACAATTACATTGACCTAGGTACTCATTACATAACTTGCCATCACATTCATTACATAACTTGTCAAAGATTCCCATGGGAAGAGAAAGAAGAGTCTAACCACATGGCCCCTTTCTTTTCATCTTATTTGTAGGTCAGAAATGCTAAGAACATGGTTATAAAAAGAAGTTTTAATGATAATGTTTACTTGTATGTAACTTAATGATTATATTTTAGTATTAAATTAAAAAAACAAATTGCCTACTTTAAATAACAATTACATTGACCTAGGTACTCATCACATAACTTGTCATCACATACTTGTCATCACATTCATGGAATTATGAGTGCTGCTTAGCCTTGAAGTTCGGTACCCATTGCATGATTCCATGTCGCAACACTTTAGTTTCCTTATTTTTAATAAGAACTAGTTTTTATTATTATATTTATAATTTTTTTAATTTAAGCAATGGAATTCCTCTGATCTCTGATAATTAATTTCAGTGACCTAACACAAGGAGATTTTCCGAAGCATACATAGCCAACAAAATAAGCGAAAGTAAATGAATCCACAAGTATGTTAATATTTGAAAATGTTTTCAGATTCATTTATTATACCTTCTCAATGGCAATTTTTGATTGGGAATTGAGATATAAAAATATATTTTGATGGAAAGAACATAGTATTTGTACATTTGCTGTAAAACCAAAACCACTCTTGTGATCACATTTATGATCTCAATATTCAACATTATGAAAATTTTGATTTTTTTTTTTTCAAAATTTGATATTTAAATTTAAAGTGATGTATTGATATATTAGCTGTTGCAATGTGAAAAATTAAAATATAATGGTAATAAAAATTTAAATATAACTTAAAAGAGTAAACCAAAAATTAAAATTAATGTCAAATTATTATATATATATATATATATATATAAAAGCTTAAAATAGTAAACCAAAAATTAAACACATATATATATATATATATATATATTTAAATTCAATAAATGAAACAATTCAAATTAATTAAGAAAATTAGTAAAGTAATATCTAATTAAATAAGGAAATTATGAAGGGCAATGTAAAAAAATGGAGTCTATAAAATATAAATAATAGCTATAATTATTTTTTAGTATCTAATTGGGGAGTTGGAATTCGTGTCAATGGGTAGCTTGCCATCCCACCGCCTTCCATTGCACTTAGGAGGGGGTGGCATGGCCGACCCACCCCAAGGTTTCACACATGCAAACAATTATTTATTCCTTTCACAATCAAATCGCAGACTACTCTAGGTCTAAGCATTCACGGCTAGGAGATTGGTTGCAGCCCAACCGAATCCCCTCTCATTTTTAAATGATATGAGCCCTTCTCTTTTTATTGTCATTTTCTTTCATTTTTATAATTAGCATTTGGATTATGGGTTTAAATCCAGACTTTATTAAGACCTCTTTTTTTTGATTGGCATATGGTTCTAATCAAAATTTGATGTTTGTATCGATTTACTAGTCTTTGATCATCTATTTTGATTTGGTAGCAGTCATGTAGCTTGTGCTTCTAGGCTATCTATGAGATTACAAGTCTTATAAAACCTAGATAAGCACTTGATATGGAGATCCCTATTCTGGTTTGAGTATATATATTTTCATTATATTACTTTGTGTAAATATTGTTATGTTCCATTTCAATAGGTTTTGTGAATTTTCATTGGTTTTCTATCTTGCGATACAACGATATAATGACCATACGATTAAAAGGTTATATTCATATATGTAATGGTATCGAGAATTTCTAAAGTTATTGGCTATGTATTTTATATATATATATAATATTTCAATGATATGGTTATGACAAATGGTTTAAATGTTATATGTTTTGAACCATACCACCTTATTATATTATTACTTAATGTTAAATCTTTCAATCAACTCGCCAACCTATAATTGTTTCCTGTTTTCCATCGCAGTTATTGATAGAACCTTGAATTCTCTACGCCATCAAGTGTGATGCTGAAACTTATCGATCCACTGCATTATGAAACGATAGGTGCCAAGCATAATGGGAGTCAAGGAGATTTATCTTGATTAAAAAACACTATTGATTATTGATGATCTGGGAGGACACGTCTGGGATCTCGACTGCAATTCTTGCCACCTATTAGTGTCATTCACTCTGACCAAGTTGTCACAATTATTAATGAGTACTTCTTACCTTCCCGACAAACGAATTCATGACTTAGGGTTTTGTTTCACCTTCAATGCATCTTGTTTCATTGTTCGTCCTTCCCATGATTGTTTTACGAACATGTAACCTCCTCCTCGCACATTTACCCACTTTCACCGGTTTACTCGGGGTAAACATGAGTTGAGGGTCACTATGATAAGACTCAACCTCCTATATGACTTTAAGGAAATGGATTCGAAAACTTAAGATGTTACTGACTTCCCTCATGTGCTACAAGACCTCCAAGAGAAAACCAACCCCTCTAGGTGTCCAACCCCTAAGATAACTCTCTTTTTCATTGACCTAGAACCTCAACCGATCCCTTGCCAAGGAATGCAAGTGACTGTAAGCCTATAGTCATTTCCATAGGCTTGTTTTCCAATGATTCTTGAACTTTCTAGTTAGTTCTATGCCAGTGACCTCGAATTTTAAGCCACTATTTCAGGGCCAGTACTTAGGCCTTTTCCCAGAATTCAATGAGACTTCCAGAAATGATAAATGACATAGAAACAAAGCTTACGAACCAAAACTTAAACAGAGACTTGACCTAACCCCTCCCAACTGGGACAAACATTCAGTCAAACACATGATGAACATGCAACCTATAGGTCATAAATGCATAATTGAACATAAGGATCTAAAAACTTATTTGAGGTTAAAAAATAAGGACCGATACCTTCTCACAATAGTTGTCATATCACCAATCAGGTCATGCATTCATTAACCATAAATTTATTAATGGAAATGTAATAAGAGTCATACTTAGATATGTCAATTAACCATGCTTATAACCAACATATAACCAGACAAATAACAATGACAGAACATCCATTAAAGCCACATAATAACAAGTACATTTAATTATCAAACACAAGAGGAACTTAGCTCTTATTAACCATATGAAAAATCCAACCAAGTCAGGGACTTCCACGTACCACCCGACCATTGATTGAGCTGAATGGAATCTTTCTTTCAAGCAATCACCCCCATTCCATATTACAAGCATGAATGCGGGATATCATGGGATAAACCAATCCATAAACAACCAAGGGAATCCAGAGGTTAAACCACCTCCACCCTCAACATACTGTGATCACCTAAACTGGTCCCGAGATCACAAAACCAAATCGAGTTTTGATGCCTTAGAATTCCTTCACCATACCTTAAGGAATTTTCATTTATCCACCCACATGTTGAGGGTTTCCCAGAGAAAACATTCTCCACCCCCAACCCTTGGGATTTTCCTAATACCACCTCAAGCAGATCCAAAACCTTCCGGAAATCCAAAGCTCAATAGAGAAAGAATCCCATCACACCATGGATATCCAGAAATGGTAAGGCAAGGCTTAAACTACTATCAAAACTTGAAAAAATCCATTCCACCAAAAGCAAAGAAACCAAATTGCACACATGCATATGCTATGCATGCTAAAACCAACTAGGAAATCATACATGCAATCTGTTACCTACAAGTATTCCTGCTGAAGTTACTTGATCCAACCTTTCCTTGCTTGATCCTTGCTTCCTTTTCCTTCCTTGTCCTTCCTTTACTTTTTTACTTTCCTTCTCTTCTTGGTGCTCTTTTCCTCTTTGAGACCAATTCCAAAGAAAAACTAACAAAATGTTGCCAACTGATGCTCTGATGTCTTTTTATTCTTGATGCCTCTAATTTCTTCATTTTCCCCTTATTTTCCTTCATTTTCCTCCTCACATGCAACCTGTGACCTTTCACCTCCATTTTCTCCTAATTTCCTTTATTTTCATAAATAATATGCCAATTAATGCCTCTTTTCCTTTTCAAAGCCTTTTTCATTGCCTTTGCCAATTTCCCCTTATCCATAAACACGACAAGTGATGCCCACTAGGATATTTTTCCCAACATTTAGCTTAGAATACGTGTCCCATGGCCTTGGTCTTATTTTTCCTTTATTAACTTTTATTACATTAACTTTTAACCAGGGGTTGTTACAGACCCCTCCCCCTTAAGGGAATACCTTCCTCAGTGTTCTATGACACCTACAACTAAAGAAACTGTTGAAAAGCATAACATACTTCCCATGGAGCTTTATAACTTTCATTGTAGTATTTACAATGAACAACCTTCTCAAAAGAAAAATCGTCATGACAAACATGAAAAAATGACAACCATACCGCTTATTGGAGCTTTATAACACAACTCATTGTGGTATTTACAATAACAACCATACATGAATATGTACATATACCAAAACTGATTTGCCTCAACTGGAAAACAATGAAGGATACATAGCCCGCATCTGATCATCCATCTCCCATGTAGCTTCATCGGGCCCAAATTGATTCCACTGCACTTTAACTTGCTCAATTTCTTTGTTCTAGAGCATGAGTTGTTTTCGTTGCAATATGCATTGAGGTTCCGGCTATAATTCTCCTTCTGGTTCCACCTGCAATACAGACCAATCAATAACATGATCAACATCCTTTGCATATATATTAAGAAAAGAAACATGGAAAACATCATGGACTTTCACTATCAGAGGCAGTGCAAGTATGTAGTCCACTGGTCCAATCCTCTCAAGGATCTCAAAAGGCCCGCAATATCGTGGTGCCAACTTGGAACATGATCCAATCCTCAAGGAGATCTTCTTGGGATTGATGCACAAATACACATGCTCCCCAACTTGAAACTCCTTAAATTCCATGTGTTGGTCTGCATAAATCTTCTGTCTATCCTATGATGACTTTAGATTCTTCTTTATAACCCACATTTTTTGTTCAATGCCTGCCAACATGTACGGTCCTATCAACACCCTATTCACTGGATCACTCCAACTAATGGGATAATTACAACTCCGCCCAAACAATGCCTCAAATAGGCTCATCCTCAATGACTCTTGATAACCATTGTTGTAAAAAAAATCGACCAATGGAAGGTACTCCTTCCATCTCATTTGCTGATGCATCACATACATCCTCAACATATCCTCCAGAATCTTGTTGACCCTCTTTGTCTACCCATATTTCTGTGGATTATAAGTTGTACTAAAGGCCAAATCTATCCCCAAACCTACAAACAACTCCTTCCAAAACTTGGAAGTGAACTTAGCATCCCTATCCAACACAATCTTCTTTGGAACACCATGCAATCTCACGATCTCCCTGATGAATACTTGTGCCACCTCACTAGTTGAATAAGTAGTCTTCACTAGAATGAAGTGAGCTACCTTGCTCAACCTACCAACCGCAACCATGATAGAATCATGTTTCCTCAATGTCCTCAGAAGACCTGTAATAAAGTCCATGGAAATGACCTCCCATTTATATTTGTGAATCGGAATAGGCTGAAGCAATCCACCTGGATGCTTACACTCTACTTTCACCTATTGACAGTCCAAACATCTAACCATGAACTCTGCCACTTCCTTCTTCATATTTAGCCAATAGTAGAACTTCTTCACTATTGTCAACGTCTTCTGATATCCTGGGTGACCTGAATATGGCTTGACATGAAACTCCCTCAAGATAAGCTTATTGAGCCCACTTTCATCTGGTGCATAGATATAATCCCTGAATCTTACCAAGACCTCATCTATGAGATGATAGTCCACATCCTGGTAACTTGTACCATGGTGTTGTAACTTATGCCTAAGCTCCTTGTACCTATCATCTTGTTGTCTTGCCTATACAATTCGACCCTGTAAATCTTCCCCATACGAGCTCAGTGTTGCAACATGGTTGATTTGTACTCTCGTGCTGAGAGCATATGCAACATTGTTGTCCTTACCCTTTATGTATCTGATCTCAAAGTCAAATTCACTAAAGGTGGACAACCATATAACTTGCCTAGCATTCAAATTCGTTTGGTCAAATAGATATCTCAACCCACTGTGGTCACTCATCAATACAAACCTCCTGCCGAGATAATAATGCCTTGACATTTTCAAGGCATGAATAATAACTGCCAACTCAAGATCATGAGCCACATAGTTCTACTCATTCTCATTCAGCTTCCTAGACTCATAGCAAACCACTTGTCCCTCTTGCATCAAGACTCCACCAAGTCCTCTCTTGCAGGCATCTGTACACACCACAAACTATTTATCTATATCTGCAATCTTAAGAACTTGAGCATTTGTCAACAATTGCTTCAACTGCTCAAAATTGGCTGCACATTCCTCTGTCCATTCAAATTTCTTCCCTTTTCTCTACAAATATGTAATGGGATATGCAATATGTTAGAAGTTCTAGATGAACCTCCTGTAGTAACTTGCTAACCCCATAAATGATCTAACTTAATCCACATTCCTAGGAGCTGCCCACTCCATGATAGCCCTTATCTTTTCTAGATCTAAATCTATGAATTCCTTGGAAACAACATGTCCCAAGTAACGCATCTTCATCTGAAAGAAACTGCACTTGCTAAGCTTGGTATACAACTGATGCTCTCTTAACACTCTCAACACTGCTGCTAAATGCTCGACATGCTCTTCCCCATTTTTAGAATATATCAAGATTTCATCAATGAATACAATAACAAACTTGTCCAGATAAGGACACAGCATGATATTCATCAAGCACATAAAAATAGTTGGGGAATTACTTAAACCAAATGGAACTACAACAAACTCATAATGCCCATACCTGGTCCTGAAACAAGTCTTGTAAATATCCTCTTCTTTGATGCACACCTAATGGTATCTTGATCTCAGATCAATCTTCGAGAACACTGGTTCTCCCTTCAACTGATCAAACAAATCATTAATCATTGGCAACTAGTACTTGTTCTTTATCTTCACCTTGTTCAGTTGCCTGTAATCAATTAAAAATCTAAGAGTACCATCCTTCTTCTTCACAAACAACATGGATGCACCCCAAGGCGATACACTTGGCCTAATGTATCCCTTATAAGGTATTTCCTTCAACTGCAACTTCAACTCTACTAACTATGGTGTGCTCATCCTCTAAGGTGCCTTGATGCTGGTGCTCCCCCTGGTACTAACTCAATAGAAAAGTCCACTTCTCCGTGGGGAGGCAACTCTGGAATCTCTGCCAGAAACACATCCTAAAACTGCAGTAATACAGGGTACCTCTTGAATATTTATGCATCCTTAACATCCTTATGTCAGTAGAGATATGGAATGAAAATAGTACACACCCCTTCCTACAACTGTGCTTAGCCTTCATAATAGCGACCATCCTCACTTATGTAGGCTTCTTCTTTCCCTGCAAGATTATCTTTTCCCCATTATCATCCAGGCACTCAATAGCCTTATCATAACAATCTACTTTGGTCCTATGAAGGTACAGCGAATCCATACCCAAAATCATACTATATGATCCCAATGGAAGTACATTCATATGTGTTGTTGTAGGCATACCATTCAACTCGAATGCATAAGCTCTTACCCAATGATGAAATCTCTTCTTAGTACCTGTAGCCAACTGCACCAACCAAGACTTTGCATGCACTTATTTTCTCAAACCACACTTATCCACCAGGTTAGGATTAACATAACTATAATTAGATCTAGGATCAATCAAAATAGAAACAACTCAACCATAGAGCTTACCTTCCATCTCAATAATGGACACCTGGTGATCTGCCTGCTTGTTTTTCACAATTGAATAAAGCCTAGAAATGTTATGACCAACATCCCCAACTGTCTGTGCCTCCTAAGAACTATATATATAAGGCCTACCACCTTGGTACAATGGACAATCCTTCTCGCGATGATCGTTACCACATATCCAACACTACAACGGTCCCATACCATCACCTCTAGTCCACTGCTCTCTAGGTTGTGATCCATGTCCCTCCTCAACTGCATTGAACTTGTTTTAATAAGCCACATTTTCTTTATCACCTGCATCCTGAGGTCTTCCTCGCTTCGGTGTCCACTTCCCTTTAATTTTCTCATTCCCTTTCAAGTCACGTTTAGGCTCAAATTTGTGCTTTGATTGCTCATAATAATTCTTTAGCTTCATGATGGCTTCCTCCAATTATCTAGACTCATCAAACTCAATCTGGTCTTTATATGTTGTTGGAAACCCACTGATGAATCTTTGGATCTTAGCCTTCTCATCCTTGAGATAAGGCACATACATCAACAACTCCAAGGACCTGCTAGTATACTCATCATCTGTCATAGAACCCATATGTAGATCATAAAACTCCTTAGCTCTGTCATCATAGTACCTCCCAGACAAGTACTTCTTCTTGAAGAGTATCTCAAAATCATCCCAAATCAACTCGTCTTCCTAAATTCCCTTCACATTCTTCACATCTTCCCACCAAATATCTGCTTTTCCTTTGAGACTGAAGGTGGCTATCTTGGCTTTCATGTTCTTTGAATAGCTATGCAATCTGAAGAATTTATTCATCCCAAGCAACCATGCCTCTATATCTTTTGACTTCTTCATCTCTCCATCGAATGTTGGAGGCTTGAATTTCTTGAACTCCTTAGGAAAGTAGTCACCCCTACTATAAGGATGATGATGGTGATGACTGTGATGATGTCTCCTGAATGAACAACTAGAATGATGTTCATACATCTCATTCCTCCTGTCATTTGTATCTAGTGATCTATCACCTTTAATTGTATCCCCTTTGTCCAACCTATATCTAGATTGAGACCTAATACCATAGGATCCATTATTTTTCTCTTCCTTTTCTTGATTGATCCTCAATTGTCCCTGTCTCTACAATTCTGACAAGATTTGAAGAATCATTGCTTAACCTCTACCTACTTCTCTTGAGCCCTTGCAAGTATTTCTTGAGCCTTAACCAACTTGTCATTGTTTGATTTGCAACTTGTGATCTCTGTCCTCAAACACCTCAATGTCTCTACTATACCAAGTTAATGCTCTCCTCCTTGTTGCCCAACTGATCTGTAGGGAGAGTCATGGGAACTATATTCTACCATTTTGATCGTCATCTATAATTATCTTCTTCCTTCAAGTAGTCCATGTCAGATAAACCAAATAGATACCAAAATCAAAACTATACCTCATTGATGTTCATGGGAGGCTTATCTCATCTGCAATATTAGTCCACATTAGCATGATACATGGATAATCATAATCATGTCAATATAACATCATGCATGAACATACCAAATTTATACCATAACCCCATGCATGGCAACCATAACCATGAAAACATCAGACTTTACCCAAAGAGAGTGTAACCTACTCTGATACCACCCTGAAACCTCCTTCTCCCACATTTACCCACTTTCACCGATTTACCCGGGGTAAACATGAGCTGAGGGTAGGGTCACTATGATAAGACTCAACCTCCTATACGACCTTAAGGAAATTCAGTCAACAACTTAAGACCTTACTAACTTCCCTCGGGTGCTACAGAACCACCAGGAGAAACCCAACTACTCCAAGTGTCCAAGCCCTGAGATAAATCTCTTTTTCACTGACCTAGAGCCTTAGTCATTCCCTTGCAAAGGTATGCAAGCCACTGTAAGCCTCCAGTCACTCCCATAGGCCTATCTGTCAGTGACTATGGACCTTTCTAGTAAGTTCTATGCCAATGAACCTGAATTCTGATCCACTTTTTCAAGGCCAAGACTCAAACTCTACCTAGAACTCAATGAAACTTGCAGAAATGATAAATGACATAGAAATAAAGCTTACAAACCAAAACTTGAACTGGGACTTGACTTGACCCCTCCCAACCAAGATTAACATTTTGTCAAACACATTATGAACATGCAACCTACAAGTCATGAATGCATAACTGAGCATAAGGATATGAAAACTTATATGAGGTTAAATAAGAAGAAACAATACCTTCTCACAATAGATGTCATATCACCAATTAGGCCATGCATTCATTAACCATACATTCATTAATAGAAATGTAATAAGAGCCATACTTAGATATAATAATTAACCATGCTTATAAACAACATATAACCAGATAAATGGCAATGATAGAACAACCATTAAAGCCACAGAATAACAAGTGCATTTACTCATAAAAATCAAGAGGAACTTAGCTATTATTAACCATAGGAAAAATCCAACCAAGTCAGGGACTTCCACATACAACTCAACCATAGATTGGGTTGAACCAAATCTTTCTTTCATCCAATCGCCCCCGTAAAATATTTCAAGCATGAATGTGGGATCTCAAGGGATAAACCAATCCATAAACAACCAAGGGAATCCAGAGGTTAAATCACCTCCACACTCAGCATGTTGTGATCTCACCTAAACTGGTCCCGAGATCACAAAACCAAACTGAGCTTGGATGCCTAAGAAATTCTTCACCATCCCTTAAGGAATTTTCCTATCTCCACCCAATTGTTGAGGGCTTCTCGAGAAAACCATATCCACCCCCAACCCTTGGGATTTTCCTGAGACCACCTCACCTGCATCCAAAACCTTTTGACAATCCAAAGCTCAACCGAGAAAGAATCCCGTCACACCATGGCTATTCGTAAATGGAAAAGCACGACTAAAACTATTGTTAAAACCCGGCAAAATCCATGCCACCAAAAATAAAGAAACCAAAATACACACATGCATATGCCATGCATGCCAAAACCAATGAGAACCAGCTAGGAAATCATACATGCAATATGTTACCTACAAGTATTCCTATTGAAGCATCTTGATCCAACCTTTCCTTGCTTGATCCTTGCTTCCTTTCCCTTCCTTGTCCTTCCTTTTCTTTTCTTATTTTCTTTCATTCTCTTCTTAGTGCTCTTTTCCTCTCCAAGACTAATTCCAAAACACAATTGAAAAAAAGCTACCAATTGATTCTCTAATGTCTTTTTATTCTTGATGCCTCTAATTTATTCATTATTCGATTATTTTCCTTCATTTTCCTCCTCACATGAAATCTGTGACCTTTCACCTCCCTTTTCTCCTAATTTCCTTTATTTTCATAAATAATATGCCTATTAATGCCTCTTTTCTTTTTCAAATTCTTTGCCATTTCCTTTTCCAATTTTCCCTCAGCCATAAACACAACAAGTGATGCCCACTAGGATATTTTTCCCATCATTCATCTTGGAATATGTGTCCCATGACCTTGGTCTTATTTTTCCTTTATTAACTTTTATTACATGAACTTTTAACTTGGGGCTGTTACGGAATTGCTAGGATTTTAAACCTTTCACTGCTTTTGTATACCCTTCCAAGTTGAACCCCTATCAGATTCTTATTAGAAATACAACTATGCCTCTAGTAATTCAGACCAGATCATATGGGACTGATCTTTTTGAAACATATGATGAGTACTTACCATTATTTCAAAGAGTCGGTTGGTGGAAATTTTTGCAATTGTTTAAAGGTTATAGTGAAGGAGTTTTTCGAGCCTTTGTGGTCACTTTCAAAGGAAAGAAAGCAACAATGAGAGACTTGATCTTTGTAGATGTCAGGTTCATCGCAGATGCAACTTGTCTTACTATAAAGGGGTAAGGGTGGTATAAAAACTGTCAGATTGGAGATATGCCTTGGAAGAAATTTCTCGTCAACAAACACTGTGCATATGACATAAAAGGTATGCATGTTTCCTTTTTAAAGACTAAGTGGCAAGATATATTACTTTTCCTCCATCGTTATATTAATTGCGAGGGTCATTATGGTTCAGTCTTCATTTACCATATACGTATATTGTAGCGGCTGCAACACCCTCCAAAATATTGGCCCGCATCCAAATTTTGGAGCCTTCCTTGGTTTTTTCCCTTGATGGTCGCAAACACTCGGGCTCATCCCACGAGCTCTTGTTGAGTTTTCACACCCTTTTGCTTGATCAACCACTGGTCATATTTTGGCATGTTGATCGCTATGTCATGCTTACAAGTTTGTTTTGGAAATTTTGAAGGTTTGTCTTTGGGTGAGTGAGATGTTTTCGCTCTGTCGACATTGGTCGCACTCACACACAAAGTTGTAACATTGTCGTGCAAGTGTCATCACGGTCGTTCGAAGACATATCTCAACTGTCACACTTATCGCTCTTAACTTTTGAGTCAGTCTCACTGATCACATTGTCATGTATGCACAAGTACAC
Source organism: Pinus tabuliformis (assembly GCA_031772625.1). Lineage (NCBI taxonomy): Eukaryota > Viridiplantae > Streptophyta > Pinopsida > Pinales > Pinaceae > Pinus > Pinus tabuliformis. The sequence goes on from CM062819.1 coordinate 1,404,505,889, forward strand.
TTGCTTTCACACTTAGTCATTTTCCTAAAAATCTGTCGACTAGACAACCCTCCTTCAACCAAACCCCAATCTCAGTGACCTTGCATTGCTACCCAGAACTGTGTAGAGCTTGAGGTTGTCCTTCGAGCAGCCTACACTGTGCAATTCTAGAAATGAGCCAGCTGATTAACTCCCAGAACTATGCAAAGGTTGTCCCAAAACTCGATCTAGTCTGTGCTTCCCGTGAGATCTCCCATCAAGCCTCCCGCTGGTCAACCAGAAAAAATGACTTGAGTTGTGACCCAGGGTTGTACTGATCTCCAAAAATGCATAAAACTTGTCTAGCCTGACTGCCTTGCACTGCCTACAGAAACTGCACAGACATGTGGGACAGGCCTTTGCTCCCTCTCACTACATTGTCCCACGAAATTTCGCAGATCTGTTAGGTAGCCTGCCCTTCTGGCCCACTCTAAAATTAGCCCATAAATTGCGCAGAGTTGTCTATCACCTACCCTTCTTCCCTACTCTGCAATCAACCCAAAAATTGCGCAAATCTTACAAGCAAGCTTCCCTATTGGCCTGCTCTGCACTCACTCAGAAAAATGTGCAGATTTGGTTTTCACATGCCCTTCCTACCCGCTTTGCAATCAACCCAGAAATTGCACAGTTATGTCCAGGCCCATACTGTCTCCTAGGATTGCACAATTTTGACCAGTAGCTCCTGCAAACCAATCTTTTCCTCCTCTGGACAACTGCGCAAATTTTTCTACCAGTGCTTCCTGTTGCCCGCATTGTCTTCCCTGGAGAAACTACGCAAATTACAGGTAGATGACTTGCCCAGTGATCCCCTTGAAAATTGCACAGATTGGCCCAGTAGTTCCCTGACACCCTGCCTGGCCTTCCTCTCAGAAAATGCACAAATTTGTCTCCCAGCTGGGTTTTTCCTCGTAGCTATCACTATTGTCCCGGATTGTGCAAATATGCTTCCTAGTGACATATGTGCAGTTTTTCTCGACAATTCTTCAGAGCCTCGCATCACGGCCTGAGTTATGCTCTATGCAGTTCCAATGCCTTGTCCCTCTCTCGGTCACCCGCACCCAAACGAAAAGCAATGCATCATGTTAGACTAGGAGATTTTTGGATTTGATGTCGTCTCGTCATGAAGTGATTACAAGTACAGGTACGTCGATGAAACATGGCATGATGACAAACGGGATGGAAAAGGAGCGCATGCTAGAATATTTTCTCACAGTTGAACGAAAACATGAAGCACATTGAGAAAGCGAGCGAAAGGGACACATACACATGCACCATCAAGCAAAGAGCAAGACCATCGAATACCCCACACACTTTGCCATGTAGAGGTGAAGACATGTTACACTGAGAGCATATCATCGCCTAGCAACACAGTAGCTCGACACAGACACCACAGTCAGCCAGTACATGTTAGTAGTGTCATGTCGAGTTGTGTCATGAGTTGTCTCGGCCACATCACTACTATGGGCCATACTTGTTGTAATCAATGTAATGTAAAGTGGAATTCCAAGAGACCCAAATATGAAGTTGAAGAGTCATGTAAAGTCGAAAAGTCATAGGAAGTCAAACAGTCATGAGGGAAGTCAAAGAGTCACAAGGGTTAGTTATACCCCCTTGGCTATATATACCCCCTCATTGTATGAGCAAAGGAATTTTCACCTTGGCTCCTCCCACATAGCCTTGAGAGTTTGTAGTATGTTCTTTGAGGAGCGAGGAGTGGCTCCAATGTCCCACTACTGAGACTAGTGATGTATGGTGTACAGATGTGTCTTGGATCTTTTGCTTAATTCAGAAGCCTGTCTTAGGCCAGCATGTTTTCACGCATGTTTTGTATCTGTTTGTAAGACTATTCTTTAAACGTTTGTAATGCATGTTTGCTTAACCTGTACTAAGATAGTTGAACTACTTCGGTTATTTTAGTACTCATATTGTTGAAGATGTGTTGTATTATTTATCATTGTTGTCCCATCCATGTGGACTACTCTGCCAGACATTAGACAAACCATATTTGTGTTATTTTGATTTTAATGATCGTCACCCCTGTGTGGACTAGTCCGCTGGATGGTGTACATGTTTTCCCTTGAACCTTGGTTTTCACGAATGTCACATCCATTGTGGAGTATTCTGTTGGATGCTGGATAGACCCTTGTTGTTGTTCACATGTGTTTCTTCCTAGGTTGGGACTATTCCCTCTCATCAAGAGGCTCACTTTACTTTTCCATTTTGACAGTAAGAGAACTCAGACACAGAGTTACATTACGCACTCACCAAGCATACTCACCTCAATTTCTTGAAGTTACAATCATAACGCTCTCATGTGTTGAACAACAAGAGATAAGGCAAATCTCTAAGATAATGGCAACTGTGGCATCGTACTGGATGGGACTCCTACACCAAATGGTGTGAGGTCTAGTTGGGACTTCATACCTGGGAGATCCCTTTTGTTGGCAAGTCTAGCACTATCAACAAAATGGCGCTAGAAGGAGGGTCATATGACAAGCTGAGCTCTTTGAATCTGGTTTGAATCTCTTATCTAAAATGTCTCATACACCAATCATGCTCCCGGGGTGTTTCTCCATTTTTTTCCCTTGATCAAATTTCACTCCCCGATGAGCTTCTAATTCACTTGTCATAGTTAAAGTTAGATGGTGAGGACGGAACGTCCATATCCAAGCACATTTCTGATTTTCTTCAATTTTTCCAACCTCGTGAAATTGATAATGAAGAGTCTTCTTGTGTGTTTTTCTTCCTTGCCCTTGAAGGTTGTGCTAATCAATGGTCTTATACCTTGCCACTTGCTTCCGTCCATTCGATTCTCCCTTTCCTCAAGGAGCTCCATCAATCCTTTGATAAGTATAACTACTGAGATGTTTGTGGAAGAATCAACCTATTAAAAATGGAGCCATGAATCCATTGAGAAATTCTCTAATCGATTTCTTCACCTTTGCTATGAAATTCCGGAAGAATATTTGAACTGGGATTTCTTGAAACAAGAGTTCGAGCACTTGGTTCATGTCTCTTCATACAGTGAACCTGAACCTGCTAATTTTTTTGCTTCCCCAACTCTTGCGGATCATGAGGCACCTCAGATTGTAGAGGAGGATCCCAACACCCTGTTTGTTCCTTGTCCTCCTCCTTTCCTGGTTCCGATGTGGGTGCCCCCTTACAATGATTGCAAAGCTAAGGAACCTACACAACATGTCCCCAACCCATCTTCTCATCTGTATCCCACTTCCATGGAGGAAGTTCTTGAATGGCTCAGAGAGCTTATAGCCCAGACTCACTCCTCCATTCTCCAAGAGGACATCATCGTTCATAACTAAAGTCTCGAATCTTATCTGCATCTCTTCCATCCTCCATCATTCACAAGCCATGACTCCTTGTACCATGACTCACTTGATCAATCTATTTCACCAGCCAGTTGTGCACATTCTCTCGATTCTCAAGCTACTGGCTCAAATTTCAATCAAGCGCAAGGAAGTCACATTACACTAGCAAAGGAGAAAAAAGGTGAAGACACTATCAATGCCCCCTCTCTAATTCAAAATTGTCTCTTCCATTCTCTAACAATTCTCAATCTTCTAATCTCGGTGAAACATCTTGTATAATTAATTCTTTCGATCAACCACCAGTCTTGGGTAGTCATCACTCCCATGCTTCCATATGCCGTGACAAATTCCCAAGCACATCATGTGATCTTCCATTTTATCATGAATACTCTAACTTGGATCTAGAATCTCCTTTGGTCAAAGAATATGTTCATATAGAAAATTCCTCTTCACCTCACTTGCCCGTGTGTCCTACCATTCAAAACACATCCACATGCGTCAAAGATACTCCATGTTCTCTCACTTCTTCATCCAATGAGTTATCTCCTCAATTGACACAAGGCAATGAGGTTGTCCATGATGAAGTTGAAAACAATTTAATCATAGAGTGTACTTCCCATTCCCCGTCATCTCTTCTCTTGCATGAAGACAACTCTTCAAGTCAACTTGTTGAAGCTGAAAAATCTAGTGCAACCTGTGACATAGATGGTTGCCATCCTGAGAGAAATTATGAAATCAGAAACAATAGCCACCCTCAAGCCATGCACGATCTAGTTCAAGCTTCAAAATATGATTCTGCAATTCTGGAAAGTTCCGGGACGTACCAGGGAGTTGAGGCACTTCAACGTTTGCTTATGGTTATGTTAGGACCTCATGACTCTGGTAAGCCTCGAGAACTCAATCAGATTTGGTTTCTCACACACAATCTGTCTATCTTCATGGTTTCACTTCGTGTGAGTTCACGTGTAAAAAAAAATTGGTATTTTGGATGTGATCTCTCAAATTTTCAAAATTTCACTTATGACTGAATTCACAAATTTGTCACAGCACATCCGTCTTCATGCACATCTCTTGCATCAAACTCGGGATGGGAATGTTCGTCCCTCATGAAATCATGGAATTATGAAGTTGATCATCTCAAATATTGTTTTTCCCTGCAATCATACTTATTGTATGTTTCATCTTATGATCAACTCCTCAGTCTCCTTGTGAATCTTGTACTTCAAATTTTCTCGCTCATCACACCAACAATTCCCCTGTGTGATGATGAGTGCACAAGATATCACATGAATCAACTTCTTTTCATTTCACCACGCCCCAACTGGTTTCACAAACTCATAGTACTGACATCCCTTTTACATTCTTGTGATGACCATGATGTTTATGCAATTTTTCACCAGTTGGAGGGGGGTGGTCCATTATGTCTAGCTCACAACGAACTTGGTTCCATTATTTAGTGCGTTCGCAAGATTGCTTAGATGAATTTTTCTTTGTTCATTGCAAACTGGGAATCTGTTGTCTCAACAAACTCATCTGATCACCCACCCATCTCGGGTGATTATCACTCAACTCATCATTTTCCCAACAGTGCATTCAATGACAGTTACTTCATGCTCTCCGATATTCACTGTTTAGCATCTTTCTCCTCAGACTTATATCAAGCATGTGAGGCACTTCAGCCCATGCCGATGGTTATGGTAGGTCCTCACTATATTGGCATGACTAATGAGAATGGTCAGATTTATTTTTCTGTAAAATATTCCTCTTGTGATCCCATCTCTCCAATCAGAAAGCCATCTTTTCATGGGTCACGAGACCTTCCAAAAAACCATTATGAATTTCACAATCCAATCGCTCAATGGCTGGAACAATCTTACTTGGCGAGCCATGTTGCAGTCAACAAGATTCAATCCTTCCTCACGCTCACTAACAAGCTCATTGCAGATGAACACACACTCGCAAGAGGCTTCCAAGGTTTGTTGAATAATAATATCCATTGAAATGGTAAGCATGTGTATTGGGTGGCCGTGACACATTTTTCTTCCCACAGGCAAGACCTTCCTTTTCGTGTGCAAGATTTTCAAGATTTTGTATTTTATGTTGCACACTATTTGTTATATGTTTTAATTACTTGTATCTTTGTGGTTGCAGGTTGGGAATGACTACGGTGGCTTCACTGGAAATTTCATGTCAAGTAATCCCAACCATTTAGCTGTTAGGATAGGATTAGGATTATTTGCATCTTAGATTTCATTCCTTGCACTCGTCTTTCACTCATAGTCTGTCATGGTTTTCTTATTTTCATTTTGTTTTCTTTAGTCATTTTTCTTTCTTGTCTTTTGGTTTGTTTACTTGTTGTGTACTCATTTCCTTATCTTGTTTTTCCCTTTGGTGTTGATTGTTCCTTTTGTTTTCGCTACACAAATAAGTGTTGTCCAGTACTAGGTTCTAGCTTTTGAATAAGTATGTGGATGACTTTAAAGAGTCTCGTGACACTATAACACTTGGCCAGTCCTGTGTCCGTCTTCTTTATGCTTGGTTGTAACTTTTGGCTGATGAAACCTTGATTGAAAATACGATCCATCTGTAAGGGAAGCTCTGGTCAAACCATGAACCTATGTCCAGAATGGGAAACCTCATGCCTAGAATCAGTCTTCTGCTCTGTGTGTTCAAGCTTAGTCCAACTAGTAGGAACAAAGAAGGGGAAAAATCTAAATGAGCAAACCTAAATCATAGGTCTTACATGCTTCTCTAAAGGAACAACCTCTTCTCCTCTCAATAAGTTGGGATCTCTCTTCCACCCCAAAAATAAATAAGTGCCTATGCATAGTCCTCTTTGAAAAGAAAAAATACAAAGGTGAAAGAAGAGAAATACTTCCTGCGTAGAGAGGCGAAGCAGGCAACTCCACCGGGGTACTGGCCAGGCTCACTTGCAGTGGAGAAATGCTTGTGTTCTTGTGTGACTCCACCAAGGTACTGCCACAACTTGCTATTAGCAGAGCAACACTAGAGATGAAAACTTATGCTCTGCAAATCTTAAGCTCGCGAACCAAACTACCCTTCCTGATTTTGAAATGTTGTGATCTAGCTGAAAATTTTGATGTGTTTGACTGAGTTGGTACAAGGTGAACCATGTCTATCCATGGGGTAAGTGGGGAAGCCAAAGTAACCTGCACAACGAATCAATACTTCCTGAAAGTCCAAGGCCCTGTGTTTCAAGTGAAACGAAACAGAGAAGCTGGTATTCAACCAATGTATTGCCAAATGTTGTAGCAGCTGTAACACCCTCCTAAAATTTTCCCTGCATCCAAATTTCAGAGCCTTCCTTGGTTTCCCCCCTTGATGGTCACAAACACTCAGGCTCATCCCATGAGCTCTTGTCAATTTTTCACACCCTTTTTCTTGATCAATCAACAGTTGTCTTTTGGCATGTTGATCACTATGTCATGCTTGCGAGTTTCTTCTAGCAATTATGAAGGTTTCTCTTTGGGTCTATGAGATGTTTTCGCTTTGTCAACATCGGTCACACTCACACACAAAGTTGTAACACTTTCACGCAAGTGTCGTCACAGTCGTTCGAAAACATATCTCAATTGTCGCACTTATCGCTCTTAACCTTTGAGTCAGTCTCACTGAGCACATTTTGTCTTGTTGGTTTGAGGTGTCTTGTCGTCGAGTCATGCTAAGTGTGTGATCACATTATTATGTATGCACAAGTACACTTGCTTTCACACAGTCATTTTCCTGAAAATCTTTCGACTGGACAATCCTTCTTCAACCAGACCTTGATCTCAATGACCTTGCATTACTACCCAGAACTGCGCAGAGCTTGAGGTTGTCCTCTAGGCATCCTGCACTGTGCACTTATGGAAATGAGCCAGCTGACTAACTCCCATAAATGCACATAGGTTGTCCTAGAACCTAATCTATTATGCACTTCCCATGATATCTCCCATCAAGCCTCCTGTTGGTCAAAAAGAAAAAATGACTTGAGTTGTGACCTAGGGCTGTACTGATCTCCAAAACTACGGAGCACTTGTCCAACCTGATTGCCTTGCACTGCCTGCAGAAACTGCGTAGACATGTGGGACAAAACTCTACTTATTTTTATTGCATTGTCCCGAGAAATTACGCAGATATGTCAGGCAGGCTGTCTTTCTGGCCTACTCTACAATTATCCCAGAAATTGCTTAGATATTTTTGCCACCTGCCCTTCTTCCCGGCTTTGCAATCAGCACAGAAACTATGTAGATCTGACAAGCATAATTCCTGGCCTTCTTTGCACTCACTCAGAAAACTGTACAGATCTGGCTGTAACTTTCCCTTCTGTGCCACTTTGCAATCAGCCCAGAAATTACGCAATTACGTCCGGGCCCGGATTGTCTCCTAGGATTGCGCAATTTTGACCAGCAGCTCTTATAGCCCAATCTTGTCCTCCTTTGGAAAAATGTGCAGATTTTTCTGGCAGTGCCTCCTGCTTCCCACACTATCTTCCTCAGAGAAACTATGCAGATCCCAGTTGGATGACCTACCCAATGCTCCCCTTGAAAATTGTGCAAATTGGCCTAGCAGTTCCCTGACACCCCGCTAGCCTTCCTCTCGAAAACTGCGTAATTCTGTCTCCTAGCTGGATTTTGCCCCGCATTTGTCACTGTTGTCCCAAATTGCACAAATTTTCCTCCCAATGACATCTGCACAGTTTTTCCTGATAGTTATCTGGAGCCTCGCATCCTGGCCTTAGCTGTGCTTTGTGCAGTTCTAGTGCCTTGTCCCTCTCCCGGTCACCTGCACCCAAACGGAAAACAATGCATCATGTTAGACTAGGAGATTTTTGGGTTTGATGTCATCTCGTCATGAAGTTGCAGGAACATGTATATCGATGAAACATGGTGCGAAGACAAACAGGATGGAAAAGGAGCGCATGCTAGAAGACTTTCTCATAGTCGAACAAATGCATGAAGCAAATTGAGAAAGTGAGCGAAAGGGACACATACACATGCACCATCAAGCAAAGACCAAGACCATAGAAGACCCCACACACTTTTCCATGCAGAGGTAAAAACATGTTACACCGAGAGCATATCATCGCTCAACAACACGACAACTCGACATAAACACCACAGTCAGTCAGTACGTGTCAGTAGTGTCATGTCGAGTTGTGTCATGAGTTGTCTCAATCACATCACTACTATGGGTCATACTTGTTGTAATCAATGTAATGTAAAGTAGAAGTCCAAGAGACCCACATACGAAGTTGAAGGGTCATGTAAAGTCGAAAAGTCAAAGGAAGTCAAACAATCATGAGGGAAGTTGAAGAGTCACAAGGACCAGTTATACCCCCTTGGCTATATATACCCCCTCATTATATGAGCAAAGGACTTTTCACCTTGGCTCCTTGTGCATAGCCTTGAGAGTTTGTAGTTTGTTCTTTGAGGAACGAGCAGTGACTCCAACATCCCATTATTGGGGCTAGTGATGTATGGAGTACAGATGTGTCTTGGATCTTTTGCTTAATTCAGAAGCATGTCTCAAGCCAACATGTTTTCACACATGTTTTGTATCCATTTTTAAGACTATTCTTTAAATGTTTGTAATGCATGTTTTCTTAACCTGTACTAAGATAGTTGAACTAATTCGGTTATTTTAGTACTCATATTGTCAAAGATCTGTTGTATTATTTATCATTGTTGTCCCGTCCATGTGGACTACTCTGTCAGACATTAGACAGACTATCTTTGTGTTGTCTTGATTTTAACGACCATCACCCCCATGTGGACTACTCTACTGGACATTGTACGTTTTTTTCCCTTGAACCTTGGTTTTCATGAATGTCGCATCCATTGTGGACTACTCTACTGGATGTTGGACAGACCCTTGTTGTTGTTCACGTGTGTTTCTTCCTAGGTTGGGACTATTCCCTCTCATCAAGAGGCTCACTTTACTTCCCCCTTTTGATAGTAAGAGAACCCGAGCACAAAGTTACATTATGCACTTACCAGACATACTCACCTCGCTTTCTTGAAGTTACACGCATAACACTTCCATGTGATGAACAATAAGAGCTAAGGAAAATCTCTAAGATAATGAAAACGGGCCATCGTACCAGATGGGACTCCTACACCAAACGGTGTGAGGTCTAGTTGGGATTGCATATCAGGGAGATCCCCTTTGTTGGCAAGTCTAGCACCGTCAACAATGTCTTCTTATGGTCTTTCTTGGCCACGAGTTAAATCTCTCATATTTTTTATATAGAAGTTTGGCCAAGATGGCTAAAGCTTACTAGGCTTAGCAAAAAAACCCCGACAGGTCCTTGTTTCATCATGGCTTTAGTTGTATTTTAGTCAAGCACTACTTAGTTAAGTGCGAGGATGATTGGAATTCATTTCTTTTGTGGAATGAGTTTAAAAAACCCCAGGCTTTTGAACAACATGGTTCTTCAATTAAAGTTTCTCCTAGTCCTTCAATTGTTGATCCCATCTTGTCTGACGAGAATAATTCTCAAGGTTCGTGACATGCAGACCGAGGAAAGGAATCTAATGGTAATGAAGTAGTAAACCCTGAGGTTACACAAGCCCATGTTACTTAGAGCATGGCCAAAAATGTTGAATTCCACCATGAAGAATTAAAACTAGAATTCAAGGAAAGATAAGAGTCAAAACTCTTGCCTCGTAGACCCCCTTCCAGAACTGAAAAATAGGAATTAGTTAGTCAACCAGAGTCTAAGGTCAAGGAAAAATAAATTGAAAGAAGAATCTCCAGGAATCAACGAGATAGACATAAAAATTCTCCTGTAAAAGAAGTGTTTTTCGATTTGGAAGTCTCGCTCAAGCCTTCGCCAAAGAAGAACAAAATCTCGGGTTGAAGATTGTTCTGACCATGGTAAATTTGAACCTAATGGTCATATCAATACTGAGAAAACTCCTCAAATTCATTCCAATTCTGACCCTGCTTTGCTGGACCTATATTGGCATTAGTAATTCTTAGTCATTATGTCGCGCTTGAATGGTTGTATCAACAAGTTGCTGCAAGAGAATTAACAACTCAGAGCCCAAAATCGGCTAAGAGAAAGTCAAAATAAAGATAAGCTTATTGAAACTGAAGTTAAAATGCAATATGCAGATACTCATATAATAATTAAATCTTCAAATTTGAAAGTTACTTTTTCTCTAGATGTGAATCATGCTTAATTTGGAATATGTTTGTTTAAATACCAACTTGTCTCTTCCAAGTATGTTTTAGTTTTATTTGCATTTATTAAGTTTGTGGTTTTTTGTTGTTGTAAGTCACCAATCCTATTTGTTTGCATTGGTTGGAAGGATGTTTATCCAATGATATTGATCTCAATGGAGTTGATGTTGAAGATGCCTTTCAGTTACACAAGGATTACCTATCAGTGCTTTTATGATTTTCTTTTTATCATTGTATGATATGGCCAACTGGTCGAATAGACAATGTTATGCAATTTAGTAAATAGTTCTATTTTCTGAATTTAGTTTTAGATCAAGAGACTAGGCTCTGGGGCCTATATAAAACTCTCAAATATGGACAACTGAGGAGGGGAGGGGGATTTTTGGTGAAAGGAAACGTTGTTTATTCTTGTGACTGTGGAATATTTTTCTTGATTACTACAAGTTTATGGATTTGATTTAATTCACTCCCATATTCTTATCTTGTTTATATCTCCCATGGTCACTTTCATTGTCTTCTTCATCTTGTCTAATTTGAATTCTCAAGGTTTTAGAATATAAAAGCCTATTGTTGTGTGATTTAATTCCATAAATAACCAACAACATTATTGCATTTATTTTCTATGTTCCATTAGTTTAATTTGCAGTAGTTTACATTCGATCGATGATCTCCAGTGACTTGTGTCCTGAGATCGATAGTTGGTTTGGACATTCACTTGATCTAAATCCCTATGATTTTATTCCAGAGGTTTAATTTATAAAGAAATGTTACCTTTTGTATGAAAGTTGAATTAATGTTACAATTGTAATGATTTCTTATTTGTATTATTATTTCGATTATTGGTTTATTAGTTTGATTCATAAACGAATGATTGAAAGGTTGTTTATTTTAAAGAGATTTTTGCAGTCATCCTTTTTTGTACACCTCGACCAAGAGATAGAAAGTAGAATGCATTAGTTAGTTTCTTGCATTTATTCTTGATGTTAATTATTAGAACAAATACAATTTGATTCACGTTCATTCAAAAGATAAGAGATTTTCATTTTCGCAGTTATTTATCTTTTCTTCACTCACATGAAGGATTATTTTTCTTTTCAATTTTAATTTATAATTCATATATAAATTAAAATTACATCGTATTTCTTGATATATTTGCAGAAAAAAAAATTATATTCCATCATTTGAACCAATTACACTTAGTTCTGGTATTTTTCATTTGTTGTACCATAATCTTGTTATTATTTGTATAGATTTTGTTGTATTCTTATCACTAACGATAGCATGATTTTTGTATAGTTTTTCTTTACCTCATAGGTTTATGTATAACTAGTAGTTCATTTTTAATATATTATTTAATTTGTAGATTGTATTTCATCATTTATTAACCAATATTTTTAGGTATATTAGCAATAGTTTATGTTTCACATAGATCATTTAGGTTAGAATTAGTTTTGCATTGGTTCACTTCTTTACAAGAGGAAGGGTCCAAAGGTTAACATAGCCTTAAAACCTATCTAGGGTGACCACACCAAACAACTTGGGCTGTTTAAAGAGCTTCAGTCTGGATCACTTCTCCCTTGTTGACTAGGGTGCACCAAACCTGTGTCAAAAGAGATCTTGGCTTTGTGTTTAACTGATGTCTTTGTGACATCCCCATGCCACATTTGGGACAATTACCTTGTGGAGAAAGCTTCATGAGGCTCTATTATCGATGCTGCAACACCCTCCAAATTTCGAGCCTACTTTGACTTTTCATGTTTTCGTCGCAAGTATTAAGAGTCATCACATGTGTTTTCTCTAAGTGTTCTTGTCCCGTTTAGAAGAAATTCCAATTGTTTTCTTTTAGCATGGAAAGTGTCGTGCATCGCACATTTGTAGTTTTTGTTTGTTTCAAGGGGTAACCTTGGTGCGAATGAGACACCCCTATCATGTAGACATGTATTGCAATCATTCCCAAAGTTTCAAGCATTGTCGCATAAGTGTTGTCACTGTCGTCACAAAGTGTACCTTTAGTGTCGCACTTGGGCAAAAGTTGTCACAATGACTTTGCATTTGGGGAATTAGGCTTTTCATGTGTTTTGAGTGATCAATGTTGTGTTTCCAACTGTTCTAAGTGTGTGAACATGCTTAGATTTAGTCCTTGTTCACTTTGGCCTTACTGATCCCACACTTAGCCAAATCTGGAAAACTTCCCGACTGAGAAACTTGGCCTCACTCAGCCTTCTTGACCTGCACAATGTGCAGTATCGGCCCTCAATCCTAGACCTTACCTCTTAGATCTGTGTGATGCATAGTCCATGCCTTCCAGAACTATGCATTACGTAGTGTCAATGCTCAGTTTCTGTAGGTTTTAATGTTGTACATAAATTACTTGCATACGAATTCTAAAAACAAAGAATAAACAATGGCAAGAGCATTAAACATAAAACAGATATACACAGATATTTTCCCCTAGATCCAAAAACTAGGACTACCAGATTTATTTTCATTATATTCCTTTCGATGTTACAATACATATATATACATGTCGAAACATCCATAAACCCCAATCCATTAACCCTATATTAGAACATAACCATGGACCTAAAACCATGTGTGAAATCCATGCACAAAACCATAGGTAGGTTTGCCCCCTGCTTACCCCCTGACAGGGGGGCAGCCACCCCCCCTGTGACCCCCCGACAACGCCCTGCGCAATGTACAAGATGCACTTCCACCCCCCTCCCTCCCATGGGGTAGTCATGGAAAGAATATAACACAACCCAACATTCTCCCACTTGTTGTTTTCTTTCCACAGGGGGGCACAAGAGAGCTTATTCATTGATCCAACACTACAATGCCCATTGTTTCTCTACACCAAGAGAACTTCTCAGTGCTCACACACTTTGCCAATGCATTTGCAATATTCTTCAAAGTGTCCACCTTTACCAGCAACACCTTTTTGTCCTCAACCATATCCCTCAAAAAGTGATACTGAACATCAATGTGCTTTGTCTTTGAATGATAAGCAGGGTTCTTTGCCAATAAAATTGCACTTTAGCTGTCACAATCTATCCTTATAGCTCGTTGTACTAATCCCATACTTGAACACAATCTCTGCAACCAAACTACTTCCTTTCTTGCATGAGTGACTTCCACGTATTATGCCTTTGTAGTTGAAAGTTCCATTACAGACTGTCTCTTACTCATCCAACTGATTGCACATCCAAATAGGTTAAACACATACCCACTTGTAGATCTTCTCTGATCCATATCTCCAGCCCAGTATGCATCAACAAAGCCATGGATGTCCAAAACTATGTCCAATCCTGGTCTTCCTTGGTAACACAAACCATAATCACTAGTGCCATGCAAATACCTGAAAACCTGCTTCATTGTTGTCCAATTCTCCTCCCTAGTTTTGTCATCAACCTGCTCAATACTCCCACTACATGTGCAATTTCTAGTCTAGTACATATTATTGCATACATCAGGATACCGACTGCACTTGCATATGGAACACGGGACATGTCCTCTTCCTCTTCTTGTGTCTTGGGACACTCTTCAACAGATAAATTTATACCTACAGGAATAGGAACCTTCACCAGTTTACTATCCTGCATATTAAACCTCTACAGTATTGTTTCAACATACTTCCTCTGGTTTAACCAAAGCTTCCTCTTTTCTCAGTCTTGTTTAATTTCCATGCCCAAAATATAGTTTTCAGTACCAAGATCTTTCATGTCGAATTTGGAGGACAATTGGGTCTTCAAATCCTAGATAATTTCTTTGTCATTTTCAACCAACAACATATCATCTACATAAAAGACCAGATAAATAACACGGTCACCAATTAATTTAAAATACACATAGTGATCTACTTTGCTTCTGGTGAAGCAAAGTCCCTGTATAAATGTATCAAATTTCTGATACCACATCCTTGGTGTCTGTTTTAACCCATACAAGGACTTTTTTAAATTGCATACTAGTTCTTTCTTACCCTTCACCGCAAAGCCTTCAAGTTGCTTCATGTAGATCTCTTATTCCATATCCCGGTGGAGAAATTTTGTCTTCACATCCATTTGTTCTACCTCAAAATCAAAATCTACAACAACAGATAAAAGTAATCTAATAGAAGATACCTTGGCAACAGGAGAAAAAATATCACCAAAATCAATTCTCGACATCTAAGAATAACCTTATGCTACCAATCGAGCTTTGTATTTCGCTACCTTTCCTTATGCATTCATCTTATTCTTGAACACCCATTTGTTTCCAATGGGTTTCCTTGCAGCCCACAACTCCACCAAATCCCAAGCCTCATTTTTGTGCAAAGATGCCATTTCATCAACCATGGCATCTTTCCAGAGTTTTCCATCCTCTGAGTCTAATTCTTCCCTCATAGTTCTAGGATCATCATCAGTAATAGACAAAGCAAAATTTGAACAGAAAGCAGATGGACTATACCTTTCTGGTTTCCTTCTTTCTCGAACTGATCTTCTCACAACTGGAGTTTGTGGCTCTTCATCTTTTGATTCCTTTTCTGTTGTAGAGTCTGATTCGCCCTCATTTAGCTCAAACTCTATCTTCTTAGGTTCCTTTGGTAGGAATTCATGTTTAATAAAATATTTCACCTCTCTAAACCCCACATCTCGGTTGTACACAACCTTCCTTGTTTCTAGGTTCCAAAGCTTATAAAATTTTAAACCATCGTTATACCCAATAAAGATGCACTTTTCAAATTTACTATCAAACTTTTTTCTTTTCTCCTTTGGAACAATACATATGCATCACATCCCAATACCCTCATATGTGAAAGAGAAGGTTTCTTACCAGTCTGTACCTCTTGTGGAATCTTATCCTCCAATGTTGATGAAGGTGATCTATTAACCAGGTAACATGCAGTCTCCACTTCCTCTGCCTAGAATTCATGTCCTAACTCGATACCACTGATCGTGCTTCTTTCCCTTTCCGTCAACATCTTGCTCATTCTTTCAGCAACTCCATTTTTCTCAGGTGTGCATGGAGTAGTATTTTGTCGTGCTATACCACACTTCTTATAGAACTCTTCAAATTCCTTCTTACAAAACTCTCCACCGTTATCTGTCCTCAGCATCTTTATCTTCTTCTCTGTCCGATTTTCCACTAGAGCCTTAAATTATTTAAACTTGTCAAAGACTTAAGATTTCTTCTTGAGGAAATATATCCATGTATTCCTTGAGAAGTCATTTATAAATGATACATAGTACACAGAATTTCCTAGTGATGAAACTGACACAGGTCCAAACACATCACTGTGCACAAGATCTAATATATGTTTCACCCTCTTACCACAAGAGGGGAAACTCACTTGATTTTGCTTCCCATATACACAATTTTCACAGAAATCAAAATTCAGAGAGAAATTAGACATACCTTCTACCATACCATTACCATGAAGTATTCAAAGGCCCTTCTCTATAATATGTCCAAACCTTTGATGCCATTGCATGGTCTTTTCTCCATAGACCACTAGATTTTCTACTCCACTTTTAGGAACCATAGAACTGTTGCACCCATCAATAACAGTGTTACCTTGAAGCTTGTACAGAGTTCCAATCCGAACTCCCCGCATCAATACCAGTGCTCCCGAACCATCTTGCATGTATCTTTATCGAACATTGTTTTTACACTTGCATCATCTAGCTTGATTATAGAAATCAGATTTCTGGCTAATGCAAGAATATGCAGAACACCCAGAAGTGTTCTAATCCCTCCACCTTGCAACTTCAACTTAAATTTTTCGTGACTAATGATTTTAGCCTTCCTGTCATCCCCTAAGAAGACATCACCACCATCATATTTCTCATACTCGCAGAACCACTCTCTATGAGGAGTGAAGTGAAAGATGCACCTGAGTCAATCAACCATGCCTCATGATCTACATGTGTACTTGAAGAAGAAGCCAAGTACACATCCCCACATTCAGCTAAAGTGGTTTTCACCTCGGCAGAAGGAGCATCATTAGATCCCTTTCCTTTCTGAAGAGATTTAGATTTACAGTTCCTTTTGAAGTGCCCTTCCTTTCCGCATTTCCAGCACACCTTTACAAGTTTTCCTAGAGATTTATATCTCCATATAGATTTAGATCTCCCACTCAAGGACTTATTTTTGTTTCTGTTTTGGGACCTTTCTCATACAGACAAGACATCACCATTATGGACCTCCATATTTTTCCGTGTCATCTCCTCCGACAGCAAGGATGAGACTATTTCATCAAACTGCAAGGCAGTTGCATTGCTACCTATTGCAACAACCAAACTATCCCACAAATTTGGTAGAGAACACAACAAACTGATGCACTTATCTTCATATGAAATTTTAATATCAACAGATAATAATTGGCTTACCATAATATTAAATGCGTTCAGATGGTCTGTCACCGAGTCTCCATCTTTCATCCTCATGTTATACATCTTTTTCCGTAGGAATAATTTATTCACCAGAGACTTAGATTGGTACAAAGTCCCTAACTTGTCCCACAAAGCCTTCGCCGAAGCTTCCCCAGATACATTCAACAATACTGAATCCGAGACACACAATCGTATTGTGCTCTTTGCCTTCTGATCAAACTTTGCCCAGTCTTCAACTGACAATGTTGTTGGTTTAGTACCCGGATCTACCACAATCCACCGATCTTTATCCACCAACAAATCCTCCATCTTGAGTTTCCACAACTCAAAAATCTGACCATTAAATTTATCGATCTCTATATTTCCACTCCTCGCCATCTTCTTTCTCCACAAGAATCAATCCCGCAGATCTCCCACTAAACAAGGTCTACCATAGTCCTGAGGGAAAAAACCCTCAGCAACAAATTCGTCCCCTTGAAGCCAAAACAACTTTGATACCAAATGTAGGTTTTAACCCCGTACATAAATTACCTGCATACAAATTCTAAAAACAAAAAATAAACAAAGGCGAGAGCATAAAACATAAAACAGATATACACAGAGAATTTCCCCTGGATCCAAAAAACAGGACTATGAGATTAATTTTTCATTATATTCCTTTCAATGTTACAATACATATATATACATGTCAAAGCATCCATAAACCCCAATCCATTAACCATGGATTAGAACATAATCATAATTTCCTTGACCGAATCTACAAAATACCATGGACTGAAAACCATGTGCGAAATCAATGCACAACACCATAGGTAGGTTCGCCCACCTAATATAGGGTTCGCCCATGCAGGGGGGCAGCCAACCCCTGTGAGCCCCCCACACGTGGGGTAGTCATGGAAAGAATATAACACAACCTAATAGTCTCGACCCTTGAGCTCCAGAACTACGCAATATTTGCCTTTAGTTAGTCTCCTTTGTGCACTGAGCAATCTCAAGCAACAAGCCTCAGCCTTGATCTCTTGAACTATGTAATTGCACAAGCCCTTGGCCTCTGTCCCTTCGAAACTGCACAATGGAAAACATCAAGCCTCAAGCCTTCAGCCTGACCCCTTGAGCCCCTCAATTGCATAGTTTTCAAGCCCTGGCTTGCCTAAACTATGCATTGCATAGTCTCAAGGTTCACTCCTGACCCCTGACCTCCTAAGTTTTTCAACTACGCAATCTCTAAGCTTGTCTTGCAACCTGTCACCTAGTTCTAACTCAATGAATAGTTGTCATGAAGCATGTTAGACTAGGGGTTTATTGGACTGATGTCATCTTATCATGAGTGGATTTTAGTTGCAGGTATCATTTCATGTCATGACAGGATGATGATGAAGGAGATGAATTAGGAGATAAAGAATGAGACCCTAATAGAACACACCTTTGTAGCTACAAATACAATTTGATTAATCAAGGAATACAAAGGGACACCAAATTGCGACCATAGCTAGAAATCAAGATCACATTGAAGACTCCCTACCTTCAAGCCTATGGAGGAGGAAAAAGAAGAACATGCACCATCTCTCAAGAAGACTCAAAGATAGAAACAACAAGAATGGCTCGACATTTCCATGTCATCATGCATCCCATGTCATCAGTTTCATTCCATGTATCTTCACACATCATCATTTTCCACATCTTTTGTGGATTATGTAATTTAAATATTCCGAAAATATAATGTAAAGTGGAAGTCCAAGAGTCATCTATAGAATGTGAAAAGTCATGAAGGAGTCAAGAGATCAGAGAGAAGTCAAACAATCATGAGGGTAGTCCAAGAGTCACAATGGAGGTTAATGATCACCCCATTCATTATATATACACCCTCATAGCTCATGTAAAGGAATTTTGACCTTAGCTCCTCCTACCAGGCATTAGAGAGGAAGATAGTTCTTTTGGAGGAGCAAGTGGTTGCTCTAATGCTCCAATATTGGAGCTAGTGGTGTTCATTGTACTAATGTATCTTGGAACTTTTTCTTAATTTCAAAGCTCGTTGAGCCAACACACTTTCATTCGTATGTCGTAAATATTGTAAGACTATTCCTTGTATGTTTGCAATGTATGTTGTTTTCATATGTACTAAGGAAATTGACCTATTTTGGTGGATTTGGTACTTATCTCGTTGAAGGTGTGTTGTATGTGTTTTAACAATCATTATTGTTGTGTGAACTATTTCTCTACTTGACCAACGATTCATTTATATGTATATGCTCGTGTGTCTTTACTAGATTAGTACTATTACTTTTCTTTTAAATGTTCACCTTTCTCTCCCGTTGAGTAGAAGAACCTTAATACATTACGCAGTTGAACATTCCACAAGGCATACTCACTTCTTCATTTGAAAGTAAATATACATTACTCTCTTGTGATGACCATCGCAGCCAAGGAAAATATCTAAGACATATGGGAGTCAGGCCTTATTTCCTAAAGGTCTCCCACACCAAACAATGTGAAGTCTGATTGGGACTTTTCATCAAGGAGACCCTCTTGGTTGACAGATTTCCAGCACCATCAACAAATAGTGCTATAAGGAGGGCCAAATGATAAGTTTTGCTCACTGAGACTATTATGAACCTCTTATTTAAAATGGCTCTTCCCCAAATCATAATCCTGAAATGTTTCTCTAACCTATCCCCTGGTAAAATTTTCATCTTCGTGGAACAACTTGATGACTTGTCTCAATTTAAGTTTGATAGTGAGGGTGATACATCCATTACCAAGCATGCATCTCTTTTTCTTAAGTTCCATGAACACTATGAAATTTATGGTGAAGATGTGACTTTTATTCTTTTTTGCCTCATACTTGAAGGTTGATTTAATCGATGGTGTCATACTCTACCACTCGCTTCCATTCATTCTTTTGAACAACTCATCAAGGAGCTTCATTTAGCATTTGATAGGTATGATTACCGAGATTTCCTTAAAATAATTAATCAACTAATAATGAAATCTAATGAATCAATTGAGGAGTTTTCTAATCGATTCCTTCACCTTTGTTATGAATTTCTTGAAGAAGACACAAATTGGGATTTCTTTAAACAAAAGTTTGAGCATTTGGTTCATATCTCTTTTCATGGTGAATCTGAACCCCCTGATGTTTCTTCTTCCCCAACTCTTATAAATCATGAGACACCTCTAATTTTCAGAGGAGGAACCTACTATTCCTTTTGTTCCTTGTCCTCCTCCTTTTTCAGTTTCGATGTGGGTGCCTCCTTGCGATGATGTTGAAGTTGTGAAATCTATAAATGATAGCATCGATCTGTCTCTTAATTTTGCATCCATTTTTCATGATCCATATATGATGGAGGAAACATTGGAATGGTTCATGGGGCCTAGGGTGAAGGTTAATCCTTCCATTCCTCAAGATGATACTAGCATTATTAACCTCAATCTTGAATCCGGTTCCATTAAAATTATTACTTCTTCAATGGGCATTTGTCATCCTCTATCGTTTATATTCCATGACTCTTTGTACCATGATTTGCTTAATCAATCTTCTCCATTAACTAGTTGTTCATGCTCTCTTGATTTCCAAGTTTCTAGTTCAAATTACGATCAAGTATAAGGGTGCCATATTACACGGGTAGAGGAGCAGAAAAGTGAGGATTATTTCTATCTTTATTCTCTTTTTCAAAGTCCCCCATGTCAAGATGATTCCCTTCCATTCTTGGCTGATTCTAAATCTACTAATCTTGGTAGTCAATCGAATGAAGTTGATTTTATTAATCAATATATAGCCTTGGGAAACCATCGTTCTAATATTCATGACTTCATTGGTGTATGTGACGATGAATCCACAAGTGCACCAATTGATCTTCTAGTTCCTCAAGAGTATTTTGATTTGAAAGAATTAGATTTGGAATTTGATCTAGCCAAAGAAGATGTTCTTATTGAAACTTCCTCTTCATCTCACTATCCCTTGTGCTCTACTGTTTGCAATGCATCTACTTGCAATGAAGATACTCCATGTTATTCAAGTTCTTCATCTGATGAGTTAACTTCTCAATTGACACAAGGTAGTGAGGTTATCCATGATGAAAAATAAAACAATCAAATCATTGAGTATTCTTTCCATCCCTCATCATCTCCTGTTTTTCATGAAGACAACTCTTCAAATCAACTTTCTCATGAAATTTCTCTGATTCATACATCTTTAGATTTGTGATCAGAATAATCTTTCAACTTGAGTAATCTAGTTGTTGAAGTTGTAAAATCTGATCAAATCAATGACAAAGATGGTTTCCATCCAGTTAGTAGTGCTCTCATTGAAATCAATAGAAGTAGTTATCCACACACCATGAATGATCTGATTCAATCTTCAAATTGTGATTTTACATCCTTGAAATTTCCAGGACTTGTCAGGAAGTCGAGGCACTTCAACTTCTGTTGATGGTTATGTCAAGATCTCGCGACTCTGGTAAGATCCCCAAACTAAGTCAGATCTAGTTTTTCTCGCAAAATTATTTTCTTTGCATGGTTTCACTAGATGTAAATTCCTTCTTGAAATATGTTTGGTATTTTGGATATAGTCTTTCAAACTTTCAAGATTTAGTTTCTAATTGGATTTAATATTATGTTTCAATTGATTCATCTCCATGCAAGGCTATTGTACTTAACTCGGGTTTGGAGTGTGTATCTCTCATAGAAACATGGAACTATGAAGTTGATCATTTCAAAGATTATCTTTGGCTGAAGGAATCATGTCTATCAGATACTTTTCATAATAGTTAGCTCTTGGTTTTTCTTGTGAATGTTATACAACTAATATTTTTCTTCATCACACCGGAGATTCTCTTGAGTGTTGGTGAATGGATAAGTTATTTGACGAATCAAATTCTTCTTCACTCATCGTATCCTTATTGATATCATGTGTTTTCTATACTGGAATTCCTTTTCACTTCTTTCGACGATTACGATGCTTATGCAGTGTGTAACTAGTTACAAGGAAATGTTTTGTTATATTTATCATGCACGGGAGATTATTCTTTTGTTCAAATCATTTGTAAAGTTTTTCACTAAGAATCTCATGCCACAAATGGTCCATATGATCATAATATTAACTGTCATTCATTTTATTATTTTCCCACCATTATATCCGATGACAAATATTTCATATTGATAAATATTTATGGTTTATCACACTATTCGGATACTTGTCAAGAAATCAATGCAATTCAACCTTCGCTAATGGTTATGTCAAGCCCTCACTATATTGACAAGATTTTTTAATATGATTAGATTCATTTTCCCTTACAAGATTCTCATCCTATTCCCATACTTTTAATTGAAAATTCATCTTTTCAAGGATCTAAGAGTTCTCAAGAGGATTGTTTTGAATTTCACGATCCAATCGCTGAATGGTTGGAGAAATTTTACCTAGCAAGATTTGTTGAAAATAAAAACTTTTATGTTTTCTCAGGCATTCTAAGGGGTACAATACAGATGAAGATACATTCGCAAGGAGCTTCTGAGGTTTGTTTGATTATGGTTTTCATTGAAAAGGTAAGAGTGCAAGCTGTTTAGAAAGTAGTCGCTATGCCATCTGTTGACAAGAAAGACCTTGAGTTTGTTGTGCAAGTTATTCAAGCACTTGTCTTTTCTATTGCACATTGTTTTATATCTGTTTTAATCATTTGTATCTTTGTGTATGTAGGTCAGGACCAGTTACGATGGATACATTAGAAATTCTATTACACTTGACTCTGATCTTCTAGCTAGTTAGTTAAGGAGTAGGTATAGCTACATACCATTCTCCCTTGCACACCCATCATGCACTCGCTCTTGTAGCTTTTTCTTTTGTCTCACATTCTGTTTTCAATTTACCCTCCATTTTCCTTGTCTCTTAGATTTTGTCTTGTCTTTCTTTTATGTTTTGTTTAATAAGACTTTGCATGAAGGATGTTCCCTTCGACTCGAATGCCAATGTGGTAAAATAGAAAAGAGTCTTGTGACATTGCAACATTTGGCAAACCTTCAGTCCTTCTTCTTCATCTTGGTTTCACCTTTCAGCCAATGATGTTTTGATGGAAAATCGATCCTTGCATAAGGAAAGCTTTGTGTCAAACCATGATATCCATGTCTATTATAGAAAACTCATACCTACACTTGGTTCTTTATGTTTTGGTGTTTTCCATGTTGATCCGATCAAATAGAGAATGACAAGGGGAAAATCTAAATGAGAAAATCAATATCATAGGTTTTATATATGCTTCTCTGAAGGAACAACCTCTTCTTCTCTCAATAAGTTGGGATCCCTCTTCTACCCCATGAAATAAATAAGTGTCGATGCACAGTCCTATATAAAATAAAGAAATAAAGGGTGAAAGAAGAGAAAGGCTTCCTATGTAAGGAGGTGAAGCAAGTAACTTAATCAGGGTATTGTCTAGGCTCGCTGGTAGTGAAGCAATGCTAGTGTTCCTAAAGTGACTCTGCGGAGGTATTGTCCATGCCTCTTGGCAATGGAGCAACACCAGAGATGAAAAAATATATTTGAATATCTTAAGCTCTTGAAAAACATCACCCTTCTCCTTAATTGAAACATTGCGATATGGTTGGCTTTATGATTGTGTTCAATCGAGAAAGGGTGAACGGGGGTAGATTTATACACTGGGTAAGTGGGGAAGCCAAAGTAATATGCATGATAAATCAATACTTCCTAAAGAACTAGAACCTACACAAAAGTTTTGACCAATGCAAAGAAGTTGGAATTCAACCAGTTTGTCACTAAGTGTTGTCGTTGCTACAAAACCCTCCAAATTTTGGCCTACATCCAAATTTGGGTGCCTACTTTGACTTTGCATAATATCATTGCAAGTATTAAGAGTAATCAATTTTCTCTAAGTGTTCTTGTCTAGTTTAGAAGAAACTAGAAGTGTTGTCTTTTAGCATGACAAGTGTCGTACATCGCACATTTGTAGTTTTGGTTTGTTTCAAGGGGAAACCTTCATGCTAATGAGTCACTCTTATCATGCAGACATGTATTGCACTCATTCCCAAAGTTTCAAGCATTGTTGCACAAGTGTCGTCACCATCGTTGAAAAGTGTACCTTTAGTGTCGCACTTGGGGAAAATTGTCACAATGTCGTCACATAGGGGGAATTATGTTGTTCATGTGTTCTAAGTGATCAGTATTATGTCATCAACTATTCTAAGTGTGTGATCATGCTCAAATTTAGTCCTTGTTCACTTTGGACTTACTAATCCCACACTTAGCCAAATCTGAAAAACTTCATGACCAAGCAACTGGGCCTCGCTCAGCCTTCCTAAACTGCACATTGTGCAGTCTCAGCTCTCAAGCCTATACCTTGCATCTTGGAACTGCACAATGCGCATCCCATGCCTTCTAGAACTACGCACTACATAGTGTCAATTCTCTATCCCAACCCTTGAGCTCCAGAACTGTGCAGTATCTACCTTTAGTCAGTCTCCTCTACGCATTATAGAGTCTTAAGCAATAAGCCTCAACCTTGACCTCTTAAACTGTGCAATTGTGCAAGCCCTTGGCCTTTGTCCCTTTGGAACTACACAATGGACAACCTAAAGCCTCAATCCTTCAGCAACCCTTGATCCCCTCAATTGTGCAGTTGTCAATCCCTATCTTGCCTGAACTACGCACTGCGTAGTCTCAAGGCTTAGTTCTGGCCCCTGGCCTTCTGAGCTACGCAACTGCATAATCCTTGAGCTTGTCTTGTAACCCTGTCACCTAGTTCTAGCTTTGTGAAAGGTTGTCATGAAGCATGTTATACTAGGGGTTTATCAAAATAATGTCATCTTTTCATGAGTGGATTTAAGTTGCAAGTATCATTTCATTTCATGACAGGATGATGATGAAGGAGATGAAGAAGGAGACCCTACTAGAAGACACCTTTGTAGCTTCAAATACAATTTGATAAATCAAGGAAGATAAAGGGACACCAGATTGTGACAACAACTGGAAATCAAGATCACATTAAAGATGGTCCCTACCTTCAAGTCTATGGGCGAGGAAAAAGAGCATGCACCATCTCTCAAGAAGACTCAAAGATAGCAACAACAAGAATGACTTAACATTACCATGTCATCATGCAACCCATGGCATCAATGTCATGGCATGTCTTGTCATGAGTCATCATTTTCCACATCACTTATGGATTATGTAATTTCAATATTCCAGAAATATAATGTAAAGTGGAAGTCCAAGAGACATCTATAGAATGTGAAAAGTCATGAAGGAGTCAAAAGGTCATAGAGGAGTCAAACAATCATGAGTGTAGTCCAAGAGTCACAAGGGAGGCAAATGATCACCCCATGTTTTATATATACACTCTCATAGCTCATGCAAAGGACTTTTCATCTTGGCTCCTCCTACCAGGCATTAGAGAGTAATATAGTTCTTTTGGAGGAGAAAGTGGCTACTCTAACGCTCCACTATTGGAGCTAGTGGTGTTCATTGTACTGATGTATCTTAGAACTTTTTCTTAATTTTGAAACTTGTTGAGCCAACACACTTTCATGCATATGTTGTAAATATTGTAATATTATTCTTTGAATTTTTGCGATGTATGTTGTTTTCATTTGTACTAAGGAAATTGAACTATTTCGGTGGCTTTGGTGCTTATCTTGTTGAAGGTGTGTTGTATGTGTTTTAACAATTGTTGTTTTTGTGTGAACTATTTCGCTAGTTGACCAATGATTAATTCATATGTATATGCTCGTGTGCCTTTACTAGATTAGTACTATTACTTTTCTTTTAAAGGTTCACTTTTCTCTCCCCTTCGATAGAAGAACCTTGATACATTCTACAACTGAACATTCCACAAGGCATACTCACTTGTTCATCTAAAAGTACATGTACATTACTCTCTTGTGTTGACCATCGTAGCCAAGAAAAATCTCTAAGACATATAACAACCAAGCCTTATTTCTGGAAGGGCTACCATACCAAACAATGTGAAGTTTGATTGGGACTTTTCATCGAGGAGATATTAGTTGACGGATTTCCAACACTGTCAAAAAATGGTGCTAGAAGGATGGCCAAATGACAAGTTGTGTCTGTTGAGCTTGTTTTGAACCTTTTATCTTAAATGGCTCTTCCCCAAATCATAATCCCAGAATGTTTCTCTAACCTATCCCCTAGTAAACTTTTCATCTCCACGGAACAACTTGATGACTTGTCACAATTTAAGTTTGATAGTGAGGGTGATACATCCATTACCGAGCATGCATCTCTTTTTCTTAAGTTCTGTGAACACTATGAAATTGACTGTGAATATGTGGCTTGTATTCTTTTTTGCCTCACACTTGAAGGTCGAGTTAACCGATGGTGTCATACCCTACCACCCACTTCCATTCATTCTTTTGAACACCTCATCAAGGAGCTTCATTTAGCATTTGATAGGTATGATTACCGGGATGTCCTTAAAAGAATTAATCAACTAAGAATGAAATCTAATGAATCAGTTGAGGAGTTTTCTAATTGATTCCTTCACCTTTGTTATGAATTTCCTAAAGAAGACACATATTAGGATTTCTTTAAACAAAAGTTTGAGCATTTGGTTCATATCTCTTTTCATGGTGAATTTGAACCCCTTGATGTTTTTACTTCCCCAACTCTTGTAAATCATGAGACACCTCTAATTTTAGAGGAGGAACCTACTATTCCTTTTGTTCCTTGTCCTCCTTCTTTTTCAGTTTCGATTGTTTGGAGCTGGAATGCTTCTTCTGGGAGGGTGAGTGGAAAATTTGCATATGAAGCCATTGCTCTTTCTTTTATAGACTAGGGATATTGCTGGTGGAATAACATTATCTGGAGTTGGAACATCCATAACAAGATGAAATGTTTCTTTTGGTTAGCCATGCAAAACAAATTATTAATCTGGGAAAACCTTCAAAAAAGAGGTTTTTTTTGGGTCAAACCTTTGTTGTCTCTGCAGGGTTTAGGAAGAAACGGTGGAACACTTGTTTGTTAGACGTAGGATTTCCAAGGAAAATTGGTAATTAATTTTACAGGTTCTAAATATAAGCGAAAAAATCGACCAGATCTCCTTGGAGCATCTACTTCTCCATTAGACAAAGAAGTTCAAAAATATTTATTCCATACCAATATTTGTTGTATGGAGAATTTGGCTCCTCAGAAACAGGTTTATTTTCAAAAATCCAACATCATCATTATCCAACAATCTTCTAAGATTGTATCATTGTTCAACGAATATTTCTTGAAACATAATAGAAAATCCCATAAAAAGATTAATTTCCCTATCATGCCTCAATGTTATCCAATTAGTTTTTTTTTTTATTCCAATAGAATAACAAAAAAGTTTCATTTTTTCAATTAAAAAAAAGCGCTTTCGAAATCTTAAAATATCGTAAAAATATATATATATATATATATATATATATATATAGATATATAGATATAGATATATTTTAATTATTAAATATTTTAACATTTTAAATGTGTATTATATTTTTAAAAAAATACATATTAATATAATATGAATTTTTTTATAAGAAATAATTTTATATGTGAAATATATATGTTTTTTTTTTTTTTTTTTTTTTTTAATTTTGAAATCATTATAATAAAGCTTAGAAGTGAGAAATCGTCCTTAGCTAAAGCCCACAAAATAACGTGTATAGCGTGTGAAAAAAATATTATGACGGGCTTTAGGTGACCTCATTATACACGCTAAATTGTTAAATCACCAAACTATCATTAATTAAATCTTGACATCATCTCCTTGGCATGTATTTAATACACGTTGGAGTTCAACGCCCGCACTCCCAAACCTCAAAGACCGGGCCGCGTTGCTCAGCCCCTCTTCTTATCTTTCTAACAAGATATGTATGAAAAGTATAAAAGTTACGTGGTGGGGGAGACCGTTTTGGCAAAAAAACTGCTCTTCAAAAGGTATGCTAGTTAGGAAGCTTACACAACTCAAGAAAGTAGTAGTGGATTGGGAAAATAAAAAGGAAAGTGGATCATTCAAATGTACTGCTTGCCCCGGAGAAGAAATATGAATAAATAAGTTGATCATTCAAATTCACTGTTTGCCTGGGAGAAGGAATATGAACAAATCTTAGAGCACTTTATTCATGTAGGATGAGCTTTTGGAAGTAGATTTTGAAGTTGGAAGAGGAGACCTAGAGGCTCAAAAGCAGAGAAACATGGATAAATATGGGAAGGAATCACATTTTTTTTCATAATTATGATAACTAAAGAAGAAACATAAATTCCATATAGGAACTTGAGGTGGAGGAGGGAAAGCCCATTATTAGTCAAATCGATTAATAAGATGTTGTGGTAAACCATTTTTCTTCTCTATTCAGAGACCTAGGTGCTAACACTATTGTTCCTCAACTTCAGCTCATCCAAAGCTATCCGAGATTCTTCAACACGAAGGATTTTGAAAAGATATGGAGCCATGTCATCCTTGATGACATCAAAGGGGTTCTAAAGCATTTTTCAAAGGATAAAAGTCCAGGCCTGGATGAATGGACAATTGAACTCTTTCTATCCTTCTTCAATCTCATGGGTCCTGAACTCCATAAAGCGGCAAAGGAATCAAAAAGAAAGGGGAAAGTCTCAAAAGCTATGAATGTTACTCTCTTAGCTCTTATTCCAAAATGCTCAAAAGCAAAGACTTTTCTTGGTTAAAGACCCATTTCCCTTTGTAACTTGGTGTAGAGAAGATGTCACTTAATCAATTTGGTTTTCTTGCAGACAGACAAATCCGTGATGCTATAGGCATTGCCAAAAGGTCCTCCACTCAATTAAGACAAAAAATCTGGAGGCTTTGGTCCTCAAAATGGATCTCAATAAGGCTTTCGACAAAGTGAACTAGACCTTCCTTAGATTATTCCTGTTGCATATTGGACTAGATTTGGAGGTCACTATTTGGATCATGGGATGTGTGACCTTTGCAAATTTTTCTATTTTTATCAATGGATCCCCCTCTTACACATTTCCCAGCCTTAGAGACCTTAGACAAGGGTGTCCTCTCTCTCCCCTCCTATTCCTACTAGTTATGGAAGGACTAAGTCTCCTTCTTTTGGAGGAAAAGCAAAAGGGAAACATCAAAGGAATTAAAGTCTCTCTCAAACAATATATTACTCATTTACTTTTTGTGGATGATGTGTTCTTGTTGGGGTATGGATCTATTTCAGAATTGCAAGTCTTTCATAGGGTGATAACTTTATTCTGTCGAGAATGGAGATTGATGTTAAACACATCAACTTTTCTTCAGAATGGTGTAAGTTTAGACTCCCTCTCTTCCATAAAGCCCTTCATGCCCTTCGGGATGGATGCTTTGGAAAAATGACTAAAATATTTAGGCTTCTTCCTCAAGAAAAATGGGTACCAAAAAGAAGATTGGATATGGATGTTCACGAATAGTTGAGAAGCATATAAGCCTATGGTGACATAATTTTTCTCCTTGGCGATAAAATGATATTAGTGAAATATGTTCTAGAAAACATCCCTATATACTGGTTATCCTTACCCAAGATTCCCAAATCAATTCTGAATAACATAAGGCGAAGGATGTTTAGTTTTGTGTCAACATGTAAGAAAAATAAGGAAGGGTTACACCTTACCACCTAGGAATCATTGACAAAGCCAAAGAAATATGGTGGGTGAGGATTCAAGAACTTGATCTAGTTTGGTAAAGCTTTAGGTCTAAAAAAATTGTGGAGAGGATTATTTGGTGAAGGGCTTTGGAGCCAAGTTATAAAGGAAAAGTACCTTAGAAGGAAGCATGTGGTGGATTGGCTAAGATCAACAACAAATAAGCTAGCTAACAGGAGCTCCATTGTCTAGAAGCCCTCATGGAATCGTTTCCATTTCTATTCAGTTGGCTTGGCTGGAAAGTTCGGGACGTTTTGTAGGTGATTCTCGGCAAGGATCCTTTTATTGGTGGTGTTAGCTATTATAAGGTGTCTCAAGACTTAATTCATTTATTAAATACAAAAGGCCTTTTCTTCTTAAACAATGTCAAAAGAGAGAAGCCTTCTCCTTTCTCAAATGATTACTGGCTGATTCCTGCAAATTTGCATCTTGAGGGATAGTTAGCCAATGAATGGAATTCCTTCATAAAGGAGCTATATATCAATGGTGCCAGCCTAAATAAGTCAAAGGACCAACTTGTTTGGAGCTAGAATACTTCTTCTAGGAGGGCGAGTTCACAATTTGCATATGAAGCCATTGCTCTTTCTTCTATATACTAGAGATCTTGCTAGTGGAATAACGCTATCTAGAGTTGGAACATCCATAACAACTTGAAATGTTTCTTCTAATTAGCCATGAAAAACAAATTATTAACCTAAGAAATCGTTCAAAAAAGAGGTTTTTTGGGTCAAATCTTTGTTGTCTCTGTAGGGTTGAGGAAGAAATGGTGGACCACCAGTTTGCAAGATGTAAGATTGTCAACTAAATTTGGCAATCAATTTTACAGGTTCTAAATATAAGTGAAAAATTGACCAGATCTCCTTGGAGGATCTACTTCTCCATTGGATAGAGAAGTCTAAAAATCTTTATTCCCTACCAATATTTTTTGCATGGGGAATTTGGCTCCTCATAAACAAGGTTATTTTCAAAAATTAATATCAGCATTATCCAACAATCTTCCAAGATTGTATCACTGTTCAAGTAATATTTCCTGAACCATAATACAAAATCCCATTAAAGGATCAATTTCCCTATATCTAAATGCTATCCAATTGGTTTCTTTGATGGAGTTGCTCAAGGGGACAAATGTGTGTGTGTGTGTGGGGGGCGGGGGGGTGACGAGAATGATAAAAATGAGAGGGACTATATTAATTTAGTTCAAAATTGGTATAGGGAGGGGAATCAACACAAATACTGAATTAATTGCTTGTTGGGCCCTATTATTTCTTGCAGCTTTGAAAAATATTAAATGCATACAAATTTTAGGAGATTCAAAATGCCTAATTGATTGGTTGGCAGGTAAAGCTCAACTAGAAGTCCTGAACCTTGCTCCTTGGAAAGATAAAATAACAGAGTTAAAGAAACGCTTCCTAGAAATCAACTTCCAACACATCCCCAGGGAGCTAAATTCAACAACAAATCTCCTATAAAAAAGAGCTCTTATTATGGACACAAGTTTCATCTATTATGAAGAATGGGATAGCAACTCAACTCAAAGTGCTCATTCTGATTCTATTTATTAGACAAATATGTTTTTTCTTTTCTTTTTAGTAAAACATAAGTATGTTTCTTCTAGTGTTTAATTTGTTTTCTCACTTCGAGGACACATCCCTGTGCAATTTTTTTGTGGGTATCTCTCATACATCTCTTTTAAACAATTTTTTTTCATGACAAAATTCTTTTTTCTCTGGCTTTGATCCATATAGCATTTTATCATGTTTATGTTATCTTTTTGTTTCTTTTGACAACCATTTGTAAACATTTCAGTTACAAGTTTTTAAAAACATATACCTTTTTTTACTCCAACAAGAATAATAAAAAAGTCATTTCAGTTACAATTTTTTTGTATATGTCTGAAAAAAGCATGTACTTTTTAAGCAAAGTCTTTCTGTAGAAATCTTTATGTGATTTCTACTGAAAGACTTTGCTTAATTCATTATTGATCACAGAAGTCTGAATACATATACTTTTTTTTTATTCCACCGGGAATAATAAAAAGGTTTTTTTTTAAGATCGCTCTATATTAGAATATCATTAAAATTATATATATTTTAATTATTAGACATTTTTCTAATGAATATTTTAATATTTTAAATGTATATTTTATCTTATAAAAATTATATTAATATATATTTTTTTATAAAAATATTTTTATATGAAATATATATATATATATATATATATATATTGTTTTTTAAGATGTTTAAAATATTTATAATCAAATTTATTATTTAATATTTAAAAATGGAGTTGTTTTTAGTGCGACTTTTTCAGTGTCAGAATCTGGCACAAAAAATTGTGGTGAAATCTTGATTTGTGTTATTTAAACTAGTTTTTTTTACTGTGGATTCAACGCCCTAAAAAACCCCTAGGACATTTCTATTGTGCAGGGGTTACCCATCAAACTTGTGATTTCAATGATATTTTGTAGGATTTTAGAGAAATTAAACCAAAAAGATTTCCAAAAAATTACACCGAAGACAACTCCTTTAAAAATTAAGCATAAAAAAAATATTAAATCTAAAACTTTTGAAATCCATAATAATAATTAAAAAAATAATAAATCTAACCATTCAAAATAAATCTAATTAACATTTAATATAATAATTTTATATTATAATAAATATATTTATAATAATAATAAAAAATATATATTAATTATTTTTAAGAAAAAATGTATATGACTTATATCATTTTATATTTAAAGATATCAAATTTTATTTCGTTCCGCTACTACTAACAAAAAAAACTCAAAATTAAAAATTAAAAACTTTACCTTCACGTTACACGGTTTCCTATCATTTTTAAAGATATTTTATGAAAAGCGGTAGTGAGAAATTGTCGTTAGAGCCCCTAAAATTACTCGTATTGCGTGTGAAAAAAGAGGTTAGGACCATAGTTACCAAATTCGGATTCGAATTCGATACGATACGATAAAAATTCGAATAGAAAATTTTTAATTCGAAAAAAATTCGCCAATATACATCTTTAACCCTAGCATGTAGCAAAAAAATTCTGATAAAAATAATATTTTAAGTTTATTTTTTTCTAGATTTATTTTGAATTTTAAATAGCATCCAATAAATTAGATAATACAATAACATTACAAACACATTTCACCAAAAAAAAACCACACTCACCACTTCGCTTTGCTACTTCTTTATTCCTAAATTTAAATCTAAAATATTTTTTTAATTTCAGAACTAATTTATCTAAAATCCTTCCTAATAAATAAAAACAAATTTAAAAAATATCTGAAATTCCATAAAATCAGTAATTGCAAAATTAACATTTATTACAAATTAACAAACTGTTAGGAATTGGGTGTAACAGATTCTTCCTTTTCCTATTTTACTAGCTTTTTAACCCAAAAAAACAATAATAAAATTGGAAAATTATAAATTTTCCTTTTCCACTATGATTTTCCAGTTTCTCCAATTTCTTTCCTTCTGCCAATGCCATCAGATTTTTCCTTTTCTATTTCACCGGCTTTTTAACCCATAACAATAATAATGAAATTTGAAAATTATGAACTTTCCTTTTCCATTGTGACTTTCCAGTTTCTGCATTTTCTTTCCCTCTGTGCGGATGCCATCCTACCATTATCTGTTCTACCATTGTAGTGAATGAACAATCTCTTCTTGCTTACGTAAACTACCAACCCTGCATCTCATTTTTTATTTGACCATTTATATTTGAAAACCGAATCGAATTTCATCGAATAGTACGGTATTCGGATCGAACTGTCGAATTTTCGTATTTTTTAGTCCGATTCGGACGAATTTGGTAACTATGGTTAGGACGGCTTTCATGTGACACGTTGGAGTTCAACGCCGGCACTCCCAAACCTCAATGACCGGGACGAGTTCAAAAAAAACACACAAAAAACGTGGGCGAGTTGGTCGGCCCTTCTTCTTAATTTCTTACCAGATATATATATGAAAAGGTGTAAAAGTTATATGGGGAGCAATTTGTTTCATAAGTTATCTTTAGCTTTGTAGACATTAAAATAATTTCTTTCTTTTTTTCTTTCTATATGAAAAGTGTAAAAGTTATATGGTGGGAACAATATTTAATGTTTATGATATAACTAATACGCTTAATTTCATGTCTGTTTTTTCCACATTTTGTGCTTGGTATTATACTCTCATATATTTTTTCAATTTCCAAAACAATTATGACTTTTTAATATGTGCGAGGGAAAACAAAAAATGTAGTTTTTTGGGTTAGTTTATTGGGCAAGTTTGTATTATATAAAATTATGTGAGTGATAAGAATTTTTAGTCCAATCTCAATTTATACTTGTGGTTATATTTAGGGGTTATAAATAGTCTTTAGGGATATGTAAAGTTAAGTGAGTGATAAGGTTTTTTTTTTTCTTTCAAATTTTCAAATATGCTTGTAATCACAGGTACTTACACTTAAGTGTTATATCTATCGGAATCAATTTGTATCACATGAACACTGACTTGTTTTAATTGTCAATTTATATCACATGAATACCAACCCTTCTCAATTCTCTATTCCTTATACATATACAAATATGTATATATTAAAATATATAAATCTAGACGAATTTTATTATTTCAAAATTGATAGAGATATTATCTAAATAATTGTCATAACTAAGTATTAGTTATTAATTAGAAGTTTCCAAAATATGCAAATTGGTTAAAAGTGAGTTCCTGCGTGAATTGTAAAAAGAAATTCACAAATCAAAGTTCTACCACTAAGTCTAAGACAACAAAGAGAGAGGTCACAAGTACTATGTATTTCTTTAAGAGGATGAATATGGTGGAGTGAGACTCCAACTCCCATTCACACAAATCGATCACAAGCACTAGGTATTTCCTTAAGAGGATGAATAGGTCGGAGTGAGACTCCAATTCACAATCACACAAATCTATCGAGTTTCATTGACCTCTACCAATGACTGTGACTTCAATGTTGGTATGATAATCTAACACTTTAAGGTATACATAGTTTACAAGGGCTTTTTCATCATAATTTTCAATGTCCTATTCCCCAAATAAATATTAATTTGTTCATACTAAAAGCATATGTTAGAGATGTATATATGTTTTTGCTAAATATCTTAATAATATAATAAAAATTTTCAACAACATCATAAGCAAAAATTTAGTTAAATTCATAATTTCTACATGTAATTCCAAATTCAAATGTAGGAATTAATTGATTAATGATGCATTATTTGTGCAATAAAAAACATGCATCTGCTTTGCAAGCTAAAGGGCTATTCTTGGATCCAATCACAACATAAAAAGTTTGAGTGTTGTGAATCTATATTAGACCCTTCCTATGCATGAGATCTAACACTCTTTGTTAAGCCATGATAAAAACTAATTTCCCTTTATAGTCATTACTATTCACTAACAATTAGAAAACACAAAAATCCTTATATAATAAATAATTATCATAATCCCTAAGAAATTTCATTTATTTATCACCTTCCACAAATAATAGCATCTACCACCTTTCATTACACTATAAACCAACAATTTTCTTACTATAACATCCAAAATCGTAACTTCATATGTAAAATTGTATAAATGGACCCAAAAACTCATATACAACAATGTATAAGTGAAACCATAACCTTATATGCAACATTATATAAGTGAATCCATAACCTGATATGCAACACTCTATAAGTGAACCCATTTCTTTTCAAAATAGATTTTATATATGTAAAATTAACTAAATCTTATATAATTAATAAATTTTATTACAATGGCCCCTTCATCTCATGTTGGAGTGAAAATTTGTAGGCCTTATCTGGCAAGAGCTCCTTGGAGTTTGGAAACTTAACTTCATATTCCCTTGTTCCATCCCGGATCTGTTTGCTGGATGGCTGGACAGATACCTAGGTCCAAACCCAAAAAACAAACTAATCGTAGCAACTTGCACTGCTTTTCCCAAATTCATCAGTTGGCAAATTTGGTTAGAAAGGATTAGAAGGATATTGAGAAATAAAGAGCAGGATTTCAGACTTGTTGCAAACACAGTAAAATGTCAGCTAAATGAATGTCTGAGAGACAAAATGGATGATACAAATCTATGCCAGCAAGATATTGAGTTGGGTGCTGCACTCAATCTCCAATTCCAAAAATCGATCACCATCCCCATTTCTCCCAAAGAATGGCAAATCAGAAAAAATGAAGAAGAATTTCAGTCCTGGATTTCCAAGCAAACACTTCCTTCTCTCTTCTTTGACGGGGCAGCCAAGGGAAATCCAGGAATTGCTGGCGTAGGAGGGCTCATAATAAACACAGAAGAAACTCCTACTCACAGATATGCTTGGGGACTGGGTCACTCCTCTAGCATGCAAGCTGAAGCGCTGGCCCTTCTTCAAGGGATCAAACTACTCAAAGAGTTGGGACTCAAGGAGGCAAATGTTTTTGGCGATTCGCAGGTCATCATCAAAACAATGGCGACAAACTCTAACCCATCAGATTTGTGTCTTGCAAGGACGATTACAAGAATCAAAGATATGGCAAAGCCCTTGAAATTGAAATTCTTCCATGTGCTGAGAATAAACAACAAAGAGGCAGACATTGAGGCAAACAAGGCAATCCAGTTATCAACTGGGACTATTCTCAGAGACAAAGAAACTTCATGGGATCCAATTCCTTAAACTTCCATGTTTTACTGCATTTTATTGAAGCAATTTGTATGCATTCATAAACTCGGGAAAATAACAGAAATAGATCTCATTGTAAAATGTAAAAAAAGGCAACTCATAGGCGTATGTGCTTTGATCCTCTTGTTGGATAGACGCCGAGAAACCAGCTCCATTATCTGTAATCTGAACTATGGCTTTATGCCAAAAATCTAATAAAATCTCATAACCGCTTCCATAGTTTAAAAAAAAAATAAAATAAAAATAAGAAAATAAAAAAAATTATTACAATAACAAATTAATAATTAAATATATTAATATTTACCCCATACATATATATATATAATTTACTTGTATTTATATTTCTAACCACCCCAATAATAATAATAATAAATTATAATATTTAAAAAATATTTTTATAATATATTTTTAAATAATTATCCATCTCTTAAATATTTTTTTAATAAAAGGGACATATTTTTCAATAAAATGTACAGATGATTGATTTAAGGAAATATTAAAAAAAATAAAAAATTAACACCTAGATTCAATCAACAATCTAATATTTTAAATAATTAACATTTATTTATTTTTAAAATAGTAAAAATAAAATTGAATTTCTTACACCAATGAGATGTAAACCTAAATTGAAAAAATAAAAGAAAAAATAACATTGAATCTCTGACACCAACGGGAATCTGCTGCGCACCAAAATTAGAGGCAAGTGACATCCGAATCAGGCCATTAAGGATAATGTCCACCTCCACCAACTGTGTTTAGCGAATCTAGTAAAGCTCTGGCAGGTCTTGTCCCGCTTTAGTAGGAATTCTTGATATTACCTCTACAAATCACGTTATTCCACGTGTTGTTTGTACTAAACATGACGTGGCCTGTACATTTTAGGGATGCTGAATCTCATCGCAATAATTTAAAATCAAATATATTATAATTAAAAATGTATATTAAAATTCTGATCCACGTCAACAAAATGATGGAGTACCAGAAAAGAATATTGTGCCAGGCTCCCCATTGGAGGAAACTACTCAGCACGCATCTGGCTGATGACGTCATGGAGAAAAATTGAAGCCCTGACATTCTTTGATGTTGCTTTCCATTAATTAATAAATTGAAAAAAAAACAACAAACTGCTGAAACACGTGAATGTAGGTGGAGGATTCCACGTGGATTCCTGAAACGCGGAGACTCCAACCGTACACGTCTGTGACTCCAATTCTATAACTTCTCTGCATATTCAATGTGATTTTTAGAGTCTCAGAGCAAACATCCATTGCCTCTTTTTTTGCGAGTTTTGTTAAAATCAAGATCTCTGTATTTGGGAATTTTGTTATATGAATACCATGGAACACTCAACAGCTCAATTCGATTGTCTGCTCTTCGGTATGTGTGGTGTGAATTCAGAAGAAATCGTGGATTCTATTTCAATTTTAAAGTTTTCGCATAGCTTTAATTGGATTTATCATGAACATTTTGCCAGCAATTCCAAAATCACTCTGTTTTTTTTGTCACAGATTTGGATGATACTCTGTATCCTTCCAGTACAGGCATTGCTACAGCCTGCCGCAAGAATATTGATGGTATGCTGTGAATTAAGTTTTAGGTGCAGATTAATTTTGCCTTCTTCTATTAGAATTCAGTTGAGTTTTTTCCCTGGATGTTGTGACATGGATTTGATTACTGTTGTTGCAGAGTTTCTTGCACAAGTTTTCGGATTCAGCAGAGAAATTGTTTCCAGCCTCCGGACAGAGTTTTATAAAACCAATGGGAGCACTCTGGCTGGGCTGAGAGTAAGTTCACCCCGCCTGCCTCCCTCGCCCCCTTCTTCCATATTCAACCTGCAAGAAAAATTAATTCTTATTCATTCTCCTTTAAGCATCACCATGTGACAACTTCTTGGAGCAGAACAGAGGTATCATTGATTGGAGGATTTAGGTTTTGATTGTGACTAATAACTGTTGTTTAAAATTGCAGAAACTGGGCTATGAGGTTGATGCAGATGAATATCACAGGTACAATTCTATTTTGCCTGTGCTATGAATGATTTTGTCTCTCTCACATTTTTTCTTTCCTACAATGAAAATCAATATAGAGTGCTGTGAGAGACCCTAAATATTTTATTTCAGAAAAACAGAAATAGGTTTTCAGCTTTTCTATTTATTTTTGCATGGCATTCATGCTTAAATTGTACTATGGCTTAGTGAGGAGATTCACCTCTGTTTCTCCCATGAGATAATTAACATTTATCTGGCTAAGTGCATATGCTTTCTTGACGTTTTGTCAAAATAATCTGATACATGTGTATTTTTCTTAATTTCTAGATTTGTGCATGGGAAGTTGCCATACGAAGTCATTAAACCAGACCCTGCAATTAGGAGCATTTTGATGAGCATGCCTCAAAGGAAATTGGTACGTACTTGGTACTGAGTTGAAGTAGATCATGTTTGAAAAATAAATGCAATAATTGGTATTATTTCTCCAAGAATGAAATGAAACTAATCCAACCATAACTGCTGTTCGACCTTATGTGCAGATATTCACAAATTCAGATAAGATTCATGCATGTAAAGTCCTAAAGAGACTAGGCTTGGACGACTGCTTTGAGGATGTTATCTGTTTTGAGAGCCTTAATATGGCTTATCCTTTTAATCAACAAACTGATGAATGCAACCCCAGTACTTCCCCTGTTTTTATCAAGCCCTCAATTGAAGCCATGAAGCGTGCAATCACAATTGCAAATGCAGACCCACAAAGAACAGTAAGTTTCCAGCATTTGCCTTCAATTTGTTTACATAGTTTTACAGTGATCCTTATTCCAACTCCTCTGCAGCTCTTCTTTGATGACAATGTCCGAAACATAGCAGCAGCAAAAGAAGCAGGCCTTCAGACAGTCCTGGTAAGCCCTTAAATGGCCTCAGAAATGACCTAGTATATGTCCTAATTTTATCAAATTGCAGGAAACTTTATAACTCTTTGTGACTTACTGGGAAATGATTAAGACGTAATTTATTAGTAACTGAAAAATAGAGGGGAAAGAGAGTTGTGCATTATAAATCGTGAAAGTTATTAATAGTTTAGGGTTTGCAGATTTGCAGATTTCTGTGGGGTTGATTTTGAATCTGAGATGCTGGAAATTCCAAAGTAATCATTTTTGAATGTAAACGTTGTTGACGACCATGAGTCTTGGGATTCAAAACGTTGACATTCAAAAATGACTAGATGAGTCTTGGTATAGATTTGAAACGTTGACATTCAAAAATGACTAGATGAGTTTTGGTATAGATTTGAAACGTTGACATTCAAAAATGACTATTGTGAAATTTCCGGCATCTCAGATTCATTATCTTAATAGTTTTGGTCATTGTACTTGAACTGTTAGTAGCCAAATTTCTTTGATTCATTTCTCTTTGAATAAAAAAGGAGTAAAAAATTACTTAAAAGCCTAGATTATCATTCTTGGTGGCTTGATATCCATTGGTTTCTTACTTAATTTGTTTTGTTATGTTTTTTTG
Organism: Pinus tabuliformis; assembly: GCA_031772625.1. Taxonomy (NCBI): domain Eukaryota; kingdom Viridiplantae; phylum Streptophyta; class Pinopsida; order Pinales; family Pinaceae; genus Pinus; species Pinus tabuliformis. The sequence goes on from CM062819.1 coordinate 1,404,545,641, forward strand.
GAAAGGTTGGCAGCTCTGTAAAATATGAGGGAGCTGATTATTCCCTGGAAAATATTCATAATGTGAGGGAGGCAATTCCTGAAATTTGGAAGGAGACAACCAAACACATAGGATGTGACAAGTTTGGGTTTTCAAGTGACGAATTGAATTCCATTGAAGCAACTCCTATTGTGGCTTAAGCAGCCAAGCATTATGATGAAGATTTTGTACAAAGAATCATAAGCAGCCAAGCATTATGATGAAGATTTTGTACAAAGAATCAATCATTGGGAACTATAAGATATCCATATAAATAATCCTGTAGAGTTTGCTAATGTGTACATGAGATTTGTAAATGCAGAAAATAGAATAAGTGTTGTTGAAAAAAGAAAGGTCGGATTTCACATTCATCGTCTCATGAGCAAATTTGTGTTGTACTTCTCTGGTCATAATCGATGTACAACTCCATTATATTGATTTTGTTGTTTTGAAGATTTTTCAACAAGAATGAATTATATATTTTGGGTATTCAGATAAGTACATAGATTTTCATTCTAAGCCACTGTGCTTATTGAAAAACTCATCTCCCACATGTCATAGCAATGTTTGATATTGATAATTAAATCATGAAATAATACTTAATAACATACCATTACTCTTTCAATGTCCACCAATATTAATACTTAAATCAGGCAATAATACTTAATAACATACCATTACTCTTTCAATGTCCGCCACATCAGTGTTACATCAATGTTATAGTTATTTGGCTATTTTACCAAAGCCTGTCATCGTGTGCAACTAATATAACTGTTTTCTTGTCATTTACAATGTTATATATAGGTATTTTAATTAAGCATGTTTATTTACATTTTGCATCATACTAATTTTTTAAAGGGGGGGTGCGGGTGCGGGGGCGGGGGCCGCAGAAGAAGCAGTATATATTATACATATTTCACATTCTGTACAATCGATATACAAATGTTGCGTCACACTGACAACAATCCCAAATAGTCAACATATGATGCGTGCAAGCGTCCGGCATGTAGCGCGATACAAACCCGGGTGGGGAGGGCCCGGGTGGGGAGGGCAATATTGCTCTGTCCCAACCACCTGGGACACAACGCAGATACTTGCATCATACTAACTATTCATTCACAACATTAACTGAATTGGTATTAATGTACCAAAACTTCCATTTTAAATTTGCATACTTAAAGAAAGTCATACAAAACTACTACAAAGGGTATATAAATTGTTGAAAATAGCAACAAGAAAATCTTGATATAATTTTCCCTTGAATTAAATTAAGAGAAAATTGTAATTTCACATCACAAGACAACAAGAATTTGTTAACTAAGTTAATTTCACTTAGTTCCCTCAATTAATTCGAGTTGAGGGCCTAACTTGAGTCATGTAGAGTCGTTCCTAAATTTTAGGAGACTAGGTTGAGTTTAATTTGAGTTGTAATAGTTTAATTCAGTTAAATTGAGTTAATGTCAGTTAAACTAGTTCCAACTGTTGGAGGAACTAGTAGGAGGTCTAGCAGTGGGGTGCAACTTCATGTGTTCAACTAGTTAACTGATAAATCGACCATAATTAACTCATGCATGCAAGAAATTCGAGTTACTCAGTTGAGATTGGAGTTCAAGGGTAGTGTAGTATCAGTTGTATAATTTTCTGAGTTGTACAGGTGGTGCATGCAGTCAGAGAAGGGCCTATAGGGATTGCGCAATTCAGGATGGGGATTTCCCTAATTAATAGGGGGTTAATTCCTTGAGAAACAATGCAAGGAAATAGGAGCTTGGCAGGCAACAAAATTGACTAAGTATTGGCTAGAGTTAGCTTGTGAGGTAGTGAGATAGATTATACTTGTACAGAGATTGTTCAGGTTGAACAAGCATTGTATTTCTTCTCTATTTTTCTGATATAATGCAAGATACAGATAGGAAAGGGTTTTGAGCAACAAACTTTCCCCTTAGATAAACCTCTAAGCATATGTGATCGAATCTTGTCTCATGTTTATGTTGTGATTTCTCGATTGATTAATTGTTTCCGCTAATGAGTAAAGTAGATTCAAGAATTTTGTTTTAGCATATTACATAAGAAGTTTGAATCTACAAGGAATTTTTACATGGTAGCAGAGTAGAAATCACAATAGAAGAGAAGAATTCGAGTTTGTCTTTGTAGGTGAAATCAAATTTGCAGTATCATTCTTCAGAGCCAGCAAGATGTCGTTCTATGGGTTGAGACTTGAGTATGCCCTTGAGGGTAGCTCGAAATATATTTCTTGTAAGGACAAGATGGAGGTAGTGTTGGAAGATAACGGGTTGATGGAATTCATAGACAATGTTATTCCTAAGCCTCAAGATCTTGTAGAATGGAAGAAATGTGTAGCAAAGATGAGAAGGATTATACTAGAAGGAGTTTGAAATCATATTTTCTTGAATATCCACGAGAAGGATACCCCATATGAAATGTGGTAAGCCTTGATAGACTTTTTTCAGAACAACGGTGACCACAAGAAGTTGGAACTGAAGGAAAAGCTTCAAAAGATCAAGATGGAGAAGGGTGACACAATACCATAGTACCTGAGTAGGCTCACCCAATGTCGGGATGAACTTAGGAGTGTTGGTATTACAGTTGTTGAAGATGATTTGGTAAGCATATAATTTCTAGGCCTTCTCAAGAGCTGGCATAACTACCAGGATTCGGTAAATGGGAGGGAGAAGCTACCAAATTGGGAGTGATTATGGTTCGACTTGGTGCAAGAAAAGATAAGGCAGAACACCAGAGATGGAACCTCATCCAATCATGATGAGGAGGAGAACTGTGCCTTGGCTGGAAAGGTAAAGAAAGGGAAGAAATCCCAATCCAAAGGGGATTCCAGTCAAGGTAGCAAGAAGAAAGACTTGTCAAAGGTTAAATATTTTCATTGTCATGAGATGGGAGACTATGCCACGAAGTGTCCGCACAAGAAGGCCGAAAAGAAGCCCTCAAAAAGAGCAGCAAGTGAAGCTCTAGCTTCACAATTCAAGTTGGATTTCACACTCATTGCATGCATGGTGACATCAGTGATGGTTAGTGTGGGTTATCTGGATAGTGGATCCTAATTCCATATGATGGGAAACGAAGAATTTATCAGTGAATTGGAGGAGAAGGGCCTCTAGATGCACATCGATATGGGAGATGATGGAAGGCATAATGCGACCAGTATCAGTACAGTAACTTTTCATAGGGAGTCAGGTTCTCCTCTCACATTAAAATATGTCATGTATGTTTTTGGTCTGAAGAATAATTTAGTTTCAGCTGTTATGTTGGAAGACCATGGATACAATGTGATATTCAGTGAAGGAAAGGATTTCCTTAGACATATCACCACGGGACAAGTGAAGTGGATCGGGGTTTGGATGAAGAACCTCTACAAATTGGATGTAGAAGATTGTGCTTCTTTGAGCATGAAATAAGAGAAGCTGCCAAGTCGAGACATCGGTCAATTATGGCATAGGCTTTGTCATTACACCATGGATCCTTGAAGATCATGCAACAGATTTCTATAGGACTTCCCAAGGGTGCACTAGAGCAGCAAGATACATGTAAAGGGTGTACACTGGGGAAGTACACCAAAGCCACCTTTCATGATAAGGACAGTAGAGCGGAAGAAATCCTCGAAAGAGTTCACTCAGATGTGTGTGGACCATTCTCTACAGCCTCCACGAACAAGCACATGTATTATGTTATATTTGTAGATGATTTCTCACGTAAGTGCTAGATTTTCATCATGCAGAAGAAAGACCAGAGTTTCTCCATTTTTTTTGAATTTAAAGCACTTGTTGAGAAAGATACTGGCAGGAAAGTGAAAGCTCCTAGGAGCGATAACAGTGGTGAATGTGTGTCGAATGAGTCCACGAACTTATGTGCATCAAAAGGCATTCGACGAGAGTTAATAGCACCCCATAACCCACAACAGAATGGGGTGGCTAAGAGGAAGAACATAAGTATTGTGGGAGTTGCACGGACGATGTTGCATGATCAGGGCCTACCATTGCACTTGTGGGCTGAAGCATGCAACATAGTTGTATATGTGTAGAACAGGAGTCCTCATCAGATTCTTGGGATGAGTACACTAGAAGAATCTTTTTCAAGGAAGAAACCAAATGTGTCACACTTCAGGATCTTTGGTTCATCAGTTTACTATCATGTTACCAAGGATGCAAGGAAAAAGTTAGAGCCGATAATTGAGTTGGGCATATTTGTGGGGTACATTGATACACCTCACAACTATAGGGTGTACCTTCCATCTCACAAGGATGAAAATTGTTCGTAGAGATGTGAAGTTTGATGAAGAGAAGGCCATGAGATGTTCCCTTGAGAGGGAGCTTCAGTTGCATGCAGATGAGGAGATTTTGGCTCCAAAGGAAGAACCTTAGGATGATGTGGAGTAGCCACAAGCAGAGGAGCAAAGAGTGGAAGCACCCATTCATGCAGAGACATCCATAGATGGAAGGAAGCGTACCATGGAAGCTGACAGATTATTGCATGATGCTAGAGAGAATGTGGGAGCACCCACATCACAATGCAGGCAAAGGAGGTCACTAAATCAATACATTGGGTACATGGCTCTGATGAGTTAGCTAGTTGAGATAGAACCATACTCATTCAAGGAAGCAGTGCAGAAGCCAGTTTGGGCTGATGCCATGGTAGAGGAATATGATTCCATAGTAAAAAATAATATTTAGGAATTTGTCCCAAGACCAGAGAACAAGTCAGGGGTAGGTTCTAGGTGGATCTACAAGGTGAAGCAAGCAATAGATAGTAGCATCGAGAAACACAAGGCCAAAAATGTGGCCAAGGGGTTCTCTCAAGTGGAGGGAATTGATTACGAGGAGACCTTTGCTTCAGTAGCAAGGTACTCTTCTATCAGATCAATTCTAGCACTTACAACGCAGATGCAATGGAAGATACATCAAATGGATGTGAAGACAACATTCCTCATTGGAGTGATTGAGGAAGAGGTTTCCATTGAGTAGTCGAAAGGATTTGAGACCTTCAATAGAGAGTCACATGTGTGCATACTCAAGCAAGCGTTGTATGGATTGAAACAAGCACCTTGTGCTTGGTACACCAAGATCAACAACTATTTCACTGGGTTGGGCTTCACCAAAAGTGAAGCAGATGCAAACCTTTACCATATTGTGGTTGAAGGTAAATGATTGATTATATTATTATATGTCGATGATTTAATTTTATCCGGTGATGAGAAACTGATCAGGTCTTGCAAAGAGGAACTTGCAAGGTAATTCGATATGAAGGACATGGGACTCATGAATTATTTCCTCGGTTTGGAAGTATGGCAAGGAGATGGGGAACTGTTTGTCTTTCAGGGAAAGTATGCCATCGATATACTGAAGAAGTTTCGCATGGAGAGTAGCAAGCCCATGGACACTCCTCTAGCAGGCAGTTGAAGGAAAGAGGATGTCACTTCAGGTGAGGACGTGGGGGCCACTATTTACATGCAACTTGTGGGTTCACTTATGTATTTGGTGAACGCACGACCAGACATGTGTTATGCAGTTAACGAGCTTAGTCAAGCTACGGTTAAGCCAACCATACGATATTGGAAGGAAGCCAAACATGTGTTGAGATACCTCAAAGGCACCACTCTGTTTGGTTTTTGGTACATGTGGACAAAGGGATTGAAGCGAAAAGGCTTCACATATGCAAATTGGGTGGGTAGTCCATCAGAAAAGAAGAGAACATTAGGAGGCATCTTTAGTATTGGGCCAACATCAGTTTCTTGGTACAATATGAAGCATAGATTAGTTGCACTCAGTTCAGCAGACTTGTGAAGCTTTTTGGATGAGGAAGATTCTTGTTGGATTATTTGGTCAGATGATGGATCCCACCGTGATTGCTGTGACAATTAGAGTTGTATCAAACTCTTTGAAAATCCAGTTTTTCATGATTGATCCAGGCATATCGACATTCGGTATCACCATCTACGAGATTGTGTGCATAGGAGAATCATGTTGTTGGAGCACATTCCTACACAGGAACAGGATGTAGATATTTTGACAAAGGTATTGTCAATATGCAAGTTCGAGTTCCATAGAGGCAGGATCAGGGTAGCAGATAATCCCTTTCTTACTGAGAGGGAGTGTTGAAAATGACAACAAGAAAATCCTGATTTAATTTTCAGTTGAATTAAATTAGGAGAAAATTGTAATTCCACACCACAAAAAAACAAGAATGAGTTAACTAAGTTAATTTCATTTAGTTGGCTCAGTTAATTCGAGTTGAGGGCCAAACTTGAGTCATGTAGAGTGGTTACTAAATTTTAGGAGCCTAGGTTTAGTTTAATTTGAGTTGTAATATTTTAATTCAGTTAAATTAAGTTAATGTCAGTTAGTTCCAAATGTTGGAGGAACTAGTAGGAGGTCTAGCAGTGGGGTGCAACATCATGTGTTCAATAAGTTAACTAATAAATCAACCATAATTAACTCATGCATTGATCTGGATCTTGAAGGAACCCAATATATGAGTACTTTCCACACTAGGAAAATAAGAAAAGTAAACCAAACCAGAAAATAAATCAGGAACTAACTTTTATTAGATCAGAAAATGACGGTTGCAACTACATTACGCTGGACCCTCCACCCTCTTACAAAAGGAGGCTTTTTATTTATATCCTTTTAAGTTACATTACCATGGGTAGTAAAACACCATGGGGGAATAATACCATGGGTGAGTTATTTATAGCCTTTAGTTACATTACCATGGTAAAACACAATGGGTGAATTTCCATTCAGATCATTTCTCCCCCCTTAGGAAGCAATGGTCCCCATTGTGTGAAGTTCCCTCCGGAGAAGCCTTTGTCAAAGTTAAGTTGTGGATGAACTGTTGTTGTTGAAGACAAGGGTTTTGCATGGTTGACCCATAACCAAGAGTTTGTGGATGACCCGTAACCATGATGCACGAAGATCTGAGGATAGGGATACCCTGTAATGCTTGTGAGCCAATTGTGATATTGACAGTGTGTGGCCAAGAAAATGGATTTCACTCGCAAGGGTTTTGCGTGGTTGACCCATAACCATGATGAATGAAGAGCCAAAGATAGAGATACCCTGTAATGTTGGTGGACCAATTGTGAGGTGGACAGTGTGTGGCCGAGCAAATGGACTTCGTTGGCAAAGGGTTTTGTGTGGTTGACCCATAACCATGATGAATGAGGGTTCGAGGATAGAGATACACTGTAATGAACCCCAAGATCACTTTTCGATCTATCTGGTAGAGATATGGTGGCTTACTTTGTAAATTCTCGCGTTCAAATAAGATATTGTAAACACTTTCTCCAAATACTTAAGCTTCATACACCCATTAGGCCTTCCATACTCCGTATCAAGCTTCCCAAATCTTTAATGCAAGCCATCCATAAAAAAAATTGTGAATGTCATGAACACAATGCCACAATAGTTACAATGCCAAAACCCACATTCCCAAATCCAAATGAAGGTTGAGATGAGGTAGACCCGGAAAATGAATAACTCTTGGGTTCCACGAGCTAAGCCTAGAGTCGAACTAGGATCCTTTATATCCTTGCACAAGACATGACTAGAGAAATTAAAATGGGTTGTGTGGCCATTCGACAAATCAATAAATAGACTTCGATTTGGCTCCATGCGATTTTCACGGACAACATAATTAAAAGTGAATTCATGATTTTCAGCATATTCCACAATTTTTTTTTAAAGCATGAATCATGGAGGATGTTGAGAAAATCATGGATTGGATTTATGCTCTGTTGCAGTGGTTTTCACACAACATATCACTAGCATGAAACAACGATCATCTTCCGATCTATGATCCTGTGAACTCCTCGGCCCTAGATCAAATTACCAAGCTGAGTTCAAAGGGCCTTCAAAAATGGCAGACTTTGCAGAGATGAGGAATGGGGATGGTATATGAATGACCTAGAACATGTGGCCTGGCACCAGGATCGAAGTCGATAAATGTGTATTTGCACCGTATTTTCCACCAGACCAATCTCACAAATTCCCCAACATCGAGTGTGTGGGTGCATTTTTTTTTATTCTACAGAGACAAATGTAACATTTGCAGCAAGAACCGGTGGCAACCCACATGGATCTTGTTTGATACACATATATTTCTTGAGACATCAACTTTGTATCGAATCTTGGAGGGTACTTGGGGTTTGAGCAACAAATATTTGTTGCAATTGTTCTTGAATCAAGCACTGCGTAGAGATGGAGGAGGCATATTTACATGTGCGATCTATTCTCTTAGTAAACTCCAGATTATTTTCCACCAATGTTGCACTGTCAATACTTCACTTGAGAGCTCTGCTTATTGTGGAGTTATCCACTCAATTTGGAGATATAACGGAATACCAAGAAATCAAACCGGATCGTTATGCAAGACGGGACATGCTACCCAGTGGACCGATCACTTGCAAATATCGTGGGCACAATATTCTCGTATGATGAAGTGTAGTATTCCAAATCTCATCATTGTTTGCTTCTAGAATCCCTGAAATAGGAATTCAACAAAGTGGATCTGCAACGTTTAATCTCGTGTCTGAACCTTGCCTCCTATGCTTTGGATGCTAAGATAAACCTTGGATAAATCAACCCAAGACTTGATAGGGTTCGACCATTCCATAATCGACAGAGACAAGATAACATTGCAGGGTTTGGTCGTTCTATGGCAGTTGTCGTGAAACCAAATGGTGCTGGTCTTGTACACTGCTTGATCAAAAATAAATAGTTGCGTCCATACTTAGATATGGGACAAACGAACTGGAAATTTCACCATCTTGTTCATAATGTTGGCATAATTGGTGTAGTGTGATGCAAAAAGCACTCCAGATTCGAATTCAACGAAGCTTTCGAATGAGAGGCAAGCAACCATCGCGTGTGGCTGGCTCTGCTCATCAACCGCACCAGGCTAATGCCATTGAACATAAGAACCTGGATCCACTATACCCAATGCTTTATGATCATAATTATCGAAGGTCTCCATCAGATTCCATAAGCGTTGTTGTATTCCCTAGATTTTCACTTCACAGAGGACATTGAAATCAACGAAGTAGAAGAACTCGACCTTCTCTTTGAGCCCTCGGAGAATGCCGACATCCCGCAGCCACACACAAAATTTCGTGGTTATGTGGGACGTGGGCTGAAGATGGAGGAGATCATCCAACAATTCGTATAGGATTCAGATTAGGGACACTGACTGCACCCTAGTCCAGATCATAGAATTCAGTCAATTTGAATGTTAATGATGAAAGGCTGCAATCCACTCCGTGATTTTCTAATCCATTGAAGCCATGTATCCATAGAACTGACAACAATGGATGAATTTTCGTTGATACTCCGGTCCTGGCTATAAATAAGCAACGAGAATCAAACTTAGATCTGACCCGACACGATCACATAGAAACACCATTCAGATTTGATAGATCGAAACTACCATCTCTTAGATAGTTCTGTAGGTTAAGAATGGAATTTAGAGACCCCACTAAAACATAAACTCTAACAAATACTTCAGCAGGGCAGGAATCATCTACCCTGATACCAATGATCCGGATCTTGGGGGTACTTCAAGCTTTGAGTAATTTCCGCACTAGGGAAATAAAAAACTAAACCTAACCAAAAAATAAATTAGGAATTAACTTTTATTAGATTAGAAAATGGCAGTTGCAACTACATTACGCTGGACCCTCCACCCTCTTACAAAAGGAGGCTTGTTATTTATATCATTTTTTAGTTACATTACCCTGGGTGAGTTATTTATAGCCTTTATTTACACTGCCATGGTAAAACACAATGGGTGAATTTCCATTCGGATCATGCATGCATGAAATTCTAGTTACCCAGTTGAGATTGGAGTTCAAGGGAAGTGTACTATCATTTGTATAATTTTCCGAGTTGTACAGGTGGTGCATGCAATCAAAGAAGTGCCTATAGGGATTGTACAATTCAGGATGGGGATTTCTCTAATTAATAGGGGGCTAATTCCTTGGGAAACAACAAAAGGAAATATGAGCTTGGCAAGCAGCATAATTGACTTAGTATTGGCGAGAGTCAGCTTGTGAGGCAGTGAGATAGATTATACTTGTGCAAAGATTGTTTAGGTTGAACAAGCATTGTATTTCTTTTTTATTTTTCTTATCTAATGCAATATATAGATAGGAAGGGGTTTTGTGCAACAAGCTTTCCCCTTAGATAATTCTCTAAGCATATGTGATTTAATTTTGTCTCATATTTATGTTGTGATTTCTCGATCGATTAATTGTTTTCGTTGATGAGTAGAGTAGATTCAAGTATTTTGTTCTAGCATATTACATAAGCAATTTGAATCTACAAGGAATTTCTACATAAATACAGTGGGTAGTTTCAGACATATGGATAAAATTGATCATACTATTGGAAATTACAAAATAATTATCAAAATTTTGTTATTTTTTAATTCTTGCTTCTTTGATGTTCATCAGATTTTCAACTACATCAGATGAGCTTTTGATTCATATTTGATGAACTACTAGAGACACATGGCACTTTGTTATAACCCACCAACACCACGTGGCTTGCCATTGTGATCCAACATGTGGTACCACTTGACATTGCCACATTAGCAAAATACTCATCTCATGGGTAGGTTTGGTGCTTTGGATCTTAATTATGCTTGTTAAGGTGCAACAGGTTGGCTCATGTGAGATGGAAAGGGAAAGGAATGGATGGATAAAAACGATACAAAGTATAGACATATAAAATAAAATACAAAGTATATGTAGATAAGACAAGACTTGATACAAAGTATAGATAGATAAGATAAGATAAGAACAAAGTATTGATATATAAGATAAAATACGATGGTACATTGATGTCAATACAAAGTGGTAGCATTTATGTGGCTCATATAAAAATAGAATGCAAAAAGTGAGAATGTGCAGTTAACCTAAAGCATGAGGAAACAAATTCAAGAATTGATAGTTGGAGGTCACTCTAGGGGCGATGGTTTACAATATAGGAAAATCTAAGAAATGTAAAGTGGTAATAGGAAATGAGCAATATGTTTCACAGTCTGCTAGATCTAGATTTGTTTATCCTATTATCTAAGGCATACACGAAACAATTATCACCATGTAGTAAGATTATTTTTTGACACAAGTATATCTCAAGTGCTAAGTTAGTCAATATGACTAGTCAAGTTGCATGATGGTCGATCCTGAGTGATGCCAACCATAGTTATCAGCTTCACTGGGTCAAGGTAAAAAGCTACATTATTCCATAGAATTATAAAAGTCCTTGGTTAATCTACCACCATATCAACTTCTTGAAGTAAGATTGGTTAGGAGAAATGGGTGTTGATGTGTTTTAGCCAAATATAGGATACATATCGTGGAAGTTGTCTCACAAAAATCTCATGATATCTCATGGTGAACATATACTTGAATCTATTGATTGCTCCCATCCCCATTTAATCCTCTACCTCAAGTTCTTGCTCCAAAACACATTATAAAAAATTAATCATCACTTTTGCTACTTTCTTCCCACCTAGCAGTGCATCGTCCATATCTATACCACATCCCATATCTTCCATTATACCATTTGGCGCACTACCAATTTTGGAACTCATTCACATTGTAAGCTTCTTTTGTGCCACCCTATAGTGTGAAGCTGGTGACTAAAAAAAGGCATACTTCTGAGTATCAATTGATTTGACCAAATGGCGCTAACAAAGTAAAGCATGCATAAAGTAAATATAATAAGTTTCTACCTCAAATAGAGAGATGGGAAAGGAGAGACTTTTCAGAGATAACTTACGACAAATTTTCAAAGAGAAGAAATATCTAGATTTTTTCTTACAATTTACCCAGTTTAGTAATAAATATTGTAATTGTGATGTTTTTCATGTAAAGATCCTACTATTATGAGGAATTAATGAAAGATCAATACTATTTTGACCCATACTTGTCTTATATGTGATGTTTGTTGTGATATTTAGTGTTAAACATCTACAATATTTAAGAGATGTTTTACACGTCTTCATATTAATGCCTAAACTATGAATACTTTGTTTCTAAGACATCCTTCTATCTCATGAGTTTAGAACTTAGGGAATCTGCAATATCTATAAAATTTATAGCTTAAATTTGAGTTGTGCAAGTTGTTGGGGGCGTGGCTTACCATATTATATATGTTCATGTTGTTAATTTTTCAATTGTATTTTTAAGCAGAGTTGTTGTGCAAAAGAGGCGAAGTTTACCATGTAATTTTGAAGGTCGAAACTATACTAAGTGACTAAATTAAAATGCATGTCCGAGCTTTCTTGTAAGTCCAAAACTTGTTTTATAAGTTGTAAGATGGATTTAGATATATGTTAACTTTATCTATGTCATTTAAAGTGCAATTGCATAAAATGAGAGGTTGCTTTCGTGCACCTAGATTTTAGACTTCATGTAAATTTAAAAACAATTTTTTTTTTAGAGTAAAATGCATATCCTAGTCTCAATTTTGATCCAAATTGAGTGGTTCAAATTGTAGAATTTGTAATTTGTGATTTTACACCTCTATATGACCTTATATAACTTTAGATTGGCATTTTTAGACAAAAAACTACTTATTTTGCATTAATGCTAAAAATTGTCTTGTAAAACCAAACGACACATTGGGCTACACTAAAATGCATGTCCACATCTCAAAACTCATTAAATGAATGTTTCAAATTGTAAATGATTTTTAAGAGATTTTACATAATAATAGATACTAAATTTCTCATTTTTAGTCATAAAATACTATGTTGTGCAAAAATGGGTAAGAGATGCCTATTAAAATGCTAGAAATGCACAACATATTTGTAAAATGTAAGTCAAGGTTGTATTATACCTCAGCCTTTCATTGTGCAAGTTTCTAGGGGTGTAGTTTATCATATTATATCTTTTCACATTGTTAATTTTGCAACTAAAAAGACAAGGTTTGCTGTCTAATTTGGAAGGTCAAATCTGTACTAAGTGACCATATTAAAATGCACACCTCAACTTCATTGTAACTCTAAAATTGTTTTATCAATTGTAATATGAATTTAGATGTATGTTCAATTTACCTATGTCATTTAAAGTTTAGTTAAAGAACATGAGAGGTTGCTTTCATTCACCTAGATTTGGGATTTCATGAAAATTTGAAAGAAAAATTGACTTAGAGTAAAATGCACACCCTAATCTCAATTTTGACCCAAATTGAGTGGATCAACTTGTGGAAGGTGTCACTTGCGATTTCACACATGTATAAAAATTAAATTTTTATTTTCAAACATGGGTTCAGGGTTGTTATAAGATATGCCATACTAGCATCAAGTCCACAGAATGGATCAACATCCATTTTCATTCATCTTCCTATGAAAACCATTCATACGGGTTGAGGAAGAACCATTTAGGGTCTAGGTCATCATAGGGAGACAAAACATGCCAATGGAATCCACTTTTATGTGCATGCAAGGATCTGTTATTAAAATTGTGTGGATATTCCTATTTACTATGCAAACATGCAATGTCATGTACTTAGTGCGCATTTTCAACTTGAGGCATGTATTTTTCTTAATACCCTTTTATTATGTAATTTCATAAGGTCAACATACAACTACCAACACAAAGCATGCATTTTTCTCCTATTGGGGGAATTTTGAAGTTTAAAATGGGTCTCCAAAGGAAAATAATAAAATAATAGTTAAAATAATAAAATAACAATCATGATTTTTTAAAGGAAAAGAAAGAAAGACAGAGAGTTTTTGATACAAGAATTGCCTCAATCAAAGTCCGTATGCAAAAGTTATACCACTCATAAGTTGACCTTCATGTTTTAACCGCCATAATTTGAAAGGTTGCCATGTCAGCTCTCATTATTCATGGAAAATGAGCTAGCCACATGATCATGATGAAGAAGACTCTAGAAGAGTTCATATTGTAACTCTAGTTAAGAGTTGAAAGAATCAAATTTAGCCACCAGTAGGCTATTACACTGTGTTATAATCGGGCCACTAGGAGGAAATGGGGTTCCATTCTTTTCGAGTGCATTTTGTTCCATAGGAGAAGAGTAGCTGAGAGGGATATGGAGAGAACACATAGAGAGATTTGTGTATTGTAATAGTCCATGAACCACATGACTTACTTCTTTGTACATACATCAATTTTCTATTCAGAGAAAGAGAGCATAGTGGCCTCACCTTCTAGCTGGGCTTTTTGCAAAAAGGGTTTCTTAAGATATATCTTGTGTCAATTGTTGCTTGTAAGTTTTTATTTTGCTATTTTCTATTTTTTGCATAATTAAGATTTGCATGCATACACATTAAACAATAATTAACATATCCAAAAATCTGAGAGATAAACTCTCTTAGTGTAGATTTCAAAGTTTCTAATATACTTTAGTAGATTTGTTGCGAGGAATTGTCTAATAAAACATCCATAACAATTTATGGATCAAATAGTTAAAAAGATATGATTGAGAAAACATGTGAATAATGTAGTTTTATAAATTTTTCAAATAAATCATAAAATTACATTTTTTTAATTAAAAAAAAAAAAGAAGTGAAACTATATCCAAAACATATAATTCATCTGTGTTAAAAATCAAAATAAAAAATCTCAAGTGTAACCAGAAAAGTACAACACAATTTTGTTCATGAAACGATAATTGGGAAATCAAACCTTTCTTTTTCTAATAACATCTATTCATTTTTCTGCACTTACAAATGCAATGCAGAAATTAACAAACTCTACAAGCTTATTTATATGTGAATATTTTATCATTTTCCATTCAATGATAAAATTTTTCAGAATGTTTGGCTAGTTAACCCTCAATAGGAGTTTCTTCAATGGAATTCACATTAACAATGGAAAAGTCAAAGTTGTCATCTCTATCATGGCCCATGTATTTGGTTGTCTCCTTCCAAATTTCAGGAATTGCCTCCCTCACATTATGAATACTTTCTAGGGAATAATCAGCTTCCTCAGATTTTACAGAGCTGCCCACCTTTCCAAACAACATACCAAATTAAGTAAGAAACCAATAAATATCAAGCCACCAAGAATGATAATCTAGACTTTCAAGTAATCTTTTTACTTCTCTCAGATTCAAAAGAAATTTGACTACGAACAGGAGTTTTCGAGTCCAATAGTCAAAACTATTAAAACAAATTTCACAATTTACAACACAGAACTCTCTCTCCCCCACTATTTTTCTGTAACGAATAAATTCCATCTTAAACCTTTCCCACTATGTCACAAAGAATTATAAAGTTTCCTGCAATTTGATAAAATTATGACATGTACTAGTAATTTCTGAGGGTCATTTGAGGGCTTACCAGAACTGTATTAAGGCCTATTGCTTTTGCTCCTGCTATGTTTCGGACATTGTCATCAAAGAAGAGCTGCAGAAGAGTTGGAATAAGGATCACTGTAAAAATATGTAAACAAATTAAAGACAAACGCTGGAAACTTACTGTTCTTTGTGGATCTGCATTTGCAATTGTGACTGCACGCTTCATGGCTTCAATTGAGGGCTTGATAAAAACAGGAGAAGTATTGGGTTTGCATTCATCAGTTTGTTGATTAAAAGGATAAGCCATATTAAGGCTCTCAAAACATATGACATCCTCAAAACAGTCTTCCAAGCCTAGTCTCTTTAGGACTTTACATGCATGAGTCTTATCTGAATTTGTGAATATCTGCACATAAGATATGTCCAAACAATAGTTATGGTTGCATTCATTTCATTTTATTCTTAGAAAAATAATGCTAACTATTGTATTTTTCATGATCTCTTTCAACTATCCACAGGGGAAGCAACCTTATAGAGTTGTGTTTGTGCTTGTAAGGCTTTATGTTCTATTGAAGTTGACCTAAAAATTGAATTTATGCAACTCATTACCAAATACTTACCAATTTCCTTTGAGGCATGCTCATCAAAACGCTTCTCAGTGCAGGGTCTGGTTCAATGACTTCATATGGCAAGTTCCCATGCACAAATCTAGAAATTATGAAAATTACACATGTATAAGATTTTCCTTTTGATAAAATGCCAATAAAGCATATGCACCTAGCCAGATAGATTTCAATTATCTCATGGGAGAAATAGAGGTGAATCTCCTCACTAAGCCGTTATGCTTAGTGATACAATTTAAGCATAAATTTCCTGGAAAATTAAATACAAAAGCTGAAAACCTATTTCTATTTTTCTGAAATAGGTCTCTCACAGCACCCTATATTGATTTTCTTTTTTGCTCCCATTGTAGGAAAGGAAAAATGTGACAGAAACAATCATTCACAGCACAAACAAAATAGAATTGCACCTGTGATATTCATCTGCATCAACCTCATAACCCAGTTTCTGCAACTTTAAACAACAGTTATTAGTCACAGTCAAACAGCCTAAATCCTCCAAGCAATGATACCTCTGTTCTGCTCTATGAAGTTGTCACATGGTGATGCTTAAAGGCAAGTGAATAAGAATTGATTTTTTCTTGCAGATTGAATATGGAAGGCGGGAAATCTTACTCTCAGCCCAGCCAGAGTGCTCCCATTGGTTTTATAAAATTCTGTACGGAGGCTGGAAACAATTTCTCTGCTGAATCCGAAAACTTGTGCAAGAAACTCTGCAACAACATTAATCAAATCCATGAAACAACACCCAGGGAGAAAAAAACTAATTGAATTCTAATAGAGGAAGGAAAAAATAATCTGTATGTAAAACTTAATACGGGACATAATTCATAGCACACCATCAATATTCTTGCGGCAGGCTGTGGCAATGCCTGTACTGGAAGGATACAGAGTATCATCCAAATCTGTGACAAAAATAAAACAGAGCGTCAAAATAACTTTGGAATTTCTGGCAAAATGTTCATGATAAATGCAATTAAAGATATGCGAAAAGTTCAAATTGAAACAGAATCCACGATTTCTTCTGAATTCATGCCAAAAGTACCGAAGAGCAGACAATCGAATTGAGTTGTTGATTGTTCCATCATATTCATATCACAGAATTCGCAATTACAGAGGCAATGGATATTTGCAGAGACTACGAAAACCACATTGAATATGCAAAGAAGTTATATATATATATATATATATAGAGAATTCAAGTTGCAGGCATGGTTGGTCGGAGGCTACGCGGTGAAGGAATCGACGTGGAATCCTGCAACCAGATTCACGTGAAATGAAGGTGTCCCAACAATTGGGATTAAGAAGCTTACATCATACGCAGTTTTGTTGGTTTTTATATTAATATGGTGCAACATCATCATAATATATTAAAGATGGGTGCTGACTAGTTTCCCAATTATTAAAGATGGGTGCTGACTAGTTTCCTCCCATTGGGAACTTGGCATCACATTTCTTTTTGTGTTACTCCACCTTTTTTGCTGACATTTAGCCACTTTTTAATTTGATATCTATGTTTATTTAGACGTTGTTTTTAGAGGTGAAAATTTACATTCTCTATTGAGGTCAAAATTTGACATTTTATGTAAGATTTGGTTATTATTTTTTTCCAAAAATCTCATATTGGAAATGAATTCAGCGCCATCAAAAACTTTGGTCTAAAATCTTAGAATTTGACAATTATAACTCAAATTTTCCAAAATTTCTACCAGAAGTTACTTGCAAAAATAATGTCAAAAGACTATTACTAAGAATGGGACACATGATAACATGATAGAGAATCTTATCATCTCTAGCTTTATGAGATTCGTTAAACATGGTTGGTGGACAGTATTCAAGGAGCATCATGCTAAATGAATAAATATCAAGGAGCATCATGCTAAATGGATATGAATGAATAAACTACATAAAAGATCAAGGAGCATCATGCTAAATTAATAAATATTTAGACATTTATGGAAAGTAAACACTAGATGTATATATTAATGAATAAAAAAGGGAAGCATACAACCATTGCCTTGATGTTGGAGACCTCCTTTGCAGTGCATTTCCAAGTCCAAGCCAAGACCATTCAAGCACTCCTCTTTAGTTAGATGAGAAACATTTGGGCATAATTTCAATATAGGAATGCAGGAAAGAAATGATCAACCATTTGGGGATCGAAGGGACTTGATTTATAGGATGGGAGAGGGAGTTAGGGACCCACAAAAGAGGGAGGAAGGTCCACATCTCAAGGGGAAAATCCCTAAAGGTAGGATCAAGGATTCAAAATGGGAGAGCTCGACCATATCTCTACCCAACAACATCCAGTTCGTTGTTCTCGAAGATTCTAGAAGGCGAAGCTTCTCTTCCACTTTAGGAAACACTACTAGAAGAGGTTCAACGCGAGTTTTCACATCAAAAGTCACGCTGACAATGCTAGGTCAATACGCTGCAACAAGCTATCAGCACAGGCCAACAATAGTGCAAGGCGCACTGATCCTAAAAACTAAGGTTTCAGGCAAAATTCTCCATAATTGACTCATGGTAGTTTTTCTTCTTTTCATCAGGGATGTTTTTGTATGTATTTCATAGTGAGTAAACTAATATCTTTTGTCACTTTGCGACATTTTGGGCAAATTTCGACAACTTAGGGTATGTGACAGGGAGTGCGACAAATTACTGTATAACAATATGTCCTATGACTTTCTTGCTCCTCAAATGCCTCAACAAAGGCGTTGTCTATCGAGTTCACAATTTCACTCGGACAACGAAATTCGCGTTGGAATTTGGTAAGAAAAACTTTAAGAAATCTAATCTTGAGATTGTTTGAATCATTTTTTTGATGGTGGAAATGGATTCAACTCCATCAATAACCCCGCGACACCCAAAATATTAAATCTTGACAACTGTAACTTGAATTTCTGAAGATTTTTGTGGGGTTTCTCAAAATCCTGCCGGAATTTCCATTGTTTCTAGCGAAAGTGTGGCCCCGTTAGACTACGGCCTCAACAAATGGATATTGATCTACATGTTGAACTGGTCGAATATAATGGAAAACTATGAGATATTCAAAACAAAAAAGGGTGAGATAACTTATTCCAATTAGTGTTTGATCCTCCATGTCGACTATGAAGTTATAACTAATAAATAGATTATACATGTATACATGAACTGCACGAAAATAACACTGTTTATGCATTATAACAATTTTATTTTTTAAATTGACATTGTATAATCAAATTTGTAAACATTCATTTTTCTTTTAATTGTTAGAATGGATAATAAAAGAAAAAATCCATAAACATGGTGATAAGTCAAATATATATGAAAATTTTCCTCCCCCTTCAATTGAGAAAATTTAAATTATTTTTCATTTCAAATTTAACAAATGTTTTTTTATTCTAATTTTATTTGCATGGAAAATAATTTCATGCCTTTGTATGATGAGTAAAATAGATGAATATCATAGGCTTTAAAACTATGTATGTTTAAACCTTTAATTAAGATTCATCACAACAAATACTATGTGCCACCCAAAATGTATGGTTTAACCTTTAAATAGGATTCATCACATAAAAAATGATGGAAGAATACCACATGCCACCCAATACTATGGACTTGAAAAATATTTATGGTGAAAATTTGTCCTTTTTGCTTGAAAATATGTGAATGTGATTCTGAGTTTCTCTTTCCCCTTTAAAAAAAAGTGAATGTGATTCTTTATTTTTTTCTTTTTGAATATAGGCGAATATGATTCATTATGAGATATATTGTGTGGATATTTATGCCTAAAATTGTAATAGTGTTTTGAAATATGACAAACTATGAGATATTTGAAAAATATAAAAATATTCACCAATCACAAAATATTATTCTAAAAAATCACTTTTTGGCGACATTTAACCACTAAAAGATATCTTGACAGTGATCATTTTGAAGCCCATAAAATCCATCTACCTAATGTGTCATCATTAGGCGAGATGTCCAATTTACTAAAATTTCTCCTTCCCCTAAGCCTTTTACACCTCATGTTACCTTGAAATTTCCTTCATCTCATGTTACTCCCATCTCGGTTAACCCTTCTTCTAGCTCTATGCATAATCTTGATCCTAGTTCACCTATCTCTTCAAGTGATCATCTCAAATGTTTCAAAGATAATAGAGTGGTTCCTACCACTACACCTTTGCTTGTTTGGGCCCAGAAAACTCTTGAATCCATAGACTTGAGATTGTTCTCCTTTTAATATTCATTGAACTAGATATGAATTTGTTCTTACGACTAAAGTTTTGAATACAACTAATCCTTCCACTTATACTCAAGTTAAGGACAAACTTGAATGGGAAAAAAAAATGGATGTAGAGTATAACTCATTAATGAGGAACAAGAGATGGATTATTGTTCCTCTTCCTACTAGATATAATTTAATTGGTTGTAAATGGATATATAAGAACAAATTTACTTCAGATGTACATATTGAAAAATCCCAGTTAGTGGCAAAAGATTTATATCAACAAGAAAGTGTTGATTATAATGAAACTTGTACACTAGTTACTGACAAAAACATTATAAGGATTATTCTTTCTCTTACTGCATTTTATCAATGGAAACCACACCAAATGGATGTCATTTAAGGTGGGAGACAAAGTATGGTTATAGCTGAACAAGAAGAGGCTACAAGGTCCTGGTTAGAAAATCAAGGCTTTGTGATATGATCACTTGAGATATTAAAAAAGGTTGGAGATAATGGCTATAGACTTATTATACCCCCATACACATGGATTTACTTAGTGGTGAATGTAGAGAATTTGAAACTCTATGAGCCTTCCACGTTTGATTAGGAAGAGGAACAACTCCTACCTTCTATAGAAGATTTGGCAGCAAATGCTCAAGTAGAGTTGACATAAGATATAGTTTTACAAAAGAGGTACAAAACTAGAAGACAAGGGCAACTTGACCCTTGGAAGATTGAGTTAAAAGGACAACTTCCAAATAAGGCTAAATGGTACATTGGAGAGAAGGTGGAGGAAAATTTTCCTCACCTCATTCAATAGAAGCGTTTTGGTACCAAAAACATCCAAAATGGGGAGGTGTGATCCAGGTTGGATCATTATATTGTGTGTCATTTATCTTGATGTTATCAAAGTGGAAAAAGTGGAGGAATCATCTCAAAGAACCATTTTTACCAATGGGACTCAGTTTGGAAAATTGTGGTCTAAAACCTTTTGGGAGCATATTGAGGCATTAAATGGAATTTTTTTGTGCTAAAACTTTGTTCCTTAAGTGAAACACATTTTCTTGTTGTTATTCACACAAAGAAATTTCCAACAACACATGAGTCACCTCAATTAAAGCTTGTATGCAAAAGTTAGGCCACTGGAAAAATGACCTTCCTGTTTTGACCACCATAATTCAAGAGGATGCCATATCAACCCCCATTATTCATGGAAAATGGGCTAACCACATGATCATGGTGAAGGAGACTCTAGAAGAGTCCATATTGCAGTTTTAGTTAAGATTTGAAGGAGTGAAACTTAACCACTAGTAGGCTATTAGGTTGCATTGTAGTTGGGTCACTAAGAGGAAAAGGGGTTTCATTCTATTTGAGTGAATTTTGTTCCATAGGAGAAAAGTAGCCAAGAGATATAGAGAAATAGCACAAAGAGAGGATTTTTACATTGTAGTAGCCACGAGCCACATGCCTTAATTTTTTGTACTTGCATCTATTTTCTATTAAAAGAAAAATAGTATAGTGGCTACACCTCCCTGTTTGGCTTTCTCTCAAAAGGGTTTCTTAGGATATATTTTGTGTCAATTGTGGTTTGTGAGTTTCTATTTCACTATTCTCTATTTTCTACATAATTATAATTTGCGTACCCGTGATTAATAGATATAAAAATCTAAAGAGAGATAAACCCTCATGGTATAGATTTCAATTTCTCTAATATATTTTAGTAGATTTATTGTGATGAACTGTCCAATGAAATATCCACAACAATTTACAAATCAAGCAATTAGAAGAAATATGCTTGAGAAAGCACGTGAAGAAAGTAGTTTTGTAACTTTTTCAAGAAAAAAATGAGCAACTATTTACTTCTCTGAATACCCAAAAGATAGTTAATTTGTCTTAAAATTAGAAAATCAATAACTTGGAGTTGTACATCGATTATGAAGACAGAAATACAACACAAATTTTCTCATGAGACAATGATTGGAAAACTAGACCTTTCTTTTTCAATAACTTCTATTCATTTTTTGCATTTACAAATATCATGCAGAAATTAAGAAACTCTACAAGATTATTTATATATGAAGATCTTATCATTTCCATTGTGTGTGTGTTTTTTTGGTACAAAATGGTTATCAGAATGCTTGGCTACTTAAGCCACAATAGGAGTTGCTTCAATGGAATTCACGTCTACAATTGAAAACCCAAAATTATCGTGCCCTGTGCATTTGGTTGTCTCCTTCCAAATTTCAGGAATCACCTCCCTCACATTATGAATACTCTCCAAGGAATAATCATCTTCCTCACTTTTTATATAGCTGCCAAACGTTCCAAACAACATACCAAATTAAGTAACAAACCGATGGATATCAAGCCAACAAGAATGATAATATAGGCTTTTAAGTAATTTTTAACTTCTCTTCTATTTAAAAACAAATTTGACTACTAACCGTAGTTTTGTAGTACAGGGGCCAAAACTACGAAGACAAATTTCATGATTTATAATGCACAACTCTCTCTCTACCTATTTTTATGTAATGAATAAATTACATCTTAAACATTTCCCAGTAAGTCAAAAAGAATTACAAAATTTCTTGAAATTTGATAAAATTAGGACATATACTAGGTAATTTCTGGGGTCATTTGAGGGCTTACCAAGATTGTATTGAGCCCTGCTACTTTTGCTCCTACTATGTTTCAGACATTGTCACCAAAGGAGAGCTGCAGAAGAGTTGGAATAAGGATCACTGTAAAAGTAGCTAAACAAATTGAAGACAAGTGCTGGAAACTTACTGTTCTTTGTGGATCTACATTTGCAAATGTGATTGCACGCTTCATGGCTTCAATTGAGGGCTTGATAAAAACATGAGAAGTATAGGGTTTTCACTCATCAATTTTCTGATTAAAAGGACAAGCCATATTAAGGCTCTCAAAACATATGACATCCTCAAAACAGTCCTCCAACCCTAGTCTCTTTAGGAATTTATACGCATGAGACTTATCTAAATTTGTGAATACCTGCACATAAGTTGAACAACAACTATGGTTGGATTGATTTCATTTCATTTCAGAGAAATAATGCCAACCATTGTATTTTTCATTATCTATTTCAACTATCCACAGGCGAAGCAACCTTATAGAATTGTGTTTGTGCTTGTAAGGCTTTACGTTCTATTGAAGTTGACCTAAAAATTGAATTAATGCAACTCAGTACTAAATACATACCAATTTCATTTGAGGTATTCTCATCAAAATGCTCCTCGGTGTAGGGTATGGTTCAATGACTGCATATGGCAACTTGCCATGCACAAATCTAGACATTAAGAAAAATACACATGTATAATTTTTTTTTTTCTATATAAAATGCCAAGAAAGCCTATCCACTTGGGAATATAAATTTTAATTATCTCATGGGAGAAACATAGGTGAATCTCCTCACTATGCCTTAATACTGTTTAAGCATGGATGCCATGCAAAAGTAAATACAAAACTTGAAAAATATTTCTATTCTTTTGAAATAAAAATATTTAAGGTTTCTCATAACACTCGATATTGATATTTTTTTTTTCTCCCATTGTAGGAAAGGAAAAATGTGACAGAAACAATCGTTCACAACACAAGAAAAATAGAATTATACCTGTGATATTCACCTGCATCAACCTCATAGCCCAGTTTCTGCAATTTTAAACAACAGTTATTAGTCACAATCAAACAACCTAAATCCTCCCAACAATGAAGTTGTCACATGGTGATGCTTAAAGGGGAGCGATTAAGAATTGACTTTTTCTTGTAGATTAATATGGAAGGGGGAAATCTTACTCTCAGCCCAGCCAAAATTCTCCCATTGGTTTTATAAAACTCTGTATGGTGGCTGAAAACAATTTCTCTGCTGAATCCAAAAACTTGTGCAAGAAAATCTGCAACAACATTAAGAAAATCCATGAAACAACATCCATAGGAAAAAAACTAAATGAATTCTAATACAAGATGACCAAATTAATCTGTATGTAAAAGTTAATATGTGACATAATTCACATCATACCATCAATATTTTTTTCGGCAGGATGTGGCAATGCTTGTACAGGAAGGATACAGAGTATCATCCAAATTTGCGAGGGAAAAAGAAAATTGTCAAATTAACTTTGGAATTTCTGGCAAAATGTTGGCGATAAATCCAATTAAAGATTTGCAAAAAGTGATGAGCCTTAGTATTACAACAAGAATGCTGCAACTCCCAAGGCTACCGACTTTAATTATCAACCTGGGGTTTGTACAAACTTAAGTGGTATCGACACTATATGTGCAGCATACAATGTGTCCTTCCTTTGCTGTCATGATGTAATGAAGTGCATGTATTGAAATAAAATCCTAAACTAATTGCAAAAAATGAACTGCTAGAAATGGAAACCCTAACCTATTGCAAGAAATAAAATACAAGGAAAGAAACATATTCTAATTTCATAAAGATCATGAACTAAATGTAAAACAAACCCAACTCAACCCTATTTATCACATGTGATGATTTAAAATAACTGAGCATGGAATCTGATCTAGGACTATTAACTACTGCATGCATGTGCTAATTAAAAATAAAAAGAACTATTTTTCATTATCTTTTCATTTTATAAATGCAAATGCTAATCTTTCCTTGTTCTTTGGTAGGGGAAATAGGTGTGGAGGAAGAGGGATACAATAGTTTTGATGGCTTGGAGGTCAAGTAGAGGTATAATCCTAGCTTCAATGATGTTTTTTCTCAATTCGGGCTCAAAACATGCCGCTACATGATTTCCTACAGGATGTATTAGTTCCTACAAGATCCCCTGTTTTATTACAAGAACAGGCCGAAAGCTTAGGAAGTGGTCTAGAAGGTAGAATGAAGCTTGGGAAAGGTGGATAATGGAAGAATAAGGCATGGAGGTGGTGGACACTACCCAGAACTCAAGCAAGGGCTTCAAGATGTGTAGATTGTCTTAATGGAAATGGCAATTTGTGTTTATAAAACAAGAATTCAGATTGAGTTTTTAGTGGATTTTGGAGACATGGGTGGATAAGGCTTGGATGAGGCGAATGAGATGAGGTCTCCATGAAATGTAGAAGCTCCTAAAACAACACACATTATTGTCTGCATCTATCCACAAATTCATCTATACATGGGAAAGATTTATTAAATAATGGAAAATTACTAGTCTAAATCCAAACATTCAAGAACTAGTGAGCTAGTAAATCTATCAAATGTCTAACCTAATCAAGTGCAAATGTAATGGAGTAATTTTTTTATTATTAAATAGAATGTTTTTGTGATCTAATGCAAGTGGAATCAACTTGATTGAATCTTGTTAGCATGCTCTAAAAAATAGCATAAATTTATTGTTCTTTGCTACCAAGGAGTTCCAGAAATCTAGATTTGGGAATAAGAAAACTAATCCAAGTAGATGAATGATTACTATGACCTTCCAAAGATTTTCCAAGGATGCAATGATGCTTGTGATCCTTCAAAAGAACTTACATCAACCATTTAATCCAATCTTACGACAAGAAATCATTAATACTAAATGCAGAAATAGAAAGAAACAAGAACAAGAGATACATGTGAATAAGAAGTGACACAAAGAAAAGAAAATGATACAAAAGGGCTCTGAGGCTCCTAGGATGGCCAAGCCCAATGAAACTCACATAAGATATGGAGGAGAACAATATTTTGAAGTTGAACGTGACACCAATCTTCATTATTTTCATTAATACAATTACAACCCTGCAAGAAAATACAATGGAGCTGAAAAATACGAGTTCTCTCCACAAGAAGACTAATAAAAATTTACCTCTAGAGACAAATTCGAATTGGTACTTATGCAAAATATTAGGAATCATTCCCCATGAAAGGAGGACGTTTTACCCACCAAAATCCCTTGATTAGTGGATCTGGTTCCTAATACTAGGAATCAACATTAAATGGCACGAAACACATTCCTATATTTTCTCAATCATTGGAGTTCCACAATCTGTGCCATAATTCCATAATATCTTGTTGATTTATTATTTATTATTGATCTTCCTGTAGTAGGAAGCAAGTCCCTAAATTATCTCCTCCTCCAAATCTTCATAATCTGCCCAATATTCTCATAATATTCCACAAAAATAAATAATATTAGGCACAAATATGCAATTATTCATAAATCTTCCTAATGAACATATTAAAGTTAAAAATACATTATCTAATGTAAAAGGAGAGGTTTAATATGCTAAAAGATGGTTAGATGGGTCTTAATTTATGTTTAATTTAAAGGCACGGGCCTTAATTTATGTCTAAAGTAGAGGCCCATCATACCCCCCTGCTGAAAGTGTTGCTCATTCCCTGAGCAACTTAGTGACCTCATTGTGCCTCATTCATAGCCCTAGTGGCCTCTTTCTTGTGCATTCTTAAGTCCTTTCTCTTAAGAATATTAGCTGTAAGTTCTGCGAGGACAAGCCCAAAAATATATTTTTGCATAAAAAAATCACTGTTTCTTGAGACCATTAGCTTGCCTTCTTCTTTTCTTTTGTGGCTTAGATGATTGCCTAATGGCCTTGGAGTTTTATGTTTTGATTAGGTCTCTCTTAGGCATTGCCTTTTTTTTTTTGTTTTAGCACCATTTGTTCCTTTCTTCTTTCTTGTAGCAACATTTTGTCTTCCTGTAGCAACCATTTCTTATCTTTCAGAGTTTTCTAATTGTATGAGAGTGATGAGAAATGATGTAGAGGGTTTGGAGGATGATGCTAGGGCTTAGAGGGAGTAGTGTAGGTTTGTGAAAATGGAGATGATGCTCTGTTTGTTTTTTTCAAGAAATTTTCAAGGTGAGAGAGAGTGTAGGGTTTGTTCTTGAAATTAAGAAATGGGATGGATGAATGATGGATAGATAGTGAATATGAAGTGGATGGAGGGATTGGAGTGCTGTGGTGACTTAACCTTTGCAAATATTTCTTCTTTTAACTTTTTTCCACATTCCTTCAAATCATCACCCTTCATAATTTGAATTTTCCACATTTCATGAGTGAATGAGTGAGCTGAAATTAACTAGTTGAAGGTGGTCGAGATTGCTGACCCATCCTTATCTTATAAAACCTCATCTCTCATGCATTGACAACAAATTTCTAAGTATAATATGCTCAAGAGAAGAGGTCAAGTATATTGCATACCTGTACCTACCTGATGGTTGCTGGAGAGACATGCATGCTGCTGCTGAGTTGATGTTGTTGTGCTACTAAATTCTAATGACTCAGGTACATCTTCTTGACTGCCTTTTTCTTTTTTGTTGATGTCATTTTGCTGATGGGTTATCTTCTTGTTGATGTGTAGGTGTTGGGGGACCTATATCAACCTTCCCTAAAGAATACTTGACATTGGACCCATTTCTCCATCATATTGCTTCTTGTAGCTTCTTCTCAGCCTTACTGTAGAGATCCTGTAGTAATTCAGGACAACCTCTTGTAGTAGATTTGTTTTGTCCATATATCCCAAATGGTGAAATGGATTGACCTGAAATTTTCTGAGCATGTTGCCATCCTCATTATGCACCTCCCCATAAAAAATTCTCAATGGCCAATAGATGCATGAATCTTAGAGAAAAACTAAAAATGATTGAAGGTGATGGAGGTTGATTTCTTGGAAACCATGCACTAATTTTTTTTAAACTTTCTTGGGAATGTTACCATAATCCATATGAATCTCCCCATGAAAAGCCTTTTTAATTGGATGCGCGGATATCTAGAAAATTAAAAAATGGTTGTAGGTGATGGAGGCCGATTTCTCGAAATTGTGCACTGGAATTTGCTGAAATTTCTTGAGCATGTTACTATAATCCATATGCATCTCCCTCTGAAACATCTTGGAAAATGGATTCATGGTTTGTAAGATATGGAAAAAATAGGTTTTTTTCTCTATGTATTTATGTTTCCTGTAGTAAAACAGAGCATTCATGTAGTTTTTTAGGGCAACAAGGAAAATGAGTGGTACAAGCTTGGAAATGATGAGTGGATGGTGTAAATAGATGAGGGTGATGGATTTGCATGGCCTTGGTCATGTTGGAGCATTTGAGCAAAGGAGGACAAAGTCAAAATTTGACTTCTTTTGACTAGGTTTGACCTATTTTTTTCTTTTGTTGGTGCCAACTTGTTTTTGTTGTTTACAGATGTTGGAGGGAAACCACATTCATCAGAGAGATAAATGGAGCGCATATTTTTTTATTTTTTCTCTTTTTTTCTTCTAGGTCTACTAGCCGCCTCAATGAGGTTTTCAACTAGTAGGTCTGCCTAGGAACCTTGAAGGAGGTTTTCACCTAGGATCTTTTATTTCTCTCTTTTTTCTCTTTTTCCCAACCCATTGACCACCTCATGGAGGTTTTCAACCAATGAGCTAATCTCAGGTGCCTCAAAGGAGGTTTTCTCTGAAGATTTTATTCTTTCTCTCTTATTTTTCAAATTTTGTTTTTCTACCCTACCCTATTTGAAAAACAAAATTACTTTCAAGTATAAGAATACTTCCAATGGAGCCATGTGCACATCAAGATGATAGATAAATTGATGTGTAGGCTTGAAATATATGATTTGACATGTACCTGGAATTCAGAGACCAAATGATTTGACTTTGAAAGGATCAAACATAGTTGAAGAAGAGAGTGTTGCTACAACTTAAAATCTGTCTGGAACCATATTTCAATATAGTTGTGATGCCCCTGGTCCACTTGCTGATTTGGATCATCTTGGATGTCTTCTTCTTCCATGACCTTCAAATCTTTCTCTTTTTGCTAATTGTTCTCTTGAACACATGGAGGATTTGATGGTAACCATGAGGGAGCTTTCTCAATCTCTGATTTTGTTGTTTGCTCTTCATCAAGTGCAACCCATGATTCTTTGATCTTCTCTTTTGAATCTTCTTTTTCTGCATGTTGTCCTTCAATGGCATCAAGAGAATCTATTTTTTTGAATATTCTTCCTGAGCTGAGATGAATACCATTGAGATCGAAAGGAGATATTTGGAAGTTTTGTACCTCAACATTGTAAGTGGGCTAAGCTACTTCATTGTGTGGGTTTGGAAATGGTGGTACAGGTAGTTGAGTGGGAGTGGATATTTGAGATGGATGTGGTTGGGGTTGTGGTTGTGGTGGAGGTGAATGGTAGGGATAACATGGAGTTGGGTATGGAGGATATTGAGGAAAATATTGAGGATATTGTGGATGGCTCCCATAAGTTCCTTGCCAACCTTTTTGCCAAGATTGGTTTTGGGGTTGAGATGGTCAATGTTGCCAAGGAAAGGGTGTGTTCCAATTACTTTGAGATGGATGTGCATAAGCTTGAAATTGTAAATTAGGTTCTTGCATCATACTAGGTTGAATAGACTGCCATGGTCCTATTGGAGCTACATAACATAACTGCATTGACAATTGACTTGCTCCATTGTCCTCTTGGTAAAATTCCTTCAACCTTGGTAATGAGGGGCAATATTTAACATCATGTGATTCTGCATGGATGACACAAATATCAACATCTTCTTTTTTTCTCATTTTGAATTCTTAACATTTCTACTTGTTCACTTAGATTGCTAAGAATTTATGTTTTAAAGTTATCAAGCAAATTTCCAAGTTTAACTTGACTTACCAATCTTGATGTTGATTTACTTACTCTTGCCCTTCCTCTTGATATGTGTTTGCATGTTTAACAAATTTATTCAAATGATAGTTGGTATACATCATCTCCACTCATGAGATCAAAGAGATCAATCCACCCATCCCTAATTGTTCTAAGTAAGAGGGTTTTTAGTGCGTTGAATCCTAAATGATGTAGTTTTGCCTTCTTAATATTATCCATGAACCTGTCTATTAGATCCTCTAGACTCTCATCTTCTCTTTGATTCATTCTAAAGATTTAGTCTTTAAGATCATGATCTTTATATTTTTTCTAGAAATATATTTTGCATATCATTCCATGATCTTATTGAATTAGTCCCTAAACTCATGAACCATTTAAGATCTCTATCCTTCAATGTTGCCTGAAACAATTTCAGTTTTTGAGTTTTTAATAAGTAACTATAAGATCTACAAACAAATTTAAATTCAAAGAGAAAGGTTTCCGGATCCTATGACCTTAGACCATGAAATTTTGGAAACAAGGATGGAGGGATGTTCTTCATGTGCACACTACCATCAATATCTTGAATGGGAAATATGAGAGGATATTCCTCATTGTCATCATCTCCATCTATTTCTTCTACATTCTTTGCCATATATTCTTCTTATACCTGCAAAAGTAGATGGTGATGTGGCTCTTACTGCACCATGTGAGCAAATGGGGGGGGAGGGTTGGTGTTGGAGAATTTTTTGTTTTTATGATTGAATGAAAATGTTAATGCAATGCACTCTTCTATTTTTGAAATGAAATATGCCTAATGCAAATATTTTTTTTTGTTTTTGCAAAAAGTAAAAAGAAATGAATAAACTAGGGAATAAAATAATGCATACTTTGAAACCTCCCTAGCAATGACGCCAAAAAGTGATGAGCCTCGATATTGCAATAAGAATGCTGCCACTCCCAAGGCTACTGAATTTAATTATCAACCTGGGGTTCATGCATACTTAAGAGGTATCAACATTAGATGTGCAACATACAATGCGTCCTTCCTTTGCTGTCATGATGTAATGGAGTGCATATTGAAATCAAATCCTAAACTAATTGCAGAAAATGAACTACTCAAAATGGAAACCCTACCCTATTGCAAGAAATAAAGTACAAGGAAAGAAACATGTTCTAATTGCATAAAGATCATGAACTAAATATAAAAGAAACCTAACTCAACCCTATTTATCACATGTGATTACTTAAACTAATTGAGCATGGAATCTGATCTAGGGAGTATTAACTACTACATGCATGTGCTAATTAAGAAATAAAAAAGCTATTTTCTTTATCTTTTCATTTTACAAATGCAAATGCTAATCTTTCCTTGTTCTTTGGCAGGGGAGACAAGTGTGGAGGAAGAGGGGTACATTGGTTTTGATGGCTTGGAGGTCAAGTAGAGGCCTAATTCCAACTTCAATGATGATTTTTCTCAATTCGGACTCAAAATAGGCTACTACAGGACTTCCTACTGGATGTACTAGTTCCTACAAGATCCCCTATTTTATTACAAGAACAGGCTGAAAGCTTAGCAAGTGGTCTAGAAGGTGGAATGAAGCTTGGGAAAGGTGGATAATGGAAGAATAAGGCATGGAGGTGGTGGAAACTACCAAAAACTCAAGCAAGGGCTTAAAGATGGGTAGATTTGCTTAATGGAAATGACCATTTTTGCTTTTAAAATAAGAATTCAAATTGAGATTTTAGTGGATTTTGGCGACTTGGGTGAATGAGGCTTGGATGAGGCGAATGATATGAGGTCTCCCTACAATGTAGTAGCTCCTGCAACAACACACATTATTGTTTGAATCTATCCAAAAATTCATCTATACATGGGAAAGATTTATTAAATAACGGAAAATTACTAGTCTAAAATCCAAAAATTTGAGAACTAGTGAGCTAGTAAATCTATCAAATGCCTAACATAATCAAGTGAAAATGCAATGGGGTAAATGTTTTTATTAATATATATTTTTTATCTAATGCAAGTGGAATCAACTTGATTGAAGCTCGTTAGCATGCTCTAAAAAATAGCAGAAATTTATTGTTCTTTGCTACAAAGGAGTTCCAGAAATATTGATTTGCGAATAGAAAACTAATCCAAGTAGTTCAATAATTACTATGACCATCCAAAGATTTTTCAAGGACGAAATTATGTTTGTTATCCTGCAAAATAACTTACATCAACCATTTAACCCAATCCTACAACAAAAAATCATTAATAATAAATGCAAAAATAGAAAGAAACAAGAACAAGAGATGCATGTGAATAAGAAGTGACAAGAAGAAAAAAATGATACAAAATGCCTTTGAGGCTCCTTGGATGGCCAATCCCAAGGAAAATCAGAGACCTATGGAGGAGAACAATATTTAGAAGCTGAACATGACCCCAATCTTCATTATTTTCATCAATACAATTACATCCTTGCAAGAAAATACAATGGAGCTGCAAAAATACAAGTTCTCTCCACAAGAAGACTAATAAAAATCTACCTCTAGAGAAAAATTTGACTTGGTACTTATAAAACATGATTAGGAATCATTCCCCGTGAATGGAGGAAGCTATCCCCACCAAAATCCCTTGATTAGTGGATCTGGTTCCCAATACTAGGGATCTGCATTAAATGACAGGGAACACATTCCTAGATTTTCTCAATTCTTAGAGTTCCACAATCTGTGCCATAATTCCATAATATATTATTGATTTATTATTTATTATTGATCCTCTTGTAGTAGGAAGTGAGTCCCTAAATCATATCCTCCTCCAAATCTTCATAATCTGCCCAATATTCTCATAATATTCCACAAAAATAAATAATATTAGGCATAAATATGAAATTATTCATAAACCTTCTTAATGAACATATTAAAGTTAAAAATAAATTATCTAATGCAAAAATGGAGGTTTAATATGCTGAAGGATGGTTAGATGGGCGTTAATTTTGTTTAATTTAGAGGCATGGGCCTTAATTTATGTCTAATTTAAAGACCCATCATACCCCCCCTGCTGAAAGTGTTGCTCATCCCGTGAGCAACTTAGTGACCTCATTGTGCCTCATTCATGACCTTGGTGGCCTCTCTCTTTTGGATTCCTCAGTCCTTTCTCTTAAGAATCTTGGTTGTAAGTTCTGCAAGGACAAGCCCAAAAATATATTTGTGCATAGAAAAATCACTGTTTCTTGAGACCATTAGCTTGCCTTCTTCTTTTCTTTTGTGGCCTAGATGATTTCCTAATGGCCTTGGAGTTTTCTGTTTTGATTAGGTCTCTCTTAGGCACTACCTTTTTTTTTTTGGTTTTAGCACCATTTGTTCTTTTCTTGCTTCTTATAGCAACATTCTATCTTCCTGTAGCAACCATTCCTTCTCTTTTAGAGTCTTTTAATTGTATGGGAGTGATGAGAAATGATGTAGAGGGTTTGGAGGATGATGCTAGGGCTTAGAGGGAGTAGTGTAGGTTTGTGAAAATGGAGAGGATGCTCTATTTGTTTGTTTCAAGAAATATTCAGGGTGAGACAGAGTGTAGGGTTTGTTCTTAAAATTATGAAAGGGGATGGATGAATGATGGATAGATAGTGAATATGAAGTGGATGGAGGGTTTGGAGTGCTGTGGTGACTTGGCCTTTGCAAATATTTCTTCTTTTAACTGTTATCCCCATTCCTTGAAATCATCACCCTTCATAATTTGAATTTTCCACATTGCATGAGTGATGAGTGAACTTAAATTAACTAGTTGAAGGAGGTCGAGACTGCTGACCCCTCCTTATCTTATAAAACCTCATCTCTCATGCATTGACAACAAATTTATAAATATAATATGCTCAAGAGAAGAGGTCAAGAATATTGCATCCCTGTACTTACCTGATGGTTGTTGGAGAGACATGCATGCTGCTGCTGAGTTGATGTTGTTGTGCTGCTAATGACTCGGGTACATCTTCTTGACTACATTTTTCTTTTTTGTTGATTTCATTTTGTTGATGGGTTGTCTTATTATTGATGTGTAGGTGTTGGGGGACCTATATCAACCTTCCCTAAAGAATACCTGACCTTTTGACCCATTTCTCCATCATATTGCCTCTTGTAGCTTCTTCTCAGCCTTCCTGTAGAGATCCTGTAGTAATTCAAGACAACCTCTTGTAGCAAACTTGTTTTGTCCATATGTTCCAAACGGTAGAATGGATTGACCTGAAATGTTCTGAGCATGTTGCCATCATCATTATGCACCTCCCCATAAAAAATTCTTGGCCAATAGATGCATGAATCTCGAGAAAAACTAAAAATGGCTGAAGGTGATGGAGGCTGATTTCTTGGAAACCGTGCACTAAAATTTTCTAGAATTTCTTGGGAATGTTACCATAATCCATATGAATCTCTCCATGAAACAACTTTTTAAATGGATGCATGGATATCGAGAATATTAAAAATGGTTGTAGGTGATGGACGCTGATTTCTCAAAACTGTGCACTAGAATTTGCTGAAATTGCTTGAGCATGTTACCATCATCCCTATGCATCTCCCCCTGAAACATCTTGGCAAATGGATTCATGGTTTGCAAGATATGGCAAAAACAATTTTCTGCTATATGTATTTCTGTTTCCTGTAGTGAAACAGAGCATTCCTGTAGTTTTTTAGGACAGCAAGGAAAATGAGTGGTAGAAGCTTGGAAATGATGAGTGGATGGTGGAAATAGATGAGGGTGATGGATTTGCATGGCCTTGGTCATGTTGGAGCATTTGAGCAAAGGAGGAGAAAGTCAAAATTTGACTTCTTTTGACTAGGTTTGACCTATTTTTTCTTTTGTTGGTGCCAACTTGTTTTTGTTGCTTGTAGATGTTGGAGGGAACCTACATTCATTAGAGAGATACATGGAGCACATATTTTTTTTATTTTTTCTCTTTTTTTCTTCTAGGCCTACTAGCCGCCTCAATGAGGTTTTCAACTAGTAGGTCTGCCTAGGTGCCTCAAAGGAGGTTTTCACCTAGGATCTTTTCTTTTTCTCTCTTTTTTCTCTTTTTTCGAACCCATTGACCACTTCATGGAGGTTTTCAACCAATGAGCCAATCTCAGGTGCCTCAAAGGAGGTTTTCACTGAAGATTTTAATTTTTCCCTCATATTTTTCAATTTTATTTTTCTTTACCCTAACCTATTTGAAAAAAAAATTACTTTTAAGTATAAGAATACTTCCAATGGATCCATGTGCACATCAAGATGACAGATAAACTGATGTGTAGGCTTGCAATATATGATTTGACATGTACTTGGATTTCAGAGACCAAATGATTTGACTTTGAAGGATCAAACACAATTGAAGAAGAGAGTGTTGCTGCAACTTAATGCCTGTCAGAACCATATTTCAATATAGTTGTGATTCCCCTGGTCCACTTGCTGATTTGGATCATCTTGGATGTCTTCTTCTTCCATGACCTTCAAATCTTCCTCTTTTTTCTAATTGTTCTCTTGAACACATGGAGGCTTTGATGGTAACCATGAGGGAGCTTTCTCAATCTCTTATTTCATTGTCTGCTCTTCATCAAGTGCAACCCATGAATCTATGATCTTCTCTTTTGAATTTTCTTTTTCTGCATGTTGTCCTTCAATGGCATCAAGAGAATCTATTTTTTTGAATATTCTTCATGAGCTGAGATGAATACCATTGAGATCGAAAGGAGATATTTAGAAGTGTTTACCTTAGCATTATAAGTGGGCTGAGCTACTTCGCTGTGTGGGTTTGGAAATGGTGGTACATGTAGTTGAGTGGCAGTGGATATTTGAGATGGATGTGGTTGGGGTCATGGTTGTGGTGGAGGTGAATGATAGGTATAACATGGATTTGGGTATGGAGGATATTGAGGAAAATATTGAGGATATTGTGGATGGCTCCCATAAGTGCCTTGCCAACCTTGTTGCCAAGATTGGTTTTGGGGTTGAGATGGTCAATGTTGCCAAGGAAAGGGTGTGTTCTAATTAATTTGAGATGGATGTGCATAAGCTTGAAATTGTGAATTAGGTTCTTGCATCATACTAGGTTGAATAGGCTGCCATGGTCCTATTGGACCTACATAACATAACTGTATTGAAAATTGACTTGCTCTATTGTCCTCTTGGTAATATTCCTTCAACCTTGGTAATGAGGGGCAATATTTAACATCATGTGATTCTGCATGGATGACACAAATATCAACATCTTATTTTTTCTCATTTTGAATTCTTAACATTTCTACTTGTTCACTTAGATTGCTAAGAATTTATGTTTTAAAGTTATCAAGCAAATTTCCAAGTTTAACTTGACTTACCAATCTTGATGTTGATTTACTTACTCTTTCCCTTCCTCTTGATATGTGTTTGCATGTTTCACAAATTTCTTCAAATGATAGTTGGTATACATCACCTCCA
Source organism: Pinus tabuliformis (assembly GCA_031772625.1). Taxonomy (NCBI): domain Eukaryota; kingdom Viridiplantae; phylum Streptophyta; class Pinopsida; order Pinales; family Pinaceae; genus Pinus; species Pinus tabuliformis. Next base: position 1,404,581,815 of record CM062819.1, read on the forward strand.
CTCATGAGATCAAGGAGATGAATCCACCCATCCCTAATTGTTCTAAGTAAGAGGGTTTTTAGTGAGTTGGATCCTAAATGATGTAGTTTTTCCCTTTTAACATTATACATGAACCTATCTATTAGATCCTCTAGAATCTCATCTTCTCTTTGATTCATTCTAAATATTTCTTCTTTAAGATCATGATATTTATATTTTTCTAGAAATATATTTTGCATATCATTCCATGATCTTATTGAATTAGTCTCTAAACTCATGAACCATTTAAGAGCTCTATCCTTCAATGTTGCCGTAAACAATCTCAGTAATAAGTAACTATAAGATCTACAAACAAATTGAAATTCAAAGAGAAAGGTTTGCAGATCCTCTGACCTTAGACCATTAAATTTTGGAAACAAAGATGGAGGGATGTTCTTCATGTGCACATTACCATCAGTATCTTGAATGAGAAATCCGAGAGGATCTTCCTCATTGTCATCATCTCCATCTATTTCTTCTACATTCTTTGCCATCTCTTCTTCTTGTACTTGTAAAAGTGGATCGTGATGTGGTTCTTACTGCACCACGTGATCAAATGAGGGGGGTGGGTTGGTGTTGGAGAATTTTTTGTTTTTATGATTGAATGAAAACACTAATGCAATGCACTCTTCTATTTTCGAAATGAAATATGCCTAATGCAAATGTTTTTTTTGTTTTTTCAAAAAGAAAAAATAAATGAATCAACTAGGGAAGAAAAAATGCATACTTTGACACCTCCCCAACAACGATGCCAAAAAGTGATGAGCCTCGGTATTGCAACAAGAATGTTTCAACTCCCAAGGCTACTGACTTTAATTATCAACCTAGGGTTTGTACAAACTTAAGAGGTATCAACACTATATGTGCAGCATACAATGTGTCCTTCCTTTGCTGTCATGATGTAATGGAGTGCATGTATTGAAATCAAATCCTAAACTACTTGGGAAAAATGAACTACTCGAAATGGAAACCAAACCCTATTGCAAGAAATAAAGTACAAGGAAAGAAACATATTCTAATTGCATAAAGATCATGAACTAAATGTGAAAGAAACCTAACTCAAACCTGTTTATCACATGTGATTATTTAAACTAACTGAGCATGGAATCTGATCTAGGGAGTATTAACTGCTGCATGCATATGCTAATTAAGAAATAAAAAAACTATTTTTCTTTATCTTTTCATTTTATAAATGCAAATGCTAATCTTTCTTTGTTCTTTGGCAGGGGAAACAGGTGTGGAGGAAGAGGGGTACAATGGTTTTGATGGCTTGGAGGTCAAGTAGAGGCATAATCCCAACTTCAATGATGATTTTTCTCAATTCTAGCTCAAAAAATGCCGATATCATATTTCCTACCGGATGTCTACAGGATGTACTAGTTCCTACAGGATCCCCTGTTTTATTACAAGAATAGTTCGAAAGCTTAGGAACTGGTCTAGAAGGTGGAATGAAGCTTGGGAAAGGTGGATGATGGAAGAATAAGGCATGGAGGTGGTGGAAACTACCCAGAACTCAAGCAAGGGATTCATGATGGGTAGATTTGGTTAATGGAAATGACATTTTTTGCTTATAAAACAAGAATTCAAATTGAGATTTTTGTGGATTTTGGCAACATGGGTGGATGAGGCTTGGATGAGGTGAATGAGATGAGGTCTCCCTGAAATGTAGTAGCTCCTACAAAACACACATTATTGTCTACATTTGTCCACAAATTCATCTATACATGGGAAAGATTTATTAAATAACGGAAAATTACTTGTCTAAAATCTAGAAATTTGAGAACTAGTGAGCTAGTAAATCTATTAAATGCCTAACATAATCAAGCGAAAATAAAATGGGTAAATTTTGTAATTAAATAGAATTTCTTTTGATATAATGAAAATTGAATCAACTTGATTGAAGCTCGTTATCATGCTCTAAAAAATAGCAGAAATTTATTGTTCTTTGCTACAAAGGAGCTCCAAAAATATAGATTTGGGAATAAGAAAACTAATCCAAGTAGCTCAATGACTACTATGACCTTCCAAAGATTTTCCAGGGATGAAATGATGCTTTTTATCTTGCAAAATAACTTACATCAACCATTTAACCCAATCCTACAATAAGAAATTATTAATACTAAATGTAGAAATAGAAAGAAATAAGAACAAGATATGCATGTGAATAAGAAGTGACAAGAATAAAAGAAAATGATACAAAAGGGATTTGAGGCTCCTGGGATGGCCAAGCCCAAGGAAAATTAGAGACCTATGGAGGAGAACAAGATTTAGAAGCTGAACATAACACCAATCTTCATTATTTTGATCAATACAATTACATCCCTGCAAGAAAATACAGTAGAGCTGCAAAAATACGAGTTCTCTCCACAATAAGACTAATAAAAATCTACCTCTAGAGGAAAATTTGACTTGGTACTTGTAATAAATGATTAGGAATCATTCCCCATGAAAGGAGGAAGTTTTCCCCACCAAAATCCCTTGATTAGTGGATTTGGTTCCCAATACTAAGAATTTGCATTAAATGACAGGGAACACATTCCTAGATATTCTCAATCATCGGAGTTCCACAATCTGTGCCATAATTCCATAATATATTGTTGGTTAATTATTTATTATTGATCCTCCTGTAGTAGGGAGCAAGTCCATAAATTATCTCCTCCTCCAAATCTTCATAATCTGCCCAATATTCCCATAATATTCCACAAAAATAAATAATATTAGGCACAAATACGAAATTATTCATAAACCTTTCTATTGAACATATTAAAGTTAAAAATACATTATGTAATGCCAAAAGAGAGGTTTGATATGCCGAAGGATGGTTATATGGGCCTTAATTTATGTTTAATTTAGAGGCATGGGCCTTAATTTATGTCTAATTTAGAGGCCCATCAAAAAGTTCAAATTGAAACAGAATTCACGATTTCTTTTGAATTCATGTCAAATGTACCAAAGAGAAAACAATCAAATTGAGGTGTTGAGTGTTCCATGATATTCATATAACAAAATTTGCAAATACAGGTGCCAATGGTCTAATCCCAGGCACGACTATGTACTTTTGATAGTTGTTTTAGGCGCGATTTCTTCTAGGGTCTAGTCAAAGTTTACAAATACAGAGATAGTGATGTAACAAAACTCGCAAGTAAAGAGACAATGTATATTTGTTCTGAGATACCCTTTTTGTGAAGATTATAGGTACAAAAAATATAATAGTTTCGTTTTATTAAGATACTCTTTGTGTGAAGATTATAGGAACAAAACATTTAGTCATGTTAAGGATTGATATGGAATTTTGCTGATTTAAATGACCCTAGGTTGCAATTTATTAGCCAAATGCTAGGTTATATTTCACAAGTCACAAACAAACTAGTAAACCACAAGTTATGTTTAGACCAACCTAGATCCATCTTAACTCTAGATCTACCAAGCTTCAAGAGGTACCAAATCTATTTGCATATTAAGATATTTCCATCTCAAGGGAGTTGATCCCTTTTAGCATTGGTAGATCCAGAGTTAAGATGGGGAGAGATGCCTAATGTTGTGCAAGGACTAGTAGTTGTTATAGTATTGGTCCCACCAAGCCACATGAAATTGAGAGATGTGCAACCAATATTTAAAAAAAATCAATCACATTAAGTGCAAATGTATTTTAATTTATGTCCAAAATTTCCCAAAATATTGAGTGGGCCCACAATTGTCCATAAATAGTCTTTTAAATATCAACAGTACAAATCATCTTGTCCCAACTAGAAAACAAATAAAACCTTAAATCCTTCTAAAAAAGTCTATTCCAGAAGTACAAAGTAGCAGTCACTTCAACCCCCACTGATATGAACTAAAGCTATGTATCCCAAATGCATATTCATACTTGCACATAATAAAAGTTGATGTATGTTAGTCATAATTGTTGTGTTATTCAACAATTAAACCCATTGTGTTCAATAAATGACACCCAACTCATTAAATTCAATAAATGACACTCAAGCCATTAAATTTCCCATTAAAACAGATCAAAGCACATGGATCAACCATAACAAATTCCCATCCATTATATCACATCCAAATCAATCGAAATCACACATTCAAAATTGTTGCAATCTATGTCAATCCTTGCCACCAATTAAATTTAAGTGCCAAAAACTATAAAAGAAGTTTAACCCATGTTGAAGTTGCATGTTTAACATTCAAAATATTCACCAAGCATGGAGACAAACCATCACAGAACATTTCACAGTATATTCAATTTAGTTATTTCAGTTTCTACATAATTTAATTACAGTTTTGTTTTCATTTCTCCATCATAGAACATTTCACAATATTCAGGGTACTTATTTCGGTCTTTTGCACAGTTTAATTAATTTTTGAAAATATCTTTTCCACAATACATGCATTAAGTTTGTCAATAAACTCATTTGCTACATTAGTGGGAAATCCAGTGATACAATTCAAGGTTTCCTAATGTTGAACAATTGTGAGAAGCTCATTTGAATAATTTAATATCAATATCATTTCCAAATCAATTACAAAATGTTATAGTTCTTCACTATCCCTGTTTAGAAGTAATTTACTAAGCGAATTCATCATATTTACTTCTATTTTATTTGGGTTATGCCACCCATTTGTTCATGTAGCATTGATAGGGATACATAATAAGATATATATATATATATATATCTATATCTATATATATATATATATATATATATATATATATGGTATGGCCACTTGGAACCTTTTCTTGCCATGAAACTAAGTGAGTGCATGGAATCTTGCTTGAACTCTTTGTGGTTGGGAAGACCTTACTTTCACTCCACAACTAATAGTTTTAAGTGTGAGCTACAAACAACTACTCTCAAGGTTTCATTTGTAGACCCATTTAGATGAACCAAGTTTCATCCATTCGGAAGAGGAATGAAATCCGTGTAATTATTTATCGAGGAAGAATACTCCTCTTTTATGGAAATATTCCATTCATGTATGGGAGAGCTATTTTGGAAAATGTGAAATGGCATGACTCAAAAGGGAGACAATAGTGGTTGGTGACTGAATATGGTGAGGAATAGAGGAAAAATAGTTAAAATTAGTTGGGTCATAGCCATACATGTGAGGCCTTTTTACTTACAAAATACCCTCCTCAAAGGTTGTTCATGATTTCAGGTTGTTCATTTTTTGTTGGTGTTGAAGGCTAATTTTCATCTTCTTAATCATCTTATTATTATACACAACCAAAATTTTCATCACAATCTCCATTTTCATCAACATGATAATTTGGAGGAGAAAGAAACAATTTGAGGTTGGAGTTATAGTCAAAATGGACAACCCTTTGAAACAAATTATATTTTGATATAAAATCAAACAACATATATCCTTCATATCCTCATATTCCTTAACATGCTGCCTTCAATCAGGGCAACATTTCAGAAAATGTTTTCCCATGTGTTCCCGGATTGAGACCAAGGCACCGATCCATATCTAGTGTGAAAGAAAATAGATCCAAAGTGAGTCCCTATATATCGAGTCTCACCACTATGAGAACTACCAAATAATTTCATGAAGAATAGGTGTGTATAAACAACCTGTATAAACACCTTATTGTCATGACAGTGCACCTTACTAGGTTTTTTTTTTTTTTCCCAATACATTTTGTATAAACTAAACATGTATGAAGCTCAACACTTTTAAAGGAAATTAACAGCTCATTCAAACCTTTACTAAGGCAAGCCTAGATCTACCTTCATGCCTGAGGAGTGTTATATATAGGAATAACAATATTGATAAACTCATAACAATTCCCACAATAGGAGAATCACTAACCATTACTAAAGCAAGCCTAGAGCTTCTATTGAGCTGCTAAATTCCTTTAGCAAGGCAAGCCTACAACTTCCTTCATGCCTAGAGATTATGATGATTAGGAATAACAATATTGACAAACATGAGGCTAAACAATTTAAGTCAAACAATAATTTATAAAAAAGAACTAGACCAAATCAACATCTTAACCAAAAAAGGAACCAAGTGTCACTTTTTTTAGTTGAAATTCCTCCAACGTCTACGTCATTTTATTATAACGCATAATTTTTTATATCCAAAACATATATTGATATAATTGAAGACATACAACCAATTCTAGGTCAATTTCAACACACTGGCAGTAGTTTTACAAGTGCAAATACAATCATGGTATTTTAAGTGTAAAAACAAATGATCAAAAAAACAATCACTGATATATTTGAAGAGATACAAAAAATTCCTTCTGTAGCTTTGATTTTTCAAGGATATTGTCAAAAAGGCATATTTATGAAAATTTATTAAGTTACTACTAACATACATGTTGTTAATTGCTTGTAATAAAGCATAAATACTATTAGCTTGTATGAAATCACAATTTCAGTTATTCTTAACTAAATGCATGCAATAAATATGATGGTAGTTGCATCTATGACAAGACTTAGTTATGTTGCTCGTACAAGGAGAAGTGTCAGGCGAGTGACTAGGGGTGCCCACCTGCGATGCCCTTCACTGGATGAGAACAGGATAGATCATGTGAATGTAAACAATGCTCCCAACAATGTTGTTGCTGATGGCCATGCGACAGGAGTTGATGTTGTCCCACCATCAACCACAGAGCCACCATCAACCCCAAGGGGAAAGTTCAACTAAGAAAATCAACGCTATAAGAGGTTGGAAAAAGGAAGATATGTTAACTACAATTAACGATATAGAGTTTAATGGATTTTCACTTCGGGCCTCTACAAAGAAGAATGGTATTTCTCCCTCATCAATACATTATTGGATAAATGGTCTCACTCATACAGAATGTAGAGGCCCTCTTACAGTTATGACTGAAGAGGAGGAGGTCGAGGTGGTTGAGTGGTGTAAGGAGATGACCCAATTGGGACATGGGCTAGAGTTGATACAACTCAAATCCACAGTTGCTTAAATCTATTAGGGGAGGCCAATTCCATTCAAAGATGGGTTTCCTGGTAAATCATGGTAGTTTGTGTTTAAAAAAAGGCATCCAGACCTTGTATTGTGTACAAATGAGGGCCTTGATAGAGACAGAGCATTAAATTTGTGCCCTGCAATTGTATGTAAGTTCTATGACACTCTTTCTAGTGCATACGATAAGCATTTTTATGGTGTAGACCATATATGGAACTGTGATGAAACAATTTTATAGGAAGGAAGGAATTGTGGCATGCGGGTAATTGCCAAGAGAGGGAGCCGAAACGTGACAAATATTTTTCCTAAGAGCAAGGAGTGGATAACTATTTTATGTTGTGTCAATGCAATTGGTGCTTCAATCCCAGGATTTTATCTATTCAAAGGTAAAAATCAACTGAAAAACTATATACAAAACTATGAACCAGGTGCATGCATGGTTGCACATCCCCATGCATGGATGACTAAAGAACTTTTTTTAAATTGGCTTTGTCACTTTACTGCATCTGTACTAGTTAGTGTCTCACCTAATAACAGACACCTATTGATATTAGATGAACATTGAAGCCACATTGTTGTGCAAACAATTTGGGCATCAACCTGTTAACATTGCCTGCTCATACTACTCACAGATTGCAACCCCTTGATGTCAGTTTGTTTGGCCCTTTCAAGAACTATTTCAAGTCAAAGCATGCTTCATGGATGGAAAATAATCCAGGGGTTGAGGTGAAAAGGTTTGAGCTAGCAAAGCTTGCAAGTAAAGCATTTAAAAGGGCTCTGACACCATCAAATATCAAGGATGGCTTTAGGAGGATTGGAATCTGGCCACTGAATTATGATGCTATTATGCGTGATACTAGTTGTAGCCAGGTGTTTCAAGTGGATGGTCAAGTAGAAGGGCATGTCCAAGAAGATGTTGAAGTGCAAGAAGAACTAGATGAATAGGAATATGTGGCTGGAGTTGATAATGTGATTTCCCTCTCTCAAGCACACTTATATGGTGATGATGATGAACATGTAAGTGAAGCAAAGTATAATCATGAACCAATTCACAGTAACATGGAGGTTGTTCTACCAAATTAAGCACATGGAACTTCTAATGCTGATATTCTTAATGACTTTGTTGAACATGCAACTGACAATGAAAATGTAGTTGAAAATGACATTGCTGATAATGCACTAGGAAGAAACAATGACCAATTGATATTTCCAAGCCAAGTAACCCCACCATCATGGCTGGAAGAAGCCATGAGTAATGTTGGGAACGAATCCCCTAGGGTCAATTTTGGGGTTAAAAGCCCAAGTTTTGGGTCTAAAGCCCCAAGTTTTGTATAAAGAATGTAAATTCTCTGCATTTTGTGGTCACAGAGTGCGAAGGTGTAAATAGTCAAAAAGGGTTTCCACCCTTAGTTTAGGTAGCTTGTGTCAGCTTGATGAGATCTGCCCTTGGTCCACGGGCCATGGGAATGTATAAAAAGGGAGTCTTAGAAGAGTCTAAGGCAATTTTTAGTTCAGTTCTAAGTAAGTTTTTGGTCTATTGATCAATGTAATGAGTCTGTGAGAGCTAAGAGCAAAGAGTCTTAGCGTAGGAAGAGGCTCTGCAACTAAGTGCATAGAGGCCTAGGGTAGAAGTCCGCAGCTGAGTGTGCAGATCCCTGCAGCTATGTGCGCAGGGAAGTTAGAGTCTGTACTGGAGATCTGAACCATCAATAAAGAGAATTATTCTGGAGATATCTGTGTATGAGATATTTTACTTCTATTATGAATGTTTATGGTTATGTTATGTTGAATACTAGGTTTATGATTTAATGCTATATTGATGCGTGAATCTATGTGTTTTACTTTGTCATATGAATGCAAGTAAGAATATCTGTTTACGCGAAGATAATCATAATGCATGTTGAAGTTAACCAATACTTAAGCTAATCTGGGTAGACACAAAAGTAAGAGTAATTACAGAGGTGCGTAAGCATCTGAATTGACTATTTAGGGTCCGTGAAGGACGATCAGAGACCTTCGCGAAGGTTTCAAAGACGAATAAGAGAAGTACATTGATAAGCCCTAAATGGATTATGGGTCTGTGTGAAGGAAAGGTTAGGGTATAAAACGACATCACAACTATCTCAGGGTGCGGAAACTTGGTTCCTGCATCCCCCCATACTGCTTCGGGTGAGACTTCAGTTCGCGCTCCACGGATTGATGCCGAAAGGGCTAGTAGTGTAGGGATTTGCTTGGCTAATTAATGCTGAACCTGGGTCAAGGCCCATCAAGCCAACAAATGGTTCCGTTGCCGGGACTGGGATCTGCATAACGAGATGTGTGATGTCACATCATTGGAATCCAACTAAGAAGGAGATCGAAGACTAGTTGGATAGAAAGATCCATGAATTCACTGCGCAAGAGAATAGGGATCCGCGATTGATGAAAGAGCAGTGGTTGGATAGATACCTGTATACAGAAATACACAAAATCTTCTTCTGTTCCTTCCCGGTCGAGTTGTAAGAGTGGATCGTGAAATTGGAAAACGACCAAGGAAGGTGGAGGCTTGACGGTCCAATAGTCTAGACCATGGAATTATTGCGGAGATTAGAAGCCTCTGAAGATAAGATTGCTTGCGATGTCAATCATTGGCTCAATTGTATCATAGGAGGGTTACTGACAAAGTTCATAGTCGATACCTCAATCAGTTACAGTGAAGCAGAGCGCCGCTTCTTCAAGGGGTCGTGAGGTAAGTATCTAAAATCGTTAAATACTTGGATTAAGATGCTCTTGTGTGAAAATCGGGTTATGTAGCTACCTTGATGTTTGGGTCTACGCGAAGTGGAAGGACATTCAGGAACAAAGGAAGAACAGGCCCTGAATATAGCCTGCTAATTGAACCTCCTCCGAGTCACGACGAAGAATAAGCACAGGCATCTCCACAGAGCGTTGTTCATTTGATAAAGCAAGGGTTCACGTGAATACCCCATCCACACACACCGCATCCATCTTCACCTCTGCCGCATACACCTTTGCCTACACCACTGCCACCTTCACCACCGTTCAATATGGAAAACTCAGTAAAGCTACCTGTGTTCAAGGGCATGGGAAATGAAGATCCAGACCAGTTTTGGTTTGTTGTGAAGGCTGCATGGGAAGCTCAGGGCATCACGGATGATCAAATGAAGAAAGCAACATTGGTCAGTGCTTTGTAGGACTGCACGCTAACGTGGTACATTAAGTATTGCACTAATAACCCAATGTCCTTGTTGTTAGATATCCAGACTGCACTAAATAAGGAATTAAATAGACCTAAGTCTAAAGCGCAATCAATTGTGGGATTCAAAGAGATCATGATGAAGCCCGGTGAGACACCCTAGGATCTGTATCAGAGATTGAAGTGTATGATCCGTGAGCCTAACATGAATATAACTGATGGGTAGCACCGCGAATGGTTTGTGGCTTTGCTCCTACCTCATCCAAGGGTTGCACAATCACAACAGAATATTGGGAACCAGGCAGAAGCTTTGGAAATTGCGATGAGATTGCATGAGACACCAATGCAAGATACTAATTTGGGGGTTCAGCAGATTCATGTGCAGTTGCAGAACCTTTGCCTAGAAATGCAGAGTCTAAAGAAAGATAGAACAGCTCGACCCAAGGTGTGCGAAGAAGTTTGGTGCCTAAAGTTAAAAAGCCAGGGGCATGACAATGATCACTCTCCAATTTTCGCAAATTATGTTGCAGCAAAGGTACTATGAGGTCAAAGCGACGATGCGCACCGTCGCCATCACGCAAAGGTTGGAAAAGCTGCAAGAAGCGAAGGCAATAAAGGAACATGTGGATGTAGCTCAGTGCAAGGAGGTAGTATTGAAGGCCAGATTGGGGCTATGGCTAGAGGAAGCCTATGTATTCACTACCTCCATTGAAGGGAAATTGGCTAGTGTGCAAGTGACACAGCAGAAAATACAGGCAGATAGCGTAGATCCAACGACAGAGCAACTGGTTGAGTAGGTTAAGTAGGCGGTGACATAGTGTACTGCCGAGGTTGGAGTCGTACAGGTGGAGCTAGGAGATCTTTGTGACAAGATATCCACATCGGCCGAGTGACTCGGGGCGAGTCACCAGATTTGTGTTGGGTGCCTATTGGGAACAGATCCCCTAGGGTCAATTTTTGGGTTAAAAGCCCAAGTTTTGGGGCTAAAGGCCCAAGTTTTGTATAAATAATGTAAAGTCTCCGCATTTTGTGGTCGCGAAGTGCGAAGGTGTAAACAGTCAAAAAGGGTTTTCGCCCTTAGTTTAGGTAGCTTGTGTCAACTTGATGAGATCCACCCTTGGTCCATGGGCCATGGGAATGTATAAAAAGGGAGTCTCAGAAGAGTCCAAGTCAGTTTTTAGTTCAGTTCTAAGTAAGTTTTTGGGCTATTGATCAGTGTAACGGGCCTATGAGAGCTAAGAGAGGAGAGTCTTATTGTAGGAAGAGGCTTTGCAGTTGATTGTGTAGACGCCTAGGGTAGAAGTCCACAACTGAGTGCGCGGACCCCTGCAGCTGTGTGCGCAGGGAAGTTAGAGTCTGTACTAGAGATCCGAACCATCAATAAAGAGAATTATTCTAGAGATATCTGTGTATGAGCTATTTTACTTCTGTTATGAATGTTTACGATTATGTTATGTTGAATACTGTGTTTATGATTTAATGCCATATTGATGCACGAATCTATGTGTTTTACTTTGTCATATGAATATAAGTAAGAATATTTATTTACGCGAAGATAATCATAATACATGTTGAATTTAACCAATACTTAAGCTAATCTGGGTAGACACAGAAGTAAGAGTAATTATAGAGGTGTGTAAGCGTTTGAATTGACTATTTAGGGTCTGCGAAGGACAATTGGAGACCTTCGCGAATGTTTCAAAGCTGAATAAGAGAAGTACATTGATAAGCCCTAAAGGGCTTATGGGTCTACCCAAAGGAAGAGTTAGGGTATAAAACGACATCACAATTATCTCAGGGTGCAGAAACTTGGTTCTTGCATCCCCCCATACTGCTTTGGGTGAGACTTCAGTCCACGCTCCGCAGATTGATGCCGAAAGAACCAGTAGTGTAGGGATTTGCTTGGCTAATTAACGTTGAACCTGGGTTAGGGCCCATCAAGCCAACAATTAATTTGAACAAACATAGTGTCTCAAGAACCAATGAAAAAATCATGAACATGCCTTCACAACCAGCAGAATTGAATAATGAAATTGTTCCTTTTTTGTGGAAAATAGATCAATGGAAGAAGATAATGCACATAATGAGGCATCAAATAAAGAGAACAATATAGTTCAATCAGTTGTCTCAGATATTGAAAGGCAAGTGCCAAGCAATGGCATGTAGGTGGTAGGGGCAGAGAAGCTACTTGGTCAGTTCCTAAAGCTACTAGTAGAGAGAGTGTTAATGAAAAAAAGCAGGGAACACCAGGTAGTCTTTGTTCGGGATGAAGTTCAAAGGTACTCATCTCAGAAGACTATATAACCCTATTAATCAAGTCTGAAAAAAAGAAATTTGAAATTCAAGAATTAAAAAAGAAAAGGAAGGATTTAGCCAAGGAGAAGAAGGCAACATGGATTGTTGCAACACAATGTCGAATAGAGGATAGGCTTGAAAGAGAGAAAGTAAGGCAAGAGAAGGACCTTCAAAAACAAATGGAAAGATATGAAAAGGAAACAAGAAAGGCTCAACAAATGCTTGAAAAGCAACAAGGGATGACCGATATAGTTGACAATTATGCAAGCACAGTTGATAAAACCAGGATGATGTCAAACACATTGGACAAGATTGCAGATAATACACCATTGTTCCAAGACCTCATAAAATTTCAAGTCCATCGCTATCAAAATGGGGGTTTACCCACTTGCTTTATCCCTACCAGGGTAGGTTTCAATTCTATGTATTTTCATAAGACACCTCCACTTAATGCAGGAGTTAGTAGTGCACGTGTGAGGTATGGGTACTCAATTCCTCCATGGTTGGAAGGTGCGAATTGGACTCAATCATATGGAAGAAATCCACCACATACTAATCAACCATTATTAGGTAGGCCAACCTACTTGGCTCAATCAAACAACTCAACAAGTTTTGGCACTGAAGATTCTCGAGGCCATAAAGAATAATGGTGTTATATGTTTTTTTTTGTAACCACATTATGACTTGGATTTTGTATGGATTTCATCTTTTTCTTATCACGTGAATATTTTGGCTTATAACCTAGGTTGTTTTATTTCATATTGTTTGCGGCATTGTAACCAAAATCCATTTTAGAAGAAACATTAACAATATATTATAATGAAGAAATATTACCTGAGAATGTAAATGTGAATTTTTTGTTATGCCACTACACACCAAATGATTTACAACACAATTATACCTGAGTTGTTAATTAAATGAAAAACGAGTGAATAATGAAATATTGAACAAGTCACTTCTTATAATATGAAAATTCCATAAAACAATGAACAATAAAAGTACCTAGCCTCACACCTCATATCAAACCTCATTTACTGTAAGTAAAAGTACCAAAACCTTTCTATGCCCATTTATTATGATAGGAAAGTAAAATCAAAAGTCAAACCTTTCTATCCCAAGGTACATGCTGAAATATGAATAGAATTACTCAAAGTAGAGAAATTGTAAAACCTCATTTACTGTGATATATTCGTAAAAATAAAAGTAAAAGTATCAAAACCTTTCTATCCCCATTTACTATGATAGGAAAGTAAAAGAAAAAGTATCAAACTTTTCTATCCTAATAGTGATACACTCTTAACTCTGAATATAATTACTCAAAGTAGAGAAATTATAAATATGCCTAAGGTAATTTAAAGACAAACATATGGAAATTCTTGAAAAAATCAATTATCTGTAGATTGAAATGAATACCGTACAAATGAGATACAAACATCTTGTCTAAAGTCTCACTTCAATCATGGAGATTCTTATAGGCCAAAGAAATACCATGTTGAAGACTAAAGACGAAATAGTGAATTGAAGGAAACAATTTCAAGAGTTGTAGCAATCCCCGAAGTAGAATATCAACATATCAATCAATTTCAAACATGAATGTCAATTAAGTTGAGAAAGTTATGCCAGATCTTAATAAAGGAAGCTGAGAAATAGTAAATATGCCTAAGGAATTTTCAAGGCAAACATATGAAAATTCTTGAGAAAATCAATTAACTGTAGATTGAAATGAATACCTTGCAATTATAAAAATGATGGGATAGAAAAGAAAATTTATATTGAGTAAGAAATAAGAAAAGGGAGGGTAAAAATATTCTGAATCACATTATGTTTTAAACAAAAAAAATTGATCACTTTATGAATCACATTCTTATAAAACATTCTGAGGTTTTTGAATCGAGCAAATACACTGCACTAAATATTATTAGGTTTCCTAACAACAAACCTCAAATTGAAAAGAAAATCATGCCATTAACTAATAAAATTGTAATTTGGTGTTTATATTTTTAACTGGGACTCATATAATGATTGACAGAAACTTTCCATAGTCTACTCATTAATTGTTGACATTATGATGCATGTGTTGTACTTGATGGCAACCCACTTGTAGAAGAACAACTCACTTATATATAACTAGATGAATCTACAGAAGAGATATCAGATGTGACAGAATACATGGGATGCAGGACAGCTCAAAGGAATCAATTCAGATGTAATGAACAATGACAACTCGTTAAGATGACAGTTCTCAGTATGGAAAATTAGCTTTGCCATCGAGTCCAAAGGGGGATATTGTTGGCATTATGATACAAGTGTTGTCCTTGATGGCAACTCACACAGATGACAGATCATAGTGCAGCAGGTCAGTAGCAAAGAATTGATGATCAGACTACAAAGAATGAAGAAAGAAAAGTATATACGCAGGCTCACTATATACCAAGTCATGTACACACGCATGTTCACTATATACCAAGTCGCGTATATACGTAGGTTTTCTAATACCAAGTAGTGTATACACACAGGTTCACTATATACAAAGGCGCGTATATCGTACACACGCACTTTCACACAAGGAAGGTGCGTACATGTCGGAAAACTAAGTTTTGGGTCCATGGTATTTGGTTCAAGGTATTGGGTCCAAGGTATTGGT
Source organism: Pinus tabuliformis (assembly GCA_031772625.1). NCBI lineage: Eukaryota > Viridiplantae > Streptophyta > Pinopsida > Pinales > Pinaceae > Pinus > Pinus tabuliformis. The sequence continues at coordinate 1,404,596,910 of CM062819.1, forward strand.
TCTAGATGGTTTTGGACCATGGTAATGAGTAAGGCCTAAGACTATAAAAGGAGAAGAAGATCATTAGGCAAAGGCATTCAAAAAGTCTTGAATATCTGATGATGTATGAGATCCAGTATGCGGGTTATGGGTTCATGATGCTTTGCTTGATCTGAGCTAAGGAGGAATCTTAGCGGTTGATGGAGAACAAGATCTAAGGATAGATCGGGATCTAATGGCTTGGAATGAATCATCTCTATACGGTTTGATCACGCTTATTCTAGATCTGTATACTGACGCATGTAATGTTCTGTAAGTATTATGATCTGGGTATAGCTCAAGTTTGGAATAGCTGCAAATCATGAATGAATATTTACAGATGTATACGCTGGTTTACTATGATAAAAGTGCATACATACGCAGGTTAGATACATCTAAGTAGCGTATACCATATGAGCTATGATGTTTGAAGTTACAGGTGGTTCTGGTTGTTGATGAGTTCTGATGACTGTTTACTGGTGTTAGTATTCTGCATATTCAGATTGGTTGATTGTGTTTAGCTTCAGTGTTGATGGATGAGATCTAACAATGGATCAGGATCATAATGACCTATCTTTATGTGATCTGATGGACTAAGATCTGGTTGCTAACACACGTATTATCCTTGTATATGTAATGATCTGGGTATGTCTGAAGTCAGGAAGTGCAACGAAGTTATAAGTAAGTAATTGTTGACATATACGCTGGTTCACTTTGGTGAAGTTGCGTATACACGCCGATTCGGCTCTTCCAAGTAGCATATATACTCTGATGCATGATTTTTGGTGATACAGTTAGATCTAAACATTGTTGCAAAGTTCTATGTTCTGGTGACTACAAGTTTGTTGACAGGGTTTCAGTGATTCAGTATTTGGTGATTCAAAGATTGATGATGATAGTGTTGATTGATTGTGTGTTTCAATGATATTGATGGGTCCAGTATGAAAATTGGATGAAACATGGCCTTCAGATTATGGTGTTGTGCTTCAGGAGTATCCAGTCTGAAAATTTATGAAACGTGGTACCTGGAGGAAGAAAGAGAAGGTTGTAGCCTTCTGTAGGTCGACACCTACGTACTAGTACATTAGCTAGTACAATATCTAAGGGGGTGGTAGCTCCCTTCCAGTAGCAGCTAGAAAATGAGTGAAGGTTGGAGCATTCAGTAGGCCAGCACCTACATACTAGTAAAAGGATCGGCTAGTACAAGAGCTAAGGGGGTTGCAGCTCCCTTCCAGGAGAAGCTGGAAAACGAGATAAGGTTGTAGCCTTCTGCAGGTAGAAGCTTGTGTACTAGTATAAGACTGTACCAGTATAGAAATATTGTAAAAAGAAGTTTCTTATTAAAAGAAGATAGAGACGAATTGCAGCAGGTGGTTTTCACCCACATTGGGTTTCCACCTTACATCATGGTGTTCATGTGTGCTTCTTGTGTGTGATGATTTGTTTTGTTTTATTGCACCTGTTTACTATTCATATGGTTAATAAAGTTCTGATGAACTAACTAAAGATCAACATTTAATGGATTAACTGAATCATAAGTTTACTGGATATATGCTAGTTGCATTAGACACAGTTGCGTGTACATGCATGTTCCCTTAACTGAAGTAGCGTATATGAATCTGAGTATGGAAATGAAAATGTTCTATTGATTTGATAATACTGATTCACACCCCCCGCCCTCTCAGTATTATTTCCAACAATTGGTATCGGAGCAGGTCCTTTGGTAGAAGCTTGATCGCTTGAAGGAGATCCGTAGAACAATGGGAAACTAGCTTAAGAAGAAAGTGCGTAAGAAGAAGAAGACATCTCAAAGGAACTATGACAGTGGAAGAATCGATTGGGGAATATGTGGAAGAAACACTTCAGATTCAGAATCACTTCAGAAGGAAGATGAACAAGCAAAAGAACTATCAGGTATGAATTTGTTATCCTCTGGTGATACATTTCTCTATCCATTTGAAGATGATAAAAGTGATAGCGAAACAAATGAATTTGCTCTTATGGGTGAGCAAGAAAGATATCAAATAGAGGTAGAATTTAATAGGCTTACAGATAAAATTAGAGATCAACAATATCTGTTGAACAAAAGGGAATGTGCCTTCAAAGAAGAAGCTACCAAACTAAAAGCTCAACTAGAGGAAGGAAACAAGATAAGGAAGTTATTCAAGGACAAGGAAGATCAATGTCAAAAGTTGCATGATGAAGTGACATCATTAAGAAATGAAGTCAATGAAAGAAGCACAACAATCAAGAAAATCAGAGAAAGATCCAGTTACTATGAAAGTCTTGAAGCTACGATATTCTCGCTAAAAGAAGATCTTGAAGAATCAAATAAGCAGAATAAAGAACTACTTCAATCTCTTGAAAAACAAGAAAATGAAGTTCTTGAATTAAGACATCAGTTGGAAGAAGGAAGAAAAACTGAAGCAATTATGAAGAAGCAGTATCTTGAAAAGGAAGAGCAACATCAGGTTGAGGTAAATATTCTAAAAGATAAATTAGAAGAAAAGGATAAGCTCTTACGATTTCAAGATAGTACTAAGATCTTGGATGATATTCTTAGTAGTCAAAGGTCTCCTGCTATCAAAACTGGTCTTGGTTTTTATGAATCTGTTGAAGGTGAATCTAGTTCAGAAAATAAGACAAGGAACTCTAATACACAATTTGAAATACTCAACAAGGAGATGAGAGGTCAATCCCATCAACAACCAAGGAAAGAAATTCTTCAAAGAAAATATTTTACTCCTCTGATGAATAATGTTGAATGTTATGTATGTCATAATCTTGGACATGTTGCAGCCAGATGCAGAAGTAGAATGGTTCAAGACCATCACACAGAAAGATCATCATGTTCCAGGTACTTTAAGGGATATTGTTTTTCTTGCAATATGTTTGGTCACAAAGTTGTTGATTGCTACAGAAGGAATATGAAACATATGAGATGTTATGCATGTAACAAGCTTGGACATATAGCTAAGGAATGCAGGAACAAAGTATGGGCACCATACCGAAAGGAGAAAACATCATCACACTTGAAGATATGGAAGAAGAAGGAAGTACAGTTAGGAAAATGTGGCACAGCACAATGTACAGACATAACAGATTCAAAGGAAATTGAAAGTGTGAAACTTCAGTGTTCTAAATCTCATACGCAAGTTTCATAAATGGAAGTCGCGTATATACGCGAGTTAGTCACTGCACAGTCATGTATATGTTAGTTTGAGGAAAAGCAGTGGGACATGATCAGGAAAAAGGGTCTGATATGATTCAGTCCATTATTTGCTCTATTTGATAATGTTTACAATCTGCTGATGATGTGTAGAAATGTCTTGATACTTGTAAGATGTTTAGAAGTGTTTTGATCCTAACTTGATGATGATGATGCCTTGATACTTCTTGCTGATATATGCATGATCAGATCTGACAGTAAATAAGATGGCATAGGTTCAGGGGGAGCATATACTTTTAATAATGCATTATTGGCATTATGGTTAGTAGTCCTTGGTGATTATGCTTATATGGATAAATGATACATCTTGCTATGATATGGTTATGAGTTGTCCATGATAAAATCTCATATGATTCTTGGGGTTACATAGTTGGTGTTCAGATCAAATTTGTGGTTGATTATCTGATGATGCATATATGGTGCTTACATGGTGATATTCATAAGGATAAGGAGAAGTACAAAGCTTGAATACACAATTTCATTACTTGATGATGAGTCACTCATATGCTGCTGACGACATATAATACAGTTATGATGCAGGATTCCTATAGTTCTTGGCACTCATGTGGATGAGGATTGTTGTTGTTGATGATATCAAGAAGTCTTAACAAAAGATCTTGAGCTCAAGATACATAGTGCTATATACAGTATGCTGGATACATGGATGATTAAGTTGCATTGTTGGAGACATGATGATGATGAGTTCTTATCTATATGATGATAGGTTGATACTTACATATGTTGATTGATGCAGATGTTCCCAAGTGATGATACATGGATGATATATAAGATCATGCAGATCTTGATGATAAGATGGCTATGGTGTTTTTCACATATGATAATATACACAATTCATTCATGGAAGGCTATGATAATGTTCAAAAGGATGAGTTGAAATCTATATGCAGACATACCTTGTTATAGGTTGATGACTTCTACACTAATGGACATATATAGGTTGCTGGTTTTGATGATGATTGATAGATGCTGCTGATGTTAGTCACAGTCTTGTCTTAAACATTTAGTCTCTATGCCATGTATTTCTTTTATTATCAAGGTCATGTAATGGCCTATGTTGGTTTCCCCACTATGCCTGGGATGAATGATGTAATATTCTTGTTTTATCATGTGTAAGCTTTTGGTGTATCCCCACTTGGTTGGATGGATGAGTAAATATTGGTATATCCCCACGTGGTTGGGAGATGGATGTATGTTGGTGATAGGAAGGTCATTTATGATGTATAGAGTCATGTTCTTCTTGTAGAACATCTTTTTGCAGACCTTGCTTACAGTCAGGGGGAGCATGAACAACACACTTCAGTAAAGAAGAGATTTCAGCATGTACTCAGAGGGAGCATGGATAGATTGGTACAAATTGGCATATACAAAGGGGGAGCTCAATTAGAGATTTCAGCAGGTACTCAGGGGGAGTATGGACAGTGAAATGTATATCAAGGAAGAGAATATCTTGGTCTGCCCTTTGCCCTTGATGTCAAAGGGGAAGAGTGACTTGATATGGTTGTTGCCATCAAGTCCAAAGGGGGAGATTGTTGGCATTATGATGCATGTGTTGTACTTGATGGTAACCCACTTGTAGAAGAACAACTCACTTATATATAACTAGATGAATCTACAAAAGAGATATCAGATGTGATAGAATACATGGGATGCAGGGCAACTCAAAGGAATCAATTCAGATGTAATGAACAATGACAACTCGTTAAGATGATAGTTCTCAGTATGGCAAGTTAGCTTTGCCATCAAGTTCAAAGGGGGAGATTGTTGGCATTATGATACAAGTGTTGTCCTTGATGACAACTCACATAGATGACAGATCATAGTGCAGCAGGTCAGTAGCAAAGAATTGATGATCAGACTACAAAGAATGAAGAAAGAAAAGTATATACGCAGGCTCACTATATACCAAGTCGTGTACACATGCATATTCACTATATACCAAGTTGCGTATATACGCAGGTTTGCTAATACCCAGTAGTGTATACACACAGGTTCACTATATACAAAGGTGCGTATATTGTACACATGCACTTTCACGCAAGGAAAGGCGCGTACATGTCGGAAAACTAAGTTTTGGGTCCATGGTATTTGGTCCGTGGTATTTTGGTATTTGGTCCGAGGTATTGACCCCAGGTATTGGGTCCAAGGTATTGGTTCTACGTGGTTTTGGACCATGGTATTGAGTAAGGCCTAAGACTATAAAAGGAGAAGAAGATCATTAGGCAAAGGCATTCAAAAAGTCTTGAATATCTGATGATGTATGAAATCCAGTATGGAGGTTATGGGTTCATGATGCTTTGCTTGATCTGAGCTAAGGAGGAATCTCAGTGGTTGATGGAGAACAAGATCTAAGGATAGATCGGGATCTAATGGCTTGGAGTGAATCATCTCTATACGGTTTGATCACGCTTATTCTAGATTTGTATACTGACACATGTAATGTTCTGTAAGTATTATGATCTGGGTATAGCTCAAGTTTGGAATAGCTGCAAATCATGAATGAATATTTACAGATGTATATGCTAGTTTACTATGATAAAAGCACGTACATACGCAGGTTAGATACATCTAAGTAGTGTATACCATATGAGCTATGATGTTTGAAGTTACAGGTGGTTCTAGTTGTTGATGAGTTCTGATGACTGTTTGCTGGTGTTAGTATTCTGCATATTCATATTGGTTGATTGTGTTTAGCTTTAGTGTTGATGGATGAGATCTAACAATGGATCAAGATCATAATGACCTATATTTATGTGATCTGATGGACTAAGATCTGGTTGCTAACACATGTATTATCCCTGTATATGTAATGATCTGGGTATGTCTGAAGTCAGGAAGTGCAACAAAGTTATAAGTAAGTAATTGTTGACATATACGCTGGTTCACTTTGGTGAAGTTGCGTATACATGCCGATTCGGCTCTTCCAAGTAGTGTATATACTCCGATGCATGATTTTTGGTGATACAGTTAGATCTAAACATTGTTGCAAAGTTCTGTGTTCTAGTGACTGCAAGTTTGTTGACAGGGTTTCGGTGATTCAGTATTGGGTGATTCAGAGATTGATGATGATAGTGTTGATTGATTGTGTGCTTCAATGATATTGATGGGTCCAATATGAAAATTGGATGAAACGTGGCCTTCAAATTATGGTGTTGTGCTTCAGGAGTATCCAGTCTGAAAATTTATGAAACGTGGTACCTGGAGGAAGAAAGAGAAGGTTGTAGCCTTCTGTAGGTCGGCACCTACTTACTAGTACATCAACTAGTACAAGAGCTAAGGGGTGGTAGCTCCATTCCAGTAGCAGCTGGAAAACGAGTGAAGGTTGGAGCATTTAGTAGGCCAACACCTACGTACTAGTAAAAGGATCGGCTAGTACAAGAGCTAAGGGGTTGTAGCTCCCTTCCAGGAGAAGCTGGAAAATGAGAGAAGGTTGTAGCCTTTTGGAGGTAGAAGCTTGTGTACTGGTATAAGACTACACCAATACAGAAATATTGTAAAAAGAAGTTTCTTATTAAAAGAAGATAGAGACGAATTGCAGCAGGTGGTTTTCACCCACATTGGGTTTCCACCTTACATCATGGTGTTCATGTGTGCTTCTTGTGTGTGACGATATGTTCTATTTTATTGCACCTGTTTACTGTTCATATGGTTAGTAAAGTTCTAATGCACTAACTAAAGATCAACATTTAATGGATTAACTGAACCATAAGTTTACTGGATATACACTAGTTGCATTAGACACAGTTGCATGTACACGCAGGTTCCCTTAACTGAAGTAGCGTATATGAATCTGAGTATGGAAATGAAAATGTTCTATTGATTTGATAATACTGATTCACCCCCCCCTCTCAGTATTATTTCCAACATTAATTCCATGCAGAGTTCAGAACAGAGAATGAAAGAATAGATATTGTTACATCTCCAAGTAGCACACTGCATGCAGAGTCCGAATAAACATACACAGATTGTGTAAAGAAGATAAAGTCTTGAGGGCTGCGAGAGACATACTTATATATTTTTATGTATATGTACTAGCGTAAACCATATATTACAAACATCACAGAAAGTATTTCTCCTAAATAAAGGGAAGATGAGAAAATATTGCCTATTATTTAAGATAAAATCATGCACCAACAAAACCTTAGACACCAAAATAATTAGTTACAAATCATAGCAAAACGCTTGATATAAGTGAATTACTAAAAAGCCAATTGAACATACGATATACAAAATTTATGAAAAATTTGTAAAAATTCTTACATAAATTACACGACCATGAGTTGAAAGGACTTCAAATATAATATGAGCCAATGGTTTCACAAAGGTAACCCTGGAGGATTAACACAATATATGTAACCAAATTTTTGTTTAGTTAACTTAGAAGACAAAAAAATTGCATGTGCGGTGAGACTATTGTAGCCAGGAAAACCCTCTCAGCCAAAAGTGAAAACCTATTACAAAGGTCGTCATGGGAAAGAGGCCAAATGAAGCCCAACATTCTGAGGTTTTTGAATCGAGCAAATACACTGCACTAAATATTATTAGGTTTCATAACCAAAAAAACTCAAATTGAGAAGAAAATCATGCCATTAACTAATAACATTGTAATTTGGTGTTTATATTTTTAATTGGGACTCATTTAATGATTGACACAAACTTTCCATAGTATTCTCATTGATTCCATACAGAGTCCAGAACAGAGAATGCAAGAACATAGAGAGTTACATCTCCAAGTAGCATACCCCATGAAGATTCTGAATAAACATAAAGAGACTATGTAAAGAAGATGAAGTCTTGAGGGTTGCGAGAGACATACTTATATATTTATATATATATGTACTAGTGTAAAATATAGATTGCAAACATCACAAAAATTACTACTCCTAAATAAAGGGAAGACAAGAAAGTATTGGCTATTATTTAAGATAAAAGCATGCACCAACCAAACCTTAGACACTAGAATAATTAGTTACAAATTGTAGCAGAATGTTTGATCTAAGTGAATTACTGAAAATCCAAATGAACTTACGATATACAAAATTTATGAAAATTTTGTTAAAAATTTCTTACATAGATTACACGACCATGAGTCGAAAGGACTTCAAATTTAATATGAGCCAATGGTTTCACAAAGGTAACCCATGAGGGCTAACAAGACATTTGTAATGAGACGAACAATATATCTGTAACTAGACAAACAAAGTGCATGTGCGGTGAGACTACTGTAGCCAGGAAAACCCTCGCCCAAAAAATGAAAACCTATTACAGAGGTCGTCATGGGAAAGAGGAAAAATGAAGCCCAATTGGAAAAATATAGTCATACATAAACCCATACATATGCCCAAATGGAAAGATACACAATATTCACAAAACCCTACCATAAACCCTATCAAACCCTACCCTAAACCATAAACCCATAGTGCAACAAGAGCTAAAATTCCCAACAGCGAGTTCAAAGTGTTGAAAAACACAGAGTTTGGCTAAATGTCGCCCCAAACCTCGCCATGCTGCTTCTATGACAATGAAAAATATTAGCTACAACACAAACACAGAAAAATTAGCACGGAAGCACAAAACCAAAAAAAATTACAACAAAATCTAACAAAACTTGATGAATCTTTCCACTTACCGAAATGGACCTCAAAACCTGCATGTCCACCACTGAACTAAATCGAGTCTCCCACGGGCTCCTTTTCAAACAACGAGTCACGCAATCGAAACAAAAACAACGACATTTCTAAACCCCCCACAAACCCAACTGAACAACCTTAAACACATTGGTTAACCCCCCTCGAACCAGGTAAAACAACCACAGATGCAACCCTAAATGACCCACGAAACTATCCAAAAAACGATGTCTGTTGAGTAGCGCAAATATGCCAGTACATGTGAACCTGTACTTGAACCCAAAGGATCCATAGTCAGGGGAGCTCAATGCCCACACATTGGGCTTGAATAGGAATGCACAAGGTGGCGAAGTCATGGAAGAAAACGAGCTTGAGGAATCCTTAGACGCGGAGTTAAATTCCCAATTTAATACCCTCACCAAGCTAGACAAGTAGCTCGTCATGTTGGACATGTGTTGTACATGAGATGAGGTGCTATCCACATCGTTTTCCATTGTGGCAAGGAGAGCGCACAACAAATGGCGTCCCTCCCCTAGGTTGGTTTAATTACCCCGTTTAAATAGCTTATATTCCACATCAATACCTTTGGTAATAACATGGGTTCTCATAAAACTGGAGCTCAAAAACCACCGATAACTTAACCAAGTCAAGTTTACCTTAACTACTCAATAGAAATTAATAAGAAAAATTAATAATGTAGAATTTTTATTTTAATATAAGGTTTATTTTATTTTATTTTGACGGAGTTAAAATGCTTACATTACATTACATTAATATTTTTTATTTTATTTTTATGTATTTTGACCAAGTCAAAATGTTTACAAGATAAGGTATTACAACATATCTTGCATACTGGGTTGGAGAGCACCTCTTGGCACAACTAGTGCAGTCATATAAATTAAATGGCTGGTAAATGTGGACAGACTTCAATTCATGGTAAGCATCAAAACACCTACTTCATAATACATCTTACATTGCCAAGATTTAAAAAAATCATAAAAACTAACAAAATTATATTAATATTAATTAACTAAAGTATATTAATATTATTTAAAAAAAGAATTAATATATAAATGAAAGATATATACATTAAAAAAACATGTAGTAATATTCTCAACCATGAAAATACACCTCCACTTTACCATGGAGATTCTTAATTTGTAAATAGTCATTGTTACAATACCATGAGCCAATACATGGCTATCAATACGACATGCACATTTTTTTTTAACTCATTTGACTTATCAATATCACATGCCTAAAAAAATATAACTCATTTCATATGACATGTATTGTTTTAATTAATCAATTTAATTAAAAGGGAAGAAAGGTTATACCTACTTTTTAGATAAATATTAGTCTTTGATTTCCTTAGATGGGATGATGTGATAGAAGAAAGGGAGGGGGAGATGCCATCACCCCACCTAGATAAAGGGCCACAAACTCACAGTCATCATGAAAAATATATTACAAAGGGAACACCATTAGGAGGAGATAACTAGGCTAGCCAAGAAGTTTAAGTGTGTGATGAGAGTTATGGAAGATGTTTTAAGCATGATATTGGGTACATGGAATGTTGTAGAGATTTCATTTGAGGGAACTGAGGGTTGAAATCCATTGACAGGAGGTCATCCTAGGGAGGAAAAATACCTACACAGGGTAGTGGGATGTTGGCGGAGTGAGTGTTTTTGGTGGAGAGAAGGTGGAAATTGCAAGCCTCAAGGAACGATGACAATCGAAGTGAGACAAGCGTAAGCTAATTAGTAGTCACCATTGTAGTTAAAGCTAGTCCCACACTCTAGTGGTCACTCTAATTGGCTGAGAAAATAGGAAGGTCCTCTAGTTTCCTTTGCCAAATTGGGAAATTTTTGAATTTTTAAAGGCTTACACTAAGCGGGAGAATTCATGGTGGCATGACTACTAGCGTTTGGTAGCTCGTTACCCTCATCGCTAGATTTTGTGTTGGATTTGTTCTTGTTTTGTGATGTACGTGGAGTGGTATATTCTTCTGTTTCTAATTTTTTGTTAATCTTGGTAGTAGTTGTTTCCTTTTTGAATCTTGGGGAATTTGTTATGCCACGAGTATTTTTTCTAGGGTGGTATATTGGGTGTGGATTTTATTTTTCTATGTTCTCACCCAGTCTTGTGATATATTTTGGGTTCGGGAAGGTTTAATTAGCCACCTAAAAGGGATAACCATGCCTTAGTATCTCTTAGTTCCTCCTCATGTTTCATGTTTAAGTGGTGAAGTGGTGTCTCTTAGGAATCTTTCTGATGGGTTGAACATGCTTGGGGTTGACGAGATTTTGTGGCAAGGGTAGGGGAAAGCTCACATTGGCCTTGATATTGTAACAATCCCGGAAGGGTGGGTGCCTGATGCAGATGACTAATAGGGGTAGTTGCGAATATCTTTCTGGAGTCGGGTTAAATTAGTATGTCAGAGCAAGGGATTCGTGGGGAGGAAGCTTGAATTCAGGGAGTCCTATCCCCTATCTCTGTTAGTTTTCATTCTTTGTTGGGGTTGTGGGTGTTGGGGGTGGGTCCTTCGTATTAAGGGGCGTGGCCGAGAGGTAAGCACCGATATTCACTGAGAGGAGGCATTATTCAATGTTAGAACATGTGCAAGTTGGGCAACATGTCGTGCCAAAGGTCCTGTGTTAGATGTGGGGCTACATACTATCAGGATATATCCCATCGTGGTAACTCTCGGCTGCATCACCATATATCAGGGTTCACTTCACACTATCATGATCTCATACCATATCATATTTTGGCATAAATTAGCCAGGTGGAAGGAGGGGCATCATCCCAGAGAACCTCCCTCTTCGATACTAAGGTATTGATGAAATTAATAGAATGGATTCTTGATAAGGGACATACAAGAGGAAGATATAACAGACAATGGACCTATAACATCCTCGGGTTAAAATTTCATGTAATAAAGTTAATAAAGGAAAAATAAGACCAAGGTCATGGGACATGTATTCAAAGCTGAATATTGGGAAAAATATCCTAGTGGGTGTTCATTTTCTTTTTTATGGCTAAGGAAATTGGCAAAGGAAATGGCAAAGGAATTGAAAAGGACAAGAGGCATTTTTTGGCATTTTATTTATGAAAATAATGGAAAATAAGAGAAAATGAAGGTGAAAGGTCATAGGTTTCATGTGAGGAGAAAATTGAAGGAAAATAAAAGAAATTGAAGAAAATAGAGGCCTCATTAACAAAAAGGATTCTGAGGATTAGTTCACAACTTTTTTAAGTTTAGTTTTGGAGCTCTCTCTCTATTCTCTCTATTCTCTCATACTCTTGCACACTTAGAGCATTCTTCGAGCACTCTAGCATTGCAGAAAGGAATCCAAAGGAAGGAAAAGGAAGCAATGTGAAGCGAAGATCAAGCAAGGAAGAGTTGGATCAAGCTACTACAGTAGGATTACTTGTAGGTATCGAGTTGCATGTATGATTTCCTTGCTAGTTTTTGCATGCATGGTACATGCATGTGTGTATTTAGTTTTCTTGTTGTCATTGGCATGGGATTTTCTACGTGTGACATTGATTTTATCCTTGTCTTGCTATTTTTGGATAGCCATGGTGCGATGGGGTTTTTTTATTTGGTTGATCTGGATTTTCGGATGGTTTTAGAACCAGTTGAGGTGGTCTCAAGAAAACTTCCAAGGGCCTAGGAATTCCTCAAGATATTGGTGAAGAAATATGGAGGCATCCATGCTTGTTTAGGCCTAGTAATCCCTTGACTGGTAATGACAGGATTGAGGTAAAGATTGGTAGTGTATGTTTCTTTATTTGGGCCTAGAAATGCCTTAACTGGTAATGGCAGGATACACAGTAAAGTTTGGTTGTATAGATGAGGGTTTCGTGCCTATAAATCCACTGACCAGTTGTTGTAGCTTTTTTCTAGCACCCGTAGCACAAGTGCTTCGAGAGACATAGAAAGATCCGTAGATACAGCCTATAGGTTGATTGTAGACTAGTGCCTAGGCATATTAAAGAGAGGAGTGCATGGAAGATTATCAATGGGGGCTTTCAGTTGCACTCCAATTGTCACAAAGTTGAAAAAGAGAATAAAAGGGGGCTTGGTTCAATAGGCCTTCATTAAGGTAAACTCAAGCCAAGACATGGATCCGAATGTTTAGGGGGTAAATCAGGCCAACCTCAAAGATAAATGCCTTGTTCTAGTGGCCGAGACACAAAAACAAGCAGTCTTAATATCGACTTTGTAGTAACATGAAGATGAGGAAAGAGACGAGGGAATTCGATGCACAGGGCTGCCAACAGAATCCTAAGCAAGAATGTTCCAGCAGAAATATGGAAGAGGGAGGAGATGAAAGAGCGGAAGGAGTGGAGCGCTAGTTAGGGTTTTAGGCCATGTACTCATGGGTACATTTCTCACAAAAATCTTAAGTAAATTTGCACACATTACAGGTACTTAATTAAATCTATAGCTAACACAGGTACTGCTGCTACTTAGTAACAAATATACAATCATGAACAAGGTGTTGAAAATGGCAACAAGAAATGATAAAAATAGAAGTGCTAAAAATAGCACTGCTATAAATAGAAGTTCGGATACCAGTGTTGGACATAGCAACAAGGAATGAAAAATGGAAGTGCTAAAAATAGCTTTTCTATAAATAGCATTTCGGGATGGATTCCTGTTTTAGTTAGTCCCTGAACTAAAATTCGAATTTGATCTTAGCAGTTGTTTGTAAAATAATTAATTAATTCATCTTGAGTTAATTAGTTGTAGAAAATTAAACATGAAGTCTATGTGGGGACATGCAACAGTTATCCCATTGATTGAGGAATTTATCCATCAGTTAAAGAGATAAGGATGAGTTGTAATATTGAGTTGTAATTAGTTGGCTCATTTAACTGAGTCAAGTCCAGTTAGATTAGTTCAAATAGTTTTTTAAACTAATTGTGAGTTCTGTTAGTTAATGCATGCATGCATGTAACTACTGCACTTCAGATAAATGAATATTGTCTCATAAATAACTCATGCATGTCAGTTCAGTCAAAGACCCAGTTGAGATCAGAGGATGGGACAATGTACTATCAGTTGGAGGATTTTTCGTATATAGGAAACTCATCCATGCAGAAAGAATTATCTCCTTCAGGATTGTGCAGTTATTTCAGAGGTCAGTGTTGTGTGTGAGGTGACAATCACACAGGAAGCACTGGACGCTAGGAAAAACTGCGCAAGGAAATAGGAGGCTTGGAGGGCAGAGGAGAAGGTTTGTGAGAAGCCTTTGACTGTCTATGAGCAGCAGAGGGATTGTACTAAGAGCAGGATAGCTTGTGAGCTAATGCTTTGTGTAATCCAGACATATTTCCACTTGTATGAGAATACAGAGATCGAGGTTTTTAGCTGAGTCTTTCCCTAGAGTATTCTTCTATGTTCACGTGTGATTGATTTCTCATTCTCAGTTATATGTGTTCTATTTGATCTTGCTCATATTCGATTAAGCTTCTGCAAGTTTGTTGTAGAAGTAGATATTGTATTTTGCTTTAGTATATTGCATAATCTGTTGATCTACAGTGGGAATTGCTACATGGTATCAGAGCAAAGGTGATCAAAGGAGAGAATAATATACAAAGAAGTTTGAAGTTCGAAGTTTGAGGTTCCTGAATATAGAAATCGAGTTCTTATCACATCTTAATTTCATCAATGGCGTTCAGCGGTTTAAGACTCGAGTATGCCCTTGATGGTAGCTCGAGTTATATAGCCTAGAAGGATTGCATGGAAGTAGTATTAGAGGACAATGATCTAAAGGACTTCATTAATCAAGAAGTCCCCAAGCCGGCAACAGCTAATGCTACAGAATTAGCAGAATGGAAGAAATGTGTGGCTAGAGCAAGAAGAATCCTCCTGGAGGGAGTTTGAGACCACATTGTCTCGAGCCTCCATGGGAAGGAGACATCATTTTCGATGTGGAAAACATTGAAAGATCTATATCAGAATAGCAACGATCAGAGGAAGCTGACACTGAAAGACAAGCTTCAGAAAATCAAGTGTGAAAAGGGCGACACAATCTCTACATATCTGAACAATCTCACCACCTACAGGGATGAGCTTGGAAGTGTAGGGATCACGACAATCGATGATGACATGGTGAGTCTTGCTCTACTCAGTCTTCCTAAGAGTTGGCATAGCTACCAATATTCGGTAAATGGAAGAGAGAAACTGCTAGATTGGGAACGACTTTGGTTGGATCTGATGCAGGAGGAGATAAGAAGAAGCACCATAGATGGTTCTTCATCCAAGGAGGATGAAGAAAATTGCGCCTTAGCGAGTAAGGCGAAGAAACGGAAGTAGAAGGATTCTCATCCCAAATCGAGTTCTTCCCATGGTGGGAAGAAGTTTGACAAATCGAAAGTGTGATGCTTTCATTGTCATGAGGTGGGCCATTTTGCTACAAATTGTCCACTGAAGAATCCAAGATGGGATCCAAGGAAGGATCTGAAGGTGAGGCATTGGCCTCATAGTTTGAGTTGGATTTCACCCTCTTTGCATGCATGGTTTCATCCATGGTGGGATGTGGTTGGTTTCTTGACAGTGGAGCTTCTTTCCACATGACCGACGACAAGAGTTTGTTTAGTACCTTGGAGGAGAAAGATCTCCAGATATTCATAGCGATGGGTAATGATGAAAAGTATAGTGTCTCAGGTGTAGGCACGATTGTTTTTTAGAGGGAGGATGGAGCTCGCATTACCTTGACCGATGTCAAGTATGTACCAGGACTGAGGAAAAATTTGGTGTCGATCGCAATGCTGGAAGACAAAGGCTATGGTGTAGTCTTCAGTAAGGGGAAAGGTTTTCCTTCGACACATCACCATGAGACAGGTGAAGTAGATTGGTTCACGAGTCAAGAACCTATACGCTCTTGAGGTTCAAGATGCATGCAATGCCTTGAGGAGTAAGGCAACTGATGGAGACTTAGTGGTTGAGAGGGAGAGTACATTACCTCTCAACATGTAGCGCTAGATGAAGTCTCAAACAATTGTGGAGGAGCCACGATTGGTGAAGCAGCTTCAGGAGGTTGTGGAGCAGTGACAACTGTGGAAGCTGAGAGGATATCAAGTGGATGCATCTACTCATGTAGAGACCTCTAGTAGGGCGAAATTTCGAGCCAAGTGGGCAGAGGGATCACATGCATCCATACCTCCAGGTAGGAGGTGGGGCAATGTGGAGTGACAATCCCAAGAAGGCTGGAATAGGGGTAGGATCATTGAGGTACCCAGCCTCTTTGATTAGACCTTGCTACAGGATCCTCGAAGAGGAGTAGCAGGACTGGCTGAGTGGGTAGAGGAAGATGCGAATGGAGCGGCAGAGAGAGCTACAGTGCAGGAATCCCAAGACAATGTAGAGCTAGCAGACTGCAACAATGCGAGAGGCACATGAGTGTTGCACTAGTGCAGGATGGCACAGAGAGGTGTGCAACGGTGCGAGATGCATGGATTATTGCAGCAACTTAGAGGTTAGAGAGGGAGCACTTGTCAGCGGCAGAGGGAGCTTCAGCATCAGAGGGTGTTTCTAGCCCAACAAGGAGGTCTGTTGGGAGATTTTTTGTTTATAGAGTTGCTGGAGCAGCAACACTTGGGAGAAGTGTTGCATGCAGAACATTCCAAAGGTTTAGGATTGGGTTCGAGTTGAATGCCTTTCTTGTTGAGAGGGAGTGTTGAAAATGGCAACAATAAATGCTAAAAATAGAAGTGCTAAAAATAGCACTGCTATAAATAGTAGTTCGGATACCAGTGTTGGACATAGTAACAAGGAATGAAAAATGGAAGTGATAAAAATAGATTTTCTATAAATAGCATTTCAGGATGGATTCCTATTTTAGTTAGTCCCTGAACTAAAATGGAGAAGTAAAATTCGAATTTGATCGTAACAGCTGTTTGTAAAATAATTAATTAATTCATCTTGAGTTAATTAGTTGTAGAAAATCAAACATGAAGTCTATGTGGGGACATGCAACAATTATCCCATTGATTGAGGAATTTATCCATCAATTAAAGAGATAAGGATGAGTTGTAATATTGAGTTGTAATTAGTTGGCTCATTTAACTGAGTCAAGTCCAGTTAGATTAGTTCAAATAGTTTTTTGAACTAATTGTGAGTTTAGTTAGTTAATGCACGCATGCATGTAACTGTTGCGCTTCAGATAACTGAATATTGTCTCATAAATAACTCATGCATGTCAGTTCGGTCAGAGACCCAGTTGAGATCAAAGGATGGGACAGTGTACTATCAGTTGGAGGATATTTCCTATATAGGAAACTCATCCATGCAGAAGGAATTATCTCCTTCAGGATTGTGCAGTTATTTCAGAGGTCAGTGTTGTGTGTGAGGTGAGAATCACATAGGAAGCACTGGACCCCAGGGAAAACTGCGCAAGGAAATAGGAGGCTTGGAGGGCAGAAGAGAAGGTTTGTGAGAAGCCTTTGACTGTCTATGAGCAGTAGAGTGATTGTACTGAGAGCAGGATAGCTTGTGAGCTAATGCTTTGTGTAATTCAGACATAATTCCACTTGTATGATACAGAGATCAGAATTTTTAGCTGAGGCTTTCCCCAGAGTATTCTTCTATGTTCATGTGTGATTGATTTCTCATTCTCAGTTATATGTGTTCTATTTGATCTTGCTCATATTTGATTAAGCTTCCGCAAGTTTGTTATAGAATTAGATCTTGTATTTGCTTTAGTACATTGCATAATCTGTTGATCTACAGTGGGAATTTCTACACAAGGATGAAACCTATAGCTTCATCACACTATTTTAGAGAATGAAAAACAATTATGGAATGAGATTTACAGAGGGGAAAACATAATGTGCATTGCCATGATTGGAATCACCAAGGAGTTTCATTAATCTGCAAAATGAGTCCCATTCACTAGTCCATTTACATTCAACAATCTACAACTCAAGTCCCTCATGAACAAGTATTTAGAGCCAAAATGGAACAAAATAATTTGGACCACTCGGGTGCAGAATTTGGGAACCACTATTAAGTGTTTCTCCCTCTTATTTATACAGATAAGGGGGGATTTGAATCAAAATTTACAAAATATCTCAGTCAAGGGCCAACTATCCAATTGACTAGCTCTCTCGGCCTGCGATATCTCTACTGCCCGAATTGATTTCCTCGGATTTGATTTCATTATTGGAAATACAAATATTACATAATTAAAGAAATTACAGAAAAATAGAAAAGAGAGAAATGAATGATGATGGAGGAAAATATCATCCTACAGTTCTTGTGAAGGCCCCTAATCATGCCACATCTCTACCACAATGTGTACCTCTTGTTGCTTTGCCAGCTTCTGTCGCTTTCACCTTAATTGCCTGAATCAGTCATTTTCTAGAGCTGGGAGTGGATCGAATGTGAGTTTCTTGTTACAGAGTAGAAGTGGAGAATGTCCTGACAGTCCTTCGTTGTTTATCTGAGTGGAGCTCCATGTCGATCCATTTAGTCTTCTTGAGTCCCATACCTCCATTTACTCTTTGAAGATGTGCAATCGAATTCATTTTTGAGGTGATTGTTGTCCTGCGTTTCTTGTTAAAAAGGCCTCCACACAATCGACCCATATCAGTTTGAAAATGCTCCACACCTCTATTCAAAGTCTCAGCTGCCGACCCATCCTCCTTTAAAACTCTGTACCACGCTATCGGAACATTTCCGTACCATGACTTTTATTCTAGAGGATGCTACCAACAGCGAGTTCTAATTCTCCTTGGCCCCCTTTGGTGTAGCCCCTTTTAGTATTTCTTCATCATATGACTGAGGGTTGTGACTTGGGGATCAGAATCAAGGCACTAGGGCCTTTAGACTCCTATTTGGGGGCCTTTTCCCTTTATAAGTGCTTTACGACTGGTTTCCTTAAGTCTTCACGATCATGCACCCTTTATCGGAGCTCCTTTACTTGGTGGATCGCAATCGGGGTTTCCAGTTGGGACTTTTACATTAGAGTCAAACATGTTTGCGACCTCTAATTGCGATAGCCCTTTAGCACTCGACCCTTGGTTCATTGGCCCTTTATGTGATCGCGGGCCAACCCACTTATCATAGCCCCTTTATCATAGGTTCGCAATCAGCAATCCCTTTTTGATGCAAAACACAACCGCCGATCATCGATCACTCTCTGTGTTTAGCCCCTGGTTATTTGACTCCTTATGACCGCATGCCATTCCCTATGTCAGAGCCCTTCAATCGAAGTTTTTAAATCAGAGGTTTAAGCTTAATACAATGATTTTCCTCATCCTCCGATCATCGATCTGCAAGATGATGTCATCCTTTGCCATGTGTTGCCTTGTGAGTGGTGACACGTGTCACCCTACTTTGGCCCCTTATGAGCCCTTAAACCGCCAAATCTACATGCCACGTGTCCTCCATACTACCATGTCATGATGACATCAAACACCATCGTGTCTTTATCGGCTCCAATAGTGCTCTGTCATGTGGCCCCCTGGAGGAGAGAGAAAGGGTCTGCCTACCCTTAGTTTTTCGCTGCAAACCTTTGTTAAATTGTTTTTGGCCCTCTAGGCATTTTATCACCATCAACATATTCTTCCCACAACTTCTTAAGAGTGGTCCATTAGACCTGGTGATCGCCGATATGCCTAGACCCGCCGATCGTCGATACCCCTGAACTCATAGATCTCTGATTTCCGATATCGTTGATCACTGATTTTACCCCAAACCTCAGATTGCCTCATCACTGCCGGGATCTTTGATCACCAATTTGCAATTATTTCCTCCTTTCAAAGGTGACAAAACCCCCATCTTTAATAGACCATATCTTCAGATTATGGGGTCCATTTGAGGAGTTCCATATACTTTTGGAAATCTTATTTCGAGCACTATCCAATGGAGAGCGATCGATTTAGCTCAAAGAGCTTCTGCAACTTGTAAGATGGCTACAAACATTTCTAATCTTTTGCGCCTTGCGCAACTTGAAAAAACTTTTTTGAGCGAGTGGCAACACTGTATTGGCGGGATACACGGTAAATCCTGAGGAAGCCCTGGTTTGTTTTGTTGTGAGTCCCACATTCATGCTTGGAATATGGCATGAGAGTGATTGGCTGAAAGAAATATTTGGTTCAACCCAATCTATGGTCAGGTGGTACACGAAAGTCCCTGACTTGGTTGGATTTTGCATATGTTAATAAGAGCTCTTTTCTCACATGTATCTCATGAGTATTCATACTTGTTATTATGTGGCTTTGGTGGTTGTTCTATCATTATTATTATTCTGGTTATATGCTAGTTATAAGCATGGTTTTATGACAGACTTTAGTTATGGATCTCAACATGTTTTGACTAGTAAATGTATGGTTAATGAATGTATGACCTGATGGATGATAATGCAACTATTGTGAGAGGTCATCAGACCTTCTTGATGATTATTAGATAAGTATGAGACCCATATGTTCAAATTTTTAATTATGACCTGTAGATCACATGTTCGTGATGTGTTTGATGAAATGTCTTTCATGGTTGGGATGGGTGAGGTTAAGTCCTTATTCAAGTTTTGAATTAGAGGCATTGTCTTTGTATTATTTATCATTTATGATAGTTTCATTAAGTTCTGTGCAGAGGTCTGGATCATAGCCATGAAAAATTGGCTCAAATCTCAGGGTCACTAGTGGAGAACTGAGTGAATTAGTTTACAGTCACTAGGATGTAGGCTTATGGGAGAGACTGAATGGTCTCAGTCATTGTTTTTCCTCATCATGGGAGTAATTGAGATATCATGTCAGTGAAAAATGAAGTTAACTCATGGGTTGGGCACCTGGAGTGGTTAGTTAGCTCCTGGGGGTCCTATAGCACTTGAGGGAGGTCAGTAAAGTTTTGGTTTGTCGATTCCACTTCCTTAAGGTGATCTAGGAGGTTGAGTCATATCCTAGTAACTCTTCATCACATATTTTCCCCAGTGGACCGGTAAGCTTCGTTAAGTGTGGGAGGAGGGTGTTATAGGACCTATACTGGAAAATGAAGTTTAAGCTTGGTAGAATGATTCAGAACTACCATGAATCTCGAATGGACATTATCCTTTCATTGGACCACATAAACAATCATATGCAATCATGAGTAGAGGATCAAACGAGTCGAGTTCCATTTAGGTATTCCCTCGAATGCAAGGTGTCCTCAAGAAGGTCCACCACACCCCATCCTAATGGCAAACTCAAACTCGAATCCTATGTCTTGATGATTTTTTGACTATGTTAGCTGTATTTTTTTATGATGTGTCCCATGTATATGGTCAATTATGTTAGGTGTGGAGCATGATTATCATCCTAATTTAGAGGTCTTTGTTTCAACCGGATGTATACCCCAGGAAGATTGTACACCCCTCCTTGTGGGGGGGGTGTGGGGGGGACTTGTCCCCCCCCGTGGGGGTTTGGGGGGGGACCATCGCCCCCAGCTAGGGGGTCTAGGGGCCAGCGGTCCCCCGACGGGGTTTCGGGGGCAGCGCCCCTGAAGCTAAAAATAGATGTAAAACTGCCTTGTAAAAGTATAGTAATTTCTAGTCAATCTGGGTCGTTGATGATCTGAAAGTAGAATTTATGTTTAGTTTAGGGTTTTTTCCCTAGAAGGCAACCCCTCTCTTTGTATGAGGGTATTGTATTGAGGCTATGGTAGATATATGTATTCTCAGAGCGAGAAACAGAGAGGTGAGACTGTGAGAGAAAACAAAGGATATTACAACGGATCTGTTGTAGGTTGTGTCTCTTCATTTTGCTGGATAATAGAAAGGAAGGACTGGCTATTCGAGGTGGACGTAGCCCAAATTGGGTGAACCACATATATCTGTGTCTCTCTGGTTTTATGTGTTTTTTTTTTTCCGCATATTATATGTCTTGCATTTCTCTGTCATATATAATATTTTTTCTAACAAATTATGCCTATGTGTAGGCCATAGCTTGGATATTTTTGTGTCTATGGCCTCTCAACTATTTATGTCCTCATTAAGGAGAATATTTTTGTGGTTATAGTCAGGTCTCTCATGTGAGAAACTGACTAAGAGTATGTAATCCTTGCTATATATCTCAATATTTCCACTTAATAGAATGTCATCTTACAAAAAAAAGAAGCTTAGTCTTTGATTTATGATTATAAATAGGAATATTCTAAAATATTATGTAGACATTAAATCCCTACCATCCACCTAATAATAATTAATAATTGAATTAAAATGTTGGAAGCCCTAATCCAAAATAGACATGTTGATGGGCATAATAGTGTAATACTTTCTTCACACACACACACACACACACACACACACACACACACAATTTAGAAAGAGGTTGTATGACTTCATATATTTGGTGAATAATTTTAAAAGATATTTGCAAATTCATTTACCAAGTTAGATCTTAAATCAATACCACTGGGTCATATGATGAAAAGAAGGCATTCCTAAAACAACTTTTAAAATGCCTAAAGAGCATTATGAATTCTTGGCCATGCCTTTTAGGTTTACTAATACTCATTTTAATTTTCAAAGACTTATGAACAAATTCCTTTGACCCCATTCTAGAACATTCATGTTGGTTTCCTTTAATGATAAAACTATCTATATCAAATCATGGAAAGACCAATTAAACATATGAGTAAATTCCTATAAATTCTCACCCCCAGGGGTATCAATTAGTTGGCAATAGAGTCTCTTGTTAATGAATTCCTTGCAACATCATTAGTACAAACCCTCAATTATCCCTATGTTCCACTTGAGGGGATGCATCGATATGCCTAGAAGTTATAGTGGTAGTAGTTGATATCTACCTTGTGTCATGAAAGTATGAGCTTGAGCCATTTGTTGATTTTTCTAGTGTACAAAAAAAATGTCCTACAAATTCTCAAGAACAATCAATTGTATGTAAAAGGATCCAAATGTGTTTTTGGGAAACAAGAAGTAAAATATTTGGGTCATAGTATTCAAAGGAATTGGTTAAGGTGAATGTTCAAAAGACCCAAACTATTATAAATTGGCCTATTCCTAAGAACATCAAGAGTCTTAGATGATTTTAAGGACTTGCAAGATATCATTGGAAATTTGTTAATAATTATATGTGCATTACATGCCCACTAAAATCTCTCTTTAATAAAAATTTATTTGTATGGAATGAAAAGTGTACTTTGGATTTCTCTCTTTTAAAGGATTCCATGTCTTATACACTAATACTATAAAACACATGATTTACTAAAATATTCATAGTCTAATGTGATGAATCATGAAAAGGAATTGGAGTCACTATTGAAACAAGAAGGGATTCCACTGGATTTTGAAAGTAAGCAACTCAATGGAAAGGAGTTAGTAAAATATACATATAAAAAAGAAATAGAAGCAATTTTGTGTGCACTAAAAAAATGACAACATTATCTCTTATTAGGAAGGCACTTTAAAGTCAAGATAGATAATGCTAGCCTAAAGTATTTTTTGGAGTAAAATTTGTCATCAAAAGAGCAACAAAATGGATAGTAAAAATTCAAGTGTTTGATTTTGATAATATACAAAAAGGAGAAGGGAAATGTGGTAATAGAAAGTTTTTCTAGAATAAAATAATTCTCAAGTTTATATTCGATTACATTTTCTATTTCTGTGTGGTTAGATGGATCTTGCCATGAATGGAAAAATGACAATAGTACCATATAGAAGTGTTGGAATGTGTCCCTTTGGAAGGTAATAATGTCTAGGTTATGATCGAAGAAAATGTGATCTTATGTAAAAGAAATATAGTCCACATTCATCATTGAGTAAAATGCTCTTGTAATAATTTATCATATAATTAAGTGAAATTACATTATCTCACATGTATTTTTGGGATGTAATTCCTCTATATCTCTTGGTATGTAATAGAGGTTAGGGAATACCATGAAGCACAATAGAAGAATATCAAAGTATTATATTTGTAAAGGGTGAAGTATTTGTGGAGGTGCTCTCCATGTAAGCTTGGATATTTTTGAAGATAATAAAGATGTTATTACCTTCCCATGATGCTTCCCTGATTGGGGTTTTACCACATATATTTGGTGTGCTTTTTCTTTTGTCTCTTGTATCTTTTCTTATATTTATTAATTTTTGTTCTATATGTAGGAGGTTAGATTTGTAAGGTTCTGTGTTTGCTTTATATTTTTGCATTTTTATTCATATTCTCAATATTCTAACATCGTATTAGAGTTGGTTACTATTTTCTAACTTTCAATAATTTTTTATACAACAAGATTTTCTTCAAAAATTTTAACACACCAAATATATGTGGTAAAACCATAATTGGGAAATCATCCATGGAAAGTTAATATGATATTTATTATCCTCATAAATCTCCAATCTTACATAGAGAGCACCTCCACAAATATTGCACCCTTTACAAAGACAATACTTTGATATTCTCATGTTGTGTTTCATGGGAATCCCTAACCTTATGTTGAACATGAATAACATATTCAAATGTAGCATTAGGAACTTCAACATTATGAGAACCTACTACTAAGATTTGTTTACTATCTCCAATAGAATTTGTATGTGATGTGTGCTTGTGAATATCAGAAGAAAAAAGTAGTGAAGTAGTACAAGCAAATGATTAGAAGCACTAGAACCCATAATCCATTTCACATAAGAATATGCACTTGGTTTACCTCCTATTTATTTTATTAAAACTCTTTGTGATGGTTGTGTGCTTGGTAAACATTAAATAAAAATGTTGTATACAGGTAAGCTTGGCGTGCTAAAGAACAATTGCAATTAGTGCATAGTGATATATGCGGGTATCTTGAAAATCCTTCTTTGTCTCATGCAATCTATTTTCGTAGTTTTATTGATGATTATAACATAAAATCTTGGGTTTATTTATTGAAACATAAAAGTGAAACCTTTGGTAAATTTCAGGAATTTAAACCCATGGTTGAAAATGAATTAGGTAAAAGTATTAAGATATTGAGAATTGATAATGGGGGGAAATTCACTAAAAGGGAATTTACTGCATATTTATCTAAACATGGTAGTCACCATAAAAGCATTGGTCCTTGTACACCTCAACAAAATGGGGTAGTTGAAAGGAAAAATGGAACTTTGGTTGAAATGGCTAGATGTATGCTTTATTCTAAATGATTACCTAAAGTTTTTGGGTTGAATCTATTTGTTGTGCAAACTATATTTTAAATCGAGCTTTTGCTGAGCCAGTTTTACAGTTACTCCTGAAGAGAAATGGAATGGAAGAAAACCCAATATAAGTAACTTTTAGATATTTGGCAGCGAATGTTAGGTCCATGTTCCTGATGATAGACTAAAAGAATAGAGCCCAAGTCTCACAAATGTATTTTCATTGGTTATATTAAGAAAGGAAAACTTTGTGGATGCGATATTTATCATAGTTTATAAAAATCCAATGCACATATCAAATTTAAACGGGAGGGCTATATTTCAAATTGAAGGGTTAACTTCATTTTAACCTACGATCTTACTTGAACAAGATCTGTTCTATAGGTTTTATGTCTTTGTCTGTGTAGATTCGCATACAGACAAGCACTAAAATCCAGAAGATGAACTATGGTTGTTGGATCAGAGTGCAAATAATGTGATGGATGGGGGTCCCACTCTTACTCGTCTCTATTTAATAAAATGAATAAATAAAAATAAAAACTTCATTTTAACTCTTCAAAGTTGACATTTAAAATAAATTATTCTTTCATATGCAAATGAACAATAATTTAAATTTCACATATAAAATTATTATTTTATAACCATTCATTGTAAAAAATAAATAAATCTCAAGTTATCATTTTCCAAATGTAACTCAATTATCAAATTAAATTCTAATAATTTGACACAACTTCAATTTTTATTAACTAAATTCATATAATGATAATACTTTTACATATAGACATAAAATACTCATTTAAATATATTACTCGAGATATTGTACTTTGTATATTACCATTAAAGCATGCAGTTACTATTTAATTTTTCTTTTGTCAAATATACCTAAAAGGTTCATATATTTGTTAAGTGAAATGAAAAATGATTGTACCAAATAGTCAAATCACTAAATCACTAATGACATGGAAAAATGAAATTAATCATGTAAAATCAAAGTCATTGTGAGGCTACAAAGTTTTATTCCATAATTGCAAACATTCTTCATGACATCATTTTCTTTATAATTATTGAAATAAAACTTAAATGAAGTTGTGTACCTTGTATACTTGAATGGACATACAATAAATATATTTAAAGTTGCTAGGTGTCACCTTTACATTTCAAAGATTTAAAAGGATTTCAATGGTAGCTAAACAACTTGCACTTAATATGTTTTACAATAAAAAATCACATTAGGCAAATCACAATTTGTCAAATCCCACTTTATGGTATTTTTACAAACATATATTAGAATGAAAATGAATTAAATTAAGTTCTTGTTGAAGGGGGAATTTGAGGGGATCTTCAATTAAAATAAGTTCTTATCATGCAAAGGAAGAAAAGTAGATCATATGTAGAAAAATAAAATGAATATATCCCAATCGTAAATCCAAGTGAATTAATTAAATTAAGCTCCCAACATGCAACAGAAGACATGTAAGATTATCTTTAATCAAATTATTTTTTCAACATGCACAAAAAGACAAGTAAGTGGATCTGTAGAATATGGGTAGATATTACCTCGCCATATGTGATGGAGTTACACTAATATTAAATCAAAGACTAACAATTCATCTAAGTTTACCAACCTATTTAACCATAGGAGTCAACAACTCTACCTCATTTCTACAAATATTGAGGATTTAAGCATAAAATGAAGCTTATAAATAATTAAAGGTAAGCTTGTAAGCATAAACATAAAGAGTGGATGAGAATATACCTAATGTTGTATTCATGTGAGGGCTAACCAAAGAGACAACTATTATATCAGGATCGACCCTCATTCTTCAATTTCTCATTGCTTATGTCTCATGAATTTCATGCTCTTCAAATGTCTTAAAAAATGAAGATTTGATTGAAATTTATTGAACCTATGGGTTTTGATGGCATGACATTGGGATGACATCAAAACCAAAAAAGTGGAAGAGAACTCACCAAGATCAACCTTGATTTTTTAATTTCTGGTTGGCTATATGTCCTAGGGCTTTCATGCTCCTCAAATTCCTCAGCAAATGGATATTGATCTACATGTTGAACTAGTTAGTTGTGATGGAAAACATGTGTTCGAAAAAAAAGAAGAAAAAGGATAAGAGAACTTATTCCAATTAGTATTTGATCCTCCACGTCCACTATGAAGTTATAGTTTTAATAAATAGGTTATACATCCATGCATGAACTACAAGAAAATAAGATTGATTGCACATGATAATTTTTTTTTTTTTTGGTATCAGGGGGAAACTTAATTGGAGATCAAAGTAATGTGAGTCTTGAGAAAAAAAATATATCCAAGATTCAAATCCCCTCGGCTGTGACTCAGTTTATGGAGAGGACGACAAGCTATTGACCCCCAGAGGTTTATGACATATATATATATATATATAGATATAGACATATATATATATATATATATATATATATATATATATATATATATATATATATATATATATATATATATATATATATATATATATATATATATATATATATATATATATATATATATATATATATATATATATATATATATATATATATATATATATATATATATATATATATATATATATATATATATATATATATATATAACAGCCCCCTTTTTCTTGAATTGTTACAATGGATAATAGAAGAAAAACCCCATAAACATAGTGATAAGTATAATATATATGAAAATTTTCCTTACCCTTCAATTGAGAAAATTTAAAATATTTTTCATTTCAAATTTAACAAACTATTTTTGTTATGAAACCAGCTCACAAAAAGATAGAAAAGATAGATCAATGCCTTAGAAATAAGCCTCTTCGAGGGGGCAACCTCCTTTACATTACACAAATGAACAATTCTTAGATGATACAAATGACAATAACTCCTTTCTATATATAGGAGTCTAAGGGGTCATAATATAATCAGAGCCGACATAACAATAATAATGTAAGGGCACAATAATAACAATAGTGGGCTTCTATGGGGCACAATAATAAAAATATGGGGACTACATGGGTACAACAATATAATGAGGGGGTTGTACTAATAACAATAAGGGTTTACACTAGTAGTATAGGGGCCTAACATGCCCCTCTCCTTCAAAACGTGTTGTCCTTAATGCTTGAGTAGTTCTTGATGCTTATGTATAAAATTCTTGTCCTCCCACGTGGAATCTTTAGTGAGTAAGTTCTTCCACTTGATGAGATACTCTGAAATTGATTGATTTCGTAGCTGTCAGGTTCTTGTTTTTGTGACTGCTCCAGGTTCCAATATGATTTTTCCTTCCTCTTCAAGTTCTGGAAATATTGTTTGAATTGGGATCTTCTGCAACTTTTGAATGAGTAGCCACACTTCTTCATCCTTCTTCCATTCATCCCTTACTTCATTTATCCAATATGATTGGATAATAGAAATAGCACAAAACAATGCTTCCACATCCTCATCCTTTCTTGAAAGTGCATCTGCAACAAAAATTTTCTTCCCTTTTCTATAGATGATGTCAAAGTCATAACCCAACATATTTGTGACCCATTTTTTCTATTCTTCTAAAGATAATAGTTTTTCTAAAAAGTATTTAAGACTCTCATGATCCATTTTTACCTTGAAGTGTCTTCCCATTCGGTAAGGTTGCCATTTATTAAGTGCAGGTAGTATTGCCAACGTTTCCTTCTCATAAATAGCTTGCTTGAGATGTAGCAGTAAAAATACCCAATCACCTACATCAAAACATTTTTCACTACAGTTTTGATCTACCTGTTGTTTCATTCGATTTTGCACCAAAGTGGCGTTATCCTTTAAAAGTTGGAGAACTTGTTGTTGATGATCTATGTGATCTTTCACTGCTTGAACATTTTTCTCCTTGATATGTCCTTCTATCTAGATAGTTTGAGAAGTGGTAATTCTGGCCAATGTATTACAAGATATGGTTGGATTCATTTCTTCTTTCTTGATGTGATCTTTCACTTCTTAAACCTTTTTCTTCTTGATATGTCCTTCTATCTTGAGATTTTGAGGAGTGGTAATTCTTGCCAATGCTTTACAAGATATGGTTGGATTCATATCTTCTTTCTCTGGGGTTGGGTCCTAGCATATATCCTCCTCTTTTGATGTTTCTTGATCCTTTTCTTCCTCCTCTTCATACTCTATGTAAAATAATTTCTTCTCAGCACACTTATGACCTTTCATGCATTTGTTATCACAATTGTAACAAAGCCCTTTTTCTCCTTTTTCTTCCAATTGTTGTGGTGTAACCCTTGTAGGTTGTGGAAGGATAGGAGAAACAACACTTCCATATTTATTGTTGTGAGGGGTAGAATTCCTTGGTTCCATAATTTTGCTTTCCACTTTGTAACAAAGCCCTTTTTCTCTTTTTTCTTCCAATTGCTGTGGTGTTGCTCTAAAGAAGGTGTTGCTCTTTATATTCTCATAATGTGCTATAATTTCCTCCGTGAAAATTGACCACATAACAAGTTGTTTACAAGAACAAATCCCTTTATACCATAAAAATTGATCTTGTTCTAAATATGAAGATGCAATACATACCTTTTGTAATAGTGGTACACCATGTAGATCAAAATATTTCTCCATTTGTAGTATCCAATTTACCGGATCCTTGCCATCAAACTTCCTCATCTCGCTTTTTCTTGATTTTAGGAGCTCGATCTTGAAACGACTGTAACTATGTACTTTTAGATCTTTAAGTTCTGAAATTGCGACCTACAATAGCCCTTTGTGTCCTCTTTCCAATGCCACCAGTCTTATCGAATTTAGATTTTCCAAGAAAGAGTTATGCACAATCTCCTAAGATGACCTGATTATATACCTTTTAAGAAGAGAAAACTTGTATGAGGTGCCACGTGTCACTGTTTTGACCTTAGGATCTGAAAAATATAAATAGGAAACTACAATCTGTCCTCTTTCTGAGACTTCTTATAAAATTTCAATCTGATGCTCAAAACAAAAGTTATGACTATTTTCCCCAGGTCATGTGTTTGGAATGTAATTCGGAAGTCTGCAAAAAGGCCAACTTCCTCAGATCATATCTCCGCAAATATAGCACGAAAAGCTCTTAATTTCGGATGTGTTGTTAAGAAAGACTTCTTCTCAAATGGGTTTTTTTTTAGCTTCTGAAACATCGTAGAACAAAGGTTATAGCGAAAATACCATGATGACCTATTTGGAGCAGCGAAACCCTAGAATCCAAAGCTCTGATACAAAATGTTATGAAACCAGCTCACAAAAAGATAGAAAAGACAGATCAATGCCTTAGAAATAAGCCTCTTCGAGGGGCAACCTCCTTTACATTACACAAATGAACAATTCTTAGATGATACAAATGACAATACCTCCTTTCTATATATAGGAGTTGAAGGGGTCATAATATAATCAGAGCCGACATAACAATAATAATGTAAGGGCACAATAATAACAATAGTGGTCTTCTATGGGGCACAATAATAACAATATGGGTGCTACTTGGGTACAACAATATAATGAAGGGGTTGTACTAATAACAATAAGGGTTTACACTAGTAGTATAGGGGCCTAACAATTTTTAATTCTAATTTTATTTGTAGGGAAAACAATTTCATGCCCTTCTATGACAAGTAAAATAGATGCATACCATAGGTCACTCAATATTGTGTATTTGAAAATTATGTATGGTTTAACCTTTAATTATGGTTCATCACAACAAATACCATGGAGCACCCAAAAAGTATGGTTTAACCTTTAAATAGGATTCATCACATAAAATACCATGGAAGAATACCATGGTCCACCCAATAACATGCACTTGAAAACTATTTGTGGTGAAAATTTTCCCTCTTTGCTAGAAAATAGGGGAATGTGATTATGAATTTCTCTTGCCCCCTTAAAAATAGGTGAATATGATTCATTATTTTTTTCCTTTTAGAATATAGGTGAATATGATTCTTTATGAGATATATTATGTGACTATTTATACCTTAAAAATGTAATAGGGTTTTGAAATATGACAAACTATGAGATATTTAAATAATATAAAATATTTTCCACTCTCAAAATATTATCCTAAAAATTCACCTTTCAGTGACATTTCACCATTAAAAAATACCTTGATAGTGATCATTTTGAAACCCATAAGTTGTTTGACCCATCCACCCCATGTGTCATCCTTAGCCTAGATGTTCATTTTCATGAACTTTCTCCTCCCCATGCGCCTTCTACAGCTCATGTTACCTTAAATTTCCTTCATCTCATGTTACTCCCATATCAATTGCCCCTTCTTCTAGCACTATGCTTAATCCCGATCCTGGTTCAAATACCTCTTCAAGCAATCCTCTTGAATGTTTCAAAGATAATAGAGTGGTTCCTACCACTAACCCTCTGCTTGTTTGGGCTAAAAAAACTCTTGAATCCATAGATTTTGATATCGTTATTCCTTTTAATACTCGTCAAACTAGATATGACTTTGTTGTTATAACTAAAGTTTTGGATACAGATGATCCTTCCGCTTCTACTCAAGCTAAGGACAAAAATGAATGGGAAAAAATAAATGGATGTAGAGTATAACTCATTAATGAAGAACAATACTTGGACTCTTGTTCCTCTTCCTCCTAGACATAATTTTATTAGCTATAAATGGATATATAATACAAATTTTACTTCAAATGGACATATTGAAAAACATAAAGCCTAGTTAGTGGCAAGAGATTTATCTCAAGAAGAAATTGTTGATTATATTGAAACTTTTGCTCCAGTGACTAACATGAACACTATAAAAACTATTATTTCTCTTACTACATCTTATTAATGGAAACTACACCAAATGGATATCAAGAATGGATTTTTAAATGGTGATATTCTCCTTGATGACATTTATATGCAACAACCACATAGTTTATCACTATCGAAACTTCAAGTTTGGCATGCAAATTAAATAAGTAGTCATACGGTCTTAAGCAAGCACCTAGATCTTGTATGAGAAAAATGATATTTTTTGAAGAATGGTTTCAAACGATTGATATATTATTTGAATATGTATGTAAAGCAATTTGATGATGATTGGATGATCTTATCCTTACTGGAAGCTATCTTAAATCTATACAAGATTTTAAGAATAAACTTAAGAATCAATTTGAAATGACAGTTTTAGGCATCGTGCACCATTTTCTGGGTCTTCAAATTTGGCATATATTCAATGGTACATTTCTTTCGCAACATAACTATGGGATGGATTTACTAGACTAGTTTTGTATGAGTGATTGTAAGCCTTCACCAATGTCATTTTAGTTTGGTGCAAACTTAACAATTGATTGTAATACTCCTTTTGTTGATGCTACTCTTTACCATCAACTTTTAGGAAGTTTGTTATATTTGAGACACAACATATGTGATATTTATTTTGTTGTTAATATGTTTTTCAAGTTTATGCATAAGCCTCATGAAATTAATTGGGATACAACAAAGAGAATTTTCATATATCTAGAGGGTACAATGAATTATGGTGTTTTTCAATTCAAGTAGGGCTACAAATTATCTTCTTGGTTATACAAATTATATTTTTTTAGGTGACAATTTAAATAAACAGTCTACTACAGGGTACATCTTTCAACATGGTTCAAATATGATTTCATGGTCAACTAGGAGGTTGAGAATTCTTCTCTCTTTTATTTTGAAACAAAGTACAAGGAAAATAGGAAGAGCTAAAGAATTAGTTTGGTCACTGCATGTTTTGACTGAGCTTGGACTAGTTCATAAATCAACTGTAGAGTTAAGATGTGGAAATTAGATTGCAATTAAACTTGCATATAATATAATGTATCATTCCAAAACTAAATGCATTGACCTAGATACTCACTACATTCAATATCATGTTGTATATGTTGTTATTTCTTTATAGTATTGTCCCATGCAACAAAAAGCGATCGATATAGTCACCAAATCCATGATGGAGGAAAAGTTTGTGTGACTTCAAAAGTTGTTGGGAATGTGGGAAGTTGTCATCAAGGGGGAGTGTTGATGTGATGCCATCTTCCTCCATAAAGTTCCATCTATTTAGACATCATTAAGGGGGAGCATTGGAATGTGTCCCTTTGGAAAGTAATAATGTCTAGGTTATGTAAGAAGAAACTATAATATTATGTAAAAGAGGTATATCCCACTTTCATATTGAAGTAAAATATCCTTGTAATAATTTGTTATATAAAGAGGTGAAATTGAATTATCCTAAATATATTATTGGGATGTAATTCCTTTATCTCTTGGTATATAATAGAGGTTATGGACTCCCATGAAACATAACATAAGAATATAATATTATTATCTTTGTAAAGGTTGAAGTATTTGTGATGGTGCTCTCTATGTAAGATTGGATATCTCTAAAGATAATAGAAAATGCCATTACCTTCACGTGGATGTTTCCCCAATTGGGGATTTACCATGTATATCTAGCATGCTCTTTATTT
Source organism: Pinus tabuliformis (assembly GCA_031772625.1). Classification (NCBI taxonomy): domain Eukaryota; kingdom Viridiplantae; phylum Streptophyta; class Pinopsida; order Pinales; family Pinaceae; genus Pinus; species Pinus tabuliformis. Next base: position 1,404,630,391 of record CM062819.1, read on the forward strand.
TGACTCTTGTCTCTTTTATCATTTTGATTAAATATTATTTTTTGCATTGGATGTTAGATTGTAAAGTTTTATATTTGTTTTATATTGTTGTATGATTATTCATATTCTCAATACTCTAACAAAAAATACAATGTACAAAGGAAGGGATGAGCTCTATGGAATATTGGGAGTGTAATTGATATATACTTTGGTACAAGGTAAATTATTTTTATTCCCTCAATCAATGCTTAAGAAACAACTACTACAAGATTCCCATTACTCTCCATTGGTAGGACCTTAAGGGTTCCTTAAAACATATCAAAGTAAAAAAGAATGGGAAGGAATCAAGAAATGTATTCAAAATTTGGTAAGAGAGTGTTAGGTTTACTAAATAAATAAATGAGAGAAAATAAAATATCCAGAGTTTTTTTAGCCATTAGGCATACCAAATCAAAGATGAGAAGATAAATTATTGGATATCATTACATGTTTACCAATATCTAAATGTAGGATGTCTTTTTTGTGGTCATGGATAGACTCACAAAATATTCATATTTTTGTTAAATTCAAAGTACATATATAACAATCCAAGTGGCATAAGTGTTCATGAAGGTAATTAATAGACTTTGTGTATTCCCTAAAGTAATTGTAAGTGGTAGAGATATAAAATTCTTAGAAAATTTTGGAAAGAATTATGGAGCGTGAATGGACAACATTCATTATGAGTTCAATATATCATATACAAACATATGGTCAAATAGGAAGAGTTAAAAAAAGTTCATAGTGTTATCTATGATGTTACTCTTGAAACAGGTGATCTCAATGGATGAAGTAGCTTCCTCTAGCATAATGGTGGTATAATACCACCTATCACACATATATAAAAGAGTCGCTATTTGAGACCTTTTATGGATATACAACTCCTAGTGTCTCATATTTTTTGTTAGAGGATTCCAAAGTAAAGGAAATAGAGTCACATATGGAGAAGACTAAATAAATTTTGACAATTCTTAAGGAAAACCTTCAAATGGCACAAAATATGATGAAGTAGCAAGCATATCAACATCCTAATGAAAGACAATTTGAGGAGGGTAATTACATATTTTTGAAACTACAACCTTATGAGAATACACACTCAAGAAAAATAAGAATAAAAAATTAGATACGAAACTTTATAGATCCTATAATATTATTCAAAAGATTGGACAAGTGGAATATGAGTTAGATCTAGCCCTTGCTCGTATTCATAAGTGTTTTCATATATCTTTCTTGAAAATGGTTATGGGATAAATTATGCCATCTCAAACTTAACTTCTAGAATTAGATGATTCTTGAACTATATTTTTTTTATAGATAGGCATTCTCTATCTCTTAAAAATATAACTATTATGGATTTCCTAATCAATTGGAAGAATATGCGTCTATAAGAAGCGATATGGTAAAATTAGTTCATGAATAATCACCCTCAATTACAAGCTTTAAGGGAAAATATTTTTAAAATAGGAGGGATATGTTAAGGCCCTGTAAATCATTCATTATTAGTTTATTATCCATGGTTAGGTTAGCCTAGTGATAGGTTACATCACATCATTATTATCTCTAGTTTATGATAGATAAGATTCATTTGTATAGGAATCATATCTTTTCTTGTGCATTGGTTTCATTGTCAAAGGAGGTTTCCCCCTCAAAGTGGATTGTTATCCATTGAATTTTTATTTTCAAGGTGCTTGGTTCATAATAGGATTTGAACCATACATGCATGACCCATAATGAAAGTGAGGAGAACTGTGATATGCTAAATAAAAATATTGAGACTATAAATAATATATATTACTTAGATATATTATAGAAAGAGATATAATTTCAAACACAATAGGCAATATGAACCATAATATTATGTGTTTATTGATATGGAATATATTTTCACTTACCTATTGAAGGGGGAAACTTCTAAGAAAGAAGAGCTCATATTACAGATGATTTCCAAGACATCTTTTACAATTCTTCTACAACTTCATATCATATTTTCTATCCCTTAACAACATTATGGAGATGGAAATTTCTAGTAGACAAAACCCTGTAGTAAGAATTCTTACAATAATTGTGCTCACACTAATACATGGGCCTTATTTACTAATGATGGCCTCCATGCATTGCAATAAATAGTAATGTATCTATTTAGGGGGTTAGGGAGATTAGAACCCTAACACGAACTCACTATAGACCATTCCCTAAAAGCTCAAAATTAAATCCAACAACCCAAAAATAGAAGATAAATGATGAAAGAAATATAATTACCTAATTACAACCCAGATCAACAGACATAGGATGAACTGAAAGTTAATAATAACACTTTTTTTCCTAGGAACCAAGGATGATCACACAAAGTAGGAAATTAAACAAATAAATATACTTCCAAATAGAAAATACCAAAACTTTCAACCTAGACACCAGTTCTTAGAATTTGAAATTTGAAATCAATGTACCCATAACTAAAGAGAGTATAGATAAGAACATCCATATTTTATGCATGAATTAAACTCAATATAAAAGGAGAAAACCAAATACCAACTAGGAGCATGGTCCTAATTTCACATGGAGAAGCATGCCATCCTCCCACCAAAATGAGGATGAATTGTCCATTATCCCACTTGGTTCAAGATAAATTAAAACACAAACTTCATTAACTCACATCCCCACTACCACGAGCATGTGTAAGGAGGCATTGAGTTTAATCAAGTTTATTTCTATATTTTGATGGATAGGCTTGTGCATGATAGACACATGACTTAATACTTTTGAGATGCTTGCCATTGAAATATCAAGGGAAGTGATTATTTTTACAACTTTGGTGTTTAGAGCACCATTTACATGTAGATCCTAGTTGGGTGATTTAATTGTTGGTTAGATTACTCGACATTAAATCATCATTCTAGGTCCATACATTTGTAAAGTAAACTTGCACGATATATGGTAGGAAATTGAATTTCAATTTAAAAGGAAATAAGTACTAATATATTGAAGGAAATTGCAGTCATGAAGATATCTAACAATTATTACACAAACTTTATAAGAAAACAAGACAAAACTTCTAAAATGCATCTAGAAAAGCAATAAATTTTGGACTAGAAAGCAATGGAATTTTAATCTATTGAATTGAAATGAAAGTTATATTCTAGGAAGAATAAATGTGATTTTATGAAACAAATTCTATGTTATGAAATATTTTTAAAGTTCTAAGTTCTTATTCTAGATTCTAGTCTAATGAGCCATGAAAATTAATCTATTCTATGGAAACCATAAAGTTTATTCTATGAAAATTCAATTGACAATTCTATTCTAGAAAGCAATAAAACTCTATTTCCAAGAAATTAATGATATGCTATTTCTAAGAAAGAAAATGAAATTATATTTCTAAGAAAGCAAATGAAATTTGTGCTATGGAAAATAAAGGAAATTTATTCTATGATAGTAAGCAAAGGATTGAGTTGGAATTGCATCTATCAAGGCAGATTGAGATTACTAGTTGTTGAAATGTGGCAACAAGAATATTCCAATTTAATTTGTCCTTGAATTAAATTGTGAATTAAAATCAAATTTAGTCTTAACAACAACTTGGAAATAATTAATTAAGTTATTTTGACTTAATTAGTTGGAGAAATTCAAGCTATAAGTCTTTTTGAAGTCATCCCTTAAATTAAGGAGATAAGCCTTAAATTAAGGAGATAACATTGAGTTATAATTGAGTTGTAATTAGTTAACTCAGTTTATTGAGTTAAATCTAGTTATATTAGGTCCAAAATGTTTGAGGAACTAATAGAGAGTTGACAGTGAGTTGATGCATGCATGCACTCAACTAGTGTACTCCAGTTAACTGAAGATTCCCTCATCAGAAACTCATGCATGTCTATTTTGAGAAAGACCCAGTTGAGATTAAAGACAAGGATACTGTACTGTTAGTTTCATGTGTTTTCTTATAAATAAAACTCATGCATGCAGTCAAGGGATCATTTCCTTGAGGATTGTGCAGTCCTGACAATTTGTGAGATCAGGTGATCATCCACTGGGTAGAATAGGTTTTCAACTTGGTTGAAGGAGAATCATCCCAGAGGAACAACGCAAGGAAATAGGAGCTTGGAGGGCAAAGAGGAAGGCGTGAGAGAAGCTAGGATTTCCTGTGAGCATCTATGAGGACTGTACTGAGAACTGGCTAGCTGTGAGAGCTAAGGCTTTGTATAATTCCTATGTATTTCCACCTTGTATGATAATACAGATAGTGGGTTTTTTCGCTGAGGCTTTCCCCAAAGTATTTTCATGTGTATTGTGCATTGATTCTTCTTCTTCTGGTTATATTGTTCAGCTTGATCTTTAAGCTTTCGCAAATGATAGTAGAAGTAGGTTATAGTATTCTGCTTTGATTTATATTGCATTATCGGGTTAACCTACAACATATTTTATACATTGGTGTGCAAATTCAAAATTATAACCATTCATTTATGTTCAATATCTATAAATATGAGACTATTTAAGTCAAGAAGCTACTAAATAAATGTTTTGTTTTTTATTTATTGAAGTGCTTGATTTGCAAAAGGACAAGAAAGAAACGAGCATAGAAATAATATGAAACTAGTGCATAAAAATAGAGCATTTAAATATAAAGATTTAAATAAAATGGAGCATTAGAAATAAAACAAATTCTAAATGAAAATAAATCTAATCTAGCTCGTACTTCTTCAGGGGAGGCTATTGAGATGAACGAGTAATTGTAAAACTAAGATCATGGACTTTGATCAACCACAAATCTTCATAAATGCACAACCATAACTAATATTATACTAGTGGAAGTGCATACATAAAGTTTTTTGCAAAATAATAGTAAGTATGGAATTTAATTGATTTTTAAGACTACCTATTCACTTATAAGTTAAGCAATCTATAATGTTTTCAAATAACAATTCTAAGAGTCTATTGGATAGACACTAGATATATAAAGCAACATCTCAATAGTTTATTCCTAACAAAGTTCTTCCTTTTCATGATTTTCTATCATAGAAGCAAATCATGGAAGGAACACATCAATAGTCTTCATATATATTGCCTTGTTCAAATCATAAGATCTAGCTCACTTGAAAAGAATCTCGCTCATTTGAAATTTTGCCTTCTAAAGATGCGCCAAGTAGTGCTTTGACCGAGAGTTTGACTTTAGTGTTGCGATTGATGCATGGAATTCCATCCGTGCCTGATAGGTGCATAAAGATCCCAACACCATTTGGAAAATACCTATATGCTTCGGTTGATTTGTAGCTTATGGAATCTTATAGAACCTTTGAATTAGCTACAAAATGTTAGTGGAGCTATGGAATATGCAAGATTCAGTAGCTTATGCTTAATCAAGTCAATTTCATAAAGAAAAACGTATATATTTGAGAAATAATGGACTTTTACCTTATTACTTCATTTGTATGGCTCTGATGGCTTTTAAATAAAAAATAGAGGTATGGCGATATGAAGATAAGTAGAAAAATGAGAAAAATATAGGAGATAAAATGTCAAAAAGAGTCTCTAGTTGAGGCACTTAAGCCTTTGTTGATGGTTATGTAAGTCCCTCACTATCTTGGCAAGCCTTCTAAACATGACTAGATTCTTTTTCACTAAAAATATTCTCATCATGATCCCATACCTTTAATTGAAAATACATCTTTTCAAGGATTTTAGGATTTTCAAGAAGATTATTTCATATTTCATGATCCATTCTATGATCAATTTCAAGTATCATACTTATCAAGCCCTTCTGTTAATAACAAGTTTTGATCTCTTCTCATGATTGCTAAGGAGGATAGTACATATGAGGATGCATTCATAAGAGGCTTTCGAGGTTTACTTGATTATGGTTTTTTTTGGAAAGTTAAGATTGTGAGTTGGCTAGAAGTAGTTTCGATAACACATATTTCTGTTGATAGGAAAGACCTTAAATTTTTTGTGCAAGTTATTCAAGATCTTATATTTTCTATTGCACATAGTTTTATATCGGTTTTAATCAATAACATCTTTGTGTATGTAGTTCATGAGTAGTTACGGTGGCTACATTGGAAACTTAATTACACTTGACCTTGATCTTCTAGTTAGTTAGGTTAGGAGTAGTTTTAGCTGCATACTAGTCTCCCTTGCACACTCATCCTGCACTCACTCTCTGTAGTCTTTCTTGTGTTTTCTTACTTTTGTCTTGCATATTGTTTTCAATTTAGCCTCCATTTTCTTTGTCCTTTTGATTGTGTTTCCTTGTTGTGTTGTGTCCCTTATTTTGTGTTTTGTTTAATAAGACTTTGCATGAAGGATGTTCCCTTTGGCTCGAAAGGCAATGTGGAAAATTTTGAAAATGGAAATTGTGACGATGAATGATGCTTGGCTTATTTGTTATCCTTTTCTATATATTGGGTTTATATATTTTGGTCAATGATGTTTTAATGGAAAATATGATCCTTTTCGTGAGGAAAGATTTGTGTAGAACCACAATACTCGTATCTATTTTAGGAACCTCATTTCTAAGCTCGGTGTTGTAATGTTTCGGTGTTTTGAGTGCTTATCCAATCAAGTAGAGAAGTACAAGGGGAAAATATGTAGTGATCAAACCTATATTAGAGGTAAAATATTCTTATTTGAAAGGAAAACCTCTTTTGATCTCAATAAGTTAGGATCCCTCTTCCATCCCACTGAAATAATAAGTGTCGAAGCACAATCCTATAAATATATAAAATTAATATGGGTGAAAGAAGAGAACAGATTCCTGCGCAGAGAGGTGAAGCAAGTAACTTCGTTGGGGTAATGTCTATGCTTGCTAGCAGTAAAGCAATGCTTTTGTTCCTATAGTGATTCTACCAAGGTACTGTCCAGGCCTACTGGTAGCGGAGCAACACCAGAGATGAAAACTCATTCTTTGATTATCTTAAACTAGCCATAATATATTATCCTCCTCCTAAATCAAAACAATTGAGATAACAAATAGTTGTATGAATGTGTTTAACCTGTTATGCCCCTATACCAATAGGTGTCATATATCATGATTTTCTTGATTTAGATTTGTAATATGTTCATACCTTTACTTGTTGCAAAGGTTTTCCATATTTGTAAAAAATAAAAAAATTTAAAAAATGTAAAGAGGGTATACCATAAAAGAAAAATCAAAGGGTGAAAAGAAATAAAAAGATGGTCAAAAAATGAAAGAAAATGAACCCCAACAAAAAGAAAGGCCAGGAAAGTGTGCAAGTCTAAATTCCACTACTTTTTCACTTTTGAAGAATAAACAAATTGTGTCCAACTTGTCACCTATGCCACAATTCATGAATAGTCAAACAGTTTAAACATGGCTAGTTCATTTTTCAATTTCATGTTGTAAAAATAGAGAATAAAGATCTGACCAAACAATTTAATCTTGGCGGATAAGTAGATAGGTAGAGTGAAAAAAGGAGCTCAATAGTTTAATCTAAGCCCTTGGATGTAATAAGTGTAGACTTATATAGGCATCACCATGTAAAAGAAAAGAAAGTTTGATAAGGGTTTGCCAATCTAAGTGCGCCCTAATAAAGATGTGAAAATGCTAGGTTAAATAGGTAGGGTAGGTAGATGATGGTTGCAGAATAATATGTGGTGAATTCTAAGTCTAAATGTGTAAATATTTTACTTTCATCACAAGGCAAAGACATGTATCACATGGAAGGCACATCAAAGCAAGCAAAGTCGATAATTAGCTTCCCTACTCATTTCCCCTAAGTGCCAAGGTATCTATAAAATTAGAGGGACTCAGAGAATTTCTTTGACTTTTGGAGGGACCGGACCCTCGGCCCAATAATCTATAATACCTTAAGCACTTAAGCCCATTCATCAATGATCACACCCCTTCATAAGTCATTCATTCCCTTTATAAAGTTTTTCCTAAGTAAAATCCTATTTTACTTAGGGAAATTAAAATATTTTCCATAAAACCCTCATTTTTCACTTAGCCTAAGTTTTAAACATACACATGAAAATGGTTCAAACTTAGCGCACACTCCACTAAATCATATTAACTTTTAACTTATATTATTATTTAATTCCCCTATATAAACATTACCCATTCCCGTATTACTATAACTATGCAAATATAACTATGCAAAATCACCAAATTTTACATATCTCGCCCCTCGGTTAAATATAACCATAATAACACCGATAATTGGGATTAATTAGTTAAACCGTAACTAATTAAGAACCCCGACCCTGCCATGTTAATATAAGAATTAATTAACCCCCACGGTTAATTAATAACTTTTACCACCAATCACATCGCCCCCGATGTAATTATAAACCTTTAATTATGTCGGGCCCGCCCTCCATTAAACTCCCGCCACCTCACCTCCCCGATAGCCATCCAATCAAGCCCCTCAGGTCCAACGGTTGTCATTCATATCACATGGCCCTCCGTGACCGGACATTAGCGCGCGATGGCGAGCGATTTTCTGAATAGTACCATCGCCACGCGTCACTCATCGTATGGAATTGCTCTGTCGAGCCCAAATACTGCCTCCCCTCCATTAGCGGTGTGATAAAAACCACTTACTTCCTCCCGCTAACAACAAAACATCAAATCTTTTGCCCGCTGACGCCACCTATCCAAATTCTGAACCCGCCAAAAGGTGACTTGTATAAAAAACAATAGAAATCAGTTTGTCGTCCTATTCTGCAAACGCATCCATCCATGCGAACTGAACGTCGAGGTGAACCATTTCGTGCACCCAACTGCCAACCACCTCCAAAACTTGCAGTGGATGCTGCCCAGTGTCCGCCGTTACACCTAGTGTACCTGCATTCCATTGCCTGTCCCTAAAAATAGGTATTTACCAATTCCCGTCAAGAAACCCTGTGAATACTTGCTTTCTTTGCAACTAATTTAAAAGAACCCAAAATTCACCATAATTCAGTTGCTTCACTTGAAATTCAAGTTCCCTAGACCCTCTGTTTCCACCAATTTCCCATAAAAACCAGTTTCCTATCTAAATCCACAAGAACCAGAATGGAAACCCCTGTTTCCCTAAATATTGCACCTATCACTACTCCTTGCCGTGATTTAGATTATCTGCCCTTGGCAGATAAATATTTTCAAATAAAAGACCTGAATACTAATAAAGACCACCTGAAAGTATTTTGCCAATGCCAAGATAATCACTTGAATGGCTATGATGCCATAGGACTACGGGAATCTAATCTCCCAATGTATTTTCTCCCCTCTGTGCACATTTTCCCTGACATTATCTATCAGTGTCATGCCAACTATGATCCCAACCTCAGAGCAGTAATGTCCCCAAATTAAACTGTCCTCTTCACAATTGCTGCAGACTCAATCAATGAAATGCTTCAGTTTTATCCCAGTCAAACCCTCACCCCCATTTCCCTTGGAGATTTTCTCGAAAAATCATCTAAATTATCCCAATTTGAACTCAATCACCTTTTCCAGACTTTCATGGATAAGGAGCATCAACCCAAAAATCCTCCTCCTTATTTGTCAGTTTTCTTCACAGAGACAGGAAAAATTATAGTTGATATGATAGCTGCAGTCATGGAATTCAACACTAGTGAATTTGTGAATGAATTGACCCTATTTATGATGTCCATCTTTACCCCTGGTTAGCCCCCTGCTATCAAGTACAATTATGCCTCATTCATTGCTGAGAAAATCCACGACCAGTTCATGAGGCTGGAAAATGAAAAAGTCTTCAAGTATTCCACATTCATCTATCACCTCATTCTCTACTATCAGTCTGATTGATGAACCCCAAAAATGGATAATTATATGGGCTCATTTAGCATCCTGATTCGACTTAATCCACCATTCTCATTAGTTTATTGCATGTTTTTTATTATATTTATGCTAATAAAGTGAATTGGGTTAGTGATTATGCCAACAAGTCTAATGTGTGCTTTATGCAGTCTTTTTGGTCAATTTGGAGACAAAATCAAAGGTTTAAATGAGTACTTGGTAGCCAAATTCGTGGAGAGTATTTGTAGGAAGGTGTCCCCTTAATTTATGGGCCCTTACCTCGAATTCTCCACCATCAGCTCGGAGTTCAAGGGCCACCAAATCAATTATCACAAGGGCAGCCGAGCAAGGGCTAGTAGAGTTGCTCTTAACTACAAGTTTTGGCAGCCGAGTTCCTAAAGTTTAGGAGGGCTGTTGGGGTCCTCAATTTTTATAAATAAGAAGGCTTAGGGCCTCATTTTAGTTAGTCACTTTGTAGGCAGAAGTTAGCTAGTTTGTAGTTCGATTTTAGTCATTTTTTAGGCAGTAGGTTAGCTCTGCATTTCAGCACATTTTCAAGCTTTTCCTTGTGGATAGTTTTTGGGATGTAACTATTCTTTTGATCAATAAAGATGAATCCATCTTTGCACCAGCTCTAATCTTTCTTAGGAGGCTGTAGCTCTTGGGGTTGGGCCCAACCCAAGTGCCCAGTACCTCCTTTGTTTACTTTCATATGTCTTTGCTGCATTCTTAGAATAAAATATGCTATTTAGATTTAAATGTTGTTTTGTTGTTTAGGTTGCTTTTGATGATTAAAAAGGATTTTCATGTTCAGATTGATTTGATAGGTTAATAACAGAAAATATCTTCAGAAAAAGGCTATCAAGCACCTCTAATCTCACCTCTCCCTCAGTGGGACCATGAGCTGGGACCAAGGTGTCCTTGCTGCCACCAAAAACATTGTCTTTGCTTCATCATGCAATTATTTGTGTTAGATTCTCATTTGCAGAAGTTGGTACCAGTTGTGATTTCATGCTTAGATCCATTCTTGCTTGGTTTCAATAGTTGTTTTACATGATTTGCTGCCAATAAACTTATGTTCATCTTTCTTTGCTAATGGCTAGGTCAAATTAGGTTAAAACAACTAGATCTTTAGTTTTCTTAGTCTTTATTGGTTAGTTTTGAAAAATCACGTGTAGAGCACCTGTGAAACCTCTTCTCCTACCCTTACCCCATCCATGCAACCTGCTTCGTCCTCCAACTTAGATTCTTGCCTCTCATTTTCTACGTTTTCTCTCTTTGCCCTAATTTCTACATTCTTGTGCATCATTGCTCCCTCCATCCTTGAACCAAATCCAATCGCTCCTTAGCCTCATGCACCAGGTCCTAGACCCCTTAACATCCTTATCCAACCTCCATGTCCACTTTCCCACCATTTTTCCTCCATCAACCCTCCAAAATCCTCTTTTCGGAACATCTTGTAGAAATTTCAAAACATCCTGTAGAACCCCTGCTGACTTGCTGTAGAAGCTCACGAAAGTGGTTTCTTGAGATCCGATCACTGTGAAACTCACTGGAAGGGTTCTAGGGACCCCTTAGGCCATCTTATAACCTTCCCAACCTCCTGAAAGCATTTCCTTTCACCAATCCACCTCTGCACAGTCAAAAACAGTTAAAACTCATGCACAATAATTCTGCCAACTTACTCAAAAATACAAAAAGATGTTTCTTATCAGATTTCACTTCAGAAGTAGCTTAGTCACATGCATTTTACCTTTCTAAGAGTCAAGGGCATTTCTTTCTATAGATTTCATCATTTTTCTTGCACCGGTAGGGTTAGTCGGTAAAACTAGGGTTTGCTAGGGTTTGCATTTCCATTCAACTTTTTAGTTTCTTTCTGAAAGTAGATTAGCCTCCTTCGAGTTAGCTTTCATCCATCAGTTAAAATATTCTTCTAAGAGATCATAGAAGTTGGCTTAAGCTCCTAGCAGACTTGTGCCAGCTGATCAAGCGACAGCCACGGCAAGAGCTAGTACTTGTGCATATAGCACCATCGCTTCCAAGTTTGTTACGAACTACCGGGTTGATAAAATTAAAGAAGGGAGTTCCAGTAGTTGCAACATTATTGGTGCAATACTGGTGCCCACCACTTACAAGCTCCCATTTTCTGTGAATAAACTTGATACAAAGGGTAATCCAAGGTCAGTCATTTTTTGGACTTCTATCTTCCACCATTCTTCTGCTTGTCCCTATTCATATAATGAATTCATTGACCAGTATGTCCACCCAGTGACAACCATGCTGACAGGAAATTCTCCTCCTATGATTAGTGATGAAATAAAAATAATCCTTCAGCTATCCAAACAGTACAAGATAGGTGACTGGTACTTGTACCAAAATCACACAAAGATCGGGATATATGGTTGTGAGCTTCCTCCATTCAAACTACCAAAATATGTTCCAATGAGTTTGTTTGCATTGGAGTATTATAGAAAAACGATAAACGCAGGTCAGATTCACTTTACCAAGGCCAAGAAGAAAGCATAGTTGAGAATCAAGGATCACCTAGGCCCATTTGTCTACAACAATAGAGAAGCAGACAAAGCAGCAGAAGGAATCCTAGAACACCACTTGAGACTAAACAAAAGTTTTGGTTGGAAATATGACCCCCACAGTTTCATTTGTGATAGGAGAATGAAAAATAGGTTATCACCCTATTTTCATTATAGAATACCTAAATTTGAGCAATATGCTAACATGGATGAATGGAGGGAAGGGACTCTTGTAGGGATGGATAGTGATCAGGTCAATATAGAAAATGTAATGAAAGACCTAGAAAAGACACTTGACCTGGACTCTTTTGAACAAGTACTAGTTGGAACTTCTCAAAAGCCAACACCAGGGACTAGTGCCTCAACAAAAGATACATCCCAAAGGCACTCACTGGAAACAAGTGCACCCCTTGCAGAAACATCATAGGGAAGAGAACAAGAAAGCAACACTCCGGCATCAAGGCAATCAAACATGTCAAAGCAACCTGAAATCTTGGAAGAATAGGCCCCAACACAATCCCATCCAACTCAGATTAATGTGGGAGACCCACCAGTTTTGTAGACTCCTCTGAATGAGGAAAAGAGTTTAAAAAGAGACAGGGAAGTAGCTACCCCTGCTAGTAGTCCTTCAGACCAGCCTGGTGCTAAGAGGCACAGGCTAAATCCACATTCAGAAGAAGAATTTTTTGAAGAAACTACAGGTAGTTTGAGGAAAGAAGGTGGAGACGGTCAGCATACATTCCCAGTAGGTGGGACACCTTCTAGTTCACAAAGACAGGAGCTAGAAAGACAACAAAGTGCTGAAGTTTCATCCTTCAGGTCTTCATCTAAAAAGACCTTAGACATTAAAGAGAAATTCAAGGAAATAACGGCCAAAAATGAACCGAATCAATATTTGAAGATGGTTCCTACCAATCAAACTAGATTGATTTCAGCTTATGAGATCAAGGAAGGCAAACTACAAATGAGCTTTTTTAAGCCTAAAGTACAACAGCCCCAAACACTTGCAGACTACCACAAAATTGATTTTGAGGTCTTAGCCAAAGACATTCACCCCTTAGATCAAATTGAATTGCATAAGCAGATAGGGGAAATGGCGTATTCCACATTGACAAGCAAGGCCATGATGGCATACAGATTGGAAAACTCATTGAACAAAACCACTGCTCAATTACAGTTAGAAAGGGCATCCTCATAGGCAAAAGACAATAGAATCAAATCATTGGAGGATTTGATTATTGGATTGGGTCATAACCTAAAAGATGTAAAAGATACAGAGGCCCCGATAAAGAAGAAAAAAGAAGATATAGCTGCCCTGAGAAAGCAGCTGGAATTGCCACCACTGATGCATCCACAGACTGCTGAAGTTATTGAAAAAAAGGCTGAAGAAGATCTTATGGACCTAGTCCTCAAGCTAAATGAAAAATTAAAGGAGACTGAGCAGGAATAGAGAAATCACTAAAAAGCAGGCAGAGTGAGTCAACCTCTTAGCCTCAAAATGTTGTACCAGTGGTTTCTACAGCAGTCCCTTCAACATTGGCCATAGCTCTTGCACCAAATGTCCCTTTGGCCATAGCTGAGACTATTACAGGAATTGGAACAGGCACATGTACATCACAGGTGGGAACTTCAGGTTAGAGCACTGAAGAATTAATCAAGTTCATGGAGGAGATGAAACTCCAAGTTTCTGAATTGCAAAAGGTAAAGGAGAAATTCGTTACCTTCGAACAAAAGTATGATGTGTCAAAGATCAATTTTGCTAAAGAAGTAGGGAAAAGTAAAGGCTTGGCTCAACAGATAAAAACACTGAAAAAGGATCTCACCTTTGAAAAGCCTTTAACAGATATTAGGAAAATTCTATGGACCAACATCACTCAATCAATAAATGATGTTTGGTCATCCATACAAATCATTTTTGAACAGATTGACCTAGTCAAGGTTTCTCTTCAAGAGATTTCCAAAACCAAGGAAGAGCTAGGAGGGAAGCTTGAGGAAGCTATCAGGCTAATAAACTTTTTGAACAGCAGGAATAGGCATCAATTAGAACAACTGAATATTGAAGATAGAACTGGAACCATCCTTGAAATCAAGAAAGTCTTGACCAAAAGGACATTAATGCAGAACCTGGAAAGAAAATGTCAGAATATGCAAGAATACATAGATGAATTTATGGAAAAGTTTGGCATTTTACAGAGTAAAAGACTTCCTAGTCCTTTAGTGATCAATGATAAGTTAATGAGGCATGAGGATTATGTTGACAAATTGGGTCAGTATGTAAATAACCAAGCCAGTTCACCAGCTAGTGCATTTGCACCCAAAGCATTACCAACAGGCAGAGTTCTCTATGACAGCCCGGAGAACCTCTTTTATGTTGAGCATGAATTGAAACATTTATTTCATGTATAGCCCAATTTTGTAACATACACAGAGGCTGATGAAATCTTCAGGAAGCTACAAAGGACCAAGATACCAAGGGACGATTGGTGGAGAGATATGACAGACATTTTATGATTTACCTTGGTAAAAAGTAAATTGAAGAATTTACCATGGTCAATTTTGGTAAAAGAAGGTGAATGAGGATAAAGTAGGTAAAGAGTATCAGAACAGGTTAAAGAGTATCAGTGAAAAGCCAAAAGCAAACAGCCAGCACAAAATTACGAGCAAGACAGCAAGATGCTCAATCATAGGGCCTACCTCCAGCTCATCCAACAAAAACAGGGACAGCAAGCCAACAGTTCACTTTCAGTTTCTATCTTTGAGACCATCTGTCTCTAATTTTATGTAAAATATATTTAGTTTTCCTAGAATATATCTCTCTCAGTTAGGAGATATTTTATTGTAAATTTTTGTATAAGTACTTCCTCATTCAAAGTACTTAGTGTGGATTCTTAGACATTTCTGTAGACTCATTATTTTGGAATAGAAGTGTTGTTGAACAACTTTTGTATGGCTGGCTGGAAGAAGTAATAAAGCAAAGGACTTTTACAGGATTCATGTGTCAAACAATGGACAAATAAGTATTCTATATCTTATGTTTTTACTATTTTTTGGTTTAAATATTTCATATGTGTTTCATATCTAAATGATAAATGAAAAAGTATATTTCAGAAAGTGCTTTACTGCATTCTGTCTTTAAAATCGTTTAATTTCTTAATATTTTCTTTTAAGCTATCATAGGCAGGGAATTCTTAACTGCTCCTTGCTTATTACTTTATCATTATGGTCATTTAATAAGAAATTCTTAATTGTTTTTTGTTAATGATCACCCACTTTCCCTCATATTGAAATTTGCTGAAGGATCCTTAATTGCCCTTCATCGCTTTCAAGACCATTTCACCATTTTAAAGTTATCATTTGTCTCTTGTTTAGCTATCTTACCCTGTGAAGCCCTCCTTTGTTGAAGCAACCTGATCCAGTTAAGCCATCCTTCGTTGACTCCATAGCCCAATGGACTGAGATACTTTGTTCTATCCATCTGTTCTTGAATTCCACCACCAAACAAAATCAAAACCCCCCAAGCTTTCATAACTAGCCTAATATCTCACAAACAAAGCTAAATCATAAAGAGAGAGTGCTCTCTGAGTATAAATTGGCTAGATTTTGTACTTAAAAGTTGGCTTGTGGTTACCTCAGACCCCTTTCCTTCTTCTGACAACTTCAAGGAAAATCTGAGTGATAACATAAACGAGAAAGGAATGAAGGGGAATACATCTATAACTGGGTTAAGTGGGAAAACTAGAGTAACCCACACAATGAATCAATACTTCCTTAAAAACTAGACCCTATGCATAAAATCTAGACCAAGGCAGAGAAGTTGAAGTTCTACCAGTGTGTCGTTGCAATGAACACCCTCCAAAAAAAATTCTACACTTGAATTTTGGAGCCTACTGTGGTTCTTGCGATCATTCACTCCATAGTTCCTTTATGAACGATTGGTGCTTTATTAAGTGTTCAAGTCTTCTTCTCATATTGTAAGTGTTAATGTCACTTGCTCACACATACTTAGTCTACAATGAGTTCATGAGAACATTCCTTTATGCAAGCCTGAACATGAATAACACATTCCATCAAGATAGTGTCTGTGAAATGTTCAAAATATTGTTGGGTGTGGAGCTTGATTATCTTCTTTATTCATAGGTATTGTTGCATTGGACCCCAGTTCCTAATGGGGCGGAAACTTCACCAGTTTAATCGTCGTCAAGGGGGTCATAGTCAATATGAGCCGTTCATTAGGCGAATGATCTGATGGTAGAAGTTATGTTTGATTTAGGGGTTTTTCCCTAGAAGGAAACCCCTCTCTATATATGAGGGAATTGTATTATGTTGCGTATATGTGTATTCCAAGCGAGAAAGAAGAAGGAGATTGTGTGAGAGCGAAGAGGAAAATACAATGGATTTGTTTTAGGTTGTATCCCTTCATTTTGTTGGATAATATAAAGGAAGGACTTGTTGTTACTCCATGGACGTAGCCTAAATTGGGTGAACCATGTATATTTGTGTCTCTCTTGTTTTATGCATTTTTTGTGTTTGTGTTTCTGCAATATTTTATGTGTTCCATTGCTCTGTAATATATAATTTCTAACAATTGGTATTAGAGCCGAAGGTCTATTTCGCTGATAAACTCGCATGAGAGAAGTGTTTCTGGTTGCGAGTGGGAGCAATGGCAGAAGATGGTAGGTTTAGGGTTGAGAAATTTAATGGCCAAAACTTCTAGCTGTGGAAAATGTAGATGGAAGATTATTTGTATAAAAAAGATCTGTACCTACCATTGAGTGGAAAAACAAAGAAGTCAACGAGTATGACAAACAAAAAATGGTAGATTATCGATAGAAAGACACTTGGAACAATATGGTTGTGCCTAGTGGCATCAATAGCCTTTAATATTTCAAAGGAAACACCAACAGAGGGTTTAATGATGACATTGACCAAACTATATGAAAAACCCTTGGCCTCAACCAAGGTATTTATTATGAATCATTTATTTAATATGAAGATGACAGAAGGTGGATCTATTATTGATCGTTTAAATGAATTTAACACGGTTACCAGTTAGTTAAGTTCTGTAAGGGTAAATTTTGATGATGAAGTTAGGGCTCTATTATTTCTGTGCTCATTGCTAGAAAGTTGGAATGGCATAGTTATGGCCATTAGTAACTCTAGCTCTATATCTAGTACTTTAAATTTTGATGATGTTGTCAGTGCCATCCTTAGCGAGGGAATGTGATGGAAAATATTTGGTGAGACATCAGTTAATGCTTTGACTACAAAGACTAGTGGAAGAAAAATGGAAAGAGGAAAGAGCACAAGATATCACAGTAAGTCAAGGAAAGGCAGATCCAAGTCTAGATCGGGGATAGTGTGCTGGAAATGCAAGAATAAAGGACACATGAAGAAAGACTGTAAGTCTTGGAAGGGAAAAGAAGGAGACAAACAACAAGAAAACAATCATGAAGCGATTGTGACAGGTGATGTGCTACAATATGCTTTGATTCTTTCATTAGAAAATATTATTGATGCCTGGGTGGTAGATTTAGGGGCCTCATTACATTCCACACCTGATAGGAAACATTTTCATGATTATGTTCAAGGATATTTTGGGCAGGTTCATTTGGGTGATGATAAATCATGTAAAATGATTGGAATGGGTAAAGTTTTCATAAAACAATAGAATGGAAACCAATGGCTATTGAAGGATGTAAGGTATGTTCCAGATTTGAAGAAAAACCTAATTTCAATAGGGTAGTTGGGAGGTGAAGGTTGTGTAACTATTTTTATAGATAAAACCTGGAAGGTCACTAAAGGAGCCCTCCTAATAGAAAAAGGAGAAAAGGTTGGTACATTGTATTTATGTAATGGTATTTCTAATTCTGTTAATGATTTAACATGTACAAGAGAATATATAACATTGTGGCATCATAGGCTCAGGCACATGAGTGAGAAGGGGATGCAAATTCTTCACTCAAGAAATTTGTTGCCATGTTTTGATTTATGTGAAAATTGTGTTTATGGAAACAAAAGAGAGTCATATTTCTTAGAGTTGGGAAAGAAAAGAAGAGCGAAAAATTAGAGCTTGTGCATATAGATGAATGGGGACTTTCTTAGGCATCATATCTTGGTGGCTCTCATATTATGTTACTTTTATTGATGATGCAACCAGAAAAAACCTAGATTTTGTATTCAAAATAAATTTGATGTATTTGATACTTTCAAGAAATGGAAAGCTTTGGTTGAGAATGAGACAAGAAAGAAGTTGAAGTGTCTCAGATAATATAATAGAGGAGAATATTACAACAAAGAGTTTGATAAGTATTGTTCATAGCATGGAATTTGTAGAGAGAAGACAGTTCTAGGAACACCATAGGAAAATGGTGTGTCAGAAAGGATGAAAAGGACAAGCATGGAACATGCAGGGTGCATGATATTGCATGCAGGATTTCCTTTACAATTTTGGGAAGAAGTTGTAGATAATGTTGTTTATCTAATTAATATAGGACCTTCAAGTTCCTTGGATGGCGGTATTGCAAAAGAGGCACAGATAGGTAAAAAGTTAAACTACTCATTTTTAAATACTTTCGATGGTGAAGCCTTTGTCTGCATTAATAAAGAAAATAGAACAAAGCTTGAGGAAAAATCAAAGAAATGTACCTTTACTGGATACGGTGTTAATGATTTTGGTTATCACTTATATGATTCTGAAAATCACAAAATCATTAGGAGTAGAGATGTCATATTCAATGAAAGGGTCTTGTATAAGGATCAGATGCAGGAAAATAAACAGGAAAAAGAAAACAAAGAATACATAGTGATTGATGAGGTCATAGAAAAAGTTAAGGTGTCTGAAAATCATAATGATCAACAACAACAAGAACAAAAACAACCACAATAGCAACAGGCACCTCAAACACTTGAAAATGATGTTAGAAGATCTACCGGGATAAGTAGACCCCCTGAATGATACTCTCCTTCATTATATTATGTATTGTTGAGTGACTCTGGTGAACCAGAATGTTATGAAGAAGCAATGTTGGTAGAAACCAGGAAGAAGTGGGAGCTAGCCATGAAAGAAGAGATGGAATCCTTGGTACATAACCAGACTTGGGAATTAGTCAGGTTTCATGTAAGTAAAAAAACATTGCAGAATAAATGGGTTTATAGGCTGAAGGAAGAAAATGGAGGTAGAAAAGGTATCATAGCTAGACTTGTGGTGAAGGGGTTTGCACAAAAGAAGGGTATAGACTTTGATGAAATATTTTCTCATGTTGTTAAAATGAATTCAATCAGAACTATTTTAATTCTAGTAGCAACATACGATTTGCATCTTGAGCAGTTAGATGTAAAGACGACCTTTCTCCATTGGGATTTGGAGGAAGTGATCTATATGTAGTAGCCACAAGAGTATGAGGTCAAAGGGAAGGAGAAACTAGTGTGTAGGCTGAAGAAGAGATTGTATGGCCTAAAATAGGCTCCGAGGCAGTGGAATCTAAAATTTGATAGGTTTATGTCTGAACAAGGTTATACTAGATGGCACTTTGACCATTGTATTTATCTCAAAAGGAAAAATGATGGAAGCTATATTATATTGTTTTTGTATGTAGATTACATGCTTGTTGCAGGGTCTAACATGGAGGAAATAAATGTGCTCGAAGAAAAAATGGCAAATTCATTTGCAATGAAGGATTTGGGTGTTGCAAAACAAATCCTTGGTATGAGAATAACTAGAGACAGGAAAAAATCGCAAATTAACATTGTCTTAGAGTGAATACATTCAAAAGGTGTTGGAAATATTTAATATGCAGAATGCAAAGCCAATTACTACACCTTTGGCTAGCCATTTCAAACTAAGTAAGGAGATGTGTCCCAAGACTCAGGAAGAGATGGATTATATGTCTAAATTTCCATATGCATCAGCAATTGGAAGTTTAATGTATGCAATGTTCTGCACAAGGCCTGATATTGAACACGTAGTGGGAGTTGTAAATAGGTACATGAACAATCCAGGAAAAGAACATTGGATGGAACTAGTGAAGTGGATTCTCAGGTATTTGAGAGGTACCACAAAGAAAGCATTAGGCTTTGGTGGTTCAAACATTGCTTTACAGGAATATCTTGATGTAGATATGGCATGTGATAGAGATAACAAGAGAAGTACCACAGGGTATGTGTTTATCGTAGGTGGAATAACTATCAGTTGGGTTTCAAAAATGCAGAGTGTTGTCGCACTTTCAATAATGAAAGTAGAGTACGTTGCTGCTACAAAAGCTAGTAAAGAAATCATTTGGTTGAAAAGATTTATGGATGAATTATGTAAGAAGTAGGGGATGGGAAGGTTATACAGTAAAATCCAGAGTTCCATTCATCTTGCAAAGAACTCAACATATCATTCCAAGACTAAACATATACAACTCAAGTACCATTTCATATGGTCAGTGTTGGAAGATGGACAATTGAAGCTGGAAAAGATACACACTAGCCAAAATATTGCAGATATGTTAACAGAAGTTGTAACCAGGGATAAACTGATATTTTTCTCAGTTTCAATTGGTATTCAAGTATGATTATGTAGATGAGAAACAACCAGGTCCAAAATGGAAGCATCGTCCATCAAATGAATTAGTGGTGGAGTTGCAATAATCAGTCTCCAAGTGGGATATTGTGGGGTGTGGAGCCTAATTATCTTCTTTATTAAGAGGTATCACCACATTGGACTCCAGTTCCTAACGGGGGGACAACACTTCCCGTTTAATTTCCATCAGGGGGGTCCAAGGGGGGGCGGGGCGATGGTAGAAGTTATGTTTAATTTAGGGTTTTTTTCCCTCGAAGACAAACCACGCTATATATGAGGGAATTATATTGCAACTATGTATGTGTGTTTTTTGAGCGAGAAAGAAGAAGGAGACTATGTGAGAGAGAAGAGGAAATTATAGTGGATCTGTTTTAGGTTGTATCTCTTTATTTTGCTGGATAATATAAAGGAAGGACTGGTTGTTTCTCCGTGGACATAGCTCAAATTGGGTGAACAACGTATGTCGGTGTCTCTCTTGTTTTATGCATTTTCTATGTTTGTGTTTATGCAATATTTTATGTGTTCCATTTCTTTGTAATATATAATTTTATAACACTTAATGCAATAGTTAGTGTGCTCTTTCAATTGATAGTCTCTCACTTTTGGTTGCAATTGTACTTCTCTTTTGGTGATTTTTTTACCAACTATCACTTTTTTTCACCTTCACTTTCACAAGTGTCGCTTTCATGTTTTCTACTGTCACTTTTACTTGATTTTAGTTTTAATAAGTGTCATTTTCATGTTATCTTCGCTCTAGCTTGTGTCACTTTTAATTTCGTTCGCATTTGCAAGTGTCGTCTCTCGGGCATGGGAAGTGTCATTGATCTAAATTGAAGCAGGAACACAACAAATTACAGATATAACCATAAATATAGAGATGTAGTAGAAATAACACTCAATTTCATTAATATATAATACTAAAATATGCTTACAAATAGAATGGAAATAAGACTAGCTCGGACGATGGTAACTTATCTATGAGAAGAGATGTGGTGGCTACATGCCTCTGCAATGTGTTACAATGAGGCTTGAGGGCCTATTTATTATTGAGAAACAATGGAAAGTTGCAAACATCCACAAACCTAACCCTAGGAGATGAAACACCAAACTACGGGCCCCATTGGGGTAAATTGGTACATCAACTTCTCGACGTCATAACTTTGGCATACGATCTTCGTTTGATGCACATGATACCTCATTTGAAAGATCTACTCGAGGAATAAAACTATTAATAGTCAATAGTGAGATAAAAACTCATATTCAAGAACCATGATTTTCCAAAAAAACGTTGTTTAGGGCCTCAAACGACTCTAGAATTTTAGGACCCGAAAAACAATCAAAAATAGTAAACTATGCTACAATTAAGGAAACTAAAAAACTGAAAGAAACAATGGTGGGGGTCCAAGTGGAATATGTGGGTGGCCACTAATATCCACCTGGATCATTCCTCCCCCCTTAAGAAGCAATGGTCCCCATTGCATTGAGTTCCTCCATGAGATGAGGAAACATTTGTTGAACTTGGTCCTGGTGAGCCACTTGCCTTGGTGAAGGAGTTGGCCTAATTGACAACTCAATATAGTTGGATCCTTTGCCATCGGGTGTTCTTGATCTATGTGTCCATGATATGATCAGTTGTGGCTTGTTCCATTCAGTCTGGATTTAACTTTGCAGGTGTGAGATGTTCTGCAATGTTTGATGTGTCCAACAATGGTGGGAAGTATGGTCGAAGGTGGTCCACATTGAACATTGGGTGCAGGCCAAGGAATGGGGGAATGGTAAGCTCAAATGAATTATCTCCCATAGCCTTGGTAATGGTGTAAGGACCATATTAGAGTGGTATGATTTTCCGATAGGCTCCGGTAAGGCGTTCCTTCTGCAAATGCATCCAGACTTTATCGTCCACTTGTGTGGAACCTGATGTTGATCATGTCACTACTTGTATGATGAGCCTCATCATTGGGTAACTATATGGACCTTAATACACCTCCTAGCTTCTTCAAATAAACTCTTCTCATAATTTCTTACATATTTTGATTGTATTTCGCTTAATGAGATGAGTCAAAGTGAGATATTATGCCTAGTGGACTAATGTGCATTGATTGCAGGTTTTTGAGAGAAAATCGGAATTTTGGCTAATTAAGGGCTGAAAATCAAATGAGACAAGGAGGAGAGATTGTAGGAGTGATCCGAGTTGACTCAACTCCAGGATTTAACCAAGATCTTTTGCTTTCATGATGTGATTATAATTGCATTTAAAATAGCATAAAGGAACAGATATGCATGTTGTAAAGAAGAAGGAACATGACAATCATCAGTAACAAAAAACTCAAGACGTTGATAACGAAGTTCGTTCGGGAGGGACTACGTATTCAGGCCCAGTGTCAAGATGGTGTAGGCCGTTGCATTAAGTGCTTGAAAGAGTGATGATGTACATGCATGTGTTTTCACTATCATACAAGGAATATTCCCTCACGCAGGAGTGGCTCCAAGAGATGTTCCACTACAGGAACTCTCGTTCAAAAATGACTCCTATCAGTATGACATAATTTAACATATGACTATAATGAGCATCCCGTTAATCATGGCATCAAAGGGATCTCAATTCAGACATACATGACAACAACATGAGTATCTTGTCAACATGATGACAAAGGGATCTCAATAACAACATGATAAGAAGTACATCTCATAGCTAATTCCACGTCACATCAATCAAGAATCCTAAAACAAGTAAGAAAACAAGATCCTGCATCAAACATCAAATAAGGATCTATGCAGCGCAATGCATCTCATAGAAAAAGGAAGTACATGAACACAATACATATACCTCACATCCTGGGGCCATCTGAAGAAGAGGATGTCAAACTGTTGAAGTTGGTCGTACCATCAATCTCACGGCGTCAGATCTCATGGAAATGGTTGCTCGCACCTTGAATGTTGACACCTACACTTCAATCTGAAAAGTGCCAAAAAAAAATTATCAAATGGAAAATCTGAATGCACCATCTGATTTGTGGCGTCGAATAGTGTAGTATCGACTATCAAATTTCTGAATTCTGACAAAGTGAAAATCTGGGGCTTAAGGAATCTTTTAGATTCCCCCTAGATTCCTCAAAGA
The DNA here is from genome assembly GCA_031772625.1 of Pinus tabuliformis. Taxonomy (NCBI): domain Eukaryota; kingdom Viridiplantae; phylum Streptophyta; class Pinopsida; order Pinales; family Pinaceae; genus Pinus; species Pinus tabuliformis. Next base: position 1,404,654,372 of record CM062819.1, read on the forward strand.
TTCTCTCCTCCGAGTCATCTAAACATCTTCTGCTCAGATCAAAATTCTGACTACGCCATCAGGTTCGTGTTGTTGAGAGGTGTAGGATAGACATAAAGTTTGTCCAATTTGTACACTAGAAAATCTCGCCCTCCTGAGAATTTGGCTCAATCATGGTTTTGCCTACTCTTTTCCCAGGTTCATGGTTCCACCTACAAAATTAATAAAGAAATTATGTCTCGATTTACGTGCATGCTCCTACGCTCCTCCATGCTCTGCACACTAAGAAAATGATGGGTTTATATAAATTTTCCTGGGCGGACTTACCAATGACAAGGTCGTTGGCATAGTGGCTAAGTTCAGCGCATTTGTTATAAGTGGTTTCGGGTTCCAAACCTGCTCACACCCACTTTTAACACAACTGTTATTTTTATTTTTTTTAAATGGTGTGGTTATGATTTGTTTGCATCCGGTTACGATTTGATGTTTGGGGAACCATGTTATGGAGGTGTTGTTGGTTGTGGGATGGCGTATTAATGGGAGTGTTGATGTGATGTGGGCGCCCGAGCGGCGGGCCGGCCGTTCTGGCCAAGTGGGTTCAAACCCCGCCACCCACAACCTTGTTAACAAGTGGTATAACGGTGGGATGTGGGCTGGGTCCACCGGAGGTGGCCTGCCCACCACCAATTGTAATATGTTTTATTATAATGTGGTTGGGGTGTTGGTTGGGGGCCGGCGGGGGTCATGGCCTGTTGGCCATTTTTTTTAATAATATTTGTTATATGTTGGTCCGATGGGGGTGGCGGGGATCATGGCTTGCCACCTAATTAATATATTTTTTTTTTCATTTTTATAACAATAACACATTTTTTTTTAATTTTGTCTAATATAGAGGATATTAGACAAATTAATGATCCAACAAATTCGCCCACTTTCGGGAGCTAGGTTTCATGCACCAGGGTCGATCAAATTGTAGGACACTTACACTTGGCCCATAACCCAACTTTGACCACAACTTTGACTGGCTCGATCTCCATCATACGAGCTCATATTTGAGTGTTGTTCACACCGTTGGAATCAAGGCGACGAGGGCTTCGATCTGGTGCTAGTTTGGGAGCAATTTGACCACTTTGAATTTTGCCCCTTTCTCAGTCTTCTAGGACTTATGCTTGTGTCTGGAGCCACTTGGATCAATCCTCCCCACCGAGGAGATTTTGGTCCTCCAAAAGCATGAAAAATAATCTGCGACTTCTTTGTACCCTATCTGCACTTACAAGTATCTGATGTGTCACCCTTCCTTCTCCTTCACCTTTGTCCTTCAGAGCCATAAGCGATGAGCCGACATTTGCAACCTTTGCAAACCTGTAGTATAATTCTGCAAATTACATGCTGAATTTACATGACCAACTAATGACCCAAGCATCCCATACTTGCCACGAGTTTATAAAACATACTTAGTGGTTAAGTTTACATCAAAATGGAAACAATACCCTAGCTATGAAAACAAGGCCAACATATCATTGTTGCTTCAACAAGTGATGGAAAACACATCATCACTGCAACACATGATTTACAAAAATATGGCCAAACACTATTGTTTCTTTAACAAGTGATGGAAACACAACATCACTTTCACAGTTTAAAATGCGACACAAAATAAGACCAGACATCATTGTTGCTTAGCATGTGATGGAAAACACATCATCACTTTTACATCTTAAAATGCAACAAATGATTTACAAAAGAACGACCATGACAAGCTAACATATTTAGAAACCATTTTTCACTTATGAAGGTGAATTGGTCGCCTCCTTGTGGCGCATTCGCTGGTCGAACAATCGTTTCATTTGGTTCATGCATTGATTCTTTGCCTTTAAGGCGCTGCTATGGATGGAGCCTCCAACATGTGGCTCTTTGATGGCCACTTCTGTCACAATGACTGCAATAGGTCTTCTTCCTCCAGATCTGCTTAAAATGTTTCTTTACCTGTTGTTGAGAGGGTCTTTCATGCCTCCTCCTTTTCGGTGCTGCTATTCTTTTCCAACACTTAGAAAATGTATGGTTATGTAATCCACAAAAGGTACATGTTTTTCGATGCCATGTTTGACGTTCATTATTAACAACATGATTATAATAAAAAGCTGGCTTCATTAAGATTGACATCCTTTAAGAATTTAGCTTTCCCACTTTCACACAAAAAAAGACAAAAATAAAAACAAAGTTATTTTGTTCATTTACATGCATAGCAGTAGAATGTTTGATGTTTCAATTTTCATGCCTAGGACAATAGGATTGCATACATGTTAACTTAGCATTCTTTTGAAGCAAAGCCTCTTAGCTGTTAGCTAGAAAAATGGTGTGTTTAAGCATTTGATTTCAGTCTTTTTCCTTACTGCAGTAGACAAGCTTTCTCTTAGTGTAGATTTCTCTTTTCCTCATTGGTAATCAAGCTTCTTCTGAATCAATAGAAGTCTAGTTTGAAAAACCTTAGTGGTCTATCGCCAGCATAGCAGTGATAAAGAGTGGACCCATCACATTTACTTGTGTATATAACACTATCACCTCCAAGTTTTTATGAACCCCGGGTTGATAAAGTAAAGCTGGTAGCCCTAGGAGTTGCAACATTCTTGCTCCAATATTGGTGCTCATCACTTTTTGGTGTTGTTGTTGGGGAGGTGTCTAAGTAATATGTGGTTTTTTCTTTCTTTCTTTCATTTCTTATCTCTAACATTTTGTTATTAGCTTCATTTATGCAAAATTACTTTAGTTTCTTTATTTTCCATTCTGCAAGTGAGATTTCATTCAGTCAGTTAGTTTCCATTCAGTTTGTAATTTCAATTTTGCAATTATTCTCAAAGCTTAAAAAATAACACAAAACAAAACAAAAACACTTCTTTCATGCCTCGTAGGAATAGGGATAACTTAGGGAAATTTTTACCAAATACCCCCACCTCTTCAAACAACCAGTCTTCCCTCTCTTCAGTGGCTGTGAATTAGAGGACCCCTTAGGTGAGAAACCAGAGATATTTGAAGAGCCTATAGGGGGAGAAGAAGAAGGAGAACCCATTCCAACTGACCCAATGAATGAAAATAGAAATGACATAGGAGATATAGAAAGAATTGAGGGTGCCTTTCCCATCAGAGAAACTAATGGGGATACTGAGATGAAGAATATAAGCCCCTCTGCTCTTCCTCATTTCCATGGCCTGACCTCAAAAGATCCAGACAGCTTCTTGTTTGTGTTTGTTGTCATATGTAGAACCTATGATTACACCAATGATGAGCAGAATTTGAAACTATTCCCATCCATTGTTAAGGATGCAACTTTGTGCTATTTCATGGGTTTATCTGGGGATAGCATCACAACCTAGGCTTAGATGCAGCAAGCCTTCAACAAAAATTATCGAGACTACTACAGGTCCAAAGACACAAAAGAGGAAATTTTTAGGATGACCTTAGGGCATGATGAATCCCTAGAGGATTATGAATAAATATTCCAGCTTAGCTACAAAAGAGCTAGGTGCACACTTGATCCTGAGTCACTGAAGCTAGTCTTGCTCAGAGGGTAATGGAAGATCTTCTGGATACCCTAAACCTGTTAGCAGGAGGGGATATCTACCAGCTACCCTATGAAGATATCAAGACTATCTTTAGGAATCATTCTAAGGTAGCTAGGAAAAAGGGAAGGAGTAGTCAACCAATGGTAAGTCCATCCTCTTCCAATACATCCATCAAAGGTGAAATTGGAAATATGCTAGAAGATTTCAAGAGTGAGATGATGAAAACCCTTGCCCTATAGATGGACACCATGCACATCAAGAGGAAGCAAGAGGAAGCAGAGAGAGGCTTAGCCATTTTCTACCCTAGATGCATAAGGAGGCACCCTAGGAATGAATTTCCATTGAATATGATTGAAGTCTCCTTGTTCTATGAAGAAAACCACTCCACAGATAAGTGCCCTTCTCTACCTGGAGTAAAATTTGTGTATCAAGGAGCTGAAGGGGTGACTGAACAACTCTGCTACATAAATCAAAGGAGACCTCATGGGCCTTGTCCATACCAGCAAGGCATGCAAGGGTCATCCCATGCCTATTACAACCCTAACCAGACCACATCCATTCCCTCTTGGGGGCCCACTGCTCATCCTTCCTGCTCTACACCTCCTCCTTGATCCTTTGCACCTCAGTACCATTCCCAATCGACCAGCCACTCATTTCAGCCATATGCTCCATCACAGCCTCAATGGAATGCAACGCCCTAGGGGTGGAGGCCCCCATACAACAATGCTCCAGCTTTATTGCCTTCACCACCTACTCAACCACAACTTTTACACCCTTCTCCACCTAAACAACCCTAGATGCATGCTTAGCCAAGTCTAAACCCGAACAACAGAGACACACAAAAAGTATATAGTGGAGAGACATCCTATCCTGCATATGTTGTGGAGATTCAGGAAATCAACCTGAATTTTGGGAGAGTACTCCTGGACAACCAACCTCTACCTCCACCTAAGGAGAGTGAGGAGGAAAGAGAGGAAAGCATGCCGAGAGTAAATCCACCACCCTTTCCTGAGAGATTAACTCATCCAGTCCGGCCTACCCCAGAAGAGGATGAAATTCTGGGTGAATTGAAAAATCTATGTGTCAAAATTCCACTTCTCCAAGCCATAAAGGATGTACCTATTTACAACAAGCTAATTAAGGAGAAGTGCTTCAAACATCTAGGGAGGCGAAAAAGAGACACCCCTACCATTACTTTCATTGGACAATTGTCCGACTTAATGCTGGAGCATGTAATTTGCACGAAGTATTTGGACCCTGGAATCCTTGTAGTAGATGTGCACATAAATGGCACCATTTTCCCACACACTTTGATTAATCTTGTGGCTTCCATTAATGTAATGACTAAGGACACCATGCTCAAGCTCAATCTCCAGGGTTCATTGAGAACGACCACAACAGTCTTGCAACTTGCAAACCATTCCACAGTGACCCCTGAGGGGATTGTGGAGGATGTGATGGTCTCCATTGACTCTTGGGAGTACCCTGCAAAGTTCCTACGTCTCCAGCCTAAGGCCAAGCTTACTGGTTACCCTCTCATCCTTGGGAGGCCCTGGTTATCCACCATCGATGCTTACATTAGCTGCAGGGTTGGAAATATGACTATAAAAAATGGGCATATGTTAAAGTAGTTAGTCCTATACCCTCTTGCTCAACCATCTATAGAAAATGAATTACCTTTATGCCTAGAAGAGGAGGAAGAAGATGAAGTCTACTCAGCCCAACTCTATACCTTAGAAACTGTCATGGCAGTAGGACAACCGGATGAAGATGATTTGATTGAACACATACTCCAAAGTCCAACTCCTAGCACATTGTCCTTAGAGGAAGTAGTAAAGGAAACCCATAACAACCATCAGATTGATCTATGCTTAGTGTATTCAAACCCTACCTGTGTCAAAACCATAGAATTCAGCCCTAAAGGAACTTTGAAAATCAACCCATCTCTTTCTGTACACCAAGAAGAAAAGTATTCAACATGCGAAAGGAACACTTAGATGCCTTTGCTTGGAGTTACATGGAAATGAAGGGAGTGCACCCCTTGGTGTGTACTCACCACATTTATATCAAATAAGGTTGCAAACCAGTCTGACAACCGCAAAGGAGAATGAATCCACCTCTCAAGGATATAGTCAAAGAAGAACTACAAAAGCTGCTAGATGTAGGATTCATTTACCTTATCTTGGACAGTGAGTGGGTCTCTCCTTTGGTGTTGGTTTCAAAGAAAAATGAGAATTGGAGGATTTGTGTCGATTACAGAGAGTTAAATAAGGAAACAAATAATGACCATTTCTCTCTACCTTTCATTAACCAAGTGCTACATGGCCTAATAGGGAAAAAGTTTTTCTCTTTCCTAGATGGTTTCAGCGGGTACAATCGAATCCATATCAGCTCGGAAGACCAAGATAAAACCAACTTCACTTTTCCTTGGGGTAATTTCGCCTATAGGGTCCTTCCATTTGGCCTATGCAATGCCCCTGCCACTTTCTGGAGAGCAGTCCTGAGTATCTTTGCCGAGCTAGTCCATGATGTAGTAGAAATTTATATGGATGATTTTACACCCTATGGGTGTTAATTCCAGGAGTCTCTATCGAACTTAGGTAAGGTGCTCAAAAAATGCATTGAAATGAACCTGTCCCTTGGTCCCGAAAAATGTGAATTCTTGATACTTGTTGGGAATGGGTCCCCTAGGGTCATGTTTGGGGTTAAAAGCCCAATTTTTGGGGCAGAAAGCCCAAGTTTTTGTATAAGTAGTGTAAAGTCTCCGCATTTTGTGGTCGCGGAGCGTAAATATGTGAAGTGTCATAAAGGGTTCCCACCCTTAGCTTATGTAATTCATGTCGGCTTTAGGAGATCTACCCATGGTTCGCGACGATGGGATTGTGTAAAAAGGGATGTCTTAGAAGAGTCTAAGCAGTTCAATTCTTTGTATGTTTTGAGTCATTGATGAATGTAATGGGTCTGTAAGAGATAAGAGTGAAGAGTCTTAGCATAGGAAAGAGGCTTTGCAATTGTGTGTGCAAAGGCCTAGGGTAGAAGTCCATAGCTGAGTGCGTGGACCCCTGCAGTTGTGTGCGTAGGGTGGTTAGAGTTTGTAAAGAAGATCTGAAGCATCAATAAAGAGAATTATTATGGAATTACCTGTGTATGGTCTATTTTAATTTTGTTATAAATGCATATGATTATGCTATGATGAATATTGGATTTATGTTTTAATGCTATATTGCTGCGCGAATCTATATGTTTGGCTTTATTATATGAACGTAAGTAAGAATATCTATTTACACGAAGATCATCTTAATGCATGTTGAAGTTATCAGATACTTAAGCTAATCTTGGTAAGTAAAGAAGTAAGAGTAATTATAGGGGCGCGCAAGTGTTGGATTCACCTACCTATGGTACGCGAAGGACAGTTGTAGACCTTCGTGCAGGTCTAGAAGACGACTAAGAGGAGTATATCGATAAGCCCTAAAAATCCTATCATCTTGTGTGAAGGAGGGTTTAGGGTATAAAATGGCATCACTACCATCTCTAGGTGTGAAAACTTGGTTCCTGCATCCCCCCATACTGTTTCGTGTGAGACTTCAATCCACGCTCCGCAGATTGATGCCGAAAAGGGCCAGTAATGTTGGGATTTTCTTGGCTAATTAATGTTGAACCTGGGTTAGGGCCCATCAAGCCAACAAATGGTTCTGTTGCTGGGACTGGGATCTGCATAAAGAGATGTGTGATTTTGCATCACTGGAATCCAACTAAGAAGGAGATAAAAGATTGGTTGGATAGAAAGATACACGAAATCACGACGCAAGAGAACATTATTCCACAATTGAAAAAAGAACAGTGGTTGGACATATATCTATACACAGAGATACATGAAATCTTCTTTTGTTCCTTCCTGGTCGAATTATATGAGTGGATTGTGAAATTGGAAGACGACCAAGGAAGGTGGAGGCTTGACGGTCCAATATTCTGGACCCCGGAGTTAGTGTGGAGATTAGAAGCCTCTCAAGATAAGGTCGCATGCATTGTTGATCATTGGATCGATCATATCATAAGAGGATTAATGACAGACTTTGTGGTCAATACTTCGGCCAGTTATAGTGAAGTAGAGTGCCGCTTCTTCAAGGGACAGTGAGGTAAGTATTTAAGGTCTTTAAATACCTGGATTAAGATGCTCTTGTGTGAAAAGAGGGTTATATAGTTACCTTGATGTTTGGAGCTACGCGAAGTGGAAGGATCTTCAGAGATAGAGGGAAAACATGCCCTAAATATAGCTCGCTGATTGGACCTCCTTTGAGTGATGACGAGGAAGCAGCACAGGCTTCTCCACAGAGCGTTGTTCAACTGATAAGAAAAAGTTTCCCGTGAATACCCCTTCCACCCACACCACCTCCATCTTGACCTCCACTGCATACGCCTTCACCCACACCACCGCCACCTCCGCCACCATCCAATATGGCGAATTCAGTGAAATTGCTTGTGTTCAAGGGGTTGGGAACTGAGGACCCAGACCAATTCTAGTTCATTGCGAAGGTTGTATGGGAATCTTAGGTTATTATAGATGATCAGATGAAGAAATAAATGTTAGTTATTACTTTGCAGGAACACGCACTAACATGGTACATTAAGTACTGCACTGATAACCTAGTGGCTTCATTAGTAGATATTCAGACCATGCTGAATAAGGAATTCAGCAGGCCCAAATCTGAAGCTCAATCAATTGTGGGATTGAAGGAGATCATGGTGAAGCCCTGTGAGACACCTTGGGATTTGGATTAGAGGTTGAAGTGCACAATCTGGGAAGCTAACATGAATCTTACATATGGGTAACATCACGAATGGTTTGTGGCTTCACTCTTACCTCATCTAAGGGTTGTTTTGTCACAACAAAAGATTGAAACCTAGGTGGAATTCCTGGAGATTGCAATGATATTGTATGAGAAACCGATGCAAGATGAAAATTTAGGGGTTAAATAGATTCGCACGCAGTTGCAGAACTTGTGCCTAGAATTTCAGGGTCTGAAGAAAGATAGAGCAGTTTGGCCAGAGGTGCGCGAAGGAGTTTGGTGCCTGAAGTGCAAAAGTTAGGGGCATGACATAGATCACTATCTAGTCTTCAAAAATTATGTTGCAGAGGGGGGGCCGATGCCTCTGAGGCTGGAAGCTCAAGTAGGGCCAAGTATAGGACCCATGTTATGGTGTGCTATCTTTTAGGTAGCTGGAAAACATGTGACAGACAATTGCCATTTGCTGCAGAAATTTGTACAGACACCGCAATAGCTCTTCTTCAAATTCTGTCAGTCGGTGGGTCATGATGAGCATAATTTTCGTAGTTATGAGCTAATGATGGATAGAACTCCTATATATAGGGTGCAGGAAGAAACTCGGCCTTCGGACCAAGGCGCTGGGGGAGTGCGAGGCGAATATTAGGGGCGCGAACTAGGCCGAGGTGGAGGAGGACCTGGTAGATGTCGGGGATAGGTTATTTGTTACAACTATGGAGGATCAAGACACTACGCGTGAGAGTACACGAACCTGACACATCTGTCACGTCGATGTTGTACTCAGTTTTACCATGCGACAGAGGATTGCCCTGTATTATTAGCTAAGATACGCGAAAATGGGGCGCAACCTCAGCGACCAACTCAGAACCTGTAGATGATGAGGGCTTAGCCTCATGAAGTGGATCCTAAGGTAAATATTGTGCTATGGAGTGGGGTGATGACTAGAAAAGATAAGGGGAAGCAACCTGAAGAAGTGAATGGGTCCAAAAAGCGCCAAAAAAGGAGATCAGGTTTGATCTAGACTGTGCAAGAGAAACGTTTATGGAAGCAAAGAAAAGCTTCACTAAGGCCTCTACCTTAGGAAGTCAGGATAAGCCAGCTGAAGAGATGGACCCTTCCATTATTACTACTTTCTTAGAGATCTATATGAATTTGTTGCGCGATAGCAAGGCTGTGAAAGGACTACATGAGCTGATAAATTAAAGCACGGAAAAGAAAACGCTCCTGACGGAACTCGCGTAGTCAGGAAAATTGGTAAGCATAAGGCAAGAACAGGGTGTGAGATGAGGCTCATTACGCAGATAGGAGAATATGAGATGGATCAAGTTATTCTGGATTTGGGGTCGAACACGAATGTTTTTCCAAAATAGACATGGGAGAGGATGAGGAGACCTGTGCTGCAGTGGTCTTTGATTCAGTTAAGAATGGAAAATCAGTAGAAAATCATCCACAGGGGAAGATTGCAGGGAGTGACAGTTAATATTGAGGGCGCGAGTGCATTGGCTGATTTTGAAGTGATAGAGATTATGGATGAAAACAATCCCTACCTTGTGCTCCTTGGGATCGATTTGGCCATTGACATGAATGGGGTAATCAATTTGAAGAAGCGAAAGATGATATTTGAGAAGAAATCTCTCCACGTAGTAATGCCCCTGGACCCTGCAGAAGGACTGCGCTATACTGAACTGGTCCACAATTATGAAAGCGATGATGAGTTGGACCAGATTTATAAGATAAATGTGCGAGATCAGGATTGGGTGAATCTGACCACAAATGGATGCATTTCCTGGGACCACAAAATTTCCTGCACATCAGATTCAGATGAGGAGTTGGATCACTGGTAGAATCGACTGCATGAAGTATCTACGTTGCACTATAATATGATGACCAAGTCGTTTCACTGTGTATCGTCAGAGGTAAGGAGTCTGCCCCATTATGATCGTTTATCTGATGTCAATAAATTTTTGGATGCATTCGAGAGGAAAGTTCTAGAGAAGCATCACTTCTAGGCCCTAGATTGGGCACTGTGCGCTACACCTATAAGATGGTGGGGTATGCACAAAGACAATTTTGATGATTATCGCATGTACAAAAGGATGATGAGATTACCGTATGGTCACCCACAAGTGCGGCTAACAAAGAAATATTAGGGAAGGGATGGTCTGCGCGATCACCTAGCGAAATGGACTAAGGTTTATGGAGTAGAACCTCAGCCTGAATGGGTGCATTTGTTTTGTCATACTTTGGATGTAATATTGATGAACTAGTACATGGAAATAGAGGTCCTCCATGGCACAAAAGAATGGGACGTTTTGCAACAGGGATTCTTGATGACGTTTAGCTTTGAGTATGGATTTGAATGTATTGATGAGGCATTGCAAGAAGTCAAGGCAGTGATCTTCAGAATACCATAGGATCCCTCGGACTTAATTCAACCAGATTGGGCCACCCAGCCGCGCCATGCACTAGAGTGCTACAATGTGATTGTTGAAGAGGAGGAGGAGGACTCGAGGAACATTAATATCCTAGAGACTAAAGGTCACCACGAAGTTGAAGGACTGCAAATTGTGATCCAGGTGGATATTGGTGGCCACCTGCCAAGTCCACCTGGACCCCCACCATTGTCTTTCTCAGCATTTTCAGTTTCCTTAATTGTAGCACAGTTTACTATTTTTAGCAGTTTTTCGGGTCCTGAACTTCCGGAGCCGTTTTGAGGCCCTAAACGACGTTTTTTTGGGAATCTGGGGCAACATGGGTCCATGGACCGATGTTGCCTCCCAAAGTGGTAGTACTCGGATAGATCTTTCTAACGAGCTATTGTACGCGTCAAACGGAGATCATATGCCAAAGTTACGACCCCGGGAAGTTGATGTACCAATTTACCCCCAAACGGGGCCCACAGTTTGGCGTTTCATCTCCTAGGGTTAGGTTTTGGAATGTTAAGGGTTTTCCATTGTTTCTCAACAATAAATAGGCCTTCGAGCCTCATTGTAACACAGTTCAGAGGCATGTAGCCATCACATCTCTTCTCAGAGATAAACTACCATCGCCCTAGCTAGTTTATTTCCATTTCTGTTTGTAAGCATATTTCAGTATTTTCCATTAATGAAATGAAGTATTATTTCCGCTGCATCTTTGTGTATATGGTTATCTCTGTAATTTGTTGCGTTCCTGTTTAAATCCGGATCAGTGGTATCAGAGCGGTCTGCTTTTTCTCTGTTTTTCTTTGCATGTCCCCAACAAGGTCGGGATATAAGGAGTTAGGGCTTGAACTGGTTGAACCTTTGCAAGACCAGCCTCGCAAATCCTGACGGCCTCCCATGGCGGACGAGAAGAAAGACGAGGGGGCAGGAGATCCCATCAAAATCTTGCTCGAAGAAGCGCTCGAGCGACAACGGAACGCGATGATGGACAACTTTGCGCAGATCCTTCAGCGGCTACCCAGAAGCGGCGCATCGGCTTCCAGCAGCTCCTCTGGAAACGCCACACCCTTTAAGGTACAAGTTAATTTTGAAATCCCCATATTTGAGGGTCAGATAGACGCCGATGCCGTAGATAAATGGTTAAATCTGCTAGAGGGTTATTTTTCTGTTCATGAATTTTCGAGTCGGGAAAAGATTGTTTTTGCTCTTCTCAAAGCAGCCCCCCACGTCAAGGACTGGTGGGAAACCTACTGCGAGCAGAAGGATGAAAGTACTGGCTCACTATTTTCAGCCGCACCCACCTGGGATTCGTTCCGGGATGCCATCAAGGAGCAATACTACCCTGTCGGAAGCTATGAGGATGAATACATAAAGTGGACCACGCTGCGGCAGGGAAGGGACCAAGACGTGCCGAAGTTCACCAATCTTTTCCACACCCTTCGCACAAAGTTGGGTATCAAGGATTCGGAGCAACATTTGATACTCAAATACCGTGGCTGCCTGCACAAGTACATCCAGGAAGAAATACAGTTCCTGAACATCCCCTCGCTCGGCGCAACATACCGGTATGCCGTCAAGGTCGAGCAGAAGTTTAAACAAAAGAAGCGAGACTTTGGATCTGCGAATCCAAAGCAGGGGAAAGGTGCCCCTAAACCACAGAACAAAGGACAAAGCCAAGGCGGGACAGCCCAAGACAACCAGCCGAAGCTACAAGCAAAGAGCAATGCCGCGAAGCCGAGAAAGGACACTGGAAAATGGTGCGAGTTCCATAAGAGCTCCACTCACAACACAAGTGAGTGTCGGGCCAAGCAGTCACTGGTGGCTGAGCTAAAGGTTTCAGAATCAGATGCATGTTCCGACTCTGAGTCAGAACCCGATAAGGGGTATGAAAAAGGGAAGCAGATCATTGATGCGGATCCCAGCGCCACTGTTGCTACCGCAAAGATCCAGAAAAATGAACCCGAAGATCCAGAGGAGGAGGAGCGTCTCTTCCACTCCCAGATGTGGGTAAAGGGCTCCCCGATACAGTTCATTGTTGATAGCGGGAGTCAAAAGAACCTCATTTCGGCAGAGGTCGTGAAGCGGTTGGGCTTACCGACCACAGCACATCCACAACCATACACCATTGGGTGGCTTCACCAAGGGCGAGATCTTCGCGTGAGCCAGCAGTGTCGCCTTCCATACAACATCAAGCCCTTCACGGATGAGGTATTGTGTGACATTGCTCCCCTTGAAGTTTGTGATGTATTACTAGGACAACCATACTTGTGGAAGCGACATGCTGTGTATGAATCAAGGCCCCGTGCTGTTATTATTACATTGGGAAATAAGTTGTTCAGGATACCAGAGGTAGCACCACCTGCCGCCATCTCTTTGATTACTGCAAAACAATGCAGTAAGATCATTTCCAAAACCAGGAAATTTGTTTTCCTGATGATACGCCCTCAAGGGAAGAAGAAGATAGTGGCCGCGGCCTCCAAACGGGGCCCCTCTGCACGGCAGCTACAGATGGATAAGATTGTGGAGGAGTACGAAGACATCTTCACCTCCCCGGCAGGGGTTCCTCTGCACTGTCAAGTCAAGCACTCCATCGATCTGACCCCAGGTGCGCCGCTACCCAATGGACCAATTTATCGACGCTCTGTTCTGGAGAACAATGAAATCACGAGGCAGATTCAGGAGCTCCTGCAGAAAGGTCACATCCGTCTGAGTTCTTCGCCTTGTGGGAGCCCGATAGTATTGGTACAGAAGAAGGATGGGACGTGGAGACTCTGTATTGACTATCGAGCGCTGAACAAGATCACTGTCCGTAATAGGTACCCGATCCCGCGGATTGATGACCTCCTAGACCAACTAAAGGGGGCGAAATATTTCAGCAAGATCGATCTGAAGTCAGGATATCACCAGGTACCAATTGAACCCTCAGATGTGTGGAAGACTGCCTTCAAATCCAAGGAGGGCCTCTTCGAATGGTTGGTCATGCCTTTCGGATTGACAAATGCTCCTGCAACCTTTATGAGGCTAATGGATGACATCTTGCGGCCATTCACCAACTCCTTTGTAGTAGTATACTTGGATGACATTCTGATCTTCAGCCAGAGTTGGGAAGAGCACCTCCACCACATCCGACAAGTTCTCCAAACACTACGGCAACACAAGCTATGTGCCAATTTGGAGAAATGCACTTTTGGCATGACCGAGGTTCAGTATCTGGGATACATCATTGATGAACAGGGGGTGCATGTCGATCCAGCCAAGGTCCAAGTCATTCGGGATTGGCCCTCTCCAACCACTCTAACAGAGCTCCGCAGCTTTCTAGGTCTTGCCAACTTCTACCGCAGGTTTGTGTTGGGATTTTCTCATATTTCTTGGCCCTTGAGTCAAGTCACCAAGGGCGGGGCGAAAGCAAAATTATTTTGGTCTGAATCTCAACAGAAGGCATTCAGGGAGTTGAAGGATCGCCTCTGCACGGCACCAGTGCTCGCGTTACCAGATTTACAACAACCATTTGAGGTCGAGACAGATGCCTCTGACTATGCTATTGGGGCAGTCCTTACTCAACATGGACATCCAGTGGCATATCACAGTGAAACACTTTCAGACACAGTCTGGAAGTACCCCACTTATGATAAAGAGATGTATTCCATTGTACAAGCCTGCCGACAATGGAAGCATTACATTTTGGGGAAGGAAACGGTCATCCACACAGACCACCGACCTCTGCAGTTCATACAGACCCAAGGGAAATTGCAGAATGATCGCCATCAGAAGTGGTCTACATACCTGCAACAGTTTCACTTGAATATCAAGTATAAAAAGGGCAACACCAATAATGTTGCAGATTGCCTCAGTCGACCACCGATCATGGCGCTAACCACCGTGCTCAACTCTTGCGGGCACGAGACTTCTGATTGGCCACTTCTCTACAAAAGCGACCCAGAATTCGGCCACACATACCAGACACTCTTGGAGGGTCGGCAGGTTGCAGATTTTCACCTCCAGGATGCCCTATTATGCCACCTCGGTCACCTTTGTGTTCCTTCAAGCGAGCGTGCCAAGATGATTTGGGAAGCACACTACAGTCGGGCTGCTGGGCATTTCGGGGTCGAGAAAACAGTGGCAGTACTGCAAAACTATTTCTATTGGCCGAATCTTCGACAGGATGTTGGGAAGTACATCCGATCATGTACTGCCTGTGCCATTGCCAAACCGACCATTAAGAAGCAAGGCCTCTATACCCCGTTGCCTACCCCTAGTCGACCTTGGGAATCCATCTCCATGGATTACATGTCAGGCCTTCCTTCCACTAAGCATGGAAATGATTGTGTTTTTGTGGTCGTCGACAGGTTCTCAAAGATGGCCATTATGATGGCCTGCAAGAAGAATATCACAGCAGAAGCCACTGCTAAACTCTTCTTTGAACGAGTGTGGGTGCACTTTGGGATCCCACAGTCTATCATCTCAGATCGGGACAGTCGGTTTCTCAGCACCTTTTGGTCCAGTCTCTGGTCAATGCTGGACACCAAACTCACGAAGTCCACAGCCTTCCATCCTCAAACTGATGGCCAGACAGAGGTTGTCAATAGGATGATTGTGCACATTCTGCGCATGTATAACTCAAATCATCCTCGCACATGGGACGAGAGCCTCCCCTACGTTCAGCACAGCTACAACCGAGCTCTTCACAGCTCCACTGGCCATAGCCCTTTTCAGGTGGGTTTGGGATTCCAGCCACTATGCCCCATTGATGTGGCCATGCCACTTGCAGCTACTCACATGAATTCAGCTCATGTCCAGTCCGAAACAGATAAGGCCACCAGCTTCATTGAGCGCATCCAACATATTCGCCAGCAGGTCCATGACATCCTTGAGAAATCAAATGCCAAGTACAAGCAGCGACATGATCAACATCGGGTGCCACACAAGTTTCAGGTGGGCGACAAAGTCTGGTTGCATTTGCAAAAGGAACGCCTTACTGGAGCCTATCGGAAATTGAGACCACTCCGATATGGTCCTTACACCATTACTAAGGCTATGGGAGACAATGCATTTGAGCTCAGCATTCCCCCATTCCTTGGCCTGCACCCAGTGTTCAATGTGGACCGCCTTCGGCCATACTTTCCACCATTGCTAGACACATCCGACATTGAAGAACAGCTCAAACCCACAGAATTAAATCCAGATTGCATGGAACAAGCTGCAACTGATCGGATCATGGACACACAGATCAAGAACACTCGCCAACAGAATATCCAACTGTATCGAGTTGTCAAAGCAGGCCAACTCCTTCAGCAGGGCAAGTGGCTCACCAGGGAACAAGTTCAGCAGAAGTTTCCTCATCTCATGGAGGAGCTCAACGCAATGGGGACCATTGCTTCCTAAGGGGGGAGGAATGATCCAGGTGGATATTGGTGGCCACCTGCCAAGTCCACCTGGACCCCCACCATTGTCTTTCTCAACATTTTCAGTTTCCTTAATTGTAGCACAGTTTACTATTTTTAGCAGTTTTTCGGGTCCTGAACTTCCGGAGCCGTTTTGAGGCCCTAAACGACGTTTTTTTGGGAATCTGGGGCAACATGGGTCCATGGACCGATGTTGCCTCCCAAAGTGGTAGTACTCGGATAGATCTTTCTAACGAGCTATTGTACGCGTCAAACGGAGATCATATGCCAAAGTTACGACCCCGGGAAGTTGATGTACCAATTTACCCCCAAACGGGGCCCATAGTTTGGCGTTTCATCTCCTAGGGTTAGGTTTTGGAATGTTAAGGGTTTTCCATTGTTTCTCAACAATAAATAGGCCTTCGAGCCTCATTGTAACACAATTCAGAGGCATGTAGCCATCACATCTCTTCTCAGAGATAAGCTACCATCGCCCTAGCTAGTTTATTTCCATTTCTGTTTGTAAGCATATTTCAGTATTTTCCATTAATGAAATGAAGTATTATTTCCGCTGCATCTTTGTGTATATGGTTATCTCTGTAATTTGTTGCGTTCCTGTTAAATCCGGATCAAATTGAAAATCCCGATATCACCCCGCCGCTAAAAACAAGACAAGTGAACATTGGAACAAAGGTAGAGCCGAAATTTGCAAAGTTTGGGGACCATTGGGATGACGCAACAGTAGAAAAGGTCGTTGAATTGCTTCTTGAATATCAAGACTTGTTCCCTACGAAGTTTTCAGAGTTGAAAGGGGTAATAGGGGACCTGGGATTTATGAAAATTACGTTGAAACCAGACGTAAAGTCGATCAAGGAGAGGCCTTACCGCCTTAATCCGAAGTATAAAGAAAGGGTCCGCTTAAAGTTGGATAAAATTCTTGACGCGGGTATTATTGAACTAGTAGAAGAGTCTGATTGGGTGAGCCCAATAGTAGTTCAGGAAAAGAAGCAGAAGGATGAAATAAGGATATGTGTAGAGCTCAGGAATTTGAATGACGCCTGCATATATGAACCCTTTCCAACTCTGTTCACTGACGAAGTGATGGATAATGTAGGAGGACAGGAAGCATATTTGTTCACTGATGGGTTCTCGGGGTACCATCATATCAAGATAGCGCTTGAGAATAGAAGTAAGATGACCTTCGCCACTGAGTGGGCATGCTTTCAGTATACTCTAATTCCTTTTGGACTGAAGAACACACCGACGATATTTTCGCACGTAGTCATCACGACGTTTAAGGACTTCATTCACAAGTTTTTGGAGGTATACTTTGACGATTGTACGGTGTTTGGGCTGGTGAAACACCATGTAGTCAGCCTACGATTGATGCTGGATACATGCCGAAGGTATCAGATCATGCTCAATTTGAAGAAATGTTTGTTCTGTGTTCCTTTCGGAATCTTGTTGGGCCATGTGGTGTGCAAACAAGGATTAATGGTCAACCCGACTAAGATAGTAATTATAATTAATTTAGAGGCACCAAGAAGTGTGAAACAACTGCATGCAACATTGGGGAATATAGGATACTATAGAAAGTTCATTAAGAGTTATGCCCAGATGACCGCGTCGATTGAGAAGTTTCTAAAGAAGGATGATACATTCTGTTGGAATGAAGAATGTCAGTAAATCATAGCTGTCTTAAAGGAAAGCATGGTCACCGTGCCAATCCTAGTCTTCCCGGATTGGAAGACGGAATTTCATGTGCATGTGGACATGTCATGTATTGCCCTTGAGGTAGTACTGACACAGGCTGGTGAGCGAGAGTTGGATCACC
This sequence comes from Pinus tabuliformis, assembly GCA_031772625.1. Classification (NCBI taxonomy): domain Eukaryota; kingdom Viridiplantae; phylum Streptophyta; class Pinopsida; order Pinales; family Pinaceae; genus Pinus; species Pinus tabuliformis. The sequence goes on from CM062819.1 coordinate 1,404,672,333, forward strand.
CTATAGTGTTTACGAGTAGGAAGTCGTCTAAAATTGTGAAGAACTATTCAATGATAGAGCGTAAAGGCTTGGCTATGGTGTACGCGTCCAGAAGTTCAGACACTACTTGCTAGGCAGAAACTTTAAGATGTATATAGACCATTCTGCATTGAAGTACTTGGTTAACAAGTTTGTGTTGGGGGGAAGATATGCAGATGGTTGCTGCTGTTTCAGGAATATAATTTTGAAGTTATTGTGAAGCCAGGATGATTGAATGTCGGACCAAATCATCTGTCGTGCATTGAAACAGGAGAGGAGTCTACTAATTTGGAGGAAGGACTGCCTGATGCGCAACTCTTTGCAGTGCATGTAGAGGACAATCACTTTGCAGATATCATACACTTCCTGACAACAAGAATGGCTCTAGAGGGGTATATTAGTCAACAAAAGAAGGAGTTGGTGGTGCGCGCGACATTATGTGCCTGAGTTTGAACAAAGCAGCATCCTTGTTGAAGCTCATGGAGGAGATGCGAGAGGAAATTATGTAGCAAAAGCAATAGCGCAGAAGATTTTACGCTCTGGGCTGTGGTAGCCGACACTTTATAAGGATTCCAAGGCATATTGTAAGGCATGTGATGCATGTCAAAGGACGAGCACACCATCACTGAGGGATGAGCTTCCTTTTAATCTGCATCTATCATTACAACCATTTGAGAAGTGGGTGATTGATTTTTTAGGACCAATTCAGCCTCCAAGAAAGAAGACAACTACATAGTACATCATCACCGCGATAGAGTATTTGACTAGATGGGCAAAGGTGTAGCCTGTGAAGGACTGTACAGGGGCAACAATAGCAAAGTTCATATTTGAGTATGTATTGACTAGGTTTGGTTACTCGAATATTTTGATGAGCGATCGCAGTACGCATTTCCTTAATGAGACTATCAGCGCGTTGACGGAGGAATTCCAAGTTTACCACCAAAAGAATATGTCATATCACCCAAAAGGATAATGGGATGGTCGAAGAATTTCATAATATATTGGAAAACGCACCAACGAAGGTTTGCAATGCACAAAGAAATGACTGGGATGTGCATGTACCTGCGGTGCTATGGACTTACAGAATGACTTGCAAAAAGTTGACTAGACAAACACCTTTAAGGCTGGTTTATGGTGTAGAAGCTGTGATGCCGATGGAGTACATTGTACCTAGCTTGCACATAGCGGCATTCATAGGAATAGTGGATCACGGAGCCTTGGAAGAGAGGCTCACACAACTGACAGAGCTGGAAGAGGATAGATTTTTGGTTGGATTCCATCAACAAGTTCAAAAGGATTGCAAAAAGGCATGGCACGATCGGCACATCAAACTACGCACCTTCAAGGTAAATGATTTAGTGTTATTATATGACAGCAAGTTTGATAAATTTCCATGGAATTTTTAGATGCATTGGTGAGGACCCTATGTCATCAAGGAGATTACCAATGGTGGAGCAGTTCAACTGGTGAAGTTGAATGGAGATCCATTTCCAAGGTAGATAAATGGCAGTTGATTGAAGCCATACGCCAGGGATCTGGCCAGATGACTATATGGAGGAAGAACAGTCTTAGCGCTCTAGGCAACAAAAAGGAGGCGTGGGACTATAAACCACATTGCTCGGGTTGTAGAGCTGTGCGACAGGGGGACTATGTGGAAAGGAGGAATGTAATAGTATTATCAAAAGCGCGAGGGTAGTCGTGCTATAGGAGGAACAACCACGCATGGTAGCCAGAAAGTGACCGTGACAGTCATTGTTCATGATTTGACAGTGAGAAAACGGATAAGAGGAGTGGGGGGGTGGCATTTAAGGCCGAATTTAAATGCGAGATCTTTGAAAATATGCTGCCAATCTAGCATTTATGAATGGATTTTGGGGGAATGGTCGAATTTGAATTCAAATTTTCCTATAAATTACAGATGGCCACCCAATGAAAAACACTTTTCATTTTGAGAATTGAGGTGTCGAGCTATCAGTTGCACATGAACCCTGAGAGTTTTGAGGCCTTGGTGTCCAGTTCAGTTTTTGACAGCTTGCCTAAAGCAACCCAAGAGCTTCTTACTAGCCTCATGTCGGCACCCGTGGAAACTGCAAATGTTGGAGGATCGATGGCCTCTGAGGGAGCTGGCCCTAAGGTCGTAAGTGTAGAAGTTCCTGCAGAAGTACCAAAGTCACCGAGGTCACCCAGGCCAAGGCCTACGCCACCAAAAGAGGGGCCTAAGACAAATAAAGACAAGAAGAAAGTGACATAGCCAATGCGTGAGTCGCCGAGAAAGCACCAGAAGAAAGAGAAGCCTACCGCACATGAGAAAGGCAAGGTGGTAGACCTAGAATCCGATGAGGGTGTGGAAGACACTGGTATGGGCGTAGAGGATATCGATATTGAGGGGGTAGACCCTATTTCCAAGTTACTAGAATACATCCCTCCATGCCAAGGTAAGGTGAAGGTCCTGAAGGACCCAGATGAGGGAAAATTTTTACTTAACACACCGTTGCTGCTAGACCAGATCACATTCGAAGGTCTGTGCTTGGCGCGCATGCCACATCTAAAGTTATAGGATTGGGACTTTATAGATATGGAGTGGTTCCCCCACTTGGCGACTGATACATTTATGACCCGCGTCTTCTATAAAGATTCTTTTGTGACCACGCTGGAGCCAAGGAAGTGGATTAGAGGGGTGGATAAGGTAGGACTGTTGAACCTATTATTGGTTCCGCATTACAACCGCATACCCATAACTTTGATAGTGATCAAAAAATTGTTATGCTTGGTGCACGACGGGTGCCTATGGTTAGGAGAACCGATACCAATCACCGATATGCTGATCCATAGGATCACATTGCTACCGCACTCAGGGATGAATCTGGCCAAGGAATTTGGTGGAAAGATGGGCGAGCGTGACCTCACCGAGAGAATGAAGGACAAGTTTAAGCTTGTCAAGAAACCACGCGACTACTCAATTTCCAGCATAACCGACCCCGTGGTTAAGGTAGCCACCCAGATCCTGGCTGGGAAAATAATGAGGAAGTGTCACGCAGATGAAGTGCCGGCACCAGTTGTGTCATTAATGGCCCAATGCATGGAGGGCATATAATTCAATTGGGTGTGCTACCTCTGCAGCGAGTTCCTCGTGAAATCTAGAGAGGCAGAAGACCAGAGTAAGACCTTCCATTACGCATGGCTTTTGTTATCAATCGTACTGGTCACGTGGGAATTACCGGAGGACAATAAGTTTCCTTCGATTGCGTCAAATCTACGAGAAGTAGCGAAGTTCGCTTCGCTCTGGGCCAAAAAGGACACCGAGAGGGTCAAGGATAGTAAGATCTTTTGGGTGCTGATGGAAGTAAGCATCCGTGCCGCGATAAACCACAAGGCATAGCTCTCACCAAATTTCTTCGAGTAGTTGTCTGAATATGTGGAGTTCAAAGCAGACTTCCACTATGTCTCCATGTGGGCACGAAAGGACCCTGAGTAGAAATGGTATGATCTCCCATGCCTTGCAACAGATGATGCAATCACATCGGTCCTTGAGCATTGGCTTGCAGAGTGGCGCACGACCTCAAATTTGTCAGCTGGGTCCAGTAAGTCTGCAGGAAAATAGAAGAAGGCAGAGGCATAGTTGAAGATGTAGCAGTTGGATAAAAGGAGAAAAAATGAGGCTTAGGAAAAAGCCATATCAGAGCGCATTGCAAAGGAGCAGGCCACAGAGAAGTAACCGGAGGAAGAGCGTGACTCTGACAAAAGTCAGAGGTCCCCTTCATCGCAACGATGAGCAGCAATTGGAATAGGGTGGTGGAGACCAGGAGAGTACTCCGTTCCAGATAAAGTGCACCCGGGAGCAGGAAAAAGAAGGGTTGTGGAAGAAGTCTTAGGCTAGTAAATCATCACTCGACTCGCTCACCTTGACTGAAAGTGACTTGGACAACAGCAGAGATAAAGTAACGGATACAACTATGGAGCTACTGCAGAAGTTTGAGCAGTAGCAAAAGTAAGTCTTGGTTGCCATTCAGACAGGTCTGTGCGAGCTGCAGATCCAAACTACTCAACTACAGACTGGTGTCAGGAGGGGCAGTGCGTCGTCGACTAGTTTGGTGCCAGGGAACTATGAAGCAGAGGAGATGGTCCACTCCTTGGATCCTCGGGCCGTCGCGCTGCCGAATGGAGATTTGATTGGAGAAGCGGAAGTTGACAGGGGTACTATTAGTGCTCTCAAGAAGGTTGGGTTGAACTTGGTCACACTTCCAAGTGAAGCCCTTCACACCTTGCAAGCAGGTGTGATCACAAAACTTTAGGCTTGAGAGAAGCACATGCTGAGTGTGATCAATGAATAAAAGGTGAACAATGCATATATGTTCGTCGAGAAGACTTCAGCAATTGAAACATGGAAGAAGGTGCATCAGAAGAATGAGCACATGGTGGCAGTAGCTGCTGAAGCATGCAGAACCATTTCGGAGATGCATATCCCAGAAGAAACGTCGGTGGAGGCCAAAATTTAGAAGATCGTTGCAGGTGTGCACGACACAAAGACAGAGATGGCCAAGGTTCAGTTTGAGATGAACCTTAAGATCACATATCTTGATTTGAAGGCCCAACCTTCAACTCCACCAGAGGTCAGAGAGCAGCACGAGGCAGCTTTCAAGGATGCATTTGCTGCAGTAGATGCCGCGGTAACAGATTGCACTGCGCTCTTTGAGTAGTCACTGGAGGTACTTACTAGTCTGCAGGAAGATCCCAACCTGCAGAGGTTAGAAATAGAGGCAAGGGAATTACAGTAGTAGTAGGACGATGTCAGAGTGATGGCGCACACCTTTGGCATCACACAGAGGTTATCCAAGCTGCAGGAAGCAAAAGGACTGAAGGAACAGGTGGAATCAACACAATGAAGAGAGGCAGTAGTGAAGGCCAGATTGGGGCCTTGGCTAGATGAGGCTTATGTGCTCACTGCCACCATTGAGGGAAAATTGGCTAGCCTATAGGCAAAAAAGTAGCAAATCAAGGCAGATAGTGCAGGACTAGCAACAGAGCAGGTTAAGTAGACGACGACACAGTGTGCCGCCGAAGTTGCAGTGGTACAAGTGGAGCTAGGAGGTCTTCGTGACAAGATCTCCACGCTATCAGAGTGACTCAGGGGTGAGTCACCATATTTGTTTTGGGGGCTTGTTGGGAACGGGTCCCATAGGGTCATTTTTGGAGTTAAAAGCCCAAGTCTTCAGGTAGAAGGCCCAAGTTTTTGTATAAGAAGTGTAAAGTCTCCACATTTTGTGGTCATGAAGCGCGAAGATGTGAAGTGTCATAAAGGGTTTCCACCCTTAGCTTATGTAAGTCATGTCGGCTTTAGGAGATTTACCCATGGTCCATGGCCCATGGGATTGCATAAAAAGGGAAGTCGTAGAAGAGTCTAAGCAGTTTAGTTCTTAGTATGTTTTGAGTCATTGATGAATGTAATGGGTCTGTAAGAGCTAAGAGCAAAAAATATTAGCATAGGAAAAAGGCTCTGTAGCTGTGTGTACAGAGGCCTAGGGTAGAAGTCCATAGTTGAGTGCACGGACCCTTGCAGCTATGTGCGCAGGGCATTCAGAGTTTGTAAAGAAGATCTGAAGCAACAATAAAGAGAATTATTATGGAATTACCTGTGTATGGTCTATTTTACTTCTATTATAAATGCATATGATTATATTATGATGAATATTGGTTTTATGTTTTAATTTTGTATTGCTGTGTGAATCTATATGTTTTGCTTTGTTATATGAACGCAGGTAAGAATATTTGTTTACGCGAAGATCATCTTAATGCATGTTGAAGTTATCAGTTACCTAAACTAATCTAGGTAAGTAAAGAAGTAAGAGCAATTACAAGGGCACGTAAGTGTTGGATTCGTCTATCTAGGGTATGCGAAGGACAGTTGTAGACCTTCACAGAGGTTTAGAAGACGACGAAGAGGAGTATATTGATAAGCCCTAAAAATCCTATAAACTTGCATGAAGGAGGGTTTAGGGTATAAAACGACATCACTACCATCTTTGGGTGCGAAACTTGGCTCGTGCATCCCCCCATACTACTTCAGGTGAGACTTCAGTCCGTGCTCCACGGATTGATGCTGAAAAGGCCCAGTAGTCTAGGGATTTGCTTGGCTAATTAACGCTGAATGGTCAAGGCCCATCAAGCGAACATGACTGTAGGGACTGTTCTAGGTCATTCAATATCCCAAAAAGGACTATAGGTAGACCCAAATAAGATATCCATTATCCAAAGGGCCCCACCTTCGCAAAAACAAAGAGAAGTCAAAAGTTTTCTAGGTTTAGCTGGATACTATTGGAGGTTTATAAAAGACTTCAGCAAGTTGTCTTCTCCTTTATTTGGGTTTTTGGGCAAAGACTATGAATTTGTATGGTCAAAAAGCTGTCAAGAGACCTTAGACACCCTGAAGGACAAGCTGACCACTGCACCTATTCTTTGAGGCCCAAATTGGGCGTTTCCTTTTCATATACATGCTGATGCCTCTCACAAAGCCATAGGAGCAACTCCAGGCTAGATAGATGACAAGTTACCTTATGCCATTTACTTCATCAATAAGAATCTGTCAAAGGTCGAACTGAATTACATAGTGACCGGAAAGGAGCTCCTCGATGTTGTGCATTCATTGAACAAATTTAAGCATTACATTACAGGTTACCAAACATTTGTACATACTAACCATGTTGCAATCAAATACTTGATGAATAAACTTGATGTGAATGCCCAGATTATTAGATGGTTACTTTTATTATAGCAGTTTGATCTAACTATTATTGATAAGCCCAATAAGGAGAATGTTGTTGCCATTTTTTTTCAAGATTAAATTTTCCTGCGGGGGAGGAAGGAATGGTTGATGATCAGTTACCGGATGAACACTTATTCGCCATTTTAGTTCTCTCTCCATGGTTTGATGACATAGCAAACTACTTGGTGTCTGCACAGTTCCCATCGAATTTTTCCTCCAAAGAGAAAAGCAATATTGTGAGGAAGAGCGCCCCATTCACTTGGATTGGGGGCAACCTCTTCAAACTAGGCCCGGATCAAATTTTGAGAAGATGTGTCAGGGAGGAGGAAGTCTTTGACATCCTTCTGACCTGTCATGTTGGGCCTTGTGGAGGTCACTTTGCAGCCAAGAGGAAAACATTCAAAGTGTTATAAGCTGGTTATTATTGGCACACTCTTCATTAAGATGTGAGAAGGTATACTAGTTAGTGTGATCGGTGCCAAAGGGTAGGAAAGCCTACTCCAAGGGATGAAATGCCTCTGCAACCTCAAGTGACTTTTGAGCCATTTGACAAGTGGGGCATGGATTTCATTGAACCTATTGACCCTCCATCCAGGAAAAAGAAGTACATCATTGTGTGCACTTACTATTAGACCAAGTGGGCTGAAACCAAGGCAATCAAGGCAACAACAAAGGAGAAAGTGGCCGAGTTCTTGATCCAAATTGGATCCTAAAACTCTCTAAGTTTTCATGACTGTTTCAATTTTGCTAAAAGATTCAAGTCCTAGAAAAGATCGAAGCTATCAGAAGGAATCCTCATAACAATTGTAGTTGTGGCCAGAGCGGAGCAACGAGGACCCTCGGTCGAGTGCACAGACCATTGGCCCATGGTAAGGTGCAATGGCACAAAACTAGCAAAACCGGAGGCCAGATCAAGAAATGGAGGTGGATTCTGATACGTGATTAGCGCTAATCACGTATCACAAGGTGTCCCCTTCAGTGAAGGAAATCCCTTGGACGCTCGAACCCGAAAATGCTATAAAACTCGGAAAAGTAACTATTTCGGTTCTGTAGCACGGATTCCCCAAAACCGGCAGGATATCAAAAGGCTTTGAGGCAGTAAGTAGTTTTGATTGAGTCCCGCCCAATGCCACACATCGAGTGACACACGTCCGACAGAAGAGAGAGAAAACTGCTCGCATCAAACGTATAAACATTGTGCGACTTGTCCGTCCGATATGAAGGACGATCGTAGGATTTGGGGGGTCCAGATCAATGGCGGAGATACATCCCGATGACTGACTAGATTTGATAGGTCAAAAAGCAAGATGACAGGGATTTGACGTCCGACGTGGATGATGAGCTGGCAAACGATTCGTGTTGCAGGCGATCTTGAAGCAAACATATTTAATGGCCATTCGAGTATGATTCAGGGAATCTGACACCCAGTTCGTTAGCAAATAGGTGGCCACCTCCCTGCAAGGTGTTACCCAGTGATGATGATGCAGAGCAGAGGAATTCAAATGGACAGAGGAAAGGAAACCAGAAGGCTGGGAAGTGGAAACGGGTAGTCAAAGAGCAGACTGGATTTAAAGCCATGAATTGATAGAAGTAGAAAAATAGAAGGGGCAACACACAGAGATGTAGAAAGCCAATCGCAGAGAACATAGAGAAGAATCCGAGTTGACTTGAAGGCAGTATCGAGTCAGACAGAGCCAGAGAGAGTCGGAGAGTCTTTGTACTCCATTGAAGGCTTGAGAGGTTTAAGCAAGCTCCTCGGTATAGGCCTGTCATACTACTGTGACCCTCAAAGGTTGAGTCAGTAAGGAGAGTCTGTGCACTCTATTCCTACTGACTTCATTCTATTAGTGAGACTTGAATCAAGCTGACTGTTGTAAAAACTCTGCTTGAAAACATAATAGAGAGGCCACCACTGAAAGGTTGGACCAGGAGACGTAGCCCAGGAGCATTGGGTGAACTCCTTATTAAACTTGTTTTGTTTACATGTTTGACTGTTATGTTTTCTCTGATTGCCTCAGTGTCTATGTATTCTAGCAATCTTATCGATCCGTTGCATAAGTAACATAGGCACATCCATGCACATGAGTCTGTAATACCTTTCATTCTTTATCCTGGATAAATTCCAGATCAAGTGGTATCAGAGCTTAGAGTTATTAAGGTTAGAAAAGCTTGTGTTGGATTTTGTTGTTGAATGCTAACTAGATCAAAGCTTAAATTAGGAGAAGGAGAATTGGCTGAAACTAACCCGAATTCTAAGAGGAAAATGTCAGAAGAAAATCCCTTGGAATCAAACCCTCAGTTCATGGATAGTTTTATGACCCTGAAATCCATGGTGGAGGAAATGTATAGGGACTATAGGAAACATAGAGATGAAGATGCATCAAGCTCCAAACAAGACAAATGAGTAGAAGAATCTCTCCTCCATGATCACTCCAAAGGAAAAGGGAAAGAAGAAAAATTCCTCACGCCTCCTAATAGCCTTGAACATAAAAAGAAGACATATTTGATTAAATTAGATGTTAAATTTGATTTACCAATATATGATGGAGAGTTGAATGCAAAGAAGCTGGATAATTGGATCAGACAAATTTATGTTTATTGCACAGTGCAGAGCATTGACTCAGACAAGAGTAAGATTTAGCTGGCCAGCCTACGCCTCAGAGGCACTGCCTTGGTATGGTGGGAAGGCAGGACACAAGATGACATGAAGAAACATGGTAAGATTCTCTCTGTCTAGAGTCAATTTGTTTCTACAATTAAAAAGCAATTCTATCCCCTAGCCTACATGCAGCAAGCCATGATGAGCTGGAAAACTCTTCGACAACTAAAAGGGCAAAGTGTACAAGGTACACTCAAGAATTTAGGAAAAGAGCTTTGATTCTAGGAAGCTCTTTAGACTCACCTGAGACTCTATTGAAGTACATAGGTGGTCTATGCAGCTACATGAGGCACACTATCCTCATGTTTAATCCCACTAGTATAGATGAGGTATCCATTCAGGCTATGCATCTAGAAGCTAGAGATAAGAATGGGAACCCAGAAGTTGGGGGATCATCCCAACCCACTGCAAGCAAAAATAAGGAGAAAAGAAAACAGAAATGGAAAGAGAGGAAGACAAACACTGTACAGAAGAGCAAGTCCTCATGCACTCATTGTAAGAAGGATGGGCATGACGAAGAACACTACTGGATTCTGCATCCGGAGCTGAAACCTAAGAAGTTTGAGGGCAAGAAGAAGAAGACTGTTGTAGCTATTCAAAAAGATTTGGGGTCAGACTCAGGAGATGAAGCAACAATCGCAGCCATAGGTATAAAAGGTAAACATTCTGAAGCATCTACTAGTAACTCTGCACAATCTACTGATAATGAAGAAAATGAGAGAAAAATACGTGAGCTTTTTCATATTCGAGTTATTTCCAATCATCAAAAGATTGATACTTTGTTTGATAGTGGCTCACAAGTAAATTTAATTTCTAAAGCAATTGTAAAGAAGTTGGGATTACTAACGACACCTCACAAGAAACCATATCCATTAGGTTGGCTATGTGATAAAGCAAAGCTACAAGTGACTAGACAATGTAAACTTAAGCTTTCTTTTGGGTCAGCATTTGTAAATGAGGTTGAGTTAGATATAGTTCCTTTGGATATATGTGGAATTTTTTTAGGAAGTCCTTACTTGTATGATAGAAAATCTATTTTCTATAGAGCTGAGAACAAGTATCTACTCGTTAAAGATGGAATCGAATATATTGTAAGAGCTTATAAGCTCAAGAATAATTATACTCTCATAAACTTAGGGCAGATGAAACGAATTGTAAATTCATGCAAACAATTTTTACTGATGGTTGTAAAGGAAAAGAAACATGATAAAACCAATGTATTTGAGGGTTGTGATGCTAAACAACAAGCTGATTTAGAAAAAGTTGTTTCAAAATATGATGTATTGTTTCAAGAACCTAAAGGTCTACCACCCAAAAAGGAAATAGTGCATGATATTAATTTGCAGCAAGATGCTCCATTGCCTAACATCAGAATGTACAGGTTGTCCACTTTAGAGAATACAAAAATCAAGAGGCAGGAATAGGAGTTGCTCGAGAAGGGGTTCATTAGACCTAGCACATCACCATGTGGGTCTCCAATTGTTTTGGTGAAAAAGAAAGATGGCTCGTGGAGAATGTGCATTGATTACCGAGCACTGAATAAGATAACGATCAAAAATCATTATCCCCTTCCTCGCATAGATGATCTATTAGATCAGTTAAAGGAAGCTATTTATTTTTCCAAGTTAGACTTGCATAGTGGCTATCATCAGGTCAGAGTTGTAGAGCAAGATGCATGGAAGACTGCTTTCAAAACAAAGCAGGGATTGTATGAGTGGCTGGTTATGCCTTTTGGCTTAACTAATGCTCCTGCTACTTTCATGAGAGTAATGAATGATGTACTCAGACCTTTTCTTGATGATTTTGTTATTGTATATATGGATGACATTCTTATATTTAGCAAAACATGGGAGGAACATTTAAAGCATGTTAAGCAGACACTAGATGTTTTGAAAAGAGAAAAAAATTATGTTAAACTCTCAAAATGTGAATTTGGAAAAACATCTTTGAATTATTTGGGACATATAGTAGGGGGTGGTGAATTGAAGATAGATCCCTCTGAATAGATCCCTCTAAGGTTGCAATCATTGTAAACTGGCCTAAACCCAAATCTGCTACAGAGGTTAGAAGCTTCTTAGGAGCAGCACAATATTGGAGAAAGTTTATTTCTAACTTTTCCTTAATTGCAGTTCCCTTACATGCTTTAACAGGATTGAACAAGGTGTTTCAGTGGTGAGGCAAACAACAGAAATCCTTCGACACCTTGAAAGGAAAGATTAGTACAGCACCAGTACTAGCACTGCCCGATCTTCAAAGACCATTTGAGATTGAAATAGATGCCAGTGACTATGTCATGGGAGCAGTGTTGATGCAGCACGGTAAACCCATATGTTATCATTCTGAGACATTTAATTCTACAGTAGTTAACTATCCTACATATGATAAAGAAGTGTATGCATTAGTACAGAGTGTGAAAAAGTGGAAACGTTACTTAATGGACAAAGAGACAGTTATACATATTGATCATCAACCACTTCAATATCTACACTCCCAAACTAAGTTGCAGCAATCAAGACACTATAGATGGATGGGTTTTCTACAACAATTTCATTTAGTCATCAGATATAAAAAAGTCATACACAATAAAGTTACAGATATGTTATCTAGACCAATTATAAATGCATCTACTATACTTAAGCATAATTCAGTATTGCATGAGAGCTACATTGAACAATATGCTCAAGATATAGATTTTAAAGATGTATATGCAACTTTAAGTCAAGGCAAACGAGTAGAAGAATTGGATTATCATATTAAGGACCAACTCTTGTATCATTGTGGGAAGCTATGCATTCCACAAACTGAAAGAGTAAAGATAATTCGAGAAGCACATACTTCTCTAATATCAGGTCACTTTGGTGTAAGTAAAACGGTTGCACAGCTGCAAAGATTTTGTTATTGGCTGAAAATGAATGAGACAGTTTCTAGATATGTAAGAGGGTGTACCATGTGTGCTAAAAGCAAGCCCAACAATAGAAAACTAGGCTTGTACACTCCACTACCAGTTCATTCTCATCCTTGGGAAAGTGTTTCCATGGACTTTGTTGGAGGACTGCCTAAATCTAGGAAAGGTCATGACTAATTATATGTTGTTGTGGATAGGTTAAGCAAAATGTGTATTTTAATGCCTTGTAACAAACAGATTACAACTGAACAAACTGAAAAGTTGTTCTTTCAGCATGTATGGGTTCATTTTGGATTACCAACTTCCATAATATCTGATCGAGATACCCGATTTGTTGGGAAATTTTGGTCAAGCTTGTGGGAATTGATGGACACCAGGCTGAAGAAAAGCACAACTTTTCATCCGCAAACATATGGCCAAATAGAAGTGGTAAATAGGACAGTGATGCAGTTGCTCAAAGGCTATTGCAGCAAGCATCCCAAACTTTGGGATGAACATTTATGCTATGTGCAACATGCTTACAACTGAGCTAAACATTCTTCTACATAGAGATCTCCTTTCGATACCTGTTTTGGTTTCAAACCAAGGTCTCCCTTGGATTTTGTCTTTGGTAAAGACATAGCAGTTGATGGACACAGTGATGTGTACAAGGCAACCAAGTTCATTGAACAAATCCAAGAGATTCACCAATCAGTACAGGAACAACTGGAAAAGAGCCAAGCCAAGTACAAGGCAAGGCATGACAAGCATCAAATGGAGCATAGTTTCCAAGTTGGTGACCAAGATTCATTGTATATCAGCAAAGACAAGATGCAAGGTGAAGGTAAGAAGCTAAAGCCAATAAGGTATGGACCTTTCAAGATACTTGAGAAAATTGGTGAGAATGCTTTTCACCTTGATCTACCAGCTTACATGCACATCTACTCAGTTGTTAATGCAGACAACTTGAGACTATTTGTACCTTCATTAATTGAAGATCCCGGAGAGCAAAGTCAATTGCCTTCTATTGATTATCTGTTACCTGAATATCTTAATGAGTTGCAGGAAGATGTAGTTCTGGACAGGAAGGTAAGAACTACACGCAGAGGTGACGTTGAGTACCTCAGGATCAGACTCAAAGGTTCAAAGCCAAGCAGTGCGAAATGGATAGAAATTGAGCAAGTGAGGAAGCAATACCCTCACTTGATTGATGCTTGAAAGAAAACCAACTTTTGGTGGTCCAAAAGCTTTTTCAGTGGGAAGGCCGTGATCCAAATTGGATCCTAAAACTCTCTAAGTTTTCATGACTGTTTCAATTTTGCTAAAAGATTCAAGTCCTAGAAAAGATCGAAGCTATCAGAAGGAATCCTCATAACAATTGCAGTTGTGGCCAGAGCGGAGCAACGAGGACCCTCGGTCGAGTGCGCAGATCGTTGGCCCATGGTAAAGCACAATGGCATGAAACTGGCAAAACTGGAGGCCAGATCAAGAAACGGAGGTGGCTAATCACGTATCGTAGGGCATCCCCCTCAGTGAAGGAAAGCCCTCGAACGCTCGGACCCAAAAACACTATAAAACTCAGAAAAGTAACTATTTCAGTTGCATAGCACGGATTCCCAAAAACTGGCAAGATATCAGAAGGCTTCGAGGCAGTAAGCAGCTTTAACTGAGTCTTGTCTAGTCAATTTAACGTCTTAAATTGCTCTACATAAATTATCAATCCGGGTATCGTAAACTGATGAAGTGTGGTGCACCATATGTGCTTAGTTAACCTTTCTCTTACTTCGTCGTTTTATAGTTTATGTTGTTTTTGGGGTTTTGTTCTTGTTGCTTTTCTAAAGTGTTTAATGCAAATTAAAACATGTTATTGATGGAGTTAGTATTTAAACAAAAGTGTAAATATACAACTAGTTCAATCGAAATAAAATGCAATAATCAAATAATGAGAGAATGACTATGAGACCCAGTATCCTTGCTGCTTTAGCAAAAGGACAAGATGATTCTATCATGTCATTAGTTCATTAAAAGGCTATGTGCATCACTAATCTACAATCAACTTGAAAGCAATTTATGTACAGCTAATATACATGGTGAAATAAAATGCAAAAATAAAATGACAACTATACAAGGCAGGGGCCCTCTACCACCTATGAAATCAAATGCTTAAAGGAAAATAAAGACATCAAATAAAGGACTAATGGCACCGGCCCAGTATCTCTGCTGCTGATTTAAAATGAAAATGAAATCTATATTAAATTCAATTAAAAGTGAGAACAACTATCTCACACTATTTTAACTCTTCAACTTAATCTAAGCAATGTGAAATCTAAGTGACACTACATAAAGGAGACAAATCACACTACTTTAACCTTTTCTTAACCTTTTTGCCTTTCAGCTAGATTTATCATGTGAGAACAGTTATGAACAAGTCAGCAATGTGAGTCTTAAAGCAAACTAAACCAAGCTGTACTAAGTGATATTTTGGCTCTAATAAAGTTATTTGATTACGGAAAAAGAACCATCAATAGATGAACAACTTGATATCTAAGAGCAGAAAGTAAAGTGCAAGTTAAAGAAATGATACTAATGAAAATCAAACTGCAGAAAAATAAAGGTCAGCAACATAGACAAGATGATCACACATGCCACTAGTTATGAAATCAAAGAAAAATTGAACACACTTGCATGAATTAAAATTGCATGAATGAAAAATTTAATCTACCTTACATTCTACAAAGCAATATTTACAAAATGAAATCTACTCTACCTTACATCCTAATGTGCTCCATGACATCTACTTCACATCTCCTTCCATGTTGAGAACATCAAAGCTTTATTCAACTTCTTCAAAAGTACAAAGTACAACAAAGTTCTCCAAAACTTTCAAAAGCCATCAAGGAAGAACTACAAAACAAGCTTAAGCTAAAATAGACTAAAAAAGACTAACAAATGAAGGAGAGAGATCTCCTATTTATACAAAAAGATGAGAGCCATCTCATTAATGATAGTCCATGAATCTCTCCCTCTACCTCTAGAGTCCTAATCAAAATAGGAACTGATAAGACACATGTCTTTTTAGAGTTACAATACAATTAGGAGATGTGACACATATCCTCATGATCCCATGATTCTTTCCAACCAAATTCGAATTTGGCCTTAGAGTGCCACATAAGGGTCTTCTAGAAGTCTCCTTTCAACCTACACATGTCAACAACCTCAACCCATTTGTTAGGTATAAGCATATGCACATTATTTTCTAATGTTTAACCACAAATTCACTTAAAAGGCTTAGAAATAATAAAGATTGGAAAAACATAAAGGTGGCCCAATGATAATGAAAGTGGGATGAATGTGGTGACATAGTAGTGAAATGGAGGTGAAATGGAGGTGATATAATGGACATAATAGTGAAAGTGTAATGGAAATGAATGACATTTTCAAGACTCAACATAACCCCAACTGAAGCTATTGCATGTCCTCATGCAATATATATTACATTAACTCTTTTGATCCTTGAGCTTTGGCTTAACTTTGCATGATATCATTTGATAACTTCATATTTCTGCAAAGTGTTTCACTTGAATTGCAACATGGTTGGTTCTTGTGTTACAACCATTTTTTTTTTTTGTTGCCTTCTATTTTGATATTTGAACTTTGCATAATGATATTTTTATTATTGTTGCAAAGTATATCTTTATTGGATTGCATGATGGTTGGTTCTTGTGTGACAACCATGATTTTGTTTGTATCCAATTTATCCTTTAAGCACTTTTTAAAAAGCCATTGTATGCTCATAATAGCAATGTAATAATTAATATATGTTGGAAGTATGTGAGCTCCTGAATATGATATGGACATGGCAAGATATGAATATGAATGTATTCCCCCCCCCCAACTGATGGTATTGGCAATTTTATGAAATGAGGAAGAGAAATGTTTTTCCAACAATTATCATTCTAGCTTTTTATGGAATTCTATGGTCAAAAGTTAGAAAATGTTGTACCTTCACTTACCCTTTGGAATGGATGAGTTGTATGTATAGTGGCTGAAAATTTCTGATCATATTCTTCTTCAAGTGGCTGAACAAGAGCAGTCATGGATAGAGAGATAAGATGACTTTTATTGCTTCTACTAAAACTTGTTGAATCTGCTCCAAAATGCTGAAAATAATAGTCTTCATGTCTTCAAAACTCATTGGCACAATTCCTACTATGTGAAAAGATGTTCTAATGTCGAACATAGTAGGAAATTGTTGGCTTAGTGGTCATTAATGGATGCCACTAGTCAACACGAGAACTCTCACCATTGATGACAATGAGAGTCAAGATGCCCAAACACATCTTGCTAGGTACGAATGAATTTGCTGAAGTCGAGTCACCTAGAAGATCTGACGAACAAGGGACATTAATGTATTCCCATTGTTTGTCAGCATGAGGACTTGCCATTAAGGCATGCAAGCCTCAAGGTGTTTTTACAAAGAACTTAGACTCAAAGGACTATGGACTCAATAATTTGCATTGAAGCAGGGCTTATTTGCGGAATGAAAATGACAAGGAATGAAAGATGAAAATGGAAAATGGCAATGGAGAACAGAAATGGGAATGGCAATAAGCATGTGAATGAGCCTCTTGCTTTTATTTGTGGGTTATGAATGGACAAAAAGAGATGGAAAGTGTATGTGAATGAAAATGGAAAATATGGAGTGGAATGAGGTGAATGGTTTATTATGAAGTATGGATGTGATGGATGGATGTGATGGAGACAATAGTATCTGAAAGTTTTTCAAGTGTTTGGATCTGATTTTGCATCAGCATATTTCCTCTTTGTTGCTGATCATCCTCTTATGAAACAAATTGGTCTCTTAGAGAGACACCATTCTCTTGTAGTCATTTGTCCTTCCTCCTGAAACCTGCAAAAAAACTAATACTTCTTCTGCAATGGAATGTAAGATTATCAAAGGAGAGAGGTGATCAATCTCTCTAGTTATGATATTTACACACAAAACTAAGAATTTGTATTAATGAAACAAGTTCTCAAAGGAAAAATCAAAAGAATTTATACCTGCTTTGAAATTGGTGCCCCAAGTTGAATGTTGCTTCTTTTCAGCAATTTATTTCATTATTTGCCATTTCAAATTCTAATGATAGATTTCTCATTGTATAGATCTTGTTGAGATCTTTCCAACGATACTTAAATCATCAAAATCTGATTTTGTATGAGAAAGATAGGCTGATTTGAACAATGAGGTTTTTTTCTGGCTGCGGAATTGTGGAACAGCTGCGGAATGTGCACAGTTCTGTAGCTAAAAATCTTGAATACAAAGTTAGCCATTCATCTTTCATCATTAGTCCAAAATTAATCAATACCTTCAGAAAAGTGAGAAAATAACTTATTCATTTCATTGATTCAAAATTATTATTTTTTCTTGACATGCAGTGACTCAGTGTGGCGACTTAGTGATAACACACAATTTGACTTCTCTTTGACCAGGGTCTTTTTCATCAAATTCGACCGAATGAATAGGACACCATCCATGTACTGACATTCCCCTAGCTACCCATGTGGCTTGTTTTGCTTGATGACACCTGCAACCTAGAGTTTAACAAAACAGCTGCAGAAAGTTGGGCTAGCTGCGGAAAGTTGGGCTGGCTGCGGAAAGTGGTGCTAGCTGCGGAAAGTGGCTTAAACAGTCAACCGAAATTTTTTTTTATTGTCTGCATTTAGGAACTCTGTGAATGGAGCAAAACAGTTTTATTGATGAATTTATAGTTGATGAACAGCCTATAACCATTTGGCCCTTCCGGTTCTATCCTTAATAACCGACCCATCCTTTACTCTGTTTAAAATTTGTTTGCCTGTGAGGGTTTAACAGAGGTAAGACAGTTATGTTGTAAGGTTGATGGAAGAACAATGGCTGAAAATGGAAGATGGATACGGGGGTGTTCAAGAACTGTAAGCGGAAACAGAGGATGAGCAGCCAAGATGAATTCACAAGAAGATACAAATGCATGTGAGAATGGTAAACAAGTTCACAAGAAGATACAAATGCATGCGTATAAACATTGTCTTTCCTATTCCCAGTTGTAACTTTTCTGCTAATCTTCTTAATACTGATTGGTCAACATCTCTATCACTCCTCTGAGACAAGATGGTACTTAGATCTTTCTCGATTTCCAATCAGGTGTGTCAGCTCTTCCTTTAGCTCTTTTGAATTGGGCATGTACAAGTTCAACCTGTTCTTGAACTTCATCTGACAATCCAAGTTCTTCATAAGCAAATTCACTTAAAGCCTGCTCCAACTGAGTAGTTTTCCCATTCTCGGCTTTCAACTCCGGTTGAAAATTTTACTGTGTGTGGACGTTCAAGGGAAAAACGAGCTGATTACGGGATTCTTGAGGCAAGTGGAGTGGCCGTAATCGAATTGCAAGGCGTATTGGTGACTGTAATCAAGGTTTGAAGCACAGCCGTGGAGTTTGCAGCGGGAATGGAGAGTAGAAATGGTATGAGTACGAGGGAGTAGAAGATAAACAACGGAAATAAGAGTTATACGGTGGAGAAGAGCCGTATGTAATTGGTTTACGAAATGGAGTTACACAGTGTCGTCTTCAATTCGGATTGTTATTAAACAGGTGTTAATGATTTGCAAACGGGTGGCATAAGGGCAGAAGATGTGGTGGCAAAGGGTGGAAGACGTGGTGGTGCCAGCACACAGCCGAATTAAATCTCTGTCTACTCATTTAATTGAAAGTTCTGTTTTTTTTCACGCGCGGCAGTCAAAAATGGGCTCTAAAGAACCGAAGATTTCTCCCAGACCGTCACAAATCTCTCCAAACGGTTTCTGGGTTATCTAATTAACCCACCTGGAAAAAAAACCCATGTTTTAGTTTTTCTAAATTCGTCTCTGTTTGGTCAAATCGAACATTTGAAGTTTGACATTTTTTCTGTGTTTACGTTTTTCCTGAGTTAACTGTTCTCTGTTCTGCATTCTTTCTGAATTGATGTTTTTATTGCTGTATTCATTTTTCTTGTTTGGTCTACTGTTCTGCAGGTGTATTACACAGGTTCAAAGATTACAAGAAGCTCAAAATCATCATCAATTATATACGATATGTATGAAGAGAATAGAGAAGCGCTGCACATGAAACTGATAGGAAGGAGGCAAGTGTTAACACTCCAAAGTCCTTAGTGTCTGAGACAATCATTCCCATGACATAACCTAGCAAGTCCATGCATGATTGAAGAGAGTTTTGAACCCAAATTGAAACCACACATGTCAACAAAATCCACCACTGAATCCAAATGGACCAGAGCCCTGTGCGAACTGAATAAATACGAGCATGAACTATGGGGTACAAGAGTGTTGCACATATGCCAATGATCGCACTTACTGCACGGGCAAGGCCCAACACTTAGGTTGGAATACCTCTCCATTCTAAGGCTGTTGTCATCATGGTACCAAAACTTAAGACTGTGAAGTACAGCAGAGCCAAAGAAAAACTTGCAAGTGCCACATCTTGCTGCATGTATACCAACCATCCTTATGATATAAACTCACTTCTACATGCATTTTTTCTCTGAATTTTTTAATTTTTATATTGCTTAGTCATACCTACATTTTCATTTTATTGCACTAACATCTTGACTGTAAATATGAAAAACAGAGTGATGGCTGCGGAAACTGATTACAGCTGCGGAAACCAGTGTCAGCTGCGGAAACTTGGCACAGCAACCACTTAGCTAAATAGAGATAGTTAGGCAATCTTAATGGAAATGATCATGGGGAAATAACTTTTATTGATGAAATGGATGGCATGGAGTGAAAATGGAAATGAAATGAAGTTTATTTTTTCTCTTTTTTTTTTTTTTCTTGAATCAATTGAAGTGATGAGGTTTATTTTTTCTCCTATTTTTTCTTAACAATTCTTTTTCTGATCCTCCAGATCACACAGAGTGCAGGAGGAGAGCATACTCAAGAATTATTATTTTTCTTTTTTTTTACTTAACAATCCTTTTTCTGATCCTCTAGATCACACAAAGTGCAAGAGGAGAGCATACTCAAGAATTATTAACTTTTTTTTTTCAGATGTAAGAAATGAGGTCTCCTAATTACACTTCCCCGGCAACGGCGCCAAAATGTCTAGTCAATTTAACGTCTTAAATTGCTCTACATAAATTATCAATCCGGGTATCGTAAACTGATGAAGTGTGGTGCACCATATGTGCTTAGTTAACCTTTCTCTTACTTCGTCGTTTTATAGTTTATGTTGTTTTTGGGGTTTTGTTCTTGTTGCTTTTCTAAAGTGTTTAATGCAACTTAAAACATGTTATTGATGGAGTTAGTATTTAAACAAAAGTGTAAATATACAACTAGTTCAATCGAAATAAAATGCAATAATCAAATAATGAGAGAATGACTATGAGACCCAGTATCCTTGCTGCGTTAGCAAAAGGACAAGATGATTCTATCACGTCATTAGTTCATTAAAAGGCTATGTGCATCACTAATCTACAATCAACTTGAAAGCAATTTATGTACAGCTAATATACATGGTGAAATAAAATGCAAAAATAAAATGACAACTATACAAGGCAGGGGCTCTCTACCACCTATGAAATCAAATGCTTAAAGGAAAATAAAGACATCAAATAAAGGACTAATGGCACCGGCCCAGTATCTCTACTGCTGATTTAAAATGAAAATGAAATCTATATTAAATTCAATTAAAAGTGAGAACAACTATCTCACACTATTTTAACTCTTCAACTTAATCTAAGCAATGTGAAATCTAAGTGACACTACATAAAGGAGACAAATCACACTACTTTAACATTTTCTTAACCTTTTTGCCTTTCAGCTAGATTTATCATGTGAGAACAGTTATGAACAAGTCAGCAATGTGAGTCTTAAAGCAAACTAAACCAAGCTGTACTAAGTGATATTTTGGCTCCAATAAAGTTATTTGATTACGGAAAAAGAACCATCAATAGATGAACAACTTGATATCTAAGAGCAGAAAGTAAAGTGCAAGTTAAAGAAATGATACTAATGAAAATCAAACTGCAGAAAAATAAAGGTCAGCAACATAGACAAGATGATCACACATGCCACTAGTTATGAAATCAAAGCAAAATTGAACACACTTGCATGAATTAAAATTGCATGAATGAAAAATCTAATCTACCTTACATTCTACAAAGCAATATTTACAAAATGAAATCTACTCTACCTTACATCCTAATGTGCTCCATGACATCTACTTCACATCTCCTTCCATGTTGAGAACATCAAAGCTTTATTCAACTTCTTCGAAAGTACAAAGTACAACAAAGTTCTCCAAAGCTTTCAAAAGCCATCAAGGAAGAACTACAAAACAAGCTTAAGCTAAAATAGACTAAAAAAGACTAACAAATGAAGGAGAGAGATCTCCTATTTATACAAAAAGATGAGAGCCATCTCATTAATGATAGTCCATGAATCTCTCCCTCTACCTCTAGAGTCCTAATCAAAATAGGAATTGATAAGACACATGTCTTTTTAGAGTTACAATACAATTAGGAGATGTGACACATATCCTCATGATCCCATGATTCTTTCCAACCAAATTCGAATTTGGCCTTAGAGTGCCACATAAGGGTCTTCTAGAAGTCTCCTTTCAACCTACACATGTCAACAACCTCAACCCATTTGTTAGGTATAAGCATATGCACATTATTTTCTAATGTTTAACCACAAATTCACTTAAAAGGCTTAGAAATAATAAAGTTTGGAAAAACATAAAGGTGGCCCAATGATAATGAAAGTGGGATGAATGTGGTGACATAGTAGTGAAATGGAGGTGATATAATGGACATAATAGTGAAAGTGTAATGGAAATGAATGACATTTTCAAGACTCAACAAGTCCTGCCTGATGCCACACATTATGTGACACGCGTCCGGCAGAAGAGAGAGAAAACCGTTGGCATTGGATGGGTAAACTTCGTGCTACTTGTCCGCCCCATATGAAGGACAATCGTAGGATCTGGGGGATCCAAATCGACGGTGGAGATACGTCTCGATGACTGACCAGATTTGATAGGTCAAAAAGCAAGATGACAGATATTTAACATCCGATGTGGATGATGAGTTGGCAAACGATTCATGTTGTGGGTGATTTTGAAGCAAACAGATTTAACAACCATTCGAGTATGATTCAAGGAATCTAACACCTAGTTCGTTAGCAAATAGGTGGCCACCTCCCTGCGAGGCGTTACCCAGTGATGATGACACAGAGTAGAGGAATTCGAACGGACAGAGGAAAGGAAACCAGAAGGCTAGGAAGCGGAAATGAGCATTCAAAGGGAAGACTGGCTTTAAAGCCATGAACTGACAAAAGAAGAAAAACAGAAGGGGTAACACACAGAGACGTAGAAATCCAATAGCAAAGAACAGAGAGTAGAAGTCGAGCTGACCTGAAGGCAACATCGAACCAGACAAAGCGAGAGAGAGTCAGAGAGTTTGTGTACTCCATTGAGGGCTTGAGAGGTTCAAGCAAGCTCCTCGGTATAGGCCTGTCATACTACTGTGACCCTTAGAGGTCGAGTCAGTAAGGAGAGTATGTGCACTCCATTCCTACTAACTTCATTTTGTTAGTGAGACTCGAATCGAGCTCACTATTGTAAAAAATCTGCTTGAAAACATAATAGAGAGGCCACCACTGAAAGGCTGGACCAGGAGACGTAGCCCAGGAGCATTGGGTGAACTCCTTATTAAACTTGTTTTGTTTACATGTTTGACTGTTATGTTTTCTCTTATTGCCTTAGTGTCTATGTATTCTAGAAATCTTATCGATCCGTTGCATAAGTGACATAGGCACATCCATGCACATGAGTTTGTAATACCTTTCATTATTTATCCTGGATAAATTCCAGATCAATTCTTAAGGGAAAATGTATTTTACAAGTTTGGGTACCCTAGAGAGCTGGTCACTGATCAAGGTAGCCAGTTTACATCTAACATGATTGAAGACTTGTCAATCCAGCAAAAGATCAAGCATAGAACATAAAATCCTTACCACCCACAAGCTAATGGGCAAGTGGAGGTGACCAACAGAGCGCTGGAGGGAATTCTGACCAAAGTGGTTAGCAACAGTAGAAAATATTGGGTAGATAGATTAGTTGAGGCCACTTGGGCCTACAATACCACCTGGAAGACCACCACTGGATTCACTCCCTATGAGTTGGTCTATGGGAAGAAGGCCCTGTTGTCCATTGAATTTGAGTACAATACATTAAGAATGGTAGCACAACTAGATCTAGATCTCACCAGTGCACAAAAAGAGAGATTGCTCCAGCTAAATGGGTTAGATGAGTTTAGAATGCAAGCCCTCCTACACACAGAGGTGACTCAAGTTTAGAGGAATATTTGGCATGACAAGAACATAAAGGACAAACAATTTCAAGAAGGTGATTGGGCTTTGTTGTATGATTCCAGATACAAAGATTTTAAAGGCAAGTTAAGGACTAGATGGTTAGGGCCTTATGTCATAGAGAAATGTCATGATAATGGTTCAGTGCAGATAAGAACCATTGATGCAGAGGATATTCCTTGTTAATGGGCACAGATTGAAGGTTTACAAGAAGCCCTTGTCAAAGCAAGAATTCGTTGATGGCATCAGCAAGACAACGATGGTGGTGGAGAAAATCTCAGTTGTCGCCTCATCAAGTCACTGGAAAAAAAAAATAAAAAAAAAATAAGGAGACTCAAGTGAAAACCTCCATGAGGCACCTGAGTCCTGTTGTTGGGTTGAAAACCTCTCGAGGCGGCCCAATGGTATAAAAAAAAAGGAGAAATAAAAAGATATTTGGGTGAAAACCTCTTTTGAGGCACCCAGGGCAAGAAACTAGGATCAAAACCTCTTGGAGGTAGACTAGTTGCTTTCAAAAAAAAAAAAAAACTTTGAAAATATTGTTTGCAGGTCAGCAGGACGAGGATCAGAGCAACAAGAAAGGATCAAAAGGGACCTATACAGTCCATGTTCTCATTTTTCCATTTCATATCCTTCATAATTCCATCATTCCCTCCATTTTTTACTCATTTAGCTCAGTTTTCAAGGGTTCTGTGTTTTCTGTAGGATTTCCTGTAATAGGATTCCCTGAAAACCTACAGGATGATCCTATAGGAATTACAGTGGCTTGAGAATCCCAAAGAAAGTAACCCTAGATCAAGAGGATGACCTGCTTATGTCAAAAAAATAAATGTCTACTTCACCATCTTATCACCATGCCTCTCTCCACCATGATCACCCTTGCATTCATTCAATAAAGTCAGTTTCAATTTTTTTTTTTTTTTTTTTACAGTTTTTAGAGAAAAAAAAATAGATAAAAGAGGATGAAGATAGAGAGAAAGAGGAAAACACCTGAAGGCTATACCTCTCATTCACCAATCCCTAGACCCCTTCTTTACCGATGACAACCATCCTCATGCTCCAAAAGTGAAGGAATGATTAAAAAAATTGAAGGAGATGTGGCTACAGGACATCTTGTAGGAAATCCTGTAGCAGCCTATCCCATAAAACAAAAAAAAATCACAGGTTGCATTCAGCTTCAGCATGAAGATCTAGAGGTCAAAGAAGCTCCTCCAAAGCTTAGTAGCAGCATGAGGATCATCAGCATCACCATCCAGTACCTGCACATATAGAAAAACATCAGAGGACAATAAAAAACGAAAAAAGGGAAAGACACAGGCAACTAATACACAACAAGGACTTCACTCTTCAAAAAACAACATCAAGGCATCATTACCACAGGTATGTATCTCTCTTCCACTCTCTCGTTAGCATAATATGATCAAACATGTAAATTTGTGAAAGAGTTGGTTTTATAAGCAAAAGGTGGTTAGTTAACCTAGCCACCTTTTCTCAGTTAACGAGGAGAATATAGTTAGTTCTTTCACATGTGGCAGTAGTCAAGTCAGGAGAAAGGAGAGATGAGGTCAAAAGTGGTTAAGCTATGGATGCCTGAAGTGGGAGTTGATTATGAGGTAAGGAGAATGATGATGTGGTAGTGGGACCAACGGTCCAAAAATGGATACTCGTACTTTGGCTACCAGCACACCACCCCACTCAAATCACCCATATGAGGAAATAAAACATTGATTCCCATGCATAGAGGCATTCACATTCTCGAGGCTACACTAAAGAAAAGTTTCTCTTGGCCCTGAAGCAATCTACAAGAAAGGCAGTCAGCATTTTTTCCAGTGTAGGAGCACCTAAAGGATCCTACAGGAAAACCTACAGATCCTACAGGATACAGAACAACACCTACAGGATTGGCAGTGAGAATTTTCAAAGGGAAAAGCTAGATGTTGGCTTCATCAGGCAGTGATAAAGAGGTAGGTTCTGAACTTTCCCACAATTTCCAAGTAGAAAACATATAGAAAATCCTTCTATTTTGTTGAAAAGATTGCAGTCCAGGGAAATTATGCACAAAATTTTCATTCAGAAATTCCTCTTCCGTTAAATTTGGTATCAGACATATACAACCCCCCATCCATTAGAGAAAAATGACACAGGGATTTAATAAGAGGGAACCCACCAACACAATGAGGATTCATCAGCACTCTCCTATACTAGAGATATTCACAAGGCACAATTGGATGGGTTTCTTTGAAAAATTGAGGGGATATGATGATGAAGTGGCCAAAGACTTTGCTCTTCCCCTCATTCCACTGACTACGACCCATGCCACTGTTGTGGTGAAAGGCTCTCTATAGAACTCACCCCTGAAATCATAGGTAGAATCACCACACTTCCTTTATGGTTGCCTTGGAGAAACGAGGATAAGGGTAATAGCCAAATTTCAAAGAAGAAATTGTTTTTAGAAGGAGAGGAGGCAATGGAAGACAAAAATGGGGTTAGAAGAGAAAGCCTACCATATCCTTGGAATGAAATTAGCTACCACCTTATAAAGTATATATCATGTGAAGGTAGGTACAGTGTGGTATATGTATATCATTTTAGGCTTCTCCAAGAGCTGAGGTTTGGAGCAGACACACCTCCTCAAAACAGAATAAGCATACGCTACTTCTTCTTCAATCAGTGATAGATATGATAATTAATGTGCAGGAAGGAAACCATCAACAACTAGCCCATCATGGGTTAATCAGACTTATCACAGAATATGCCCTCCAAAACCTAAGAATCCCTATCACATGGGAAACTTTCAGAGACATGCAGACAGGGGAAGACATAAAAGCCCTTGAATATGACAAAATCCCCACTGCCAGTAAAATGGATGAAGAAGAAACATAGTAATATGAAGAATAAACAGAGAGGGATGAAGAGGAAATCGAGGAGGAATAAGAGGAATAAAATGAGAAGGAAAGTGGTGAAGAGACAGAAGAAGATGAAAAGGAAGAAATTGATGAACAAAGTGAGGAACTAGAGGGAGAAGAAGAGGAGAAAGACAAGAGTGAAAAGGAGATTGAAAAAGGTGAGACAGAAGACAAGGAAGAACAAAGGTCTACAATGCAAGGCAAAAAGGGGGAGGAATCACCTAGGGTATCTCCAAAACCCATTGAGAAAGAGGCAGTTGTTGCCCTCATTGCCCTTAGTACCCCTATCAAGCAAAAAGGAAAGATACATAGACAAACTCCATTTTACCTTAGGACAAGAAAAGTACAAGAATAAGGCAAGGAAAAACTCAAACTCCCACAAAGGTTCCTATTGTCATTGAAGACTCACCAAAACAGAAGGAACATATAACTCCTCTTATGAAAAATCAAGGAGAATGATCATCAGGGCAAGCCTCTCCTAAGTCTCCTATCACTTATGGTAGGAGACCTGTCACTAGATTTGCCTCATCCAAAGGAAAAGGCCTCCTACATGAGACACATAAGGACCTACAGGAAGCAGAGGCCATCCTATAGGAAACTCTGCTAAACCTACAAGAAACTCAGAAATTGGACAAAGAAGGGAGCATGCAGCAAGAAACAAAGAAGGAGGATCCAGAGCTGAGGGAACCTAGTCCTCAACCTAACATTGACTCCTAATATAGGTTCATTGAACGGGTTAGGGTCATTCCACAGAAATTTTCCATCCCCTTATTCTTTGAGTCTAAGAAAGAAAGTGCAAGAACACATAGGTGGATGAAAATTTCCAAATCTAAAGGAGTGGAGGACATAGGTCGCATGGAGGAGAAAGTAAAGGAGACGGGAAGAGAACTCAGTAGCCAAAGGGAAAAAGAGATAATTATGAAAGCTCAGTTGGAGGCAGAGAATGCCTGGTTAAGGGGACAACTACAAGAGAGAGAGAATCAATTGGCATCCATGGCCAGTTTATCCTTAGAGGCAATCCATTGCAGGATGCCAGCAAAGTCCTATGCATTGTATCTTATGGAACAGTGGCCGCAGTTGCAAAACAAGACTTTAGCATAGAGAGGCACTATGCCATTCTAGGATTATAGACAATTCATTGATCTATGTGATCAAAGAACATTGGAGGATAGGGCTAAAATTTTTGAGTTCTACCTACATAACTTGGACTTGACGGATCTGAATGTGTGGGACCCTAATTCAAAACTATGGGACTTACAGTTGATGGATTTGGCATCATGGATGAATCATGATATAGAAAGGGCTACAAAAATGAAGAAATTAATGGCAATGGAAGAAACATAACCCCTCATGATAAGAGCTGAGCAATCAAATCCAATGGTTGTCATTAACACCCATAACTTGATTGCAAATGACCCTAAACTTGCACCTAGGTACCTTGCTACCCAAGAGCAAGCAATCACACACTTTGAGGATATGTTTAGGCTGTTAGGAGATGACACCATGCAAGCTTGCCAAAGGAGATGGAACACTTTGCCTTACAACTTGAAAATCAGAGAGTACCATTCTTCTCAGAGAATGAGAGAAGCACTGATCAAAACACCCATGTAGAAGCAAGCTCTCCAAAGACTCAAAGTCAATTAGATTGGCTTGAGACTTAGTATACCACTACTTTTAGGAATGTTGGAAGGGAGGAAGGAAGAGGAAGAAAGAAAGTAGTGGGAGGATATAGAAAGGAAGGTAGGATTCTATGCACACGAAGAGGAAACTACAACAGAAGCATGGGATGTCAGGGAGGCCACTAGAGCAATGAAAGACATGGATATAGATTGAGTTACTCAGAGGATGAGAAACACTTTCAGTAGGGAGGTGATGATAAGCATCATCATTGGGTAACTATATGGACCTTAATACACCTCCTAGATTATTCAAATCAACTCTTCTCATAATTTCTTACATATTTTGATTGTATTTTTCTTAATGAGATGAGTCAAAGTGAGATATTATGCCTAGTGGACTAATGTGCATTGATTGCAGGTTTTTGAGAGAAAATCATGGAATTTTGTCTAATTAAGGGTTGAACCTCAAATGAGACAAGGAGGATATATTGTAGGAGATAGATCCTCCTCATTTACTCCTCACTCATTCGAATATTCCTCCATCAATCACACTAGCTCGGAGTTACAAGCAACCAAGTCATGGAGATCAAAAGGCAGCTGAGATAGTGACAGTTAAAGAGCCAATTTATCTCGATTTTGGGATTTGATCCTCCCTATATTTAAGGAAGTCATTGGAGACTTCAGTGGTATAAATAAGGAGGCCTAGAGACTCATTAGATTTCCAAAATTTTTTGTAAAAACACTAGTCATTTTTGAGTTCAAGACTTATGGAAGACATTGTGATGTAATTTTCTGTTTTGATAATGAGAATGAGAATTTCCTTGATCCAACACTGAGTTGACATAGAGGGCTGAAGCTCTTGGGTTAGGGCCCAACCCTAGCAAGAAAGGCTCCTCTTCTTGTATTTGTATGCTTAGTTGATTTCATAGATTAATGGTTGAATCGTCTTTAGCATTATTTCATTGCACGTAGTTGTGGATTTGACTAGTTTGGTTCCATTTGTGCTTTACTTCAGTAGTAGCTTAGAAGAGATAAAGGAATATCAAAAATCTATCAATAGGTGGATTTTGCCTCACTCCTCCCTTCAGGGATCATGGTTTGAGTAAAGAACTCCTATGCAGCCCCAAACAGACAAAATTCTAATTTCTCATGGAATTTAGGGTTTTTTGTTACTTAGGCCAGCAATTGATTAGTTTGTAAGAATAGGATTTAGTTATCATTTCTTCTATCCTCAATCTTACATTAAATCTCATCAATGTTTCATATTACTATGCAAGTTCTTCCCATGCATGAAATAGGCATCTAACTCATGAAATTCAGTTTTCCTTAGTTAATTGAAATCCTTCTTGTTTACATGAATTATGGATAAATGTTAATGGTTGATGCAGTGCAGGAGTTTCAGCAGTACATAGAAATTTCATGATCAGCAACCTCATCCTAACCTCATCCATCGATGGTCATCACTTTCTTTCACTAAAACCCTCACCAATTTCATCATTTCATAAGAATACTTCTCCAAGCTTGTTGAGCAAATCCAGCCATCTCCCAACTCTGGTTTTGAGCTCTGAAGGAGTCCTAGGCACTCGCTTGCCTCATTCCATCCACCATCCACCTTGCCTAATCCTTATATCACCTTCAACATCCCTCCTTTTTCTCTCATTTGTATGCTATAGGAATACAAGGGATCCTGTAGGAATTCAGGACATCCTGTAGAATGCATAGGACATCTTGTAGGTTGACCTGTAGTGGCCTGTTTTGAGGCTGAATTGTGGATAGAGCCCATAGGAAGGTAGAAAAGGGCCCCTAATTGCCTCCCAAGCCTTTTTACCATTCACCATCATCCCTAAGCCACCTGCCACATCACCAAAAGAATTTAGCTTTCCCACTTTCACACAAAAAAAGACAAAAAGGAAACCAGAGTTATTTTGTTCATTTACATGCACAACAGTAGAATGTTTGATGTTTCAATTTGCATGCCTAGGACAATAGGATTGCATACATGTTAAATTAGCATTCTTTTGAAGCAAAGCCTCTTAACAGTTAGTTAGAAAAATGGTGTGTTTAAGCATTTGATTTCAGTCTTTTTCCTTACTGCAGTAGACAAGCTTTCTCTTAGTGTAGATTTCTCTTTTCTTCATTGGTAATCAAGCTTCTTCTAAATCAATAGAGGGTTGGTTTGAAAAACCTTAGTGGTTTATCACCAGCGTAGGAGTGACAAAGAGCGGACCCATCACATTTACTTGTGTATACAACACTATCACCTCCAAGTTTGTATGAACCCTAGGTTGATAAAGTAAAGTTGATAGCCCCAGGAGTTGCAGCATTCTTGTTGCAATAGTGGTGCTCATCATTGTACTTGAAATTTGATTTCTCCAGAATTTCGTGGACCTACTAGCAGATGTATTGGATGCATTCAATAAATCTATTCACTTTATCTGCCTCAGACAATACATGTGTGGGTTCAGCTTGTGTAGTCGCATGAGGCATGGGAACATCAATTGGACATAATGGTTGAAACCCAAGATCCACTTGAAAGGGACTGTGACTAGTCAAGCTATGGAGATCTCTATTATAAATATGTTGCACATATGGAATACTCTCATCCCAGGTTCGAGGATGCTTGGAGTTGTACATGTAGAGTATGTGCACTATCATCCCATCGATGCCCTCCCTCTGGCTATCAGTCTAAGGATGGAAGGAAGTCAATTTTGTGAGCTTGGTGTCCAATCGTGTCTAGAGGCTTGACCAGAATGTGCTCAGGAACCTACTATCCCAATCTAATATAATGGTCTGCGGGATCCCAAAATGTACCCATACTCATTCAAAGAAGAGTTTGGCAGTGTCCTCTACTGTGATACTCTTCTTGCAGGCCGCCAATATAGCCATCTTAGAAAATATGTCCATGACCACAAATACACAGTCATTACCATGCTTGGTAGAAGGGAGGCCTGACATATAGTCCATGGAGATGGATTCCCACGGCTGGATGGGAGTAGGCAGAGGAGTGTACAGGCCTTACTTCTTGATGGTTGGCTTGGCGATGGCATAGGCAATGCAATATCTGATATATTTCCCAACATCTAGTCGGAGTTTGGGCCAATAAAAGTACTTTTGTAATACAACCATAGTTTTCTCCACACTAAAGTGTCCTGCTACCTGACTATAGTGCGCCTCCCAAATTAGTTTGGCATGCTCGCTTGAAGGAACAAAAATTTGGCCTAGGTAGCATAATAATGCATCATGGAGGTGGAAATTAGGAAATTGCTTTCCATCTACTAGCATCTGATATGTGGAGGTGAACTTTGGATCATTTTTGTATAGTTTCGGCCATCTAGAGGTCTCGTGACCACTGTTGGCATTATGATTCTGGTATGGCTCTATGTTACAGATGTTGTACTTGATGGCAACACCCTCAAGTGGCAATGCTCTGATCAGGCTCTCAAAATGTTGTAAATTAAGAGGTACGCAGGAGAATAGTTCAAAAGATGCGTACACGCAGGTACACCGTGAAGGGACTGCGGCCACACACGCAGGTCACCCGTTCAGAAGGTGCTTACCCCCAGTTCACTTACTTCAAGGCAGAAAAGCGCGTTCACGTGGGGTTTCTTATGTTTGGCTCGTGGTATTTAGCCCGCCATTCTTGATTCTATGGTTTTGGCCCATGGTATCGTTTTATATTATTATTTTTGAGCCCCATGTTTTTGGGCCCCTTATATTGGGTATCTATGGTATTGATCCATGATTTTGGGAAGAGCTTGCCTATATAAAGCAAAGGAGATCACTTGGCTAAGAATCTTTTGCAAATTGAATATCTTAAGATCTGAAATATTGGGTTATTGTTTTAAAAGCTTGATCTATATAAAAGTGAAGTTGAAAGCGAATCTGTGAAGGGTGATCTCTCGAGCGCATGATCAAATCTGAGTATCTGACGATCTGTAGCACACTGGTGGACTGCCAATTTGGCCCTAACCAGAAGTATGCATGTGACTAACAGTGCAGGTGCGTGGGTACGCAGAGCAGAAAAAGGAGAAGAGCGTGGGTACGCAGAGCAGAAAAAGGTGCAGTGCGTGGGTACGCAGCGCGACAGTGGTTCAGGTGCGTAGGCACAGGGAAAGTACACGGCGCTTCAGAAGCCGCAGGTGCATGGGTACGCGGCACGGTAGCATCTGTGGGTGCGTGCCTACAGTAACAGTACGCAGCGTGATTGAAGAAATAGTGCGTGGGTACACGGTGCGGCAGAAGGGTCTCTGTGGGTATACGCAGGGGAGCAGAAGGTGAAGTGTGTACGCTCACAGGCCAGAGAAAGAAAAACTGCGTATCTGTCTTAAGATCTTTTGTTGGCTGACTTTTCTCTGTTGATAAGGTGTTCTGGGTTTAGTTTACTGTTATTGTTGATCTGGTTATTGCAGTTGACTGGGTGATTTACTTGTACTTGATGATCTCTTGATGTTTATGGATCCAGTTTGAAAATTTATGAAAAAGTGATCCTTGAAAGAAAAGAAGTAGGGGGTTGTAGCTCCCTTCCAGAAGAGACTGGAAAACGAGAGAGAGTTATAGCTCTCTGCAGGTTGTAGCCTGCGTACTGGTAAAGGACTGCACCAGTACAAAACCATTGTAAAAGGAGTTTCTAATTTGAAAGAAGATAGAGACATATTGCAGCAGGTGGTTTTCACCCACATTGGGTTTCCACCTTACATCTGGTGTTCTTTGGTGTGACTATCTGTTTTCTTTGTTCATGCTCATTATTTTATGGTACTGATATGCAAAATAATTCAAAGTATAAATAAGGAAGATTTATTAAAAGAACTTGATAATACTGATTCACCCCCCCTCTCAGTATTATTTTCAACAATTGGTATCAGAGCAGGTCCTTCAGAGAAGCTTGATCGCTTGAAGGAAGATCATTCATCATGAGCAACTACGAGAGGGAAGCATCAATCAGGCCACCAATTTTTGAGGGGACAAACTTCAACTATTGGAAGGTAAGAGTTACTGCCTATCTTCAATCTCTTGGTACAGAAGTTTGGGATATCATAGATACAGGCTACACTTTTCCTTCAGCTACTCCTACAGATACAGCGGAAAAGAAGAAATATGAAACAAATGCTAAAGCAGTCAATACTCTGCTGGGATGCCTATCTCAAACAGAATTCGTGAAGGTTATGCAATATAAATCCGCAAAAGAAATATGTGACAATATTGTCTTGAGCTACGAAGGAGATGAACAGGTAAAGCGTGCTAAACTTCAAACCCTCAGGATTCAGTATGAGAATCTCAGAATGTATAATGATTAAAGTGTGGCTAACTATTTCCTTCGGGTAGATGAGATTGTTAATTGCATGAAAAACTTGGGTGAAGAAATAAAAGAGGCTATTGTG
This sequence comes from Pinus tabuliformis, assembly GCA_031772625.1. Taxonomy (NCBI): domain Eukaryota; kingdom Viridiplantae; phylum Streptophyta; class Pinopsida; order Pinales; family Pinaceae; genus Pinus; species Pinus tabuliformis. The sequence goes on from CM062819.1 coordinate 1,404,705,964, forward strand.
GTTGAAAAAGTTCTAAGATCATTGTCCCCCAAGTTTGAATCTAAAGTGTCTGCAATAGAAGAAAAGGAAAATCTACGAATTCTTACTATGTCTCAGCTACACGGAATTCTAACTGCTTATGAAATGAGAAAGGGAGGTCCATCAGACAGAAGAGAAGCTGCTTTCAAGGCTTCAGGCAAAGGAGACTATTATGAAGCAAGTCACGTGCCAGAAGAAGAAGAAGAAGAATCAAATTTTGTCAGAAACCTTCAAAGGGGTACTGGAAGGTTTAGAGGTAAGTTACCTTTTAAATGCTTTGCTTGTGGAAGAGTAGGTCATTATGCTGCGAAATGTCCTCATAGGGATAAAGGAAAGGAACCTGCTAGATGGAACAAGAAACAGATTGCAAATAAGAAAAGCTACTACACTCATGAAGATAGTGACGGTCTATCAAATAGTGATGAAGATGAACGAGGTAATGACTATAAACTCTTAATGGCATTTGAAGATGATGATTACATGGATGCTATAGATGTGGATAGCTTTTGTGAAGAAATTTCTAGACTCAAGACATGTATAGAAGAAAAGAATAGGATCATTGATACTCTACAACTTCAAATTGATGAAAAAGAAAAATATCTTGAATAGTTAGAAGGTGAAATTGTTGGTCTTAGAAAAGAGATTGAGAAAACAAAGGCTATTAATCTTAAGTTTGTGAAAGGATCTGAAACTTTGGATGAGATCATCAATGTACAGCGTTCTCCTCTAAACAAGATAGGTCTGGGCTATAATGGAGAAACTTCTCAAGCATCCACCTCAAAGAGTTATCTTGATGCTGCAAGAAGGAATGAGCAAAAGCACAATGGAGATCACCAGGTAAAGCAGGGACCAATTACAAACAAAGACTATCAGGAAAATCAGGGGCAATCCGTCTTAAGGATGAACAAAAGCTACAACCAGCCACAGGTAAAATCCTCTCAATTTGTTTCAAGAATGAATGACAATAGAAATTACAATCGTTTGGCCGGAAGATTTGATAACCGCAGAAATTTCTTCAATGGACAATGCTTTTCTTGCCATAACTTTGGTCACAAAGCAGCTCAATGTGTTGCATATAAAACGATCATGACTAGAGAAGCTAAAAAACAAAGAAGTATGACCGGGATTACAAAAAGGACCTATAACAACTTTTCTGTTCTTGAAAATGAAGTTGAATGTTCTATTTGCAATAACTTTGGTCATGAAGATTCTGAATGCAGAAGCAGGTTTCAGCAGACAAAGGAACAAGCCTCAAGCACCAAAACATGGAGAATAAAAGAACCACAAACAGAAAGATGTGGGATAGCATTTTATGCAGAGGGACAGGAAAACCTATGGTACATTGACAGTGGATGTTCAAAGCATATGACAGGTGATAAAGAAAAACTTGAATCATATTCTGCTCTAGAAAAAGGAAAGAAAGTTTCTTTTGGAAATGATACTCCTGCAACTATAAAAGGAAAAGGCACTGCTCAGTTAAAAGAAAAGGTTAAAGCTGGAAATGTTTTGTATGTTGATGGATTGAAGCATAATCTTCTAAGTGTCAGCCAGATGTGTGATCAAAGAACCGAGGTGATATTCAGATCAAATGGATGTCTTGTCTGTGATCTTGATACAGGTAAAACAGTGATCAAAGGTAAAAGAACTCCAAATAATCTATACATATTTGAAGAAGGACAAAAACAATGCTATCTAAGCAAGGATGATGAGCACTGGTTATGGCACCGGAGGTTGGGTCATCTAAGCTTTTCACAAATAAGGAAAGCATGCAAATATCAGGCAGTTCATGGTCTTCCAGATATCAAAGTTCCAGACAACACCATATGCAAATCATGTCAGTTTGGAAAGCAAACCAGAACTAACTTTCCGGAGAAGGAAGGATCAGCTAGCATGCCTCTTGAGCTAATACATACAGATACATGTGGTCCTTTCAGGAAAAGGACACCTCGAGGAGAAGAATACTTGATATTATTCATTGACGATTTTTCCAGGTTTGTCTGGTTAGGACTTATGAAGCACAAAGATGAAGCATTCGAAAAATTCAAATCCTTTAAAGCCTTGGTTGAAAATGAATCAGGATACAAAATTAAGTGCCTTAGATCCGACAGAGGTGGGGAGTTTACCTCAAATGAATTTTTTGATTTCTGTGAAGAACATGGGATAAGAAGAGAATTCTCTACAGCTAGAACTCCTCAACAAAATGGAGTGGTGGAAAGAATGAACAGAACTGTCCAACAAATGGCTCGTGCTATGCTTGATGAGTCTGGAACTCCTGCAACTTTCTGGGGTGAAGCAGCACATGCAGCGGTTATTATTCTCAACAAAACAAATGTCCGGGTGAACAGCACTCAAACCCCTCATGAGCTCTGGTATGGTGAGACTCCTTCGGTAAAGCACTTCAAAATCTTAGGGAGCAAATGCTATATTAAAAATACTGATGAGCAACTTGGAAAACTTGAACCTAGAGCAGATGAAGGCATTCTTCTTGGTTATTCTCCACACAGCAAAGCATACAAGTGCTACAATAAAAGACTTGGAAGAATTATTGACAGCATTGATGTAGTGGTTGATGAGAAGGGATACATTCCTAGGCAAGTAAATCATGAAGATATCGAAGAAGATGAAGGCATCCTCAAAGACATAATGATGAAGAAGAAGAACCTCAAGAAGAACCAGAGGAGCAGATAAGTATAGAAGAGAAGACTCCATCCAGATATGTTCAGAAGAATCATCCAGAATCTCATATTTTGGGACTGAAAGAAGCAGGTGTACAAACAAGAAGAACAATTACAGAAGCTTCAAGCTATTTGGCATTACTCTCTTCCACTGAACCACAAAATGTGAAAGAGGCATGCAAAGATGAATGTTGGGTCAAAGCAATGGATGAAGAACTTGAGCAGATCGAAAAGAACAACACTTGGGAGCTGGTTCCTAGACCAAAGGATAAGAATGTTATAGGGACAAAATGGGTCTTCAAAAATAAATTGAATGAAAATGGAGAAGTAATTAGAAACAAGGCCAGACTTGTTTGTAAAGGGTATGCGCAGCAAGAAGGAATAGATTTTGAAGAAACCTTTTCTCCTGTTGCAAGACTTGAGGCCATCCGAATGTTCCTTGCTCTCTCAAGCTTTCAAAACTTCAAAGTATTTCAAATGGACATAAAATCAGCCTTTCTGAATGGAGACTTGGAAGAAGAAGTATACATTGAGCAGCCAGATGGTTTCATTCTTGGAAATGATCCAAATCTTGTATGGAGATTGAAAAAGGCTCTCTATGGTCTCAAACAAGCTCCAAGGGCTTGGTACTATCGTTTGGACAAATATCTTCATCAACAAGGTTTTTCAAAAGGATCAGCAGACAGCAATCTTTATATAAAAGTTGAAAATGACAAATTGCTAATACTTGTTGTGTATGTAGATGACATTATTTTTGGTAGCAATGAAGAAGCTATGAGTCAAAGCTTTGCTTTGGTGATGCAGAAAGAATTCGAAATGTCCTTGCTGGGAGAACTGACATATTTTCTTGGTTTGCAAATCCAACAAAAGGAAGGAGGAATCTTTTTGTCTCAAACCAAGTATCTCAAGCATATTTTGAAGAAATATGGCATGGAAGATGCAAAACCAGTATGTACACCCATGGTCACAGGATGTAGTCTCAGTGCAAATGATGAATCAGCAACAGTGCATCAACCAACCTATAGATCTATGATTGGAAGTCTACTTTATTTGACAGGTACCCGACCAGACATCATGAATGCAGTGGGAATAGTTGGAAGATTTCAAGCAAATCCGAAGGAAACTCATCTTCAGGCAGTGAAGAGAATCTTTAAATATCTTCAAGGGACTCAAAATTATGGCTTATGGTATCCTAGAGATACAGATCTCACACTTCATGCTTATACAGATGCAGATTGGGCAGGAAGCGTGGATGACAGGAAGAGCACAAGTGGTGGTGCGTTCTTTATGGGCTCCAGATTGGTATCTTGGTTAAGCAAGAAACAGAGTTCGATTGCCTTGTCTACAGCTGAAGCAGAATATGTTGCTGCTGCATCTTGTTGCACTCAGCTCCTTTGGATGATGCAGACCCTGCAGGACTTTCAAATCACTTGTACACCACCTATCTCCATCTTATGTGATAACACAAGTGCAATCAGTATTTCAAAGAACCCAGTCATGCATTCAAAGACCAAGCACATACCGATCAAGTATCATTTTCTCCGGGAACAAGTACTTGAACAAAAGGTCAAGTTGGAGTATGTTCCTTCTAAGGAACAAGTTGCTGATATACTCACCAAACCTTTGCCCAGGGAGACCTTTGAATACCTCAGGCAAAAGCTGGGGGTTGTTGATGCATCATCTTGTTGAATCTCTTTTGATGGTTACATATGCTGGGTTGAGGATTGGATCGAATGGCACAGGTTCAGGGGGAGCATATAATGCATTGTTGGCATTATGGAGGACGTACAAAAGGAGATCATGGATGCTGGTCTGACTATTGTTGCAATAAGTCTCTATCTATTTCATGGTCATTTATGGTTCTTCATTGCAGATCTGGTTCATATTCAGGGGGAGCATGTTCTTAGGGGGAGCATAACCCTTTGCCCTTGATGTCAAAGGGGGAGAATGACGTTGAAGATTTTTGAGGTTGCCATCAAGTCCAAAGGGGGAGATTGTTGGCATTATGATTCTGGCATGGCTCTATGTTACAGATGTTGTACTTGATGGCAACACCCTCAAGTGGCAATGCTCTGATCAGGCTCTCAAAATGTTGTAAATTAAGAGGTACGCAGGAGAATAGTTCAAAAGATGCGTACACGCAGGTACACTGTGAAGGGACTGCGGCCACACACGCAGGTCACCCGTTCAGAAGGTGCGTACCCCCAGTTCACTTACTTCAAGACAGAAAAGCGCGTTCACATGGGGTTTCTTATGTTTGGCTCGTGGTATTTAGCCCGCCATTCTTGATTCTATGGTTTTGGCCCGTGGTATCGTTTTATATTATTATTTTTTAGCCCCATGTTTTTGGGCCCCTTGTATTGGGTATCTATGGTATTGATCCATGATTTTGGGAAGAGCTTGCCTATATAAAGCAAAGGAGATCACTTGGCTAAGCATCTTTTGCAAATTGAATATCTTAAGATCTGAAATATTGGGTTATTGTTTTAAAAGCTTGATCTATATAAAAGTGAAGTTGAAAGCGAATCTGTGAAGGGTGATCTCTCGAGCGCATGATCAGATCTGAGTATCTGACGATCTGTAGCACACTGGTGGACTGCCAATTCGGCCCTAACCAGAAGTACGCAGGTGATTAACAGTGTAGGTGCGTGGGTACGGAGAGCAGAAAAAGGAGAAGAGCGTGGGTACGCAAAGCAGAAGAAGGTGCAGTGCGTGGATACGCAGCGCGACAGTGGTTCAGGTGCGTAGGCACATGGAAAGTACGCGGCGTTTCAGAAGCCGCAGGTGCGTGGGTACGCGACGCGATAGCATCTGTGGGTGCGTGCCTACAGTAACAGTACGCAGTGTGATTGAAGAAACAGTGCATGGGTACGCGGTGCGGCAGAAGGGTCTCTGCGGGTATACGCAGGGGAGCAGAAGGTGAAGTGCGTACGCTCGCAGGCCAGAGAAAGAAAAACTACGTATCTGTCTTAAGATCTTTTGTTGGCTGACTTTTCTCTGTTGATAAGGTGTTCTGGGTTTAGTTTACTGTTATTGTTGATCTGGTTCTTGCAGTTGATTGGGTGATTTACTTGTACTTGATGATCTCTTGATGTTTATGGATCCAGTTTGAAAATTTATGAAAAAGTGATCCTTGAAACAAAAGAAGTAGGGGGTTGTAGCTCCCTTCCAGAAGAGACTGGAAAACGAGAGAGAGTTATAGCTCTCTGCAGGTTGTAGCCTACGTACTGGTAAAGGACTGCACCAGTACAAAACCATTGTAAAAGGAGTTTCTAATTTGAAAGAAGATATAGACATATTGCAGCAGGTGGTTTTCACCCACATTGGGTTTCCACCTTACATCTGGTGTTCTTTGGTGTGACTATCTGTTTTCTTTGTTCATGCTCATTATTTTATGGTACTGATATGCAAAATAATTTAAAGTATAAATAAGGAAGATTTATTAAAAGAACTTGATAATACTGATTCACCCCCCCTCTCAGTATTGCTTTCCATCTACTAGCATCTGATATGTGGAGGTGAACTTTGGATCATTTTTGTATAGTTTCGGCCATCTAGAGGTCTCGTGACCACAAGAGTTGAGAATAGTAGTCAGTGCTGCAACTAGGGGCTGGCTGAGGCCATTTGCAACATGATTGGTGCTGCCCTTTTTGTATTTAATGTTCAAGTGGAATTGTTGTAGATATGTAGACCATTTCTGATGGCAATCATTTTGCTAAATCCCCTGTGATGTATAAACTGAAGAGGTTGGTGATCAGTGTGGATGACCATCTCCTTTGCCAAAATGTAGTGCTTCCACTGCTGGCAAGCCTGCACGATGGAATACATCTCTTTATCATAGGTGGGCTACTTCCGAATTGTATCAAATAGTGTCTCACTATGATAGGCCACTAGATTCCCCTGTTGGGTGAGGACTGAACCAATGGCATATTCTGAGGTGTCTATCTCAATTTCGAATGGCTATTGCAGTTTTGGCAATGTGAGTACTGGTGCAAAGTAGAGGCGGTGCTTCAACTCAACAAACGCCTTCTGTTGGGACTTGGACCAGGAGAACGTTTCCTTCACCCCACCCTTAGTAATCTGACTCAATGACCAAGTGATATGGGAGAATCCCAACACGAACCTCTGATAAAAATTTGCAAGGCCCAAAAAGTTGCAAAGCTCCGTTAGAGTGGTCAGGGTTGGCCAATCCCGAATGACTTGGATCTTGGTCGGGTCCACATGCACACCATTCTCATGTATGATGTAACCCAAGTATTGGACTTGGCTCATGCCAAAGGTGCATTTCCCCAAGTTGCCACAAGGTTTGTGCTACCGAAGGGTTTAAAGGACCCGTCGAATGTGTTGCAAGTGTTCTTCCTAAGTCTTGTTGAAGATGAGGATGTCGTCTAGATAAACCACCATGAATGAGTTGGTGAAGGGTTGCAGGATGTCACCCATTAGCCTCATAAAAGTGGCAGGGGCGTTTGTGAACCTGAAGGGCATAACCAACCATTCAAAAAGGCCTTCCTTGGATTTAGAGGCAGTCTTCCATACATCTGTGGGATCGATTGGAACCCGGTGATAACCAGACTTCAGATCAATCTTGCTGAAATAATTGGCCCCCTTGAGTTGGTCCAGTAGGTTGTCAATCCATGGGATTGGATACCTGAACCTGATAGTGATTTTGTTTAGTGCTCGATAATTGATGCAGAGCCTCCAAGTCCCATCCTTCTTCTGTACAATACAATCGAGCTCCCACAAGGTGAGGAACTTGGTCAAATTTTTCCTTTTTGTAGAAACTCCTTGATTTTCCACTTGATCTCTTTGTTTTCTAGAATGGAGCGGTGATATATCAGCTCGTTGGGTAGTGGTGCTCCGGGAGTCAGATCGATTGGATGCTTGACCTGACAATGCAAGGGTACCCCTGTGGGTGAGGAGAATATGTCCTTGTATTCTTCCATGACCGCATCCACCTGCTTCTACTACTTGGAGGAACCCCTACTGGGGGCCATGGATGTGGCTATGAACTTTCCCTTAATTTTAGAGCGAATAAGAAAGAAAAAAAATTTCCAAGTCTAGGAGATGACCTTACTGCATTTCTTAGCAGAGATCAAAGAGATGGCAGTAGGTGGGGCTAACTCCAGTATCTTGTATAACTTAGTACCTAAAGAAATAAAAACAGAGCAAGGTCTAGACTCATATACAACCTACCACTTCTATAAGTATTGTTGACCTAATAATACATCACACACTTCAAGAGGAGAAACATCACATAATACCTCATTCATGGAGGGCTTGATTTTGTAGGGAAGGCAACATTGCTGGCTGACGCAGAGATCACGTCCTTGGTGAAGCCACATGATGGTGTATGATTGTGGATGTGTTGTAGTCTGTAGGCCTAGTCACTTCATGACCTCAGTTGAAATGAGGTTCTTTTAGCTCCCGCTTTCGACAATGAACTGCAGCGGAGAACCCTTCACCCACATTTGTGAGTGGAATAGGAATTCCCCCTCTTCTGCATCTTCAAGCTCGATCTTCTGGATCTTATTGGTTTCCACAGTGGCACTAGGCTCCACATTAATGATATGATTCCCTTTGGCATTCCCCTTGCCAGGTTCTGACTCAGAGTCAGAACATGTGTCAGAATCAAAAGCCTTCAGCTCAGCCACTGGCGATTGCTTGGCCCAACACTCACTTGTGTTGTGAGTGGAGCTCTTATTAAACTCACACCACATTCCCATGTCCTTCTTTGCCTTCATGGTGTTGTTCTTTTCTTGCGACTTCAGCGGGTTATCCTGGGTGTCCCTGCCTTAGCTCTGCCCTTTGCTCTATGGTTTGGGGGCGCTTTCCATTGCTTCAGATTCGTAGATCCAAAGTCTCTCTTTTTCTGTTTAAACTTCTACTCGATCTTGACAACATCTCGGTACATCGTGCCAAGCGAGGAGATGTCCAGGAACTCCATCTCATTCTAGATGTACTTGTGTAGGCAGTTGCGATACTTGATTACCAAATGTTTCTCAGAATCTCTGATACCCAACTTCGTGCGAAGGCTATGAAAATCACTTGTAAACTTCAGCGTGTCTTGGTCCCTTCCCTATAGCAACTTGGTCCACTTTATGTATTTATCCTCATAGCTCCTGACAGGGTAGTACAACTTCTTGATGGCATCTTGGAATGAATCCCAAGTGGGTGCGACCGAAAATAGTGAGGATGTACTTTCATCCTTCTTGTCACAGTAGGTTTCCCATGAGTCCTTGATGTGGGGGGCGACTTTGAGTAGAGAAAAAGTAATATTTTCTTGACTGGAAAAATCATGAACAGAAAAATATCCTTCTAACATATTTAACCATTTATCTATAGCATCTGCATCTATCTGACCCTCAAATATGGCAATGTCAAAGTTAACTTGTACCTTAAAGGGTGTGGCGCTTCCAGAGTAGCCGCTGGAAGTAGATGCGTCACCCTTGGGTAGTCGCTAAAGGATCTGGGCGAAGTTGTCCATCATTGCATTCCTCTGTCTCTTGAGGGCTTCTTCGAGCAAGATTTTGAAAGGATCACTTGCCTCCTTGTCTTTATTTTCTTCCTCCATGGGAGGCTGTCAGGATTTGTGAGGCTGGTCTTGCAAAGGTTCAACTAGTTCAAGCCATAACTCCTTATATCTCGACCTCGTTGGGGACATGCAAAGAAAAATAGAGAAAGAGAAGACTGCTCTGATGCCATTGATCTGAATTTAAATAGGAACACAACAAATTATAGATATAACCATAAATATAGAGATGTAGAAAAAATAACACTTCATTTCATTAATATTAGATACTGAAATATGCTTACAAACAGAATGGAAATAAGACTAGCTCAAGCGATGGTAGCTTATCTCTGAGAAGAGATTGGCGGCTACATGCCTCTGAACTATGTTACAATGAGGCTTGAAGGACTATTTATTATTGAAAAACAATGGAAAACCCCAAACATCCAAAAACCTAAACCTAGGAGTGAAACGCCAAACTATCGGTCTCGTTGGGGTAAATTGGTACATCAACTTCTCGGGATCATAAATTTGGCATACAATCTCCGTTTGACACACCCGATACCTCATCAAAAAGATCTATTCGAGGACTACAACTACTAATAGGGAATATTGAGTGGAAAACTCATATTAACCACCGCGATTTTCCAAAAAAAAACATCGTTTAGGGCCTCAAAACGGCTTCGGAATTTTAGGACCCGAAAAACTGCCAAAAATTGTAAACTCTACTACAATTAAGGAAACTAAGAAACTGAAACAAACAATGGTGGGGGTCCAAGTGGAATAGGTAAGTGGCCACCAATATCCACCTGGATCATTAAGATCTATTTGAGGACTACAACAACTGACAGTGAATATCGAGTTGAAAGCTCATATTCGTTGCCGGTGATTTTCCAAAAAACGTCGTTTAGGCCCTCAAAATAACTTCGAAAGTTGAGGACACAAAAAAATACCAAAATAGTAAATTGTGCTACAATTAAGGAAACTGGAAAACTAAAAGAAACAATGGTGGGGGTCCTAGTGGAATAGGCGGGTGGCCACCAATATCCACCCGGATCAGTCACACGATGTAAAATCCGAGTTATGGTTCATTTCAGGAGGAAATTTTGGTGTCGAGGGGTCCTATATATCATGTATACATGTGTTAGACTCATTCCCAAATTTTCATGCACTATCGTACTAATGTCTTCATTATCATCGCAAAGTATATCTCAAGTGTCACACCTAGTCGACGGGAGTCAATTGTACATTCTTAAAGGGTAGTTTTGATGCATTCTCCTACACTATTGTCTCCTATCTATCATGAAAATATGAATTAGGCATATTACCTAAGTCTTGGGCATTGTCACACAAGTGTCATCATTGTTGTCACAAAGTGTACATCCTATGTGTTGCACTTGGAAGAGGTTGTTGTTTTGTTATCGCAATCAAAGGGATCTTGTTGTTTATAAGGTTTTGAGTGTTCAATGTTGCATCATTGATTTTTCTGAGTGTGTGATCATGTTCAAGTCCTACCTTGGTTTCATATCTACTTCACTAGTCGAACAAGTTGACCTCTTTTAGCCTCCTGGAACTGTGCATTACATAGTGGCAAGCCTCAAGATGGTCCCTTGCCTCCTAGAACTGTGCAATGCATAGTTTCTGCCTCCAAGGACTACGCATTGTGAAATCACAATACTCAAGCATTACCTCCCTGCCCTTAGAAATTTTGCAATCCTGCCTCCCAAGCACTCTCTTGCTGCGCATTTCCCAATCTTAGTCATCGAGTTGTCTCCCTGAGCCATTGAACTGTTCAACTGTGAAATCCTCTAGCCTCTTTCTCTCCTAAATTATGCACTGCACAGTCTCAAGGTTCAAGGATACCTCACTGATCTCCCCAACTGCGTAGTATTCCTACCCAGGCCTCAAAAATTGTGCATTGTGTAATATCAATCCTCAACCCCTCACTTTTGGCCTTTGGAACTTCACACTTCGCAATCCCTAAGCCTGTCTCTTAGTTCATTACTCAATTCTAGGTCACTCAATGGATTTCACGAAGAATGTTATACTAGGATATTTTCGAGTTGATTTCATCTTGTCATGAGTGAATTTCATCTATAGGTATTGTACCTAGACATGATAGGATGGTGCTCAAATAGGAGGAGATGGAGAATATGCTAGAAGACACTTGTGAAGCAGGAACCATGAAGAAGTCATTGAGCAAGAAGATGAAGGAACACCAATTTACAACAGAAGACCAAAGATCAAGACTAGATGAAGAGTCCATACCATTCAACCCCTTGGAGGGTGTATATGAATAAAAAATAAGATCTTTCATGAAGATGAAATACTGAACATACCTCTCATGAATATTGAAGACAAAGGAGCAAGAGAAGTAGCTTGGCATTGTCACTTCGTCATGGAGTCCATGTTATCAATGTCAAGTTGTGACTTGTACCAGTGCCATCACAATTTTATGTGTGTCCATGTGTCTTGCCACATTATTTTTGGATATAATGATGTAATTATCAAAATGGAAGAACAAAATCTAATGTGTGGAAGTCCAAGGGTTATATGTGGAATATGAAAAGTCACATAGTCATATATGGACAAAAGAGTCTTTAGGAAAAGTACAAAATTCATCTAGAAGTCTAAAGGTCACATTAGAAGTCTAAGAGTCATGAGGGAAGCTCAAGATCCATGGGGATATGTAAGGTTATTCCTCTTGCTATAAATAACCCTCATAACTCAAGAAAAGGGCTTTTGGGAGGAATAGCCTTTGGAGAGCTAGCCTTGGCTTCTCTAGCTTGGCATAGGAGAGAAGATCACTCTTTGGAGAAGCATGAAGTGACTTAATGTTCCACTATTGGAGCTAGTGGTTGGCCATTGTAACTGTGTATTTGGATCTTTCACTCATAATCAGAAGGTCGATGAGCCAACACATTTTCATGCATGTATCATGAATGTAGTAAGACTTTTCTTTATATGTTTGCAGTATATGTTTTGTTCACATGTATTACGGAAAATGAACTATTTCTATGGATTTGATACTTATCTTGTTGAAAGCGTGTTGTATTTTCTTTAATGTTCATTGTGTATATGTGAACTACTTTGCTAGATAACTAAGAAATCTTTCCTTGTTCTTGTGAGTGTCTCATAGGATAGTACTATTACTTTCCTTCTAGATACTCACTCTTACTTCCCTCTCATGAAAGTCTCCTTTTACACATTACAATTGGTGTTTCAAAGTTTCAACTTGTTGATTTCAAAGGTTATGTGCATACTCTCTTATGTGATTCATTGCAGCGATGGAAAATCTTAGAGTTATGGTGGTTATGCCAATACTCTGGATGGGGCTCCTACTCCAAACAATGTGAGGTTTAATTGGGAATTCACATTGGCGAGACCCCCTTGGTTGACAGATTTCTATAACTGTCAATAGTTGGCACTAGAAGGAGGTCCATATGACAAGGTGTGCCCATTGAGTCTGTTTTGAATCTCTTATCTTAAACATCTCATCCCCAAATCATACTCCCGGGGTGTTTTGCTAATAAATCCAATGGTAAAATTTAAATCCCAAATGAGTCTCTTTATAAATTATCTCAATCGAAATTTGATGGTGAGGATGAAATATCCATAGCCAAGCACATCTCTAATTTTCTCTATTCGTATGAATTTTATGAAATTGATTATGAATATGGTGCCCTTATACTTTTCTTCCTCGCCCTTGAAGGTTAGTTAACTGATGGTGTCATAGCTTACCATCTTCTTCCATCCACTCGTTTGATCGATTCCTCAAGGAGCTTCATCAATCCTTTGGTAGGTATGATTATCGAGATGTTCTTAAAAAGATTAATCAACTAAGAATGAAACCTAATGAATCAATTGAGGATTTTTCTTATCGACTTCTTTACCTTTTTTATGAATTTCCTAAAGAAGATACAGATTGGGATTTATTTAAAAAAAAGTTTGAGTGTTTGTTTTATATCTTTACATGGTGAGTCTAAACCCCTTGATGATTATTCTCTCCCATCTTTTCAATTAAATGAGACACCACTAATTTTAGAGGGGGAACCTACTACTCCTTTCATTCTTTGTCCTCCTCATTTTTCTGTGCGTTGTGCTGAACCTATTCAAATAAGAAAAATATGATAATCATATTCCTTATCCATCTCCTCAACCTTCATCCACTTCCCATGATTCAGATCCAATGGAGGAAAGCTTGGAATGGTTCATGGAGCCTAGGGTGAAGACTAATTCCTCCATTCCTCAAGATGATATTAGCATTCTTAACCCCAATCTTGAATCTGGTTCCATTGAAAGTATTACTTATTCAAGGGACACCTATCATCCTCTATCATATTCATGCCATGACGCTTTGTACCTTGATCTGATTGATCAATAGACTCCACCAACTAGTTATTTAGACTCTCTTGATTTTCAGGTTGCTTGTTCAAATTGTTTTCAAGTACAATGTGGTCATGTCACACAGGTAGAGGAGAAGAAAGGTGAAAATACTTTTGATCTCTCTTCCCTCTTTCAAAACCCTCTATGTAAATATGTTTCTCCTTCATTATTGGATGATTTTAAATCTACTAATATTGATAGTCAATCAAATGAAGTTAATTTTATTAATCAATCTATAGTCTTGGGCCACCATCGTTCTGATGATGGTGACTCTGTTGATGTATGAAACGATGAATGCCCAAGTGCACCGGCTAATATTTTAGTTTCTTGACAATATTTTTCTTTGAAAGATTTAGATCAAGAGTCTATTTAATTCAAAGAACATGTTCTCATGGAAGTTTCTGCTTCAATCCCTTGTTCCTTTTGTCGTATTGCTTATATGTCTTTCTCTTTTGATCTCTCACACAATAAGTATAATTCTAAATTGTCACAAGGATGTTAGGTCATCCATGATGAAGAAGTGGGAAATCGAATCATTACGTATCCATTCTATCCCTTGTCATTTCCAATCATGCATGAAGAAAACTTTTATGTTTGGGTTACTCACGAGATTTATCCAATCTATCCAGCCTCATATGTCCAATTAGAAGAATATTTTGACTTGAGTAAGTTGGATGTTGAAGTTGTAAAATATGATCAAATCAGCAATGTAGATGACTTCCATTTGAATAGTAGTGATCTAGTTGAAGTTATTTATGGTAGTTGTCAACACACCATGCATGATATAATTCCAATCTTCATAATGTGATCTTATTATCTTTGAAAGTTCTAGGACTCATCAAGGAGACATAGAATTTCAAATTTCATTGATGGTTGTGTCAGGTTCTTGTGCCTCTTATAAGATCCTTGAACTAAATTAGATTTGGATTTTCTCCCAAAATTCTTTCCTTAGAACGGTTTCATTGGATGTAAAGTCCCTCTTGAAAGATGTTTGGTATTTTGGATATGGCCCTTTTAACTTTCAAGATTTGATTTCCGATCATATTAAAGATTCTAATTCAATTAGTTCATCTTCATGCAAACATCTTATGCCAAATTTAGGTTTGGAATGTATACCTTTTGTGAATGCACAAATATATGAAGTTGATCATTTTAAACATTATCATTGGAGGAAGGAATCATGCCTATCATTGCCAAGTTGTGACTTGTACCAGTGCCATCACAATGTCATGTGTGTCCATGTGTCTTGCCACATTATTTATGGATATAACAATGTAATTATCAAAAGGAAAAAAAAGGAAATGTATAGAAGCCCAAGAGTCATATGTGGAATATGAAAAGTCACATAGTCGTATATGGACAAAAGAGTCTTTAGGAAAAGTCCAAAAGTCATCTAGAAGTCCAAAGGTAACATTGTAAGTCTAAGAGTCATGAGGGAATCTCAAGAGTCATGGGGATATGTACGGTCATTCCTCTTGTTATAAATACAACTTCATAACTCAAGAAAAGGGCTTTTGGGAGGCTTAGCATTTGGAGAGCTATCCTTGGCTTCTCTAGCTTTGCATAGGAGAGAAGATTATTCTTTGGAGAAGCAAGAAATGACTTAATGTTCCTTTATTGGAGCTAGTGGCTCGACGTTGCAACTATATACTTGGATATTTCACTCATAATCAGAAGCTTTATGAACCAACACATTTCCATGCATGTATCGTGAATGTAGTAATATTATTCTTTGTATCTCTGCAGTATATGTTTTGTTCACTTGTACTAAGGAAATTGAACTATTTCGGTGGCTTTGGTACTTATCTTATTGAATGTATGTTGTGTTTTCTTTAATGTTCGTTGTGTTTATTTGTTCATTCGCTAGATAAATAACGAATCTTTCCTTGTTATCGTGATCCTCCCTTAGGGTAGTACCATATCTTTCCTTCTAGAGACTCACTGTTACTTCCCTCTCATGAAAGTATGTTTTTGCACATTGCAATTGGTGTTTCATAGTGTCAAATTACTTGTTGATTTCAAAGGTTATGTGCATACTCTCTTATGTGATTCATTGTAACCAAGGAAAATATTAGAGTTATGGTGTATGAGATGATACTCTGGATGGGAATCCTACTCCACATGATGTGAGATCTAATTGGGAGTTCACATCAGGGAGACCCCCTTGATTGATGGATTTCTATTGCCGTTAACAACATCGCTTCGAATATTGGCTAGAATCCATCTACAAATGGAAACCCTAGATTGGAGAATAAAGTAGAGATGATTTGCCTCTTTATTATTGACATCAAGTGCTAGCATTTGATCCAATTATTCCAAAATATACGGTCTTGGAATGGATGAAGTTTGATTTGTTGGAGTGGGTCCCTTATCCCATGTCGTATCTAGGTATGAAGTTGGAGAAGTCAAATTTATTTATCCCATTGCACCCCAAATAGCCTCAGTAGCATGATGATGGTGGAGTTTCTAGAAATACTATATTCATCAAAATGTAATAGATTATGACACCCCTTGTGGGTTAATTCCCCTTGTAAACATTCCTTGTAATTATTTAACCATTAATTAAAAAAATGGGTGATAGAAAGGGACACAGATTCTAGAGTTTGAGGAGGGAGATTCCTTGAGGAAGTTGGTTATTTTAAATATCAGTCATGGGATGATTGAGTGGTTTTAATGGAGCTGACTATATATTAAATTTAATAGGAAAAATAAAGGACAAACCCATGTTTCTTTTGGGCATAACTGCAAGCAAGAAAAGGAAAAATATTAAATGGGAAAAGTGAGTTTCACTCCCCAAGGAAATTAGACTGTAAACCACACGGGGGGAGACAATTTTCATAAGTGGAGAATGATGAGGGGAGAAGAGCCTCAGTGAGGGAGAACCACGAACACAATGGAGTTCGATAGAATCCTATGAAAGGAGGACCATACAATATTCATATGTTCAAGAAAATCACGAGAGTATTTTGGGTAAAAAGGGGTGCTAAAAACACATGCGCTTAGGAAGTGTGGAGAAAGAGAAAGAAGGATTGTTGATGCATTTTTCATTTTAACTGTTCAATATCTAGTAGTTGGAGGAAGTGTGGTCTTGGGACCCCCTTTTATCAGCTATTAACATTGGTCAAAAATCCTTTGAAAGCATTCTTCCTCAAGCTTTGGAATCTAGCTCAGGGGTGACAGTTGCAAGTGAGCTTGGTTGTAGATTGTCTAAGTTTGGGTGGAGAGTTAAAGTCTTGATCTTAGTTTACTATATTTCTTCATCTCTATATAAGTACAAATATAACCTGGATGCATGTAGATGTCATGACCTTGCTTATTGTGCTATCCTTATACCTATATGAGTGTGTGGACTGATTCCCGCAAGATTCTTAGAAGAATGGAGTGGTTATGTATGATTAAGGGAGATAGATTTTATTTATGATCTCTATATGTATTCATTCTCAAAACATAATATATTTTTGGGTCCCATGATGTGGTAGGACCTCTGCAACTAAGTAAATCATATGTGTATGACTAGCATAGTTTTATCAAGTTTGTATTATGTGATTATGGTGAAGATCATGTCTTATGTTCATTACATCATGCTTATGGATAACTCAGTGCTTATGATGGATTCAATGACTAAATTTTGTATTTATTCTCTATGCATGAGATTGGTTTAACTTCCTGAATGTAACTAATGTAATTTTTGTATCATTAAGAGCCTAAAATTGATTTATCTTCTTGAAGGTGAAAGGTGGTCGAATGCTTGTGTTGAAATTATCTTTGTGTTTTTCATTGATTCTCATAGTTGAACTATCAATGTTGAAAATGGAGTTTCCTGTATGACTAACAAAAGTTTCTTTTCTTTTATGGGTTTGGAATGGCTTGACTAT
The DNA here is from genome assembly GCA_031772625.1 of Pinus tabuliformis. Classification (NCBI taxonomy): domain Eukaryota; kingdom Viridiplantae; phylum Streptophyta; class Pinopsida; order Pinales; family Pinaceae; genus Pinus; species Pinus tabuliformis. The sequence continues at coordinate 1,404,723,426 of CM062819.1, forward strand.
GTAGAGATAAACAACCCCTGTTAATCAATTGAATTCCTATATGTGAGTGATGTGGCTTAAAAAATTAAGTTCACAAGGGATTATAACACACACACACACACATAAGTGTGTGTGTGCGTGATGTAATTCAAAAGCTAACTAAGCCACTATAATTCTATGAAGCACACTTGGATGCTCATTATTTGTGTTTGTGTTTTTTAGGAAAGTTAATCATCTTAGTTCTTGTTGTCATTCCATCTACTTCTAGAAATAATTCTTTCAATCACTACAACATTCTTAGTTGATAGTGTGAGCACAATGATACATAGATTCGTGGCCAAGGTGTGTTGAAGAAGTTTAAAAGATCTTGGAAACCAATACTTGATCTCGCGGAAGGCATGTTCGATTTATTATTAAGAAGATGGAACATGAAAGGTTCTAGCCTATGAAGAATCAAGAAGAAGTCACAATATTTTCTAAGTGTAAAAGCTTGCCAAAATAAGCTAAAATTCACCTGTAAGACTTACCATGTCGGGGGTCGGATGGTCAATTGAAAAGGTCAAACTTAGATTAGTTTTTGCATGACCCAATGTGTCATTGTTGATCAGTCAGGTAGACCTACTAATCATGGTCATGCTTGTCGCGGTTATGGTACCTAGTCGGCCCCAAAGGTAAGTTTGGGCAGGATCACCAAGTTAGGATTGGATCAGGAAGCTAGGTCGGGGTCGAGGCCCCCATTGGAATCAATTCTCATGGATTCGCAAGTTAGGCTGACTTCCAACTATCTAGAGGACTGCGTTTAACCATGTGGATTTGGCCACGATGGCAAAACAACCACGTAAGGTACCATGAAGGTGGTCACCCGGTTACCATGTGGGAACCATTAATGAAATGACAAGGTTTGTAAATGGCCTATCTTTGGATGGTCACATCTTTTTATCCCTAATTTTAATCAAGGTGAAATTTATATCGTTGGAAAGGTCTTGATGAGAGGAACACAACAATGGCATCCATTTTAAGTTTTGAGGAAGTTGGAAAAGGTAAAAAAAAAAAAAAAAATAGATCCCATTTCCATAATTGTACCATGGAGATTTGGTTGGCATAGTAACTACCTCCTTCTGGCCTTAGTGAGGACTGAGGTTAGTAGGGGGGGTGTTAGAGAGTGGTATTAGAGGGTCCAGGTTCAACACTTGGACTAGAATGGCTATATCGTAGAAGAAATGTAGAAAAAGGTTCAACCCTAGACCTTTGGGGATAATTTGGTGCTCTATTACAAAATTGGGAGAGTAAGAGGTCCAATGCTTGGATCCTAGAAGCTAGGGTGGGGCTCTAGCTCTTAGTGTTGTAGCTGAATCTGGATATGATTACATGTTATTCATAGAATTTTATTTTGATTTGTATGCTGGTTGTAGGGATGTTTTGGTATCAATGATTGTATTGAAAAATGCAACAGTATTGCATGAGTTTTTTATTACGCATCTTAAAGGTTTGGACAATCTATTGTTGTGACAATGAATGCTTGTTAATTCTTTAGTTTCGAGGAACTACCTATATGGTTTTTGTTTCATGTATTTATATGACACATTCCATAAATGTGATAACCATGAATTACAAGAATGGAAAATGTTATTGTGATATACATATGACTTTTAGCTGGCCTTTTGAGACCATGGATGTCATGAAAGTTGGCCTTGATAAAGGGACTGAACTTAATGTCTATTGTTGTCCTTAGTAAGAAAGCTAAAATTTATAATTAATGACAATGATTTAATTTAATTACTATTGATAGTCATGATTAAGCACAAATTTCTAAAATATGTGAGTTTGCTAATATGAATATGTATGTAATTCTAAATCTTGAGATCAAGCAAAAGTATATGTTAGTTGGGCTTGGGGAAAACATGTTTGGAATGGCAAGAAAGCCACAGGGATTTGGTAAGAGAGTTGAAGAGAACCAATTGAACAACACAAATTAAGAGAGGTGTATGCATAAACAATGAGCATAAATGAAAATGAGTAAGGTCGGGAAAGGTCAGTGCATGATTAGCATGAATAAGAACATGCTAATGTTTGGCATATGGGCCAGAAAAGGGAAATGTAGGAACATATTGGAGAGTTACTCTTGAACATGACAACATTCACAGATAAAAGGTAAGTGATTGGAAATTAGCACATAATAGAAAACAACAATAAAGTGAAAGGAAGAGGAAAAGGGAGAAATTCTAGAAAGAGAAATCCCTTAACTAATGCATGTTTTTACACAAGGAGCTATCTAACCTTGGTTTTCATTGACATAAGTCAATGTCTATTACATCCATGACTGAGTGAACAACAATATGACATCAAAATGGTTTGGTTGCATCCATGGGAATAATGGATAGTAAAATGGGCCAAAGGAAGTTCTCTTAACCTTAAATGTAATTACATGTGCAATTATGTATTATATCCATGATCATGTTGATAAGTATATATAAAAATGAAAATTCCATTGTGTCTGACAAGGTTTTTCTCGTGCTCATTCTCATGGAAGAATGATTGTTTCAATTTATTTAATGTAGATGTGAATTTCATAAAAAGGTTCCGAGTTTAACAAGGAATAAATTGGGAAAAAGTAGACTTGGTTGATCTATGATTTTACAATTATGTGAATATGATTCTTGTATTATGCCCATGTTTATATCATGAATATGGAATGTTGAAGGATATATCAGCAAAACGAAAGTAGTGTGATATGTGCAATGTTGTGACAAGCATGGATAATTGAAAAAACCATAAACCTTGGATTTGGTTTGTGGATGCATGTCGTGAAGCATGGGAAGGAACTAGAGGCAATGTTGCCTAGTGTCTGTCGATAGTTTAGGTGGATCTGGGGGATCTTTGCAGCAAGATCACCGCGCCAACCGAGTGACTTGAGGGAAAGTCACGACCTTTGTGTTGGGGGCCTGTTGGGATGGGGTTCCCTGGGTCATTTTTCAGGTAAAAGCCTAAGTTTTGATATAAAATTGATAAAAAGATGTAAAGTCTACGTGAAATGTGGATGCAGAGCATGTAGTTATTTAGGAGTCAAAAAAGGGTTTTTACCCTCATTTATGTAAAGTTGAGTCCATTTTTGGGATCTACCCATGGTCCATGGACCATGGGATTGTATAAATAGGTGTGTCTTAGAGAGTCTAAAAGCGATATATGTCTTTGTCTATGGGTACGATGGATGGAGTCTTAGAGAGTTAGCATAGAGAAGCAAGTCTTAGAGGAGGGAAAGGCTCTGCAGCTGAGTGCGCAGAGGCCTAGAATAGAGTCCACAGCTGAGTGCGTGGGCCCCTACAGCTAAGTGCGCAGGGAAGTTTTGAGTCTATAACCTTATACTGAAGATCAATAAAGAAGACTGTTGGAGAAATTCATTTTTTATCTATTTCTTTCTGTTGTTTATGTTAACGATATATCTTATGATGAAGGAATGTCTTTATGAATTAATGATGCATTGATGCGCGAATCTATTGGATGAATATCTTTAATTAAATGCAATGCATGTTAAGTGTTTACACGAAGGTTATACTACTTGTTGTTAAGTTTATTAAGCACTTAAGCAAGTCTCTATAGACTCTAATTTGAGATTAGTCTATGATGCGCATAAGTAGATAACCTGTTTGTGAAAGGTCTGCAAAAGTTGATTGTAGACCTTTGCGGAGGTCTAGAGGCCAATTGAAGGAAATTATAGCGCTAAACCCTCAGGGCTTAAAGATCTGCACGAAGGTAGATCTAGGACGTAAAAAGGACATCACACCGATCTTTGGGTGCAGAAACTTGGTTCCAACAACCCCCCATATTGCTTTGGGTGAGACTTTAGTCTACACTACGTGAATTGATGTTGAAAGGACCAGTAGTGTAGGGTTTTGTTTGGCACAACTAACTCTAAACCTGGGTTAAGACCCTCTAAGCCAACAAATGGTTCCATTGCCAGGATTGGGATCTACATAAAGAGATGTGATGTCACATCACTGGAATCCGACCAAAAAGGAAATTGAGAAGTGGTTGGATAGGAAGATCCACGAATTTGCGGTGCAGGAGAACAAAAATCTGCGCCTGAAAAAAGAATAGTGGTTGGATAGATATTTGTACACAGAAATACATGAAATTTTCTTCTGCAAACGGCCAACGAAGGTGGAGGCTTGACGGTCCAATAGTGTGGACTCTGGAACTAGTGCAGAGGTTGGAAGCTTATGAAGATAAGATTGTGTGCATTGTTGATCACTCTCTTGATCGAGTCATAGGAGGATTTGTAACAGAATTCAAGGTTGATACCTCAGTCAGTTAGAGTGAAGCAGAGTGACGCTTCTTCAAGGGACCACGAGGTAATTATTTGAGATCTTTAAATACCTGGATTAAGATGCTCTTGTGTGAAAAGCCTTTATGTTCGGATCTACGCGAAGTGGCAAAGCTTTAGGAATCAAGAAAAAGTAGGTCCTGAATACAACCCATTGATTCAACCTCCTTCAAGTGACGACGAGGGAGCGGTACAAGCCTCACCACGGAACATTGTCCAATTGATAAGCCAGGGTTTTCCACGGACACATCATCCATCCACTCCACCTTCGCCTTCACCTCCATAGCACACACCTTCACCCACACCTCCACCACCACCACCACCACCATTCAACATGTTGAATACGATGAAGTTGCTAGTTTTCAAGGGCCTAGGAAGTGAGGATGCACATCAGTTTTGGTTTGTTGCGAAGGCTGTGTGGACAACACAACAAATTACATATGATAATATAAAGAAGGCGCAGTTGGTTACCGCTTTGTAGGATCGTGCACTGACATGGTACATTAAGTACTACATTGATAATCCATTAGCGTCATTAGCAGACACTTGAGCCACTTTGACCAAGAATTCGGTAAGCCTAAGTCTGACTTGCAATCAGTAATTGGATTCAAGGAAATCACAATGAGGGCTGGTGAAATTCCCTGGGAGTTAGATCAAAGATTGAAGTGTGTGATCCGCGAAGCTAATATGCACCTCAAAAATAGTCAGCACCGCGAATGGTTTATAGCCTCGCTCCTACCCCACCTAAGGATTTCTTTATCACAGCAGAAGATAGGGACTCAGGTGGAAGTACTGGAAATCGTGATGAGATTGCATGAAACACCTATCTAGGACACGTCTTTGGGAGTCCAACAAATTCACTCACAGTTGCAGAAATTCTACTTGGAATTGCAGAGCTTGAAAAAAGAAAAAGAGGCTAGGCTGAAGGTGTGCAAGGAAGTCTAGTGCCTCAAGTGTAAGAGCTAGGGGCATGACAAATATCACTTCCCTGTCTTTGAGAATTATATCACGGGGGGGGGGGATGCCCTTGAGGTAGGAAGCTCCCGCAGGACCAAGCATAGGGCGTTGTGGTGCACTATTTGTTAGGTGGCTAGAAAACATGTAACAAATAATTGTCATTTGCTACAAAAGTTTGTGCAGACACCGCAACAATTATATAAGAATTTTTCAGAAGAAATCACATTGAAGATTTTGGACCTTTAGCCATAAGCTGATTGAAAGTAGCTCTATCACTCCCAAGATTTATGGGCTTCCCAAAATCCATAAAGAGGGAGTCCCCCTTAGACCCATTGACAACACCATTGGTGGGCCAACCTACCTGTTAGCTAAATTCTTAGCTGTGAAGCTGAAACCCCTGTAGGATAGATGAAGTCCTTTATCAAAGACTCTTATTTTTTTAATGAATTAAAAGATATGAGATTTGAACTTGGTGACAATCTTGTCAGTTTTGATGTAGTTTCCCTGTACACTAGCATCCCCATCAAAGAAGCCATTGATGTCATCTTTCACCTCACTGATCCCGACACGGCCAAGTTAGTTGAGATATGCCTAACTTCTACTTTTTTCTATTTTGAAGGAGAGTTCTATGAAAAAACCTATGGGGTTGCCATGGGTTCCCCCCTGTCCCCCATTGTTGCTAACCCATTCATGGAAGATTTTGAATCCAAGGATTTATACTCAACTTTATGTAAACCCAAACTTTGGAAAATATTTGTTGATGACACTTGTACCATATGGCAGCATGGACCTGAGAAATTAGACCTCTTTTTTCAACATCTCAATAATCAGTCTAACTCCATCCAGTTCACGATGGAGTGTGAGGTCAATGGTTGCCTTCCTTTTCTTGATGTCCTCATTTCTAGGAAAGTTGATGGATCTTTTTCCCATGAGGTATATCGAAAAAAGACTCATACTGAGCAGTATCTTCATGCTAATTCTCACCATTTTCCTGCTCATAAGATAGGTGTTCTGAGCACGTTAGCCACTCGGGCTCTTAGAATTTTTGATGAAGACCACTTTTCTAAGGAAAAATCCCATCTCCTTAATGTTTTTGTCCAAAATGGCTATAGTAGGTAGTAGGGTGTCAGAGCTTTCCTCAAAGCGAGCAAGGGTCCCAAGGTCAAGAAAGAACCCATTGATTGCAGTTCAGGAGTCCACCTCCCCTTCATCCAAGGGACGACATATAAGATTGCTAGGATCCTAAAGGAGCATAATATTCCTTCGACCTTTAGACCCCTCAGCACCATTAGAAGTTCCATTAAGTCTGTTAAAGACCGTGTAAACCCTATGGATATGAAAGGCGTTTATATCATCCCTTGTTCCTGTGGAACCTCATATATCAGCGAAACTGGTCGTTCTATTAACCAGAGGATTAAGGAACATGCTATTGATATTAAGCATAGGAGGACCAAATCTTCCGCTTTAGCCGAACATGCGGAGAATACCTGTTAGAAAATGATATATTATAGAGCAATGGAACACATAAAATATTTAGAAATATAAACACAGAAAAACGCATAAAACAAGAGAGACACAGATATACGTGGTTCACCCAGTTTGGGCTACGTCCATGGAGAAACAACCAGTCCTTCTTTTTATATTATCCAACAAACTGAAGAGATACAACCTACAACAGATCTGATGTAATTCCCTCTTCGCTCTTAATCTCCTCTCTCTTCCTCACTCAGAATACAGATATACATAGACGCAATACAATTCCCTCATATATAGCAAGGGGTTGCCTTCTAAGGCAAAAAACCCTAAATTAAACATAACTTCTACCGTCAGATCTCCACCTAATGAACGACCCAGATTGACTACGAAATTACAACATTTTACAAGGAAATTTTACATATATTCTTAGCTTCAAGGGCACTGCAGCAAATATTTTACGGGTGGTATTACCACCCAATTACGAACTGGGGTCCAATGTGGTGATACCTTTGAATACAGAAGATAATTAGGCTCCACACCCAACAATCTGCCACTTGGAGATTGATTATAGGAACTCCATAGTTGCTTCATTTGCTGGAAAATGACTCCACTTTGGACCTGGCTATTTCTCATCTTCTTCATCATACTTGAAGACCAACTGAAACTGAGCAAATTCTCAATTTCTCCCTGGTTACAACTTTCGTTAACATATTTGCAGGATTCTGGCTAGTGTGTATCTTTTCCAGCTTCAACTGTCCATCTTCCAACACTGACCATATGAAATGGTACTTGAGCTGTATATGTTTAGTCTTGGAATGAAATGCAGATTTCTTTGCAAGATGTATGGCACTCTGGTTGTCACTGTATAACTTGCCCAACTCATGCTTCTTACCCAATTCATCCAGAAACCTTTGTAACCAAATCATTTCTTTACTATCCTCTGTAGCAGCAACATACTTTGCTTCTGTTGTTGAGAGTGCAACAACACTTTGCAGTTTTGAGACCCAACTGATAGTTGTTCCACCTATAGTAAACACATACCCTATTGTGCTTCTCCTGTTATCTATATCACCCACCATATCTGCATCAACATATCCTTGTAGAACAATGTTTGAACCACCAAAGCATAATGCTTGATTTGTGGTACCTCTCAAATACCTGAGAATCCACTTCGCTGCCATCCAATGTTCTTTTCCTTGATTGTTCATGTACCTGCTTACAACTCCCACTGCATGTGAAATATCAAGCCTTGTGTAGACCATTGCATACATTAAGCTTCCAACTGTTGATGCATATGGAACTTTAGACATATGAGCCATTTCTTCCTGAGTCTTGGGACACTCCTCCTTACTTAATTTGAAATGGCTAGCTAAAGGTATACTAACTGGTTTTGCATTCTTCATACTAAACCTTTTCAACACCTTTTCTATGTACTCACTTTGAGACAATGTTAATTTGCGATTCTTCCTATCTCTAGTTATTATCATACCAAGGATTTGTTTTGCAGCACCCAAATCCTTCATTGCAAATGAGTTTGCCAATTTTCTTTTGAGCGCATTTATTTCCTGCATGTTAGAACCCGCAACAAGCATGTCATCTACATATAATAACAATATAATATAGCTGCCATCATTTTGCCTTTTGAGATAAACACAATGGTCAGATTGACATCTAGTATAACCTTGTTTAGACATAAACCTGTAAAATTTTAGATACCACTACCTTGGAGCCTATTTTAAGCCATACAAGCTCTTCTTCAACCTGCACACTAGTTTCTCCTTCCCTTTTACCTAATATCCTTGTGGCTACTGCATATATATCTCTTCCTCCTAATCCCCATGGAGAAAGGTTGTCTTTACATCTAACTGCTCAAGATGAAAATCTTCAGTTGCTACTAGACTTAAAATAGTTCTGATTGAAGTCATGTTAACAACAGGAGAAAATATCTCATCAAAGTCTATACCCTTTTTCTGTGCAAACCCTTTCACCACAAGTCTAGCTTTATAACTTTTTCTACCTCCATCTTCTTCCTTCAACTTGTAAACCCATTTATTCTGCAATGTTGTTTTACCTACAGGCAACCTGACTAAGTCCCAAGTCTGGTTATGTGCTAAGGAGTCCATCTCTTCTTCATGGCTTGCTCCCACTTCTTCCTGGTTTCTACCTACATTGCTCCTTCATAACATTCTGGTTCACTAGAATCAGTCAACAATACATAATATAATGAAGGAGAGTATCGTTCAGGGGGTCTACTTATCCTGGTGGATCTTCTAACACCACTTTCAGGTGTTTGAGGTGCTTGTTGATGTTGTGGTTGTTGTTCTGGCTATTGATCATTATGATTTTTAGGCACCATCACTTTTCCTGTGATCTCGTCAAACACTGTGTATTCTTTGTTTTCTTTTCCCTGTTTCTTTTCCTGCAGCTGCTCCTTATACAAAACCTTTTCATTGAATATGACATCTCTGCTCCTAATGATTTTGTGTTTTTCATAATCATAAAAGCGATAACTAAAATCATTAACACCATGTCCAATAAAGGTACATTTGTTTGATTTTGCCTCAAGCTTTGTTCTATTTTCTTATTAATGTGGACAAAGGTTTCACAACCAAAAGTCTTTAAAAAAGAGTAGTTCACCTTTTTACTTGTCCATTCCTTGTCAGGAATACCACCATCCAAGGAACTTGAAGGCCCTCTGTTTATTAGATAAACAACAGTATCTATAGCATCTACCCAAAATTGTAAAGGCAATCCTGCATGCAATCTCATGCACATTGCACGCTCCATGATTGTTTTTTTCATCCTTTCCGACACACCATTTTCTTGTGGTGTTCTTGGAGTTGTCTTCTCTCTACGAATTCCATTCTTTGAACAGTACCTATCGAACTCTTTGCTGCAATATTCATCTCCATTGTTTGATCTGAGACACTTCAACCTTTTTCCTGTCTCATTTTCAACCAAAGCTTTTCATTTCTTGAAAGTATCAAATACATCAGATTTATTTAGAATACAATAAATCCAGGTTTTTTTGGTTTGCATCATCAATAAAAGTGACATAATAATGAAATCCACCAAGAGATGATACCTGAGCAGGTCCCAATACATCTGTATGCATAAGCTCTAATTTTTTGCTCTTCTTTTCTTTCCCAACTCTAAGTAATCTGACTCTCTTCTATTTTCCATAAACACAATTCTCACAGAATTTTAAATCAACATGCTTCAAACCTGGCAACAAATTTCTTAAGTGAAGAATCTGCATCCCCTTCTCACTCATGTGCCCAAGCCTCTGATGCCACAATGATCCTTTAGTGACCTTCCAGGTTTTATCTATGAAAGTAGTTACACAACCTTCACGTCTCAACTGCCCTGTTGAAATCATATTTTTCTTCAAATCTTGAACATGCCTTACCTCCTTCAATATCCACTGATTTCCATTTTGTTGTTTATGAAAACTGTACCCATTCCAATGATCTTACATGGTTTATCATCACCCAATCGAACCTGTCCAAAATCTCCTTGAACATAATCATAAAAATGTTTCCTATCAGGTGTGGCATGGAATGAGGCTCCTGAATCTACCACCCAGGCATCAATAGTATTTTCTAATGAAAGAATCAAAGCATCTTGCAACACATCACCTGTTACATTCACTTCATGATTAGTTTCTTGTTGTGCGTCTCCTTCTTTTCCCTTTCAAGACTTGCAGTCTTTCTTCAGGTGTCCTTTCTTCCCACATTTCTAGCACACTATCCCCGATCTGGACTTGGATCTGCCTTTTCTTGACTTACTGCGATATCCAGGGCTCTTTCCTCTTTCCATTTTTCTTCCCCTAGTCTCTGCAGTCAAAGCATTACTTGATGTCTCACCAGATCTTTTCCGTCACATTTTCTCGCTAAGGATTGCACCTACAACATCATCAAACTTTAAAGTACTAGATCCAGAGACAGAGTTACTAATGGCCATAACTAAACCATTCCAACTTTTTGGCAATGAGCACAGAAACAACATAGCCCTAACTTCATCATCAAAAGTTACCCCTACAGAACTTAACTGATTGGTAACTGTATTAAACTCATTGAAATGATCAGCAACAGATCCACCTCCTGACATCTTCATATTAAATAAACGCTTCATAAGAAATACCTTATTTGAGGCTAAGGGTTTTTCATATAGTTTGGCCAATGTTGACATTAAACCCTCTGTTGTCGTTTCCTTTGAAATATTAAACGCTACCGACGTCGCTAGGCACAACCATATTGTTCCAAGTGCTTTTCTGTCTAGAATATCCCATTCTGTGTTTGTCATACTCGCCGGCTTCTTTGTCTTTCCACTCAATGGTTGGTACAGATCTCTTTGGTATAAATAATCTTCCATCTGCATCTTCCACAGCTAGTAGTTTTGGCTGTTAAATTTTTCGACCCTAAACTTACCATCTTCTGTCATTTCTCCCACTCGAACCAGGAACCCTTCTCTCTTGTGAGTTTATCAACCAAATATACCTTTGGCTCTGATACTAGTTGTTAGAAAAGTATATATTATAGAGCAATGGAACACATAAAATATTGCAGAAATATAAACACAGAAAACACATCAAACAAGAGAGACACAAATATACGTGGTTCACCCAGTTTGGGCACGTCCATGGAGAAACAACCAGTCCTTCTTTTTATATTGTCCAGCAAACTGAAGAGATACAACCTACAGTAGATCCGTTGTAATTCCCTCTTCATTCTCAATCTCATCTCTCTTCCTCACTCAGAATACAATATACATAGACACAATACAATTCCCTCATATATAGCGAGGGGTTGCCTTCTAGGGAAAAAAAAAACCTAAATTAAACATAACTTCTACTGTCAGATCTCTGCCTAATGAATGGCGCAAATTGACTACGAAATTACAACCCTAAACCCCCCTGCAGTGAATATTTTATGGGCTGTGTTGTCGTCCCATTACGAATTGGGGTTCAATGCGGCAATACCTTTGAATACAGATGATAATCAGGATCCACACCCAACAATACCAAGAATCATATATGCATTAAGGAGGCTAGGGTTATCGCTAAGATTTCTCATTTCAACCATCGCAAGTTTTGGGAAGCCATTGAAATTGATAAGTCTTCCAGTAATATTAACAGGGAAGATGGCTGGAAAATTAGTAGATGTTGGATTCCCGCCCTCTCGTCTTAGTCTTTGTCTAGGCCCCCTGTTTTTTTTTTAATGATATAGATAGATTACACATTTAATTCTTTATTGGTATTTTAATCTTTGATATATACCATTACATATTTAAATAAATGAGAATGGATTAAATAGTTCAAAACCCCTAATCTTTAGTTTCTTTGTATATTTAGATTGTTATAAATAATTAATTTTGATCATTTATATTAACCTATTATTACATAAATAACCATACTACATATATTTATATATATAAATATTAGTTACTATATTATATTTATATATATAATATACATATTATTTATTAATATATTATAATTGAATAGAACATATAAATTAGTTATTATTTTTAATCTTTGATTATCATATAAATTAGTTCAATATCAACAGATAAGAATAAATATATTTTGATTCTTTATATTAACCTATTGTTACATAAATAACCGTATATATATATATATATATATATATATATATATATATATATATATATATATATATATATATATATATATATATATATATATATATATATATCATTTACTTCATACATTTAAATATATATAATATATATATTATTTACTAATATATTATAATTGAATATAACATAAGGGTTAGTTATTATTTATAGTTTTTGATTATCATTTAAATGAGTCAAATATCAACAAATAAGAATAAATTTATTTATATTAAATAAACTATTAATAAATTAATAATAATATAAATATATTTTTATTAAAAAAAAAATACATTCCCCATCTTTCCCTTCCCTAGTCAAATATAGCCGTTATCTCCCCCAGTCAAATATAGTGGTTATCTTCTAGCTGTTAGGTTGGCTTGTTTATCTATTTAACCCTCTTCCTACATCGTGTCTTGAAGATGAACCACACTCGTTGGTTCGAAACGCGTCGACCAAAATCTTTAATGTGATTTCTTCTGAAAAATTCTTATACATTATGATATGCATCACAAAATCTTGAATTCGAATACCACAACAATTGTTCTCTGATTTCTGAAAATCAGTGGGCCACGATGAACACCACTGTCGTAGTTATGAATTGATGATGGAGAGGATACCCACATACCGAATGCAAGAAGAAACTCAGCCTCCGGATCAGGGCGTTGGGGGAGTGCGTGGAGGATAACAGGGGCACAGACGAGGCTGAGGAGGAGGAGGACGTGATAGAGGTTGTGGATAGGTCATTTTCTATAATTGCGTGAAACCAGGGCACTACGCGCGGGAGTGTCTGAATCAGACACACCCATCATGTCAATACTGCACTCAGTTTGACCACACAATAGAATAATGCCCTATGTTGATAGCTAAGATGCAGGAGAAGAAGGCGCAACCTTAGCAACCTACCCAGAACTTGCAGATGATGAGGGTTGAGCCTCGTGAGGAAGATCCGAATGTAAATATCGTGCTAAGAAGCGGAATAATGACTGGTGATGATAACGGAAAACAACCTGAAGAAAGTGGGTGGGTCCGCAAGGCCCCAAAAAAGGAAGTTGGCTTCGATCTTGAGAGTGCAAAGGAGGCATTTATGGACACAAAGAAACACTTCACTGAGATATATACCTTAGGCAGTCAGGACAAACTACCAGGAACCAGCGCGCCCATAGAGATTGACCCCTCTATACTCACCACATTCTTGGAAACCTATATGAAATGGTTGCGCGACAGAAAGGTTGTAAAGGGGCTACAGGAATTGATCAATAAGTGTGCTGGTAAAGAAAGTACTCCTGATGGCCACCGCGTAGTTAGGAAGATTGGCAAGCATAAGGCAAGAATAGAGCGCGAGATGAAGCTCACCGCGCAAATAGGAGACTATGAGATGGACCAGGTTATTTTGGATCTGGGGTCTGATGCAAACGTTTTGCCTAAATAGACATGGGAGAGAATGGGGAGACCTGCACTGCAGTGGTCTCTGATTCAATGAGGATGGAGAACCAGCATAAACTTATCCCTATGGGATGACTGCATGGAGTCACTGTAGATATAGAAAGTGTGAGTGTGCTGGTTGATTTTGAAGTGATATAAATTTTTGATGACAACAATCCATACCCCGCGCTCCTTGGAATTGATTGGGCTATTGATATGAATGGCGTCATCAACTTGAAGAAGTGGACAATGTCATTTCAAAGGAAATCGCTCCACGTTGTAGTACCATTGGACCCTACAGAAAGACCATGCTATACCGAATCAGTCCGCAACTATCAAGAAAGTGATCATGATTTGGATCAGATCTAAAAAATTACAATGCGAGACCAGGACTGGATTAATCCAAAAGCTCTTGTACCTCGGATTCAGATGAATAATTGGAGCATTGGCAGAATCGGTTACACGAAGTATCTACGCTGCACTGTAACATGATGACTAAATCATTGCACTGTGTGTCATTGAAGGTAAGAAATCTACCCTATTATGATGGTTTAACTAATGTAGATAAGTTTTTGGATGCCTTTGAAAGAGAAGTACTTGAGGATCATCACTTACAAGCATTGGATTTGGCATTGTGTGCTACGTCCGCATGGTGGTGGGGTATGCACAAAGATAGCTTTGAAGAATGGAATGATTACAGGAGGATGATGAGGTTGCAATTTGGTCGCCCAAAGGTAAAATTAACTAAGAAATATGATGGGAGAAATGATATGCGCAATCATTTGTCGAAATGGACTAAATTTTATGGAACAAATCCACAGCCAAAGTGGGGGCACTTATTCTGTCATAATTTGGATATAATCCCTATGAATTGGTACCTGGAAACCGAGCTCTGCCATGGCACTGCGGAGTGGGATATATTAAGGGAAGGATTTTTGATGACCTTCAGTTTTGGGGATGGGTTCGAAAGCATTGATGAAGCTCTACAGGAGGTTAAAGCAACGATCTTTAGAATACCGCAGGACCCTTTGGAGCTGGTTCAGCTAGACTAGAACACCTAGCTATACCATGCATTGGAATGTTATAATGTGATTGCTGAAGGGGAGGATGAGGATCCAAGAAATATCAATATTCCAGAGGCAGAAGGCCATCACATAGTTGAAGGTCCGCAGATAGAGAACTCAGACATCACCACACCATTAAAAACTAGGCAAGTGAACATTGGTACTGAAGCAGAGCCAAAATTTGCGAAGATCGAGGATTACTGGGATGATGCCACGGTGGATAAAGTTGTTGAGTTGCTCTACGAATATCAGGATTTGTTACCTACAAAATTTTTAGACCTGAAAGGCATCATACGTGACTTGGGCATGATGAAGAATACCTTGAAGTCGGATGCGAAGCTTATTAGGTAGAGGCCATATCACCTTAACCCCAAATACAAGGAAAAGGCCCACTTGGAGTTGGATAAGATGCTTGAGGTAAGCATTATCAAACCTATGGAGGAATCTGATTGGGTTAGACCGATGGTAGTCCAAGAAAAGAAACATAAGGGAGAAATACGGATTTGTGTAGATCTTAGGAAGCTTAGCGATGCCTGTGTCCATGATCCTTTTCCGACATTGTTTACAGATGAGGTACTAGTTAATGTTGGAGGGCAGGAGGCCTACTCATTCACTAATGGGTTCTCTGTGTAGTCTTTAACCTCGTACAGAAATTACCTACATATGAATTCTAAAACAAAGAAAATAAACAATAGCGAGAGCATAACACATAAAACAAATATACACAGAGATTTTCCCCTGGATCCCAAAACTGGGACTACCAGATTGATTTTTCATTATGTTCCTTTCAATGTTACAATACATATATATACATGCTAAAGCATCCGATACCATGGACCAAAAACCATCGCGCCCAAAACCATGTGTGAAAACCATGCACAAAACCATAGGTAGGTTCGCCCCACCTAATATAGGGTCCAAAAGACATTTTCCGTGGGGTGTTGCCCCGAACCCCATAGAGGGGGGCTAATCACCCCCCTCAAACCCCCCGTACAGGGGGGTCTGCCACCCCCCTATGACCCCCCCACTGTGCGACGAAGGGGTCACTCCGCCCCCTCTCTAACCCTCCTGGTTAACTAGGGGAGCTAGTCGTGGAAAGAATATAACATAGCCCAACATTATCTCACCTGTTGTTTTCTTTCCATAGGGGGCCACAAGAGAGCATAGTCATTTATCCAACCCTACAACACCCATTGTTTCTCTACACCAGGAGAAATTCTCAGAGCTCACAGATTTTTTCAATGCATCTGAAGCATTCTTCAAAGTGTCCACCTTTACTAGCAACACCTTCTTATCTTCTATCATATCCCTCACAAAGTGATACTGAACATCAATGTGCTTTGTCTTTGAATGATAATCAGGGTTCTTTGCCAAGAAATTGCACTTTGGCTGTCACAGTCTATCGTTATAGCTCCCTGTAATAACCCCATACTTGAACACAATCTCTGCAACCAAACTGCTTCCTTGCTTGCATGAGTGGCTACCATATATTCTGCCTCTGTAGTTGATAGTTCCACTACAGATTGTTTCTTACTCATCCAACTAACTGCACCTCCAAATAGGTTAAACACATACCCACTTGTAGATCTTCTCTGATCTAGATCTCTAGCCCAGTATGCATCAAGAAATACATGAATATCCAAAACTCTATCCAATCCTGGTCTTCCTTGGTAGCACAAACCATAATCACTAGTGCCACGCAAATACCTGAAAACCCACTTCATTGTTGTCCAATGCTCCTTCCTTGGTTTTAACATAAACCTACTCAATATTCCCACTTCATGTGAAATGTTTAGTCTAGTATAGACCATCACATACATCAGGCTAATGATTGCACCTGCATATGGAACACGGGACATGTCCTCTTCCTCTTCTTGTGCCTTGGGACATTGTTCAACAGATAACTTCACACCTGCAAGAATAGGAACCTTCACTGGTTTACTATCCTGCATATTAAACCTCTGCAGTATTGTCTCGACATACTTCCTCTGGTTTAACCAAAGCTTCCTCTTTTCCCGATCTCTTTTAATTTCCATTCCCAAAACATAGTTTGCAGCACCAAGATATTTCATGTCAAATTTGGAGGAAAACTGGGTCTTCAAATCCTGGATAATTTCTTTGTCATTTCCAACTAGCCACATATCATCCACATACAAGACCAGATAAATAACATGGTCACCAATTAATTTAAAATACACACAGTGATCTCCCTTACTTCTGGTGAAGCCAAATCCCCGTGTAAATGTATCAAATTTCTGATACCACATCTTTGGTGACTATTTTAACCCATACAGAGACTTTTTTAACTTGCATACCAGTTCTTTCTTACCCTTCACTGCAAAGCCTTCAGGTTTCTTCATGTAGATCTCCTCTTCCAGATCCCCGTGAAGAAATGTTGTCTTCACATCCATCTATTTTACCTCAAAATCAAAACCAGCAGCAATAGATAAAAGTAATCTAATAGAAGCTACCTTGGCAACAGAAGAAAAAATATCACCAAAATCAATTCTCAACACCTAGGAATAACCTTTTGTTAACAATCGAGCTTTGTATTTCTCCACCTTTCCTTTTGCATTTGTCTTCTTCTTGAACACCCATTTGTTGCCAATGGGTTTCCTTCCAGTCGGCAACTCCACTAGATCCCAAGCCTCATTTTTGTGAAAAGATGCCATTACATCAACCATGGCCTCTTTCCAAAGTTTTCCATCCTCTGAATCTATTGCTTCCTTCACAGTTCTGGGATCATCATTAGTAATACATAAAGAAAAAATTGAACAGAAAGCATATGGACTATACCTTTATGGCTGCCTTCTTTCTTGAACTGATCTTCTCACAACCGGAGTTTGTGGCTCTTCATCTTCTGATTCCTCTTCTGCTGTAGAGTTTGATTCTTCCTCCTTAAGCTCAAACTCTATCTTTTCAAGTTCCTTTGATGGGACTTCATGTGTAATAACATCATTCACCTCTTTGAACACCACATCTCGGTTGTACCAACCTTCCTTGTTATTGGGTTCCAAAACTTATAACCCTTTATACCATCCTTATACCCAATAAAGATGCACTTTTCAGATTTACTATCCAACTTTGTTTTGTTCTACTTTGGAACATGTACATATGCATCACATCCAAATACCCTCAAATGTGAAAGAGAGGGTTTCTTACCAGTGGATACCTCTTGTGGATTCTTATCCTCCAAGACTGATGAAGGTGATCTATTGACCAGGTAACATGTTGTCTCCACTTCCTTTGCCCAGAATTCATATCCTAACCCGGCACCACTGAGCATGCTTCTTGCCTCTCCATCAATGTCTTGTTCATTCTTTCTGCAACTCCATTTTTCTTAGGTGTGTATGGAGTAGTCTTATGCTGTGCTATACCACACTTCTTACAAAATTCTTCAAATTCCTTCTTGCAAACTCTCCACCATTATCTGTCCTCAGCACCATTATCTTCTTCTTTGTCTGGTTTTCCACCAAAGCCTTAAATTCTTTAAACCTGTCAAAGACTTCATATTTCTTCGTAAGGAAATATATCCATGTATTCCTTGAGAAGTCATCTATAAATGATACATAGTACACAGACTTACCCAATGATGGTGTTAGCGCTCAAATATGGCCTCAGGCTGAAGAAGGCAAAATCCAAGGCAACATCAAACCACTTAGCCTCGTAGCTAGCCCTACGAGGACAGGAGAGGGCTCTCTCCGGGTCTATCTCGGCAAAGATCTTCAAAGGGCAGAGATAACCAATAAATAACACTGATTTTAGGCTAGTAAACTGATAGAGAAGGTTTGATTTCAGATTTTTAGGGTTTTGGTGGAAAACAGGGGGAGAGCAATTTTGGGCGCGGGGATGGGACACAGCTTTTGCAGAGGTCTTTTTGGGGCAAGGTAGGAGACTGTCTTGATGCCTTTGAAAGAGTTGGGTGGATAGGAATGACTGGTGAGGAGCTAAGGAGAGCAAGAAATCACCATGAGTTCTCCTTAAATAGATGAAAACATTGATATTAAGCAAACTTAAAGGCAGAGCATAGCAATCATGAATTCTACCTTATCACTTCATTTGCCTAATTTGCAGAAGGAAACGTGAGAAAATGATACACATAATAAAACTTACAAGTACATAAGAGAAGCACACCATCAACACAAGTAACCACAGGAATCCCAAAGAGGGCTGCAAAACCCTGGTCTTTCCTTTACCAAAATTGTAGAGATACAAAGTGTAATACAATATAAGCTTATCCTTCAAGAGTCCAACCATGAAAATGACTAAGAAAATACATAATATAGGCAAGCTAACACCTTTCCTTGCCTCTAGGGGTCGAGCTCATCCTTCTAGGAGCTGTTTCAACCAATTCTAAACTGAGCACTAAAATCTAGGCAGTCAAAACAACTTGCCTCTATAAGCTAGGAAACCAATTCATTCATTAAATTTTTGACTTTTTATGAATGAATCTTCTAGAAGAGATAAATAACTGCCATGACATCATAAAATTACATAAATTACATCAAGGAGGATGAAAAATCACTCCAAAAAGTCAAAACTAGTCAAATCTGCGTTTTGCTGAGCTGTAGGTGAAAATCTGGCAAATTTCCTTGATGCGTAGCGCCCCAATTCTCTACGCGTAGCGCGCCTTTGAGCCAAATTTTGAGGCACTTCCCGGCATCTAAATGAGGCAAAAGTAGGCTTGTTAGAAAGGTCTGGATGTCTACTTTCCAACCCAAGTGGAATTCCTCAATTTGTGTCCATTTTCCCCTCCAAAATTTCAATCTCCCAAGACTGCTTCCTGTGTGTCCAAAAAGTGGCAGAAAGTCATTTTTTGCATGTTTTTTGACCTTCTGAGGGCTCAAAACCTGATGAAATGTCTTGGAAATTGCTGAGCAAGTGCAATTTTTCATGAAAAATCCAAAAATGCTGAGTTTTTGAGAAATGAACTTGCCCATCTTCAAGGTAGCGCGCGGCGCGCTACGCGTTGAGGGCAAAAACCTGTTTTTTGACCAAAAAAAATTCAAAAATGACCAAAATTGCTCCAAATTCTCTGAAATTTGAGCTGAAGGTGTGTCATTTAGTGCCATGCTCCTTCAAGGAAGCCTCAGCCAAAATATGAAGGGGATCGGGCCTTTTTCTCCGTTTTAGTGCCTTGGCCAACCGTCCTTTGAGTACCTTCATTCTTGCTTTACACACATGCATTCGAGCCCAATAGTGATTCTTCATGTGTCGGAGCATGTCTTTTTCCATGTTTGCCTTGGCCAGCAACTTCTCCAAATGAGTATTGACCCGGATGAGCATAGCCTCTCGCTCAATGGGTGTCAAATCACCGGGTCTCTTGCAAGCCAAGTTGCGGTCTTCATGGATCCTCCGCAACTCATCAAGAGTGTGCTCATCCTCTAGTTGCTTGTTGTGCTGCTCTAAGTAGGTGATTGTCCAATTTGCCATTTCCAACTTCTGTTGCAACAAGCGATTTTCAGCCTTTTGTTGCTGAATGATCTCCTTTAGCTCCGAGCTAAGAGAACTGATGTCAAGGTCAATAATGTCAATGTCTGGATCACATGACAGTCCCTCCTCAATCATGGGCTGCTTGCCTCTCTCCGGTACCTGTGCTGCTGTCGAAAGCGAGGCCCCTTCCACATGAGGTGGAGATAACACTCGCTGTGCTGATGAAGAAGGCGAGACCCCTTTCACCTGGTGTGAAGATAATACTCGCCGTGCAGATGCAAATAAGGCCCTGTGGCCTCTCTGATATGTAACAAATGGAGGGGAGCTGACATGCTCGGGCTCTGGAATGTCAAACTGATGTGAAGGCCCTCCCTCATAACGGACAACCTCAGGAGGTGGCTTTGGAACTGTGAACAAGTCATGAGAAATGAAATCCTCCCATGCAATACCCTGTTGTGCCAACTGATGCATGACCACAATCTTGATCAGTGCATAATGATAGATGCTCTTGTGTTGCTGTGTTGGGCTCTTTCTTTGCACCAAGGGCACCATCCTCTCTATATTTCGGCACATGAAGAATGGAATGTTCATCATTCGTACCCGTGTGAAATGCATCAACAAACGGATATGGTACAAATATAAACGTGAAAATCTGCCCTCGCAAGTGAAATAGCGAATGATGATCCTCATCAAAGGTGCATACTCGTCTCTTAAGAATCTGAAGGGAAAAATAGCAGTTAGGTGCCTCATATATACAGGTTTGATATATGGCTCATAATGAAATATGTCCAACTGTTGGCGCTTGTTCCACTCTTCAATATTGGGTATCCCTGTTGCTTGAGCAACAATCTTGGGTGACAATGTGAAGTCCACTCCTGCAAGATTCACATGCCCATTGTGCAAATGTAGGACAAACAAGCGGACCAATTCCCTGTGGTGTTGAATTTGGGAGATTCTCTCGCAATATTCATAACATGATTGGTATCGGAAACATGTCACTGCAAGTGGACAAGCTTGTAGATAAGCCAAAGAGGTGGGCTCCTCTCTGACGTGCTGACCACCTTTACCACCCCTGTGACGCCTCCTTGGCACCTCTACCTCTGGTGTTGATTCACGGTCATCACTTTGCTCATAATCTGTTTCGGTTTCTGACATGGTTTTGGAGGTAAGTGACTGAAAAATAATGCTGACTGTGCACCCAATGAACTGCTATTTTGACTTGTTTAAATGTTGTTACCAAGGGACAAACACACATGGGAAATGTTAGGGAAAAGGGAACATTGAGGGGATTAGGGAAAACAAATGTGAAAGGAAATTTTAGGAAAGGAACATGGAACATATACAATCATAATTTGTGGGATTTTAATGGGAAGTAGGGTTTAGGAAATTTACATAGGGTTTTAGGAATTAGTAGGGTTTAGGGATTTCAATGATTTTTAATAGGGAAATCATATGATTGCATGGAAAAATGTCAAGGAAAATGGTGATGAAAATATGGGAAAAGAGGAACGGAAAATGGGTAACCTTGGGCAGCAAATTTCAATGAACCCCTAGCACATTTACATTTTTAAATTTTGACATAGCAAGGTAGGGTTTTTACTCCATATTAGCATGGCATTTTTTGCATGTTCATTGCTCATTCATCTTAGCCAAACCAAAATCACCATGGATTAGAGGCCTACCTGAAAAGATTTTGAGAGAGAAGTAGTTTTGGTGGCTTGCTGGCGATTTCCTGAGCAAGAAACCCTACGCGTAGCGCGCCCAGCCTGATACGTAGCACGCCTCCAACGCGTAGCGCCTGAGTTAATTTGCACTAGAAAATGCGCGCTGATGCGTAGCACGCCCCCAACGCGTAGCGCGCCTCCTCTGATGCGTAGCGCGCCATTGTAATTGCCCAATTCACCCAATGAACTTTGAAATCGACTTGACAAGTATTCTCTTGAAGTGTTGAGAGGCAAATGAGTTACCAATGAGGAGGGAGGGGCTTTTATAGGCTCACTTTTGAATTTAATTTGCCCAAAACCCACTTTATAATGTTTTTGAAATGACACTTTTTTGAATTAATTGTTGCTGACTTCTGGTTTCCTTTTTTCAAAACAAATTGGTTGAAATGATGATTTCTCTTGAAAAATTTTGCAGGGATAGCTTCTGAGATGTCTTGGCAAAGGAGACCAAGCCTGCATGCCAACTTTCGGAGAATTTGAACTTTTTAAAAAAATTTACAAAAATGAGATAATGACCTTTGTCTTCAAAAACAGGGTTTTTGAAAACAAGGTAAAAATTAGTTGTACAATGATAAGAGTTATTAAAATGATGCTTTATGACGGACATCCCTCTGGCCTGCTGGTCCTTTATGACATCTCAAGACAAAGCTTGACTCAACCCTAGACCTAAGACCTTGACATTTAAAATAGGGAAATGACCTTGTGAAGATTTTATTTACTCAAGAAAACATGATCCAGCAGTGCCAAACAAGAGGGGAATAAAAGACATAAGCTTCTCCACCAGGGTTATGGCATGCCTAACGGGATGCAACATGATCACACTGATGAGACACCTAATTATGAAATGCAAAGAGTTTTGATCTCTGGTGGAGGGCTACTAGACCGACTCTAACAGATGGAACCTTCACAGGTCCAAACCTATCATTGTGCACAAGCTCTAATATATGTTTTGCCCTGTTACCACCAGATGGGAAACTCACTCGATTCTGCTTCCCATATGCACAATTTTCACAAAAATCAAAATCCAGAGAGATATTAGTCATACCTTCTACCATAACTTTACCATGAAGTATTATAAGGCCCTTTCTAATATGTCCAAGCCTTTGATGCCATAGCATGGTCTTTTCTCCGGAGACCACTAGATTTTCTGCTCCACTTTCAAGAACCACAGAACTGTTGCACCCATCAACAATAGTGCTACCTTTTAGCTTGTAGAGAGTTCCAATCTGAACTACCCGCATCAATACCAGTGCTCCTTGAACCATCTTGCATGTATCCTTCTTGAACACTATTTTTACACCTACATCATCCAGCTTGCTTACAGAAATTAGATTTCTGGCTAATGCAGGAATATGCAAAACACCCAGAAGTGTTCTAATCCTTCCACCTTGCACCTTCAACTTGACTTTTCCATGACCAACGATTCTAGTCTTCTGTCATCCCCTAAGAAGACATCACCGCCATCATATTTCTCATACTCACAAAACAACTCTCTATGGGGAGTGAACTGAAAGGATGCACTTGAGTCAATCGACCATGCCTCATGATCTACATGCGTACTTGAAGAAGCCAAGTACATGTCTCCACCTTCATCTGAGGTGGTTTTCACCTCTACAAAAGGAGAATCATCAGATCCCTTTCCCTTTTCAGGAGCTTTAGATTTACAATCCATTTTGTAGTTACCTTCCTTTCCGCATTTCCAGCACACCTTTACAGGTTTTCTTGGAGATTTAGATCTCCCTCTAGATTTAGATCTCCCACTTGATGACTTATTTTTGTTTCTATTCTGGGACCTTCCTCATACAGACAAGGCATCACCATTCTAGTTCTCCATATTTTTCCGTCTCATCTCCTCCGTTAGTAAGGATGAGACTATTTCATCAACTGCAAGGGAGTTGCATTGCTACCTATTGCAATAACCAGACTATCCCACGAATCTGGTAGAGAATGCAACAAAAATATGCACTTATCTTCATCTTAAATTTTAATATCAACGAATAATAACTAACTTACCACAGTATTAAATGCATTCAAATGCTTTGTCATCAAGTCTCCATCTTTCATCCTCAGGTTATACAACTTTTTTCATAGGAATAGTTTATTCACCAGAGACTTAGATTGGTACTAAGTCCCTAACTTGTCCCACAAAGCCTTAACCATAGCTTCCCTGATACATTCAACAATATTGAATGTGAGACACACAATCATATTGTGGTATTTTCCTTCCGATCCAACTTCTTCCATTCTTCATCGAACACTTGGGTTGCTTTAGTATCCAGATCTATGACCATCCACTGATCTTTATCTACCAAGAGATCCTCCATCTTGAGTTTCCATAACTCAAAACTCTAACCATGAAATTTCTTGATCTCTATCTTTCCAATGCTTGCCATATTCTTTCACCACCAGAATCGATCCCGCAGATATCCCATTGAACAGGGTCTACCATAGGCCCGAGCGAAACCCCTCAGCAACAAAGGCGTCCCCTTGAAGCCAAAACAGCTTCGATACCAAATGTAGGTTTTAACTCTGTACATAAATTAACTGCATACGAATTCTAAAACACAGAAAATAAAAAATAGCGAGAGAATAACATATAAAACAAATATACACAGATATTTTCCCTTAGATCCCAAAACCGAGAATACCAGATTGATTTTCCATTATGTTCCTGTCAATGTTACAATACATATATATACATGCCGAAGCATCCAATACCATGGACCGAAAACCATCGTGCCTAAAACCATGTGTGAAAACCATGCACAAAACCATAGGTAGGTTTTCCCCACCTAATATAGGGTCCAAAAAAAAAACTCCCCGGGGCGCTGCCTCAGACCTTGTAGAGGGGGGCCAACCACCCCCCTCAAACCCCTTGTGACCCCCCTATTGTGAAACGAAGGGGGGGATCCTCCCCCCCTCTAACCCCCCCGGTTAACTAGGGGAGCTAGTCATGGAAAGAATATTACACAACCAAACACTCTGGATAACATCAGATTTAGATCACACCAGAAGACAAGAGTAAAACAACCTTCGCGACAGAATGGGGTTGTTTCTAGTATATTGTGATGCTGTTTGGACTCAAGAATGCACCGGTGATATTCTCGTGCGTAGTCATTGCGGCGTTCAAGGAATTTATTCACAAGTTCTTGCAAGTGTATTTTGATGGCTAGACAGTGTTTGGGTTAGTCAAGTGT
This sequence comes from Pinus tabuliformis, assembly GCA_031772625.1. NCBI lineage: Eukaryota > Viridiplantae > Streptophyta > Pinopsida > Pinales > Pinaceae > Pinus > Pinus tabuliformis. The sequence continues at coordinate 1,404,748,639 of CM062819.1, forward strand.
CATGTAGCTAGTCTACGCTTGATGTTGGACACATGTCGAAGATATCAAATCACGTTGAACCTGAAGAAATGCTTATTTTGTGTCCCCTTTGGGATTTTGTTAGGTCATGTGGTGTGAAATCAAGGACTAATGGTGGACCCTGCCAAGATCGCGATAATAGTCAATTTGGAGGCCCTGAGGAGTGTCAAACAGTTATGCGCAATGTTGGGCCATACTGGGCATTATCGAAAGTTCATTAAGGCTTATGCTCAGATTACTGAACTTATGGAAAAGTTGCTGAAGAAGGACGTTACATTCTGTTGGGATGAATAATGTCAGCGTAGTCTGGATGTCTTGAAGGAAAATATGGTCAGCATGTCGATCTTGGTCTTCTCGGATTAGAAGAAGGAATTCCATGTACATGTAGACGCCTCGTGTATTGCGTTGGGAGAAGTGCTGAAATAGGCTGGCGAAGGAGAGACGGATCACCCTATAGCCTTTGTGAGAATGAAATTATCAAGGGCTGAGAAGAATTACTCAACAACAAAGCACAAAGGATTGGCTATGGTGGACATGCTCCAAAAGTTCAGACACTATTTGTTGGGCGGACATTTCAAGATGTACATAGACCACTCCATCTTGAAGTACCTAGTCAATAAGCCTGTGTTGGGGGGGAAGATATGCAGATGGTTGCTACTATTTTAGGAATATGACTTTGAGGTAATTGTGAAGCCAGGAAGGTTGAATGCAGGACCTGACCATCTGTTGCGAATTGAAATAGGGGAGGAGCCTACTAATTTGGAGGAAGGGTTGCCCGATGCATATCTCTTCACGGTGCACATAGTGGATAACCATTTTGTAGATATTATCCACTTTTTTACTACATGGATGACTCTAGAAGGATACACTAGTTAGCAAAAGAAAGAGTTAGTAGTGCGCGTGACAGATTTCTCAGTAATTGCAGGACATTTATATAAGATGGGTTCAGATGAGATACTCTAATGGTATGTGCCCGATTTTGAATGAAATAACATCCTCGTTGAAGCTCATAGAGGGGATGCGGGAGGATAAATTAAGATCTATTTTTCTCTTTTTAAATAAAGGAAAAAATGCATCTTAATCTATAAATTAAGATCCAATTTAACATATAAATTAAAACAATGATTGGGTAACTATATTTAAATTTAATTAATAAACACATAAAAGCTTAATACTTACAATATAACAAGATTATTAATCATGGATATTCACCCCATTTTACCAAGGATATTATTAACTTGTAAATAGGCTTTGTTACAATACCATGGATCAATTTCATGGCTTATCAATACCACATGCCCAAAAACCATACCCCATTTCAAAATCAAAACATTTTATAAATATTTTGTTTTTATTTTATTTTATAATATTTTTAAAATTAAATCTAAAAGCAAAAGTGTATGAGGATATGTTATATGTAAATGTTTATAAACATATACATGTTACGTATAGCCTAAATTTAAAAAAATAATAAAAAGTTAAAAGTATTGTTATGGTAGAGATGTTGTAATATAATTGTTCAATCAAAATGAAATTAAAACTAAAATTAAAATTAAATTAAAAAATGAAATGAAATAAAAAATGAATAATAATGATTATCAATAAAGCATTTTGATTGGGTCAGATTGACTAAAATTAAAATATATAATATATATATATATATATATATATATATATATATATATATATATATATAATAAAACCAGCCACAATCCATCTTAACTTCGTAAGAAGAAACGTAATAGATTTGTGTGATTGGGAGTTGGAGTCCCACCCACCCTAACCATGTTGTTAATCCTGGCACTCGCCCACTCACTTTTAACTGATATGTACATTTTCGAAACTCCTAATTAATGTGAGTGGTAGGGTAGTTAGTTTAAACTTGACTCAATCATAGAGTCAATTTATCATTGGCAGTTTTTGGGCTCCAGGTTTTGATAACCCATGGTCGCTCCAGGTTTTGATAACCCATTGTTTTTCTCATGGTATCCTCATGTAATGTAACCTATTTAAAGGTGTGAAGACTTCATTGTAATTTGCCTTTGAGCCACCAATGATCATTCAATTGGTTTTACTACAAGGGTTTCTAGGTTAAAAATATTGGATTCATGCTTTATTATTTATCTATTTATGATGTATTTGTTTATTTCTCTTGCATCTGGCCGGTTTAGTTGCTTTTAAGTCAAGGCATACTTGGTTTTAAGGCATAAGAAAATAATGGTGTGCATAATTTATGTGTATTATTGCTATGTATAATTTTTTAAAACTATTTTTTTAGTATTGATGTTATTTTTAATAGTGGAGATGTAAACAAAAGAACTCGTCACTCATATAATTTTACATAATATAGATTTGTCATATGAAATACCTAGATTTACTTACCTATTTTATTATAATATATAATAAAATATATATAAATAAACTAAAATATTGACAAATATAAATAAATGTTAACCTAAAAAATGATTCCAAAGTATGAAAAAAAAGACATGTGGAGATTCACAGAATTATGCCATTCACATAGATTTATATCTTTAAAAACACTAAGTAGGTCATTGTTAGATTAAAGCAGGTTGCATGCTAAAAATGATAAAGTTTAGAGTTCAAGTCACATAAGCCCCTATAACAAAGGAAGTGTAACTAAATAGGTTTTAAATTTTGTAAGGTGGTTACACTTCTTTTTTTACATGGTGGTTATGTCACTTAGATTCTAAATGTCATCTTTTTTTGGTTTGCAACCTGCGTTATTTTAATAGTGGCATATTTATGGTTTTTTAAAGACATAAATTAATGTGAATGTACAATTCTGTAAGTTTACACATTATTGAGCTTGTTAATTGATGGTTAGTAAAAAATAAGCATTCTTTTACCTATTGTTTCTGAGTCATTTTCTTAAAGAAAAACAAATTCTTAACCAAAAAAATTTAAAACATACTTTAAAAAACCACCTCAGAACTACTTATATATTTTACGATAATATTAGCCAAATTTGAGGACGTCGTCATCCACGTGAGGGAGTGAATGCATTGAACTCCATCATGTATTAAATACGTGCGAAGGAGATGATGTCTCGATTTAATTAATGATAGTTGGGTGATTTAACAATTTAGAGTGTATAATGAGGTTACCTGAAAGCCCATTATAAGGGATAGGGTTGAGATGTCTCTGGGTCTTAGGATTTTGTTGGTGGTCCGTAAGGGGCAAGGTTGAGATGCCTTGGTGATTTGTAAGGGGCAGGCTTGAGATGCCTCTTGGTGTTAGGACGTTAACCTTAGCCTTTTTCCTTACAGAGCTCTTAGACACGCAGAAACAGTTTTAGGGCATACTTCATCTCAATTTCATATTTATTATAGATTAATTCTTTTTAAATGTAAATTTAATTAAAATAATAATAATAATAATAATTTCATTTTGGGAGATATATTTTTTCTAAATATTGGTTAAATTTGGAAGATGTTATTCCTATTACGCTTAGTTTAACTATAAGATGTTTTGAATTTTTTTTGGAATATCAAAATCAGGCAAAGATTTCTCAGTAAGTCTAAATGTAATCTGAACAATCTGAATATTGAATGAGTTTTTTATGGCATTGAATTTTTTTATGCATTCAAAAACACATCTTAAACAATAAAAAACCGAAAAACATCTAATAACTAGACAATACCTTTATATTATATATAAATTTCACATTTTATATATATATATATATATATATATATATATATATATATATATATATTTATTTATTTTATATTATATATATATATAATTATGGCATTTCTATTTATATGTTTTATAAAAAATTATTTGATTTTTTAATGTAGTATGTATGGAATATATTTTTATATAGAGAAATTATAAAAAGAGTTTATTGTAAATATTAAGTTTTTGTATGTTTATTTGTTAAATATAAATATAAAGTTTCGAAAATATAAAAATTTGAAATATCATGATTATAGATATAAATTATTTATTTTTTAGATTTATATGGTTTGTGAGAGACAATAATGAGTAGCCTTTCTATTAAATCGGTGCCCAGTCACAGCAAAATAATGAGGAAATTTTACATTTTAATCTAAGATATAGTTTCTTTAGGAGAGGACAAAATAGGAGAACCAAAACCTACTTCAAACAGACAATTGATGACATGCATTTTACCAACTAGGCGACAACCATAAACGTGACAAAAATGACCAAAAAAAAAAAAAAAAATGTAATGAGATCATGAGACAAAGGGACATCAATCAACATTTTATCAGACTGACCTCCAAGGGAGCTAATCGTAGTGTTGTGCTGATCTCTTACATTCCTCTGAATTTGAAGCTTAGCCAGTTGTCGATGGAGGGAATTAATCTGATCTCACTGATGATTCACTTGAGTTTGAAGTTTTTGCATTTCCTCAACCAGGAATAGAATAGTGTTGGACTTCCAGAGAATCTGCCTTTGGAGGTCTTTTCTTTTAGAATATTAGTTGACATGGGGGTGTGGGAAGAAGTTGCATGCACTATTACAACTTTAGTTCTCGGGATTAAACCCTTTGATCTCCATAGGAGCCAAAAAAAAAAGCAATAGCCGCTGATTTTCAGAGTTTGAACAAAAATTGGGCCATAAGAAAGATTTTGAGGGACCGATTGAAGGGACAACCAGAGTTGAGGGAGGGCCAGGATTATTGAAGTGCAAAAGACCCCTTAGACAGGAAGAGGAGCATGAGCATAACCACAAAGTGACAAAAGTAGGACAAGACGGAAAACAATATTGAAATTAACTGCTAAATTAAAAATTGGGTACCTTTGTAACACCAGCATGCCCAAATTGGCATGAAAATTCAAACATGGTAGCTTCCATCAGGCATAATCACCTCTATCCAAACAAAGAAGGGTTGGGAGCACATGAGGCGGAGGGGTTTTGAATGTAACAAAGAGGATGACAAAGCAGTCGATAAGGTGATTGTAATTTTTGGCTAGAATCGCTTGAGGAACCTTTGTTGAGTTAAAGAAGAGAAATACCCAACTCCATGCCAGAAACCAAATTTAAAGAATCACGAACGAAATCATGTAGGAGAGGCCCTAGAACTATAAACTTAAGAATGTTGAGCCAAACACCTTTTGTGACACAGAGTAGGGGTCCCTCTTTATTTCCAAATTTCATAGAACCTCTCGATATTATGCAAACATGAAGGGTACTCTAGCATCCACAAAGGAAAACCAAGCTATCATATAAACACCAGGAGCTTGAATTATGTGTATTCATCTCATTACCTCCCTCAATGAATGTAATTTCAAGACCATAGAACTCACACAACACAAAGATCTTATCAACCATGAAATCCATTAACGTTTGCTCCCTTGCACACTTGAACAAGACAAGTACAAAGGTGTAAGAATAAACGTAAAATTGTCATGTTGTTGAGTTTTCCATATGTGAGGAATGAAGGGGCACATGGAATGATGCACGTAACTTGCCACCTCAACTATGCAACGATCCCTTGCCACACAACTACTAATCTAGTATTCGAATTGTTTAACGGGGTAAGGAACATATGAGAGAGAACCTTAAGGACCCCTCAAAATAATTTTATATGGTCCCAAGCTCATGGTTACTAAAGATGAAGCAATGTATAGGGACCTGCATGGTGTTCATCAAGATCCCATAAATACTTTACTTCTTGGTTTTCCTGAGGATTCAAGAGAATCTCTCACGTCCTGCCACCCAAAAATTATATATAATTTATAACTACTATGTTATATAATTTTTTTAATTAATTTTATATATATATATATATATATATATAAAGTTTTAAAATATTATAATTATATAAATAAATTATCATATTTTAATTTATAGGGTAATACGAATATATAACTTCAGTTTTTTGAATTTATATATATATATATATATAGAATTCAATCTATTTTATATTTTAAAATTTTTGTGTCTAATGCTTAGTACAACATTTTCCTTCTAAATATTTAAATTAAATTAATATTGTTTTTTAATTTTGTTTTTTTAACATTTTATTATGACATTTCTTACTATCAAATTGCAATTAAGTATGGTTATAAAATTTAAATTTAAAAATCAAATTTATCAAAACTTACAAATTTTTCATAATGTTTTGGGAGTAGGGTTCTATTAGACCTCGAAGGAAAAGTTCTAATTAAATTTGCATCGGCACTTAGAACAACAACTAATAACATGGCAGATTTTTTGGTGCTTTGTAAGGGTCTAGAGGTAGCGTTATACAACAAAATATATAACTTGTCAATATATATAACTTGTTATTCGCCAAATGGAAAAGATCAAAGGTTTGATTTCTTCTCCCTCTCCTATGGTCCAAAAGGTTCTCTTTTATGTCGTGCAATGTGAGAAGATAGAGTTTCATCACATTCTTTGGTAGCTAAAACGAAGGAAGATGAACTTGCAAAGAAAGGTTCGAGTCTGAAGCAAGGGAAACTCGAGTTAAATGACACATCTTGCATTTTCTCAAATCCTTAATGGCAATGGAATTTTATGCCTTCAAGTTTTCGGTTCCAACCATTTTCAAGGGCTTTAAAGTGGAGCCTTGGTTTATGTTTCTCCAAATGCTTCCATTTTTGTTAATCTACACCACTCTCCCTTTGGAACATGGAGGAACATGAGTTCATCTAGTTGCAAGGTGGCCAATCCCATCAACCTCAATTATCGACGTCCCTCTAATCCTAGACTTATTTATTTCATGTCCTTCCTTAATAATTGTCAGCGTAAGTATTTGGGAATTATGATTATTCTAAGGAAGTGGTGTGAAATCTATTTATGCTTCACTTGGTGGAAGACGGTCTGGCTCTTTTCGGTTGTGATGAGGGGAGTTGGTGACGTGATGACAAATTTAATGGATCCATCAAAAAAAATTCCAAGACTCAATCCAGCCAATCTTCAGAGTATGAATTCTATCTAGTGGTGGTTGTTTGGCTCGAGCGCTAAGAGGGACTAGCTTTATATATCATCTCCTCAATTTACCCTTCCTGCAAGCGAGTTTCATGTTGTTGCTGAGTTATTTGATGTTTCTTTTCTTTGCTTTGATAACTGCATATGAGTTGTTACCTCGGTTAGCATGAATAATTACCTTGAAGCTAATGAGTTCATTCATGTTTTAGACAGGATTTTGGACACTTTGCACTCTTTGTTGGTTTCCATCTCGAAGTTATAAGACACGGTGGAATGCAATGTTTCTCTTTTCAACGTTTATTGGAGGTTAAATTGCCCTGTCCTCAAGTGGAAATTAAAGATACAATGGATGACCTTCATGACGAAATTCACATCCTCAACGAGCATATGGCCATTTTGGACATTCCTGGCTTTGGAAATTTATCAAAGGTGGCAAATAGGGATGGCTTCACAACTGCTGCTAGAGGGAAGAAGGTTTGTCATTCCAAGGATGATAAGGTCAATGGTCCTAACTGAGATAGCCTTGTTGTTGGTTTTTTAGGTTCTTTTTGTGGCTTTGCCATGGTTTTATGTAAATTTTGCTTCTTACTGGGGAACTTTTGTAAATTTTATAGTGAAAATATCCTTAGGCTAATCTAGAAATGTTCTCCTAGATTCTAGAGTTTTCATGAATATCTTTTTTTCTGTAGAAATTTTGTAAATGCAAGCTCTGAAAGGATTATGGTCCCCAATACAACCTTGTTAATATAAATCCCAACCATTTTGTTTAAAAAAATTCATAATTTTAAAAAATCTTCGAAATGATTTAATTAAAGATTCCATGATTTGATATAATAAGTGTGATCACAAATGGTCTCGATTTTACAATATATAAAAAAAAAATGTTACCACATGGAATCTTGAAATTGTTACCAAACTAGATCTAAGTAGTACTCATTTGCACTAGGTATCGGGCTCGTTGCACATGGGATTTATCATTAAATGTGACGAATGTGATCAAGAGCAATCAATACAGGTTCATTCAAGTCGATAGAGAGGATATCTTCACTACATTGATAAGAAAGTTGAACCAAGTGAGATAGTTGCAATGAAGTAGTGAGATTGTTGCAATGGTGTAAAGTACTCTGAAGGTAATCCAACCGATAGATTGTACAGGTTTATATTAGAGAGGGAAAGCATTCACAGATTGATTTAGATATGAGTTTCGGCTAGCATTGTTTCTGTTGATGGTGCTAGTGTAGAGGATGTTGGCTGTGAGTAACATGGTCAGTTAGGATAATCCATATCCTTGTGGGATGGTTTGAAGGGAGAGTTGTGGGTGCTTTTACTATGATTTACTCTATAGGGGCTGAGATGTATCTTGTTTTCATAGTTACTTTCATTAGGGGAATTTTGAGGTCTAAAATGGGCCTCCTAAGGAAATTACAAAATAATAGTGGAAATAATAAAATAAGACTAGATTACATCATCAAATTTTAGAGGGAAAAAAGGAAAAACTATTTTTTCAACTTATCTCCCTATGGATTTACTCAAATTTCGAGTGGAAACACTCGTTGGATGCAGAATTTGATTCAGCATCCAAGGAGTACCCATGTTGAATACTTTTTATGGACCCCACTACACGAAAAATAAGAAATGCATGAAAAACGTGATTGCAATCATGTTTTTTCATGTATTTCTCATTTTGCATGGGTGCTCCTTAGATGAGGAATTAAATTTTGCATCCAATGAGTACTTCCGCTTGAAATTTGAGTAAAACCTTGCGGAGATAAGTTGAAAATATGAGTTAAAAAATAGTTTTATTGTTTTATTATTTTTTAATCTTTTTTATTTTTTTACTCCAGAAATGGTGAATCATCCCCCATGGTTGACATCATCATCTTGAATCCTATTGATTCTTATAAGGTTTATTTTGGTTGTACATTTTTCTTAGGAGGCCCATTTTAGACCTCAAAACTCCCATAATGTTTGTTGTCTATGTGTGCATCTTAGAAGGGGGTTTTATGTAGAATGTGTAAAACGTCCTCAGATGCATTTTCGACTTTATTTTCATCGGATTTGAGACATAGACTACTGTCTTTTTGGATTTGGGTTGGTAGGTTTTCATATTTTTGTTCTTTAGATATGACAGTGACTTATTCATCAAAAATATCGAGCTCGAGATAAATTTGATCAATGGATGGACACTTTCTACAAGTGCAAACGGATTTGATCTATTGGATGGTGAGCACAGGGAGTAGTGTCTTTAGTTAATTTTTCATTTTTAAACATCTGTGATTTGTTTCTTTTCAGCAGGTATTCTGGAGTTGAGACAATTACAGACTACTGGGTTGGTGTATTAGGATAGTTGTTGCACTTGGAGCGATCTCCACAATGGTGGGATAACCTTACTAATATTTTTGCATTCATGTTTGGTGGGAATTTTTGAATTTTTATTTATTCAATGCAATGCAATGGTTGTTATATTGAATGATATCGAAATTTTTGATACAACAACATTATGAGACATTGATCGTCAATCTTTTGCGAGATCTTTTAGTTTCATCAGGGTTATCTTACAAGTCATCCTAATGCATAGTTTTATCATGTCGCTAGACCTTCAATGTTTACTTGTATGTTCTTTTTATCCAAAAGGGACGTAATACAAGAGGGATTGGTGATTTGAGGTAGGGTTTCAATAAGCATATTCTGGGGGTTATTTTATTTTGCTGATTTCAAGTCTGGAACAACATGATTTGTAATAACTTTTGATAGGTTATTGGGATCCTCTCTATTATTAGGGCAGGGTACTAAATGGATGTAATGTCTGGTTATGAATTTTCTAGGAAATATTACAAATATATTGGAGGTTGTTGGTTCTTAGAAGGCAGTTTTGTGTGTGGTTACATGAAGTCCATGTTTACCACCTTGAGTTTTCTTGTGCGTTGACAAGTTTTTTGTCCATGTCGACAGAGTGGGATATTATTCATGATAACTCTCTTGGATAGGAAGAGTTGATTGAGATCACCATCCATGTAGAAGAAAACGCTAAAGGAGTTATTATATCATGTCCAAATGTTAAGACATCGAATAAAAGTGTGGGGGTAGGTAATATAGAAGATGATGTACAAAATGGAGGTGGACCCAATTCCAGGGGAAATTTAATTACAAGCTCAAAGACTTCGAGAAGGAGAAAAGCCATTAAGTCATCTGATAAAGTCCAAATTTTGATATTAGGGGTGGACATATTTTTCAATAAGGTAGAAGGATTGAAACAAAGCATATTAATTGACGGGTGGGAGTTCACCAAGATGGCATGGGATAAGATGAAGATCTGGGCAAAAAAGAGTTGGCTTCCCCTTCTGAAATTGAAACCTAAGATTAGTGTTCTAATTTATGGGTGGTTTGCATTCCACTTTCTCGGCACTGAAGATGTTGCATGTATTGTGGCCATCCCATGGGTGAAGGGTGAGGATTTTCTTCCATTACAACAACGATGTCCAAGTTTCAATCCTATGAAGAATTTTCCAAAGTGAAACATCATATGGGTATAATTCTTTCATTTACCATTAGAATTTCATACTAAACATATTATAATGGCCATTAAAAATAAAATTGGAAAATATTATTATGTGGAGAACCGATGCTCAGGAAGCCTTAACAAAAGGATAATACGATTACTTGTGGAGATGGATAATTCAGGAGGGATTTCGGCAGAGATTGATATTTTCTTGGGGTCATTCTATTTCTTTCAATGTCTAGACTATTGGGGGATCCCTTTTAGATGTCTCTATTATCATGCAATAGGATATCTCCTATTTGATTGTCTTGGAAGGTATTAGGCGGGTCAATTATGGGGATCATATAAAGTATGTCAGGTCATGAATTATTGTGATCATCCAAGACGTGATAACACAATCAATTTAGCAGGAACCGACCCTCTAAGATTAGGTAATTCAATAGCAAATTCTCCCATGCTAACAATGCCTTCTCTACTTTTAAATAACATGATCGCATTAGACATGTGACATTTCCCATCTCCAAACATCTCACACCAACCCTAATATTAGAGATGGAAAATTAGGTTCACATCTGTCAATGACATCCCGCATTGATCATAATCAGCATTTGGATATGATGGATTGCGTCTTGAACGATCATATCCCGATTATTTAGGTCTAAATTGGGATGTCAATTCACATAACTCATTGGGGGGATATTTTTCATCTAGAATAAAATTTGGGGCTCCTTCAGGAAAAAATGCTTCTCTTATCTTTGAGGATGTTGAGTTGGACAACTTGGCACAAAATGAGTCAATAGGCCTAGATCCACTCACTATTAAAAAATATTTTTTCTCAGATAAGGAAGTTTATGTCAGTGTTGGCTCTAGGAGAAATGTCACAACTGAGAAGAAGGAACGTACTATGTTCAAGAAAATCACTTCATGTTCCATTGCTCCTTCCGATCTTCTACCAACTTTTCATGAGTCATTGAAGGACAATCCCACCCATGATCGATATTTTCCTTGTTAGTTGAGTGGGTATTTGGTAGATGCTTCCTACATTTTTTAGGTCTTGAGAGGGAACAGAACCACAATCAAAACCCCAAAATGATAATAATGTCATTCAATGTGTGAGGATTGGGATCTTCCCAAAAAAGAAGGTCCATCTAAAGCATCATTAAATTACACAATCCATCAATTGTTCTCTTCCAAGAGACCATGGCTGATAAGGAAAATTCCTAGGACTTTTTACTAAATATTTGTCCATGTTGGAATGTATGCATGACCAATGCCTCTAGTCTCTCTAGAGGATTGGATACCATGTATAATCCTATTCATGTTAACCATATAACATTTAATTAAGTTGCAAATATCATACTTACAGGCTTCCAAAAAGGTTACAAGACCCAGTCACATATCCATAAAATATATGCTCCTTATCCAGATAGAAAGAGGTTTTGGGATCATATTGATGCATCTGGATATTAAGCTAAAGCCTATTTTCCCAACATGTAAGAATGGTCATTTGGGTGTAGAATGCATTTCTAAGAGATTGGATTGTTTTTTTGAAGGTAACATGTGACATAAGAAATCATGGAAACAACTAGTCATCATCTTTGTTCATTATCCGACCTTTATGGAATGGCCAAGAAATTACTTTTCAAGTCTATCCTTTCAAATTTAAGCATAGTTGGTTAAAGGAGAAAGATTTTGGGGCTTTGGTTAGGGACACATGGCTTAAAATAGTTCCATGCAATGGTTTTTCTTTCATGGAGGCTATCAGTCACAAGCTAAAAGCACTGAAGAAAGTTGTCCAAATATGGATTCGGAGAAAAAGGATATGGTAAAAGAATTGTGTGTGATATGTTAGGGTCCTATAATTTATATGATCAAATGATGATTGAATGATTTCTTTCAATATTTCAAATTGTAAATAATATTGCATACTGCAAATGATTTCCAAAAAAATGATATATAAATGAAAATAAAAAATGAAAAGAGGGTAAAAATAGAAAAAATAGAAAAAGAAAAAGAAATGATAAAAGAACCCCACAAAAAAATGAATAAATGTGAAAGTGATGCTAGTTGAAGTGCCACTGATAGTCCAATAATTTTGTAGAGAATAAATTCATGAAATTGTGTGCAGCTTGTTTAAAATGCCACAATACTTCCTTTTGTTTGAAACATACAGTTTAATCATGTTCAAAAAAATTTCAATTTATGTCAATTAGATTAGAGTGAATAACTTAGCCAAACAGTGTAATCTTGGCTGAGATTAGATAGGTAGAATAGGTGAATAAATTAATCCAACAGTTTAATCTGGATTAATGCAGTTGGTAGATTAGTTTAGTTGTTTGAATAGATATTTTTAGTCCTTTGAATAGAAAAATAAAATGGGTTTTGCACTTTTAAATGCACCCTAATTAGTTTAAGTTAGATTAGTTTTGGAAAAAGTGAAATTTATTGCATGAAGAGCTATTTGTAATATTCTAACTTGTCAAAAGTCTGACCTTATTGTAAAAATATGTGCACATCAAATGATGTGGGACTATTGCCATTAAACATCGCACAACTCCCCACACCTGATCGCGAGCCTATTTAATATGACGGCTCTAAAGCCTTTTCGGACCCCCCCACTATGATTCTCTTTAACGACGAGGGGGGGGGGGGTCCGAAAAGTGGTTTTCCCTGTGCTACGTGTCCATCCCTCGTGATTTTGGACCCCCCCCCCCCTCTAATACCACAAACAGCTTTGAACCCCCTACGAAAGAGATTTCCTCCGCTCCCGCCTTCCCAGTTACATATCCCTCTGCCTATCCATTACCTCCATGTCGACGATTGTTACACTTTACCTTGACGGCTCCCTCCCATTGCCTTTGACCCATTGCTGAGTAAATGTTGCCTGTGGACAATCGTTTATCCAGTAGTCTCGCTCTGGTTATGAACTATAAAGCCATGCTTTCTCTCGTGATCACGTCCCTTTCTCACTTTCCTAACTGTTACACTGCTTCCGAACCCTCTACTTTCTTGCCTGTCAACCACTGATTACAGAGGAATTCCCTCCAAGATTTTACCCACAAAATTAATAGTGAACCTCTGCAATTTCATCTGTCATCCTCTGCATTCTCATCCTACTACCACGATGGCCCCAAAAACTGCCATTGTGGTAAACCCCATGCTTACTCCCCCTATGGATTTATACCACACCCTCCTTGCTGATAGATATTACAAAATTGTGGAGACACAGTGTGAATTCTACCTCTTCAAATTACATCGTTGGTTTCGTGATACTTACCTTGACCAATTTGATGCTATTAACCTCTGGTAGTCTACACTACCCCTGTTCATTTTCCCCCCAGTCCTACTATTTCCCTAAATTCTTCCTCAAGTGTCATGCTCTTATCTCTCAAGTAAGAGGGTTGTCATCTTCCCCAATGGTGAAATCCTTTTCACCATTACCTCTGAAAGTATAAACCAAATGTTTCAAGTCCCCTACAGTGACTCTCTGACTCCCTTTTCCCTTGCGGCTCTCAAAGAAATCTTTTAGAAACTCACCTTCCCCTAGAGAGCCAGGATTTTTAAGTCTTCCTGCCAGAAGATTCTCAACTCCCCAAGAAGAATCCCCCTTATCCCTCTTCTATTTTCCCTCAAAGAACTAGACAGATTATTTTTTTCTTGTCCTACCTACTTGGTTACTTTTCATATGAATGGGTAGATGAGCCTATTTTATGCTTTCTATCCACTCTTTCTACAGAAGAAGGACTATCAGTCACCTTTGACTATGGTCACTTCCTTGCAGATGTAATTCATGAAAAATTCCTTTAGTTTTTAACTAAAGGAATGTTCAGATATTCTTCCATTCTTATGTACATGTTCATTTTATTCTAGACAGACAGGTTTCCCTTTGCAGTGCAGAAGCTCAATCAACAAGGAGAGCCTCAGTCCATTATTTTCTAGACCTCCATGATCAGAAAACAATCACAGGAATACAGTTTTAAAGAGTTTATTGATCAGTTTGTGTATCCAATAGCTTGTTTGCTGAGTGGCCAGCATATTCCATGATTCAGTGAGGATATTCAAAAAGTGTTTCATCTCAGTGAACAGGTGAAGATGTGAGATTGGTACTGATACCAATCATTTACAAAGATCAGATTTTATGGCTCAGAGATGCCACCATATAAGCTACCCAAGTACCTTCCAATGAGGATATTTTCCTTGGAGTACATCAGGCAAATAATCCACTCAGACAACATCCATTTTGTGGCAGCTAAGAAGAAGTCTCAGTTCAGAATTTAGACACAGATAGGACCTTTTATCTGTAACAGTAGAGCAGCTGGAGAGGAAGTAGATCTCCTGCTGAAACAAATGAATTTCCCTCTTAGCTTTATATGGTCATATGACCCTTTTCTAAGCTAAGAGTGAAATAGAAGGCAATTCCCTATGTGCATAACCAAAGACTAGAAATAGAGAAGTACATGAACCAACAAAATTCAGTAGAGAACACATTGCAGGAGGCTGAAGAGCAAGTGCTTTCCAGGACTGCCTCAGAGACTCCTATACCCACAGAAAAGATCAAGAAGAGACCAAGAGAGGAGGACTCTCCTTCAGTCACAGAAGTCTCAGCCAAAGAATTCAAGATCTATATAAAGAAGATTAAGACAGGCTCTAAGATTGACTTCCCACTACTGGAGGATGTAGGTTTTAACCCCGTACAGAAATTATCTGCATACAAATTCTAAAACACAGAAAATAAAGAATGTGAGAGCATAACACATAAAACACATATACACAGAGATTTTCCCCTCGATCCCAAAACCGGGACTACCAGCTTAATTTTTCATTATGTTCCTTTCAATGTTACAATACATATTTATACATGCCGAATCATCCAATACCATGGGCCGAAAACCATCACGTCCAAAAAACATGTGCGAAAATCATGCACAAAACCATAGGTGGGTCCACCCATCTTAACATAGGGTCAAAAACCAAAATTTTCCGGGGCACTGCCCCGGACCCCATAAAGTGGGGTTACAGGTATGCCTCAAACCCCCTGTGCCCCCCCTCGCTACACAATCGGTGCAAAAAAAGGGGGGCTTCGGCCCCCCTCTAACCCCCTGGTTAACTATGGGCTAGTCGTGGAAAGAATATAACACAACCCAATATTCTCCCACTTGTTGTTTTCTTTCCATAGGGGGCCACAAGAGAGCTTAGTCATTTTTCCAGCCCTGAAATGCCCATTGTCTCTCTACAACAAGAGAACTTCTCAAAGCTCATAGTTTTTGTCAATGCATCTGCAGTACTCTTCAAAGTGTCCACCTTTACCAGCAACACCTTTTTGTCTTCTATCATATCCCTCACAAAGTGATACTGAACATCAATGTGCTTTGTCTTTGAATGATATGTGGGGTTCTTTGCCAAGAAAATTGCACTTTGGCTATCACAATCTATCCTTATAGCTCCCTAAACTAACCCCATACTTGAACACAATCTCTGCAACCAAACTGCTTCCTTGCTTGCATGAGTGGCTGCCATGTATTCTGCCTCTGTAGTTGATAGTGCCACTACAAATTGTTTCTTACTCATCCAACTGACTGCACCTCAAAATAGGTTAAACACATACCCACCTGTAGATCTTCTCTGATCCAGATCTCCAGCCCAGTCTACATCAACAAAGCCACGAATATCCAACATTTTGTCCAATCCTGATCTTCCTTGGTAGCACAAACCATAATCATTAGTGCCACGCAAATACCTAAAAACCCGCTTCACTGTTGTCCAGTGCTCCTTCCCTGGTTTTGACATAAACCTGCTCAATACTCCCACTGCATGTGCAATGTCTGGTCTAATACATACCATTGCATAGATCAAGCTACCGACTGCACTTGCATATGGAACACGGGACATGTCCTCTTCCTCTTCTTGTGTCTTGGGACACTGTTCAGCAGATAACCTCACACCTACAGGAATTCGAACCTTCACCGATTTACTATCCTGCATTTTAAACCTCTGTAGTATTGTCTCAACATACTTCCTCTGGTTTAACCAGAGCTTCCTCTTTGCCCGGTCTCTTTTAATTTCCATGCCCAAAATATAGTTTGCAGCACCAAGATCTTTCATGTCAAATTTGGAGGACAATTGGGTCTTCAAATCCTGGATAATTTCTTTGTCATTTCCAACCAGCAACATATCATCCACATATAAGACCAGATAAATAACACGGTCACCAATTAATTTAAAATACACACAGTGATCTGCTTTGCTTCTGGTGAAGCCAAGTCCTCGTATAAATGTATCAAATTTCTGATAACACATCCTTGGTGACTGTTTTAACCCATACAAAGACTTCTTTAACTTGCATACCAGTTCTTTCTTACCCTTCACCACAAAGCCTTCAGGTTGCTTCATGTATATTTCCTCTTCCACATCCCCATGAAGAAATGTTCACATCCATCTATTCTACCTCAAAATCAAAAGCAGCAACAACATATAAAAGTAATCTAATATAAGTTACCTTGGCAACAGGAGAAAAAATATCACCAAAATCAATTATTGGCACCTGGGAATAACCTTTTGCTACCAACCGAGCTTTGTATTTCTCCACCTTTCCTTCTACATTTGTCTTCTTCTTGAACACCCATTTGCTGCCAATGGGTTTCCTTCCAGCTGGCAACTCCACCAGATCCCAAGCCTCATTTTTGTGCAAAGATGCCATTTCATCAACCATGGCCTCTTTCCAGAGTTTGCTATCCTCTGAATCTACTGCTTCCTTCACAGTTCTGGGATCATCGTCAATTATGAATAAAGCAAAATTTGAACAGAAAGCAGATGGAATATACCTTTTTATGGTTGCCTTCTTTCTTGAACTGATCTTCTCATAGCTGGAGTTTGTGGCTCTTCATCTTCTGATTCCTCCTCTGTTGTAGAGTCTGATTCTTCCTCCTTTAGATCAAACTCTATATTCTCAGGTTCCTTTGGTTGGACTTCATGTTTAATAACATTTGTCACCTCTCTGAACACCACTTCTCGGCTATACACAACCTTCCTTGTTACTGGGTTCCAAAGCTTATAACCCTTTAAACCATCCTTATACCCAATAAAGATGCACTTTTCAGATTTACTATCCAACTTGGTTCATTTCTCCTTTGGAACATGTACATATGCATCACATCCAAATACCCTTACATGTGAAAGAGAGGGTTTCTTACCATTCCATACCTCTTGTGGATTCTTATCCTCCAACGCTGATGAAGGTGACCTGTTGACTAGGTAACATGCAGTATCCACTGCCTCTGCCCAGAATTCCTGTCCTAACCCACCACCATTGAGCATGCTTCTTGCCCTTTCCATCAACGTCTTGTTCATTCTTTCTGCAACTCCATTTTGCTGAGGTGTATATGGAGTAGTCTTCTGCCATGATATACCACACTTCTTACAGAATTCTTCAAATTATTTGCTACAAAACTCTCCACCATTATCTGTCCTCGACACCTTTATCTTCTTCTCTGTTTGATTTTCCACGAGAGCCTTAAATTCATTAAACCTGTCAAAGACTTCAGATTTCTTCTTAAGGAAATATATCCTTGTATTCCTTGAGAAGTCATATATAAATGATACATAGTACATAGACTTACCCAGTGATGGAACCTTCACAGGTCCAAACACATCACTGTGCACAAGCTCTAATATCTGTTTCACCCTCTTACTACCAGAGGGGAAACTCACCCAATTCTGCTTCCCATATACACAATTTTCACAGAAATCAAAATCCAGAGAGCTATTACTCATACCTTATACCATACCTTTACCATGAAGTATTCGAAGGCCCTTCTCTCCAATATGTCCAAGCCTTTGATGCCACAACATGGTCTTCTCTCCAGAGACCACTAGATTTTCTGCTCCACTTTCAGGAACCACAAAACTGTTGCACCCATCAATAACAGTGCTACCTTGCAGCTTGTACAGAGTTCCAATTCAAACTCCCCGCATCAATACCAGTGCTCCCTGAACCATTTTGCAGGTATCCTTCTCGAACATTGTTTTTACACCTGCATCATCCAGCTTGCTTACAGAAATCAGATTTTTGGCCAATGTAGGAATATGCAAAACACCCAGAAGTGTTCCAACCCTTCCACCTTGCAACTTCAACTTTACTTTTCCACGACGAATGATTGTAGCCTTCCTATCATCCCCTAAGAAGACATCACCACCATCGTATTTCTCATACTCGCAGAACCGCTCTCTATGCGGAGTGAAGTGAAAGGATGCACTTGAGTCAATCAACCATGCCTCATGATCTACATGTGTACTTGAAGAAGCCAAGTACACATCCCCACCTTCATCTGAGGTGGTTTTCACCTTTGCAGAAGGAGCATCATTAGATCCCTTCCCTTTATCAGGAGCTTTAGATTTACAGTCCCTTTTGTAGTGCCCTTCCTTTCCGCATTTCCAGCACACCACCTTTACAGGTTTTCCTGGAGATTTAGATCTCCCTCTAGATTTAGATCTCCCACTCGATGACTCATTTTTGTTTCTGTTCTGGGACCGTCCTCGTACAGACAAGGCATCACCATTCTAGCTCTCCATATTTTTCCGTCTCAACTCCTCCGTCAGCAAGGATGAGACTATTTAATTAATGGAAAGACCTGTGAGCAATTTTGAAACCGACGTTTCGGACTAGCTAGGTGAGTCCATCATCAGGGTAATGAGATCCGCATTTTGAGAAGAGAGAGTCAAGAAAATGAGAACCTATTAATAGAAGGATGGATAGATAACTATGGTTTGGAGAGGTCGGCTTGATTTTCATCAATTTATTAATAAATGGATTAAAAAAAAAATATATTAATTTTGTTTTAAACTTTAATTTAATTAATAACTTTAAAACTATATTAAAAATAAAATTTTACCTAAATTAATTTGACCTAAATTGAAAATAAAATTAATTTAAACTAAATTTAAAATAAAATCAATTTAATTAATTACTTAATTAATTAATTAATTAAATTAATTTTAAATTTAATTAATTAATTAATTAAATTTAATTAATTAATTAATTAATTAATTAAGTAATTAATTAAATTAATTTTATTTTAAATTTAGTTTAAATTAATTTTATTTTCAATTTAGGTCAAATTAATTTAGGTAAAATTTTATTTTCAATATAGTTTTAAAGTTATTAATTAAATTAAAATTTAAAACAAAATTAAATTTTTTTTTTTAATCCATTTATTAATAAATTGATGAAAATCAAGCCGACCTCTCCAAACCATAGTTATCTATCCATCCTTCTATTAATAGGTTCTCATTTTCTTGACTCTCTCTTCTCAAAATGCGGATCTCATTACCCTGATGATGGACTCACCTAGCTAGTCCGAAACATCGGTTTCAAAATTGCTCACAGGTCTTTCCATTAATTAAATACTCTACCAGCCTGTATGGAATCTCTCTTCAACAAGGATGAGACTATTTCATCAAACTGCAAGGCAGTTGCATTTCTACTTATTGCAATAACTAGACTATCCCATGAATCTAGTAGAGAACACAATAAACTGATGCACTTATCTTCATCTGAAATTTTAATATCAACATATGCTAACTAACTTACCACAGTATTAAATGCGTTCAAATGCTCAGTCACCGAGCCTCCATCTTTCATCCTTAGGTTATACAGCTTTTTCCGCAGGAACATTTTATTCACCAGAGACTTAGATTGGTACAAAGTCCTTAACTTTTCCAACAAAGCCTTCATCGTAGCTTCCCCTGATACATTCAGCAATACTGAATCTGAGACACACAATCATATTGTGCTCTTTGCCTTCCGATCTAACTTCTTCCACTCTTCATCGAACACTCTCGTTGGTTTAGTACCCGGATCTACCGCAATCCACTGATCTGTATCCACCAATAGATCCTCCATCTTGCGTTTCCACAACTCAAAACTCTGACCATTAAATTTCTCGATCTCTATCTTTCCACTGCTTGCCATCTTCTTTCACCACCAGAATTTATCTCGCAAGTCTCCCACTGAACAGGGTCTACCACAGGCCCGAGCGAAACCCCTCAGCAACAAAGGCGTCCCCTTGAATCCAAAACTGCTCCGATACCAAATATAGGTTTTAACCCCGTACATAAATTATTTGCATACAAATTCTAAAACACAGAAAATAAAGAATGTGAGAGCATAACACATAAAACACATATACATAGAGATTTTCCCCTGGATCCCAAAACTGAGACTACCAGCTCGATTTTTCATTATGTTCCTTTCAATGTTACAATACATATTTATACATGTCTAAGCATCCAATACCATGGACCGAAAACCATCGCGTCCAAAAAACATGTGCGGAAATCATGCACAAAACCATGGGTGGGTCCGCCCATCCTAACATAGGGTCCAAAACCAAAAGTGGGGTTATGGGTACGCCTCAAACCCCCTGTGACCCCCCCCCCCCCGCGGGTACATAATCGGCGCAACAAAGTGGGGGCTCCACCCCCCCTCTAACCCCCCGGTTAACTACGTGGGCTAGTCGTGGAAAGAATATAACACAACCCAACAGAGGAAACACAGGGTACCATTGTACTCTCTGGACTTCAAACTTTGAAATTTGACAGAAGTACCAATGATTCTCCATCATCCTCAACTACTAAAGAGACTACAACTACAACACCTCACACACCAAAGACATTCACAGAATAGAGGCAGTTGGATATTTTCCAAAAATATAAAGAAATTAAATAGAGGAACGAAGCCCTTCACGACAACATTTTTGCTCAATTTAGGAATCAATCTTCCTCAATCCAGAATAGGCTCATTTCAGCCTACGTCACAGAGAAAGGAAGAATGCATATGGCATTCTTACAGGTACATTCCGCAACCAAAATTAGCAGCTGACTTCAAGCAAACTACCTTTGAGTTTGAGGCAAAGGATGTTCATCCTTTGGATCAGATGGACATGCACAGGTAGACAGGAGAAACAGTCTACTCAACCTTCACACAAACTACCCGCACTGCTTCCAAAATACATCTTTCTTTGAACAATGTTCAAACTCAACTTAAACTAGAGAAAGTTTCCTTTCTTGCTAAAGACAATAGAATTAAATATTTGGAGGAAATGGTGATCAAAACAGGTTTTGATCTTGATAATTCAAAGGCCATGGAAGAAATTATTAAGAAGAAGAATGTTAACATAGCAGCCCTAAAGAAGAAATTGAAGTTGCATGCGACTGAAGATCCCCAAGAAAAGGAGTTAGGAGAGAGAGAGTTACAGAAAGAAGAAATGCTCAAGCTACTGGTGGAGCAGAGTGCACAGATCAAGGAGATGGAAGCTGATGAGCCTAGGTATTCCAACAAGAATGTTGCAACTCCCAGGGCTACCAGCTTTACTTATCAACCCGGGGTTCGTACAAACTTGGAGGTGACAGTGCTATATGCACAAGTAAAATTGAAGGTCATGCATGTTGTCACTGCTCATCTAGCAAGAGACCCCAAGGGTTCCAAGCCAAACTTCTATAGGGTCAGAAGAAGCTTAATTATTTGATGGAAGAAGAGAAAATCTATTCTAAGAGAGAGCTACTCTACTGCAGTAATGAAGAAAACAACATGTAATGCTAAACCACACCATAGCCTAACTAACCATCTAAACAACTATGCTAAATAGAATTTCTAAATCAACACTAACCTAATGCTGTTATCTAACTTGCAGAGGTAAAGAGCATTAAACTATACTTAGGTGTAAGCAAAGGAACTACACTAAATTTGTTTTCAAGCAGAAGAGCATTCGGAGATCGAAATTGGTGAAAGGAGGATGTAAGGACGCAGTAGTGTGTAGGGACCGTTGGATCGATCAATGACCAAAAGATGGATGGTGGAGATCTTATTGTAGGGGCTTAAGCGAATAGATGGATGAACAGGGTTAACGAACAGGATGAACTACGAAGATCTCATCGCAGGCGATGTAGTGAATAGGTGAACGAATAGGGTAATGAAGCAGATGAACGGCGGAGATCTTATCGCGAGGAATTAAGTGAATGGATGGATAAACAGGGTAACGAAGCAGATGAATGGCGGAGATCGTATCGTGGATATTAAGTCAAGAGATGGATGGTAGAGATCGTATCATCGGAAGAAAATGTTTGGAAATGATGGAGCTAGTTTCGAAGGCGGTAAGCAGTTTCTCGCACGCCCTCGAAGTTGTAAGTTGTATTTCTGAATTTCACGCGATTAGCCTACTGAGTGACACATAGCACAAGAAAACCACTTTTCTCGCGTGCTCTCGGGCGGATAACAATCGTGCAGTAATCCGTGCGAGATTGCGCGACAGTCGTTCGATCAGGCGGGGTTGATCAATGGTGGAGATTGTCCAAGCTAGTTGGCGAGCGGGTGACGCGATAGATGTTGGATCAAGCGAGGGAGATCAATGGTGAGGGTTTAAAGCACATAAAGTGTTGAGGTGACGCGATAGCTATCAGATCAGGCAAGGCAGATCAATAGTGGGGATTTAAAGTGCATAAAGTAGGTGGAAGACTTCATGTGAGGTGGTAGTTGGATAAACTAATGAATCGGATGGTGATTGGATAGGTTTGTTGTGGATTAGACAGTGAGGAAATGATGCGCGAAGAACGTGCTGAAGGAGGTTTCAAATGAAAACTACAGAAAAAACCAGCAAGGGTGAAGAAGTAACTGCATCAAACAACAAACTCCATAGCTCATGCGAGAACCAGGAACTTGTTCTTTTGGGGTTGTTGAAGGGTCTTTTCCTCAATTCATGGTCCCAGGGGGAGGAGGTGAGGCGGAGACACTTGTGGACAACCATGTGGTGATCTTTTCCTCCTAGCTAACCTGTCAACTGAAAGAAGGCACAAATGGAAGTAAACTAAAGCACAACCAATCCACTCCACACTACTGTAATGGCAATGCAGCTACTTAAGTAAATGAACAGAAAACCATGAATCATCTACGCTATACTATACTGTTGTAATGGAAATGCAACTACTTAAACAAATGAACAGAAAACCAAGAAGCTACTTAAGCAAATGAACAAAACCATAAATATATGCTAGCATACATGTACAATAAAGAGAAGCTTTGGCTTCTTGGGTTGGGCCCTAACCCAAGAGCTTCAGCCCTCTGAGTTAGCTCAATGTTGGCTCAAAACAGAACTCACCTTTATTATAAAAACCATATATTACATAACAAAACTGTCACAAGTCTTGCAACTCAGAAATAAAGTAGAGTCTTACAATAAAAATTTGAATCCTATTGAGGTCCTAAGCCTCTCTACTTATACATCTGAAGTCTCCAACGATTTCCTTCCAAATTAGGGAGGCTTGGCTCCACACTCAAGATAAACTGGTTTTTTTGTCATTTTCACTTGATCAGTTGTCTTCTAGTCCTCATGATTTGGTTGTTTGCACTCCGAGCTGATGGAGGAATATTCGAATGGAGGGGTAGTAAACGAGGAGGATTTGCCTCCTATAATTCCTCTCCCTTGTCCCATTCGAGTTTTGACCAAGGTCTTTGCCATAGTTCCTTGCTTTTATCCTTTATTCCTGCAGTTTTCCTTGCTTTTATCCTTTATTCCTGCATTACATGCACATTAGACCACAAAGCAAAATATCCAACTCTAACTCATCTCATAAAAAAAATATAATCAAAAGTATGCAATAAGTTGTGAGAATAGTTGGTTTGACTAAGCTAGGAGGTGAACTAAGGCCAATTAAGGCCCTTATAATTACCCAATGATTAGGCTCATCATCATCCCCCTACTGAAAGTGTTGCTCATCCTCTGAGCAACTTAGTTAATGTCCATGTCCTTCATGGCTCTGGTAGCCTCTCTGACATCCCATGCTCCTGCTATGGTCTCTTCTTCTTGTTTATAGAAGCTTGCTTTCCTTTCTATTTCCCACTTCCTGTTTCCTCTTCTTCTTTTCTCCCTTCTAGCATCCATAGGAGTAGTGGTGGACTGAGTTTTAGGCCTATCCAATTTGACCTTCAACCTTTGCATTGATTGTTTATACATAGGTGTCCTATTGAGCACCTCTCTCAACCTTTGAGGGAAGTGATATTCTCTAATCTTCAAGCTGTGTGGTAGTGTGTTCCATCTCCTTTAGCATGCATGTATATTATCAGCTCTTAGCAGCCTGAACATATCCTCAAAATGTGAAATTTCTTGCTCTTGGGTAGCAAGATATCTAGGTGCCAGCTGAGGATCATTTGCAATTAGATTATGGGTGTTGATTAGGGCCATGGGATTTGATTGTTCATCTCTAATTAAAAGAGGTTCTTTTTTCTCGTTGGCCAATATTCTTTTCATCTCTACAGCCCTTGACTTCTCATGGTTCATCGATGATGCCAAAACCATTAATTGTAGATCTCCTAGCTCTACATTAGGATCCCAAATATTCATGTCTATGAGGGCCATGTTGTGCAAGTAAAACTCAACCATTTTGGCCCTATCCTCTAGTGCACTTTGATCACAAAGATCAATAAACTGCATGCAGTCCTAAAATGGCATGGTGCCCCTTTGTGCTAGTGTTTTAATCTAAAATTGCAACCATTGTTCTCTGAGGTAAAGAGCATAGGATTTAGTTGGCATCCTACATTGGATAGCCTCCAAGGAGAGCTTGGCCATACATGCTAGTTGGTTTTCCTTTTCCTGCAGTTGTCCTCTCAGGGGCCTCTGGAGACACCCTAGGTGACTCCTCCTTGTGTTCTTTCCCTTCTGTTTCAATGCCTTCTTCCTCTCTGACAAAAGGAATAACATCATAGATGAGGGTTTTGACATCATCCTCTGCTAGTAAGTCTCTGAAGATTGAACATTTTATAGGGATCCTAAGGTTTTGGAGGGCATCCTCAATGAGGATTCTGATCAAACCATGGTGAGCCAAGTGTTGGGAATCCCTTCCTTTACTTTGTTGTTGGAGTCTATGAGTGATTGCATCAATAAATATGGTATGTTGAGTCTTTGGTGAACTGGTGTTTCTACCCCAAATCTTAGTTCTTCAAGCATCCTAAAACGGTAGCCATAAACAACAATGTATCTACCCTCATATGAGATATATTTGATGAGTTGGTAGCCTACCTCACTCCATGGGTATGGAAGATTGTCCCTGCTTACTCCATTTTTATCCTCTGTGGGTTCTTCACCTTCTAAAAATAATTTCCTTTTTGCCACCTGACTGTCTTCTTTGTCTTCTTTTCTCCATGCAATTCTTAGGGGAAGTGTGGTGGCCCTACTGATGAACTCTGGGGTGAGATCTATAGTGAGCCCTCTAACTATAACAGTGGCATTGATTCTACTGTTTGGAGTGAGGGAATGAGCAAATTCTTGAGAAAACAGAGTTTCCTGTGTATGTAATCCACTAGATTTTTAGAGGACTTCTAGTTCATTTGCTTGTAAATGGGGATGGATTTTTAGATCCTACCTCTTTAGAATGGTGGCAATGGACAATTCTTTTGATATTCCCTCTTGAAACCCTCTCTACCTATCCTGTAGACTGCCTCTGTGTATCCTGTAGACTGCTCTTGTAGACTGTTCTTGTAGGAATTCTCTTGAAGAACGATGGATCCTTGCTTCCAGTGGGTGGCCAGAGTTATAAGAACTACTTGAGTGAGGGAGTTTTATGGAGGTGGAATGCATGAATGAATGCAAACGATGTTTTGTTTCCCTTTATAACACCTCATCATTCCCACTCCTTGTAATCAGCTCCCACAGTTGTTAAATCCATAGTTAACCACTTCTTGTCCTACTCCTCCTATGTTCTTTGAGTTGACTACAGCCATGTGTGAGAGGACACCCTGCTTTGTATGTGATGACTGAACGAAGGTGACCAAGTTAACTAGCCACTTTTTGACTTACAAACCAACTACCTCGTAACCTTTACAACTTTTGATAAAATGATGCATATGAGTGAGTGACTGGGATACTTCCATGTGGTCTCGATGCCATGTTGCAATTTGTCAAGGATCAGAGGTGTTGCATTGTTTATTTACTGCATGGTCATTCTTCGTCCTCCTCTGTTGTCTATTGATGGTGTCTTTGACTGCAAATCTGATGCTACCGCTACTGTGTAGCTCATGGATTACCACTTGGCAATGTTTGGTGTCTCCCTTAGAATTTATTGATCATGTTGTTGGATGGTGTTGTAAGGATGTTGTAATGAATGGACAGAGGGAGCAGGGGTGTGTGTGAGTGCAAGGTTAATGGTAATGGATGAGGTGAGGGGTTAGATCATGTCTAGAATGAATTTTGGGGACCTAACCAACCTATCATTCAGGGGATCCTATAGGAATACAGGGGATCCTGTAGAAAACACAATATTCACCTTAGATTGAAGCAATGAAGTAAAAAACAATGGAATTGATGGAGGGATTCATGGTAAGGAGTGGAGGAGATGAATATATGTGAGGCAGGGTTCCCTTTGGATCTTCTCTTTGCTCCTTGATTGTCTTTCTCACCCACCTGCAAATAATAATTATGTCTTTTTTCTTTTTTTTCTTTTATTAATTTTTTTTTTTGAAAAAAACCTAGGCTACCTCGGAGAGGTTTTCACCCTAGATATCTACCCTAGGCGCCTCAAGGAAGGTTTTCACCCAGGGATCTTCTTACTCTTTTTCATTTTTTCTCATCCTTGGGCCGCCTTACGAGGTTTTCAACCCAAAGATGGGACTCAGGCACCTCATGGAGGTTTTCACCTGAATCCTTATTTTTTTTTCTCTTTTTCAGTGCCCTGATGAGGGAGGAGCTGGAACTTTCTCCACCATCATCATTGTCTTATTGATATTGTCAATGAACTCTTGTTTTGATAAAGGCCTCTTGTACATTTTCAATCGGTGTCCATTAACAAGCAATGGAATGGCTTCTTCATCTATAGTTCTGATTTGCACTGAACCATTATCATGGCATCTTTCCACCACATAAGGTCTGAGCCATCTTGTCCTTAGCTTGCCCTTGAAGTATTTATACCTAGAATCATATAACAATGCCCAGTCTCCCTCTTGAAATTTCTTCTCCTTGATATGTTTGTCATTCCAAATCTTCCTCTAAAGTTTAAATATCTTTGTATGTAGAAGGGCCTACATTCTGAATCCATCCAAGCCATTCAAATGGAACAATCTTTCTTTCTATGCATGACTGAGATCCAAATCTAGTTGGGATGCCATCCTTAATGTGTTATATTCAAACTCAATGGACAACAAAGCCTTTTTCCCATAGACCAGCTCATAGGGTGTAAATCCAGTGGTGGTCTTCCATGTTGTATTATAGGCCCAGGTGGCCTCAACTAGTCTCTCTACCCAATCCTTCCTGCTGCTGCTCACTACCTTGGTTAAGATGTTCTCCAGTGCCCTGTTGGTCACCTCCACTTGCCCATTAGCTTGTGGATGATAAGGAGTGGAGGTCCTATGCTTGATTTTGTGATGGCTGAGTAGTTCTTCAATCATGTTGGAGGTAAACTGGTTGCCTTGGTCTGTGACTAGCTCTCTAGGGTACCCAAATTTGTAGAATACATTCTCCCTTAGGAACTCAGCCACCTTCTCTTTTGTTGCTGCCTTAATCACCTTGGTTTCAGCCCACTTAGTCAAATAATCAGTGCACACAATAATGTACTGCTTTTTCTTTGAAGGAGGGTTGATAGGCCCAATGAAGTCCATGCCCCACTTGTCAAATGGCTCGAAAGTCACTTGAGGTTGTAGGGGCATTTCATCTCTTGGAGTATGCTTTCCCATCCTCTGGCACTGATCACACTAACTAATGTACTTTTTCACATCCTGATGAAGAGTAGGCGAATAATAGCCCGCTTGCACACTTTGAATGTTGTCCTCTTTGCTACAAAGTGACCTCCACAAGGCCCATCATGACAGGTCAGAAGGATGTAAAAAACTTCCTCTTCCCTTACACACCTTCTCAAGATTTGATCTGGGCCAAGTTTGAACAGATTGCCCCCAATCCAGGTGAAGGGGGCGCTTTTCCTGACTATCTTGCTCTTTTTTTTGGAGGGCAAGTTTGGTGGGAACTGTGTTGATACCAAATAGTTTTCTATATCAGCAAACCATGGGGAGAGAACTAAAATAGCAAACAAATGCTCATCTAGTAACTGGTCATCCACCAGTCCTTCTTCACCTGCAGGCAGATTCATCCTAGATATAAATTCTGCAACAACATTTTCCTTACCAGGCTTATCGACAATAGTTAGATCAAACTGTTGTAATAAAGGCAACCATCTTATAATTCTAGCATTCACATCTGGTTTATTCATTAAATATTTGATTTTAGCATGATCAGTATGCACAAATGTTTGATAGCCTGTAATGTAATGCCTAAATTTGTTTAATGAATGCACAACAACCAGGAGTTCCTTTTCGGTCACAGTATAATTTAGCTAAGCCTTTGACAGGTTCTTATTGATAAAATAGATGGCATAGGGCAATTTCTCCTCTTCCTGACCTAAGGTTGCTCCTATGGCTTTGTGTGAGGCATCAGCATGAATATGAAAAGGGAGGGCCCAGTTTGGGCCTTTAAGGATTGGTGCAGTAGTTAACTTACCCTTTAGAATGTTTAAGGCCTCTTGACAGCTCTTTGACCATATAAACTCATAATATTTGGCCAACAATCCAAACAAAGGAGAGGCCAACTTGCTAAAGTCCTTTATGAACCTTCAGTAGTATCCAGCTAACCCTAAGAAACTCCTGAAATCTCTCTACTTTTGTGGAGGTGGGACCCTTTGGATGATTGCTATTTTGTTTGGGTCCACCTACAGTCCTTGCTGAGATATTGAATGACCTAGCACAGTCCCTTCAGTCATTAATAATTCACATTTTTCTAGATTGAGAGACAGATTCATTTCAATGCAATTGTGTAATACCTTGCCTAGGTTAGTCAGGGCTTCTTGGAAATCACAGTCATAAGGTGTAAAATCATCCATATAAATTTCCATTGCATCATGTACTAATTCAGCAAAAATACTCAAGACTGCTCTCTAGAAAGTGGCAGGAGCATTGCATAGGCCAAAATGAAGGACCCTATAGGAAAAATTACCCCAAGGATAGGTGAATGTGGTCTTATCCTGGTCTTCTAGGCAGATTTGGATTTGGTTGTACCCACTGAATCCATCTAGGAAGGAAAAAAACGTCTTCCCTGCCAGGCCATCTAGCACTTGGTCAATGAAGGGTAGGGGAAAATGATCCTTCTTTGTGGCTTTGTTCAACTCCCTATAATCAACACAAATCCTCCACGTACCATTTTTCTTGGGAACTAACACTAAAGGAGACACCCACTCACTGTCTGAGATAAGGTAAATGAATCCTACATCTAGCAGTTTTTGGAGTTCTTCTTTGCCTATGTCTTTAAGAGCTAGATTCGTCCTCCTTTGTAGTTGCCTGACTGGCTTGCAACCTTCTTTGATGTATATGTGGTGAGTACACACTGAGGGGTGTACTCCCTTCATTTCCTTATAACTCCAAGCGAAGGCTTCTAGGTTTTCTCTCAACATGTTGCATAGCTTTTCCTCTTCTAAAGCAAAAAGAGATGGATTAATTTTTAAAGTTTTCTCTGGGCCAAATTCTATGGTTTTGACATGAAGTGGGTTGGAATTGGCTAAGCATAAGTCAATTGGATGATTTTTCTGGGTTTCCCTTACTTCTTCTTCTAATGGTAGTGAACTAGGAGTTGGACTTTGGAGCAAGTGTTCAATTAAGTCATCCTCATCTTGCTATCCTCCTCCTATGGTTGCTTCCAAAGGATAAAGTTGGGCAGAATAAACCTCATCTTCTTCCTCCTCCTCCAACCATAAAGGTAAATCATGCTCTAGGGTAGGTTGAGCAGGAGGGTATAGGACTAACTGTTTGGACATATGCCCATTCTTGATGGTCATATTCCCAGCTCTGCAACTAATGTAAGCATTAGTTGTGGCCAACCATGGCCTCCCAAGGATGAGAGGGTAACCAGTAAGCTTAGCCTTAGGCTGGAGAATTAGGAAATCTGCAGGGTACTCCCAAGAATCAATGGAGACCATTACATTCTCCACAATTCCCTCAGGGGTGACTGTGGAATGGTCTGCAAGTTGCAGAATTGTTGTGGTCTTCCTCAATGACCCTTGGAGGTTGAGCTTGAGCATGGTGTCCTTGGTCATCACATTAATGGCAGTCCCAAGATCAATCAGAGTGTGTGGGGCAATCGTGCCATCGATGTGCACATCTACTATAGGACTTCCAAGGTCCAAATGTTTTGGACATATTACCTGCCCCAGCATTAAGTCAGACAACTGCCCAATGACATTAATGGTAGGGGCATCCCTTTTTCTTCTTCCTGGATGCTTGAAGCACTTCTCCTTAATCAACTTATTGTAAATGGGAACATCCTTGATTTCTTGGAGAAGGGGGATCTTTACACATAGATCTTTCAATTCTCCCAGAGGTTCAGTTTCTTCTGGGGTAGGCTAGAGTGGTTGGGCTAATCTCTCAGGAAAGGGTGGATTTACATTAAGGTTTCTTTCCTCTCTTTCTTCCTCAACCTCCCCATGTGGAGAGGGAGGTTGGTTATCAGGGAGAATTCACCCATATCTTAGGTTGATCTCCTGGATTTCTACAGCATGAGTTGGGTATGATGTCTTTCCCGTATATACTTGTTGAGCCTACCTATTGTTTGGGTTCAGATTTGGCTAGGCAGGCATCTAGGGTTGCTTGGGTGGAGCAGAGTGCAAGAGTTGTGGTTGGGTATGTGGTGAAGGCAATAGGGCTAGAACATTGTTGAATTGGGGCCTCCACCCCTGGAGAGGGGTATTGTCATTGAACATAAGGTTGAAATGACTGTTGGCTGGCTGGGAATGATACTGAGATGTATAGGACGAAGGAGTGGGTGTAGACCAAGAAGGATGAGCAGGGGGTCCCCAAGAAGGTATAGTTGTGGTTTGGTTGGGGTTGTAATATGCATGGGATGACCCTTGCATACCCTGTTGGTATGGTCTAGGCCCAGGAGGTCTCCTTTGGTTGATGTAGCAAAGCTGATCAGTGACCCCTTCGAATCCTTGATATACAGCTTTGTGTCCAAGTAAAGAAGGGAACTTGTCTGTGGAGTGGTTTTCTTCACAGACTGAGCAAATCTTAATATAGATCAATGGACATTTGTTCCTAGGATGTCTCCTGGTGCACCTAGGACAAAAGATGGCTAGGGCTTTTTCTGCTTCCCCATTGGTCTCCTTGATGGGGAAGGCACCCTCAATTCTCTCTCTATGTCCTCTATCATTTCGGTTTTCAGCCATTGGTTCAGTAGGAATTGGTTCTTCCTCTTCTTCTTCCCCTGTAGGTTCCTCAAATATGCAAGTTTCCTCACCTAAAGGGTCTTCCAATTAACCATCACTGAAGAAGAGAGAAGGTTGACTATTGGATGCAGTGGGGGTATTTGACAAGAATTTCCCTGTATTGTCCCTATTCCTACAAGGCATGAAAGGAAATGTTTTTGGTTTGGTTCTTGTAAGATTTTTCTTTTAAGCTGGAAAGTACTCTGCAAAAAGGAAATTGTTGATTGAATGAAAAACCACTAACAAGAAAAACTACTTGCTGAATTGAAATTCTACTTGCAGAATGAAATTGTTGATTGAAGGAAGACTATTGACAGAAAAAGACTACTTGCTTAATTGAAATTCTACTTGCAGAATGGAAAGGAAAGTAGATAATGACAACTGAAAGAAAGGAAGAAACTAGATTACTTTTGCAGAAATAAACTAAAGGAAGAAAATTGGAGACAAGAAATGGAAGAAAGCAGTAATCACATTCTACCTAGACACCTCCCCCGCAACGGCACCAAAAAGTGATGAGCCTAGGTATTGCAACAAGAATGTTGCAACTCCCAGGGCTACCAACTTTACTTATCAACCTGGGGTTCGTACAAACTTGGAGGTTACAATGCTATATGCACAAGTAAAAGTGTCACTGCTCATCTAGCAAGAGACCCCAGGGGTTCCAAGCCAGAATTCTATAGGGTCAGAAGAAGCTTAATTCTTTGATGGAAGAAGAGAAAATCTATTCTTAGAGAGAGCTACTCTACTGCAGTAATGAAGAAAACAACATGTAATGCTAAACCAAACCGTAACCTAACTAACCATTTAAAAAATTATTCTAAACAGAATTGCTAAATCAACATTAACCTAATGTTGCTATCTAAGTTGCAGAGGTAAAGAGCATTAAACTATACTAAGGTGTAAGCAAAGCAACTACACTAAATCTGTTTTCAAGCGGAAGAGCATTTGGAGATAGAAATTGGTGAAAGGAGGACGTAAGGACGCAGTAGTGCACAGGGACCGTTGGATTGATCAACAACCAGAAGATGGATGGTGGAGATCTTATCGCAGGGGCTTAAGCGAATAGATGGATGAACAAGGTTAATGAACAAGATGAACAGCGGAGATCTTATCGCGGGCAATTTAGTGAATAGGTGAAAGAATAGGGTAACAAAGCAAATGAACGGCAAAGATCTTATTGCAAGGAATTAAGTGAATGGATGGACGAATAGGGTAACGAAGCAGATGAACGGCGGAGATTGTATCATGGAGATTAAGTCAAGAGATGGACAGACAGGATTAATCGGAGGATGGATGGCGGAGATTGTATTGCGGGAAGAAAACGTGCGGAAATGATGGAGCGGGTTTCGTAGGCGGTAAGCAATTTCTCACACGCCCTCGAAGTTGTAAGTTGTATATCTAAATTTCACACGATTAGCCTAACTAAGCGACATGTAGCATGAGAAAACCACTTTTCTCGCATGCTCTCGGGTAGATAACGGTCGTGCAGTAATCCACACGAGATTGCACGATAGTCTTTGGATCAGGCGGGGTTGATCAATGGTGGAGATTGGTCAAGCTAGTTAGCGAGCGGGTGACGCAATAGCCGTTGGATCAGGTGGGGCAGATCGATGGTGGGGGTTTAAAGTGCATAAAGTGTTGAGGTGACATGATAGCCGTCAGATCGCGCGAGGCAGATCTATGGTGGGGATTTAAAGCGCATAAAGTAGGTGGAAGACTTCGTGCAAGGTGGCAATTTGCATAAACTAATGAATCGGACAGTGATTGGGCATGTTTGTTGTGGATCAGACAGTGAGGAAACAATGCATGAAGAATGTGCTAAAGGAGGTTTCAAATGAAAACGACAGAAAAACCAGCGAGGGTGAACAAGTAATTGCATCAAACAACAAACTCCATAGCTCATGCGAGAACCAAAAACCTATGTTTTTGGGGTTGTTGAACGGTCTTTTCCTCAAGTCATGGTCCCAAAGGGAGGAGGTGAGGTTGAGACACATGTGGTTAATCTTGTGGTGATCTTTTCCTCCTAGCTAACCTGTGAACTGAAAGAAGGCACAAATGGAAGTAAAATAAACACAACCGATCTACTCTACACTACTATAATGGGAATACAGCTACTTAAGAAAATGAACAAAAAACCATGAATCATCTATGCTATACTATTGTAATTGAAATGAAGCTACTTAAACAAATGAATAGAAAACCAGGAATCTACTTAAGCAAATAAACAGAACCATAAATCTATGCTAGCATACATGTACAATAAAGAGGAGCTTTTGGCTGCTTGAGTTGGGCCCTAACCCAAGAGCTTCAACCCTCTAAGTTAACTTAGTGTTGCCTCAAAACAGAACTCATCTTTATTATAAAAACCATGGATTACATAACAAAACTATCACAAGTCTTGCAACTCAGAAATAAAGTAGAGTTTTACAATAAAAATCAGAATCCTATTGAGGTCCTAAGCCTCTCTACTTATAAATCTGAAGTCCCCAACAACTTCCTTCCAAATTAGGGAGGCTTGGCTCCCCACTCAACATAAACTGGTTTTTTGTCCTTTTCACTTGCTTGGTTGTCTTCTAGTCCTCATGATTTGGTTGTTTTCACTCCGAGCTGATGGAGGAATATTGGAATGGAGGGGTAGTAAATGAGGAGGATTTACCTCCTATAATTCCTCTCCCTTGTCCCATTCGAGTTTTGACCAAGGTATTTTCTGTAGTTCCTTGCTTTTATCCTTTATTCCTGCATTACATGCACATTAGACCATAAAGCAAAATATCCAACTCTAACTCATATCATAAACAAAATATAATCAAAAGTATGCAATAAGTTGTGAGAATAGTTTGACTAAGTTAGGAGGTGAATTAAGGCCAACTAAGGCCCATGCAATTACCCAATGATGAGGCTCATCAGAAGTAGAGATGGATAAGTTGATCAAAGATAAGAAGCAGAGTTCTAAACTTGTAGTGGTTCCTCTTGATGCAGTGCTAATTGAATCCCTACTTTAAACAGGAATTCCTACATTAGATACAACAGTAGGAACATCCTCTTCTACAGTACTTCCCACATCAATTGCAGATGATTCAATTAAGTTAGTCAAATCCCTGGAAAACATGTCTATACACAGAGAAGAAATAAAGAAGTTAAGATAGGATGTGAAGACCCTACAGAAGCAGAATACAAGATATGATAATTTCCTCCTAACAGAAATACAAAAATCCGAGACACTATCCCAGAGATTGCAACAGATGGAAAAAGATATTTCCATGGTTAATACCCTCCCCCAGGTTAAAGAAAATATTTGGAAACAGATCAATGAAGATATGATAGATATTTGGCCTTCAATTTAAATCATATTTGAGCAACAGAAATTGATTGAAAGATTTAATGAATCCATTGAAGAAGTTAGAAAACAGTTGGGTGACAAACCCAATGAAGCTACTCAACTCGTCAAGTTCCTCAACTCTAAAAATAAACAGTAATTAGAAGAGCTAGAGATTGAAGATAGAACAGAAACTATACTGGAGGTCAAGAAGGTGCTGACTAAGAGAAATTTAATGAGGCAGCTTGAAAAAAAGTGTCAGATTCTGGACATTGGTATACAGAGATTCTTCAACAAGCTGGAAGCCCTCTACAAAAAGGGACTTCCTAATTTCTTGGTAATAAATGATAAGCTCAATACATGGCCTGATTATAATGAGAAATTGATGATGAAGGAAAAGAGTGTTCTAAAGTTACAGGAGGAAGAATCAGTGTGACAGGAAAAGCATTCTTGGAAGCATTGGCATATGACTTGGACATTCGATATGAAATTTAACACATATTCATTTCCAAAGCAACATTTGCTAAATATACTGAAGTGGACGAGGTTTACAGAAAGCTACTAAAGACAACTATCCCTAATGAACAGCGTTCGGATAAATTATGTGAATTACTGGAGTAAGCAGAGGATTTGGTTGTACAGCTCAGCATCAACAGCACAGC
This sequence comes from Pinus tabuliformis, assembly GCA_031772625.1. Classification (NCBI taxonomy): domain Eukaryota; kingdom Viridiplantae; phylum Streptophyta; class Pinopsida; order Pinales; family Pinaceae; genus Pinus; species Pinus tabuliformis. The sequence continues at coordinate 1,404,784,337 of CM062819.1, forward strand.
TGGATTCAAAGGGCCAAACAGTTAGCAATTCCACAAATTTAGTGCCAACACTTTAGACAGTGCAAATTTTCCTAAATTATTATAATAAGTTAGATAGATTCGGTTTAGGAATTCCTAAATACATCCTAGTCAGTTTTGACAGAATATTTTGTAAATATCTTATAAATACTTCTCTTTTAGAAGTATCAAGTGTTGATTTTTTCTTGGATTTTTTCATTCTAGAACGCTATTGTACTATTTTCATTTGATGGGTTGATCAGTAGGTAAAAGGGCATTCTTCATAGAATTCATGTGTTAGACTATCTGATGATGTGCTTCTTTCACTGTTAATGTTTTATTACTTTGTTTCCACGCTTATGTTTTTTGAAATCTAAATTATTTTACAGAAAGTTGATGAACATAATTTGTTGAAAAATACACTCGTTTGGCTGTAGATAATTTCTATGTTTTCTTATGATATCATGTTAAAGAATTATTAATTGCTCTCTAACTTCTATTGAGCTTATATCTTTTCTTCCATTCCATTTCACTTAAATATAAAGGATCCATTTACCTTAGCTATCTTGCCATGTGAAACTCCTTTCTAAAAGCTGAAACAGACCCCTATTGAACTATAGACTCCATAGCCCAATGGAAGGTTCAAGAACTTAATCAACCAATCAATTTAAAACCAAACTTCGAACACTCATAACTAGCCTAATATTTAATAAAACAAATTTAAATCTCACAGAGAGAGCCCTCGCTAAAGTTGGTAGGGCTAGATCGCAGCTTCCAAAGTGGTTTTTGGTTACCTTTTGTGATTTTCTTCTGCAACCTTGGAAAATTACAGAGTATCAAAACCCCAAAATAATAATAATGTCATTCAATGTGGAGGATTGGGATCTTCCCAAAAAAGAAGGTCCATCTAAAGCATCATTAAATTACACAATCCATCAGTTGTTCTCTTCCAAGGGCCCATGACTGATAAGGAAAAGTCCTAGGACTTTTTACTAAATATTTGTCCATGTTGGAATGTATGCATGACCAATGCCTCTAATCTCTCTAGAGGATTGGCTACCATGTGGAATTGTATTCATGTTAACCTTATAGCATTTAATTATGTTGCAATGATCATACTTACAGGCTTCCAAAAAGGTTACAAGACTCGGACACATATCCTTAAAATATATGCTCCTTATTCGAATAGAAGGAGGTTTTGGGATCATATCGTTGCATCTGGAATTATGGATCTAATCTCATTGATTATGGTAGGGGATTTCATCTTTACATTGGATAAGCAAAGATCTAGGATCACAAAGGAAAGGAGGATAAGATGGGGGGATATTTAAAGACATTTTTTGCATATAAGTCAATCATCGATATTAAGCTAAAGCCTATTTTCCCAACATGGAAGAATCGTCATTTTGGTATAGAATGCATCTCTAAGAGATTCGATTTTTTTTTTTAAATCTACTCTGGCAGGTAACATGCGACATATGAAATCTTGGACACAACTAGCCATCATGTGTGTTCATTATCCAACCTTTATGGAATGGCCAAGAGAAATTACTTTTCAAGCCTATCCTTTCAAATTTAACCATAGTTGGTTAAAGGAGAAAGATTTTGGGGTTTTGGTTAGGGACACGTGGCTTAAAATAGTTCCAGGTAAAGGTTTTTCTTGCATGGAGGCTATCAATCACAAGCTAAAAGCACTAAATAAAGTTGTTCGGATATGGATTCAGAGAAGGAAAAAGGATATGGTAAAAGAATTGTGTGTGATAGTCTATAGACGCCCAAATGAAATCTATGTTTGAATCGTTGATCTCATATATTATCAATTCTTAAACTAATAAGAATATCCTTGACCTCAAAGATAGAAAGAATTAGATTCTTAAGACTCAAGAAGAGGAATGGAGATTAAATAGTAGGGAAACTTGGGTGGTGGAAGGAGATAAAAACACCTGATTTTTCCATGAATATGCATGATCAGAAGGAAGAAAAACACCATTTGGTTAATAAAGGATGGAGAAGGAAAATATGTATATTCACAAAACCATATACAAAGGGAAGCAGTGAGATTTTTTAGTACATTATATAGACCTAGAGACAGTGACCATTTTGATAAAAAATAAATAAATAAATAAATAAACTAGAGTTTATTAATCTCTTTCCTTCTATAGTTAGTGAGGAAGAAAATGAAACATTGGGCAAGTTGATTGCCAAATAATCGGTTCTAGCGGTTATGAAAGAGTTAGCAAGGGAGAAGAGTTGTGGACTAGACAATTGACTAATGGAACTCTTCTTACATTTTGAGGATGTGATGATAGAGGAACTTTCTAAGATGGTTGAGGAATCTCATCACAATTGTGTGATCAAGGGATCATTAAATGCAACATTCTTGACTCTTATCGCCAAGGTGGCAAAGCCTTCTTCCTTTATAGACTATCGTCCCATTTCACTTTGTAATACAGTTTACAAACTAATTTCAAAGATCATTGCTAACAGGATAAAACCCATTTTTCTAAACATATTTCTTATGAACAAATTGGGTTTTTAGAGAAAAGACATATTCATTATATGGTTGGTATCAACTCGAGAATGCATTCATTCTATAAAAACTCGTTATTTGGAGGCATGCCTCATGAGGATTGATCTAATAAAAGCATTTGATTCTGTGGATTGGGAGCTCCTAAGATTGATTCTACACAAGGTTGGTTTTGGAGCAAAGATAATAGATTGGATCATGCCATGTATTTCATATGTGAATTACGTGGTTATCATCAATGGGATACCAACCAACTTTTTCAAGTCCTTACAGAGGGTTTTGCCCTATCTCCACTTTTGTCTTTGATTGTAATGGATGATCTAAGCAGGAGAATTAAGGAGGAGTGCAAAAGGGTAATATTTCAGGGTACAAGTTGTCAATATATATTTCTCTATCACATCTAATGTTCATTGACAATGTACTTCTGATTGGAAATGTCTCTAGAATAGAATGGCTTGCTTTCCACTAGATTCTCACACGATTTGGGGAGGCCACTAGATTAATCATGAAAAAGGTAAAGTCTGCATTGATTACAGTTGACCCCGAGGATGCATAAATGATAGAGATAGTTAATATATTTGGTTTTTATTCAATCCATTTAGATGTGGGATTCATATATTTGGGATTTGTACTGAAACCGAATAATTATTAAATAAAAGACTAGGCATGGATCATAAATAAATTAGAAAAAAAATAATGCAATTGTTTTCCAAATGGTTATTGATGGGAGGTCATCTTGTTTTGATAAAATCAGTGTTACAGAAAATCTCTATCTATTGGGTGCATATCATTAAATTTCCAAAAGAGACTATCAAAAGAATCAATTCAATACTTTCAGTATTTTTGTGTGTTGGCACTGGAAACAAGCAGAAATTCAATTTAGCATGTTTTGAGGACCTTACAAAACAAGTGGTTGTAGGCAGCTAAGGCATCAAAGACATTAAGAGTTTCAATATGGCGTTACCTGTTAAAAATCTTTGGAGGGCTATGAATGGAATTGGCATCAGGCAATAGATTATAAAAGTGAAATACCTCAGAATCAGCAAATGGAAAGATGGATTAGTGAAGGGGCACCTGAACATAAGGTGGCATCTCTCACATGGAGAAGTATGATGAAATCAAAACATTGGTTTCTCGGTAATATGAGATGGGAGGTTGGATCTAGATCGAGAGTGTAGATAGGTATATCACTCATCAAAGGAATGACTGGTAAAAAAATTCTCTATGCCCCTCTGCTCATTCATTTGCATAGTAATGGCCTTTTCAACTTAAAACATATTTGCATAGACCATGGACTGATCATGGACTCGATACCCTGGTTAGGATCCAAGCAAATTGAGCTCTCGAGCCAATTAGAAATAGAATTGGAAGAGTATATATTACACCTCTGACTTGTTGCAATATTTATGTTGATGAGTGAGGATTTGTTGACATGGGGTAGACACTTCAGGAAATGGAAGGTTGTTCACAAAAAAGTTCTTATGTGAGACAACTAGCTAAAAAGAGGCTATCAAGGTCTAGAAAAATGTGCTTTATGTTATTGCAACAATGAAGATGTGACACATCTCTTTTTATCGTGTTCATTTGTAGTCTTTACTTGGATTGGAGTCCTTCCAATGCTTCATCCAAAAGACAATTGGGATAGATCATCCTTTGGGGATTGTCTTTATTAGTGGTTCATGGAGAATAAATAATGTTGAGCTCTACCCTTTTACATCTTTTGGGACATTTGGAGAACTAGGAATGCTTGCCTATTTGATCATATTGAGTCAGATGTGAGGGACACATTTCTGAAGCTCTTAGCATATTTTCAGGAAATAGGCCTTGTAAAGGAAAAAATATATACTCATCATTGTCAAATGGAGGATATATGGATCAAATACCCTGTAGGTTTTCTTGATGGGGCTTCTTCATTTAAGGTACGTAGCAGTGGGGTGGCCATAGTTGTGCATCCTGGAGAGTTCTTCCATTTTTTTTGTTCAACGAAGAGGGTTCAAACAACAGGGCAAAGTTATTAGCACTATGGGGTGTCTTATTTTGTGCTAAATGGATCGCAATAAATAATATTGACGTCTTTGGACACTCAAGAGTGATCATCGATTGGGTTAATCTGATATCTACATTGGAGTCATCAGAGTTTTCAAATTGGATGAACATGATTAGAATGTTGATAAATACTTTCAAGAGGTTATCCATAACACATATCTGTAGAGAAAAAAACCAAGAGGTTGACGACCTGTCAAAAGAGGGTACTTGTATCGACCTGGGAATGATCAAATTTATTGTCTTTGCAAATGGCACAATCCAACAATCAAGGCTCATCAAGATATGATGAATGGAACTAAATTTTTTTTGTAGGGTTTTTTTTGTATTTTGTTTATGCTTTCTATGATTTTGCAGGAGGATTGGGATCTTCCCAAAAAACAAGGTCCATCTAAAGCATCATTAAATTACAAAATCCATCAATTGTTCTCTTCCAAGAGACCGTGACTGATAAGGAAAAGTCACGGTACTTTTTACTAAATATTTGTCCATGTTGGAATGTATGCATGACCAATGCCTCTAGTCTCTCTAGAGGATTGGCTACCATGTGGCATCCTATTCATGTTAACCTTAAAACATTTAGTTATGTTGCAAAGATCATACTTACAGGCTTCGAAAAAGGTTACAAGACTCGATCACATATACTTAAAATATATGCTCCTTATTCAGATAGAAGGAGGTTTTGGGATCATATCGATGCATCTAGAATTATGGAACTAATATCATTGATTATGGTAGGGGATTTCATATTTACATTGGATAAGGCAAAGATCTAGGATCACAAAGGCAAGGAGGATAAGATGGGGGGATATTTAAAGACCTTTTTTGCACATAATTCAGTCATCGATATTAAGCTAAAGCCTATTTTCCCAACATGTAAGAATGGCCATTTGGGTGTAGAATGCATCTCTGAGAGATTGGATTGTTTTTTGTTAATTCTACTCTGGCAGGTAACATGCAACATATGAAATCATGGACACAACTAGTCATCATCTTTGTTCATTATCCGACCTTTATGGAATGACCAAGAGAAATTACTTTTCAAGCCTATCCTTTCAAATTTTACCGTAGTTGGTTAAAGGAGAAAGATTTTGGGGTTTTGGTTAGGGACACATGGCTTAAAATAGTTCCAAGTAATGGTTTTTCTTGCATGGAGGCTATCAGTCACAAGCGAAAAGCACTAAAGAAAGTTGTCTAGATATGGATTCAGAGAAAAAGGATATGGTAAAAGAATTGTGTGTGATATGTTAGGGTCCTATAATTTATAGGATCAAATGATGATTGAATGATTTCTCTCAGTATTTCAAATTGTAAATAATATTGCATACTGCAAATGATTTCCAAAAAAAAGATATATAAATGAAAATAAAAAATGAAAGGAGGGTTAAAATAGAAAAAATAGAAAAAGAAAAAGTAATGATAAAAGAACCCCACAAAAAAATGAATAAATGTGAAAGTGATGCCAGTTTAAGTGCCACTGATAATCCAATAATTTTGTAGAGAATAAATTCATGAAATTGTGTGCAGCTTGTTTTAAATGCCACAATACTTATTTTTGTTTGAAACATACAGTTTAATCAAGTTCAAACAAATTTCAATTTATGTCAATTATATTAGAGTGAATAACTTAGCCAAACAGTGTAATCTTAGCTGAGATTAGATAGGTAGAATAGGTGAATAAATTAATCCAACAGTTTAATCTAGATTAATGCAGTTGGTAGATTAGTTTAGTTGTTTGAATAGATATTTTTAGTCCTTTGAATAGCAAAATAAAACAAGGTTTTCACTTTTAAATCCACCCTAATTAGTTTAAGTTAGATTAGTTTTGGAAAAAGTGAAATTTATTGCATGAAGAGCTATTTGTAATATTGTGGCTTGTCCAAAGTCCGACCTTATTATAAAAATATGTGCACATCAAATGATGTGGGACTGTTGCCATTAAACGTCGCACAACTCCCCGCACCCAATCGCAAGCCTGTTTTAATCTGACGGATCTAAAGCCTTTTCGGATCCCCCCTCCCCCCGCTATGATTCTCTTTAATGGAGAGGTCAGGTCTGAAAAGTGGTTTTCCCTGTGCTACGTTTCCATCCCTCGTGATTTTGAACCCCCTCTAATACCACAAACAGCTCTGAACCCCCTCTGAAAGAGGTTTCCTCTGCTCCCGCCTTCCCAGTTACATATCTCTCTGCCTATCCATTACCTCCACGTCAATGACCATTACACTTTACCTTGACAGCTCCCTCTTGTTGCCTTTGTCCCACTGTTGAGTAAATGTTGCTCACGGTAGTCGTTTATCCAACGGTCCCGCTCTGGTTATGAACTATAAAGCCCTGTTTTCTCTCACGATCACGTCCCTTTCTCACTTTCCTAACTATTACACTGCTTTCGAACCCTCTTCTTTCTTGCCTATCAACCACTGATTACAGAGGAATTCCCTCCAAGATTTTTCCCACAAAATTAATAGTGAACCTCTGCAATTTCATCTGTCATCCTCTGCATTCTCGTCCTGCTACCACGATGGTCCCAAAAACTTCCATTGTGGTAAACCCCATGCTTACTCCTCCTATGGATTTAGACCACATTCCCCTTGCTGATAGAGATTACAAAATTGTCGAGACATAGTATGAATTCTACCTCTTCAAATTACGTCGTTGGTTTCGTGATACTTACCTTGACCAGTCTGATGAGATTAACCTCTGGTAGTCTACACTACCCCTGTTCATTTTCCCCTAGTCCTACTATTTCCCTGAATTCTTCCTTAAGTATCATGCCTCTTATCTCTCAAGTAAGAGGGTTATCATCTTCGCCAATGGTCAAATCCTTTTCACAATTACCTCTGAAAGTATAAACCAAATGTTGCAGGTCCCCTACAGTGACTCTCTGACTCCCTTTTCTCTTTCGGCTCTCAAAGAAATCTATCAGAAACTCACCTTCCCCTAGAGAGCCAGGATTTTTGAGGTCTTCCTGCCAGAATATTCTCAACTCCCCAAGAAGAATCCCCCTTTTCCCTCTTCTATTTTCCCTCAAAGAACTAGGCAAATTATTTTTTTCTTGTCCTACCTACTTGTCTACTTTTCATATGAATGGGTAGATGAGCTTATTTTAGGCTTTCTATCCACTCTTTCTACAAAAGAAGGACTATTAGTCACCTTTGACTGTGGTCACTTCCTTGCAGATGTAATTCATGGAAATTTCCTTCAGTTTTTAACTAAAGGAATGTTCAGATATTCTTCCATCCTTATGTACATGTTCATTTTCTTCTAGACAGACAGGTTTCTATTTGCAGTGCAGAATCTCAATCAACAAGGATAGCCTCAGTCCATTATTTTCTAGACCTCCATGATCATAAAACAATCACAGGAATACAGTTTTAAAGATTTTAATGATCAGTTTTTGTATCCAGCAGCTTGTTTGTTGAGTGGCCAGAAAATTCCATGAATCGGTGACGATATTCAGAAAGTGTTTCATCTCAGTGAACAGGTGAACACATGAGATTGATACTTATACCAATCATTTACAAATATCAGAGTTTAAGGCTTAGAGATGCCACCATATAAGCTACCCTAGTACCTTCCAATGAGGATATTTTCCTTGGAGTACATTAGGCAAATAATCCACTCAGACAACATCCATTTTGTGGCAGCTAAGAAGAACTCTTAGTTCAGAATTAAGACACAGATAGGACCTTTTATCTGTAACAGTAGAGCAGCAGGAGAGGAAGCAGACCTCCTACTAAAACAAATGAATTTCCCTCTTAGCTTTATATGGTCTATGACCCTTTTGGGGTAATTTCTAAGCTAAGAGTGAAATAGAAGGAAACTCCCTATGTGCATACCCAAAGACCAGAAATAGAGAAGTACATGAACCAACAAAATTGAGTAGAAAACACATTGCAGGAGGTCAAAGAGCAGGTGCTTTCCACTAATGCGTTAGAGACTCCTATACCCACAGAAAAGACCGAGAAGACACCAAGAGAGGAGGACTCTCCTTCAATCACAGAAGTCTCAGCCAAAGAATTCAAGATCTATACAAAGAAGATTAAGACAGGGTCTAAGATTGACTTCCAACTACCAAAGGAAACACAGGGTACCATTGTACTCTCTGGACTTCAAAATTTGAAGTTTGATAGCAGTACCAACAATTCTCCATCATCCTAAATTACTAAAGAGACTCCAGCTACAACAACTCACACACCATAGGCATTCATAGAATAGAGGCAGCTGGATATTTCCAAAAATATAAAGAAATTTAACAAAGGAATGAAGCCCTTCATGATAACATTTATGCTCAATTTAAGAAGCAGTCTTCCTCAATCCAACACAGGCTCATTTCATCCTATGTCACAGAGAAAGGAAGAATGCATATGGCATTCTTACAGGTATGTTCCACAACCAAAATCAGCAGCTGACTTCAAGCAGACTACCTTTGAGTTTGAGGCAAAGGATGTTCATCCTTTGGATCAGACGGACATGCACAGGTAGACAGGAGAAATGGTCTACTCAACCTTCACACAAAGTACCCTCACTGCTTCCAAAATACATCTTTCTTTGAACAATGTTCAAACTCAGCTTAAACTGGAGAATGTTTCCTCTCTTGCTAAAGACAATAGAATTAAATATTTGGAGGAAATGATGATCAAAGCAGGTTTTGATCCTGGTAATTCAAAGGCCATGGAAGAAATTATTAAGAAGAAGAATGTTGACATAGCATCCCTGAAGAAGCAATTGAAGTTTTTTGTGACTAAAGATCCCCAGGAAAAGGAGTTAGGAGAGACAGAGTTACAGAAAGAAGAAATGCTCAAGCTACTGGTGGAGCAGAGTGCACAGATCAAGGAGATGGAAGCAAAGATGGATAAGTTGATCAAAGAAAACTTGCAGTGGTTCCTCTTGATGCAGTGCCAATTGCATCCCTACTTCAAACAGGAATTCCTACAATAGCTACAACAGTAGGAACATCCTCTTCTACAGTACTTCCCACATCAACTGCAGATGATTCAATTAAGTTGGTCGAATCCCTAGAAAACATGTCTATACATGGAGAAGAAATAAAGAAGTTAAGATAGGATGTGAAGACCCTACAGGAGCATAATACAAGATATGATAATTCCCTCCTAACAGAAGTACATAAATCCCAGATACTGTCCCAGAGATTGCAGCAAATGGAAAAAGATACGGCCATGGGTAATACCCTCACCCAGGTCAAAGAAAATATTTGTAAATGGATCAATGAAGATAAGATAGATATTTGGCCTTCAATACAAATCATATTTGAGCAACACGAATTGATTGAAAGATCTAATGAAGCCATTGAAGAAGTTAGAAAACAGTTGGATGACAAACCCAGTGAAGCTATTGAGCTCATCAACTTCCTCAACTCTAAAAATAAACAGTAATTAGAAGAGCTAGAGATTGAAGATAGAAAAAAAACTATACTGGAGGTCAAGAAGGTGCTGACTAAGAGAAATTTAATGAGGCAGCATGAAAAAAAGTGTCAGATTCTGGACATTGGCGTACAGAGATTATTCAACAAGTTGGAAGCCCTCTACAAAAAGGGACTTCCTAATTTATAGGTAATAAATGATAAGCTCAGTTTGTGGCCTAATTACAGTGAGAAATTGATGATGAAGGCCAAAGACAGTTCTAAAGTTACAGGAGGAAGTCAACGTGGCAGGAAAAGCATTCTTGGAAGCGTTGGCATATGACTTGGACATTCAGTATGAAATTAAACACACATTCATTTCCAAACCAACATTTTCTAAATATATTGAAGTGGACGAGGTTACAGAAAGCTACTGAAGACAACTATCCCTAATGAACAACATTGGGATAAATTATTTGAATTACTGGAGTAAGCAAAGGATTTGGTTGTACAGCTCAACATCAGGAGCATAGTTGGATTCAAAGGAAAAAACAGTTAGCAATTCCACAAATTTATTGCTAGCACTTCAAACAGTGCAAATTTTCCTAAATTTTTGTAATAAGTTAGATAGATTCGGTTTAGGAATTCCTACACACATCCTAGTCAGTTTTGATAGGATATTTTGTAAATATCTTATAAATGCTTCTCTTTTAGAAGTATCAAGGGTTGATTTCTATGTGGATTTTTTCATTCCAGAACGTTATTGTACTATTTTCATCTAATGGGTTGATCAGTAGTAAAAAGGGCATTCTTCATAGCATTCATGTGTTAGACTATCTGGTGATGTGCTTCTTTCACTGTTAATGTTTTATTACTTTGTTTCCACACTTTTGTTTTCTAAAATCTGAATTATTTTACAGAAAGTTGATGAACATAAGTTGTTGAAAAATACACTCGGCTTCTGGTTGTAGATAATTTCTATGTTTTCTTCTGATATCATGTTAAATAATTCTTAATTGCTCTTTAACTTCTATTGAACTTATATCATTTCTTCCATTCCATTTCACTTAAATATAAAGGATCCATTTACCTTAGCTATCTTGCCCTATGAAACTCATTTCTAAAAGCTGAAACAGAGCCCTATTGAACTGTAGACTCCATAGCCCAATGGAAGGTTCAAGAATTTAATCAACCAATCAATTTAAAACCAAACTTCGAACACTCATAATGAGCCTAATATTTAATCAAACAAAGTTAAATCTCACATAGAGAGCCCTCTCTGAAGCTGGCAGGGCTAGATCCCAGCTTCCAAAGTGGTTTGTGGTTACCTTTGTGATTTTCTTCTGCAACCTCAAAAAATTACAGAGTATCAAAACCCCAAAATGATAATAATTTCATTCAATGTGGGAGGATTGGGATCTTCCCAAAAAATAAGGTCCATCTAAAGCATCATTAAATTACACAATCCATCAATTGTTCTCTTCCAAGAGACCATGACTGATAAGGAAAAGTCCTAGGACTTTTTACTAAATATTTGTCCATGTTGGAAAGTATGCATGACCAATGCCTCTAGTATCTCTAGAGGATTGGCTACCATGTGGAATCGTATTCATGTTAACCTTATAGCATTTAATTATGTTGCAAGGATCATACTTACAGGCTTCCAAAAAGGTTACAAGACTCGGTCACATATCCTTAAAATATATGCTCCTTATTCGGGTAGAAGGAGGTTTTGGGATCATATCGATGCATCTGGAATTATGGATCTAATCTCATTGATTAAGGTAGGGTATTTCATCTTTACATTGGATAAACAAATAAGGGATCACAAAGGCAAGGAGGATAAGATGGGGGGGTATTTAAAGACCTTTTTTGCACATAGTTCAATCATTGATATTAAGCTAAAGCCTATTTTCCCAGCATGGAAGAATGGTCATTTGGGTATAGAAGGCATCTCTAAGAGATTCGATTGTTTTTTGTTAAATCTACTCCGGCACGTAACATGCAACATATGAAATCATGGACACAACCAACCATCATGTTTGTTCATTATCCGACCTTTATGGAATGGCCAAGAGAAATTACTTTTCGAGCATATCCTTTCAAATTTAACCATAGTTGGTTAAAGGAGAAAGATTTTGGGGTTTTGGTTAGGGACACATGGCTTAAATAGTTCCAGGTAAAGGTTTTTCTTGCATGGAGGCTATCATTCACAAGCTAAAAGCACTAAATAAAGTTGTCTGGATATGGGCTCGGAGAAGGAAAAAGGAAATGGTAAAATAATTGTGTGTGATAGTCTATAGATGCCCAAATGAAATCTATGTCCAAATCATTGATTTCATATATTTTCACTTCTTAAACTAATAAGAAAATCCTTGACCTGAAAGATAGAAAGAATTAGATTCTTAAGGCTCAAGAAGAGGAATGGAGATTAAAGAGTAGGGAAACTTGGGTGGTGGAAGGAGATAAAAACACCTGCTTTTTCCATGAATATGCATCATCAAAAGGAAGAAAAACACCATTTGGTTAATCAAGGATGGGGAAGGAAAATATGTATATTCACAAAAGGATATACAAAGGGAAGCAGTGATCTTTTTTAGTACATTATATAGACCTAGAGACGGTGACCATTTTTATAATAAAAAAAAGTAGAGTTTATTAATCTCTTTCCTTCTATAGTTAGTGAGGAATAAAGTGAAACATTGGGCAAGTTGATTGCCAAAGAAGCGGTTCTAGAGATTATGAAAGTGTTAGCAAGGGAGAAGAGTTGTGGACTAGACAATTGACTAATGGAACTCTTCTTACATTTTGAGGATGTGATGATAGAGGAACTTTCTAAGATGGTCAAGGAATCTCATCACAATTGTGTGATTAAGGGATCATTAAATGCAACATTCTTAACTCTTATCGCCAAGGTGGCAAAGCCTTCTTTCTTTATAGACTATCATCCCATTTCACTTTGTAATACAATTTACAAACTGATTTCAAAGATCATTACTAACAGGATAAAACCCATTTTTCTAAACATATTTCTTATGAACAAATTGGGTTTTTAGAGAAAATACATATTCATTATGTGGTTGGTATCAACTCGAGAATGCATTCATTCTATAAAAACTCGTTATTTGGAGGCATGCCTCATGAGGATTGATCCAATAAAAGCATTTGATTGTGTGGATTGGGGGCTCCTAAAATTAATTCTACACAAGGTTGGTTTTCGAGCAAAGATAATAGATTGGATCTTGGCCTGTAATTCATATGTGAGTTACGTGGTTATCATCAATGGGATACCAACCAAATTTTTCAAGTCCTTACACAGGGTTTTTCCCTATCTCCACTTATGTCTTTGATTGTAATGGATGATCTAAGCAGTAGAATTAAGGAGGAGTGCAAAAGGGTAATATTTTAGGGCACAAGTTGTCAAGATATATTTCTCTATCACATCTAATGTTCATTGACGATGTACTTCTGATTGGAAATGCCTCTAGAATATAATGGCTTGCTTTCCACTAGATTCTCACACGATTTGGCAAGGCCACAGGATTAATCATGAAAAAGGTAAAGTCTGCACTGATTACAGTTGACCCCGAGGATGCATAAATGATAGAGATAGTTAATATATTTGGTGTTTATTCAATCCATTTAGACGTAGGATTCAGAGATTTGGGATTTGTACTGAAACCGAATAATTATGAAATAAAAGACTAGGAATGGATCATAAATAAATTAGAAAAAAAATAATACAATTGATTTCCAAATGGTTATCGATGGGAGGTCATCCTGTTTTGATAAAGTCAATGTTACGGAACATCTCTATCTATTGGATGCATATCATTAAATTTCTAAAAGAGACTATTAAAAGAACCAATTCAATACTTTCAGTATTTTTGTGTGTTGGCACTGGCAACAAGCAGAAATTCAACTTAGCATGTTTTGAGGACCTTACAAGACAAGTGGTTGCAGGAAGCTAAGGCATCAAAGACATTAAGAGTTTCAAGTTGTTGCAGGCAGCTAAGGCATCATAGCCATCTTTGGAGGGCTATGAATGGAACTGGCATTAGACAATAGATTATAAAAGTGAAATACCTCAGAAATCAGCAGATGGAAAGATGGATTGGTGAAGGGGCACCTGAACATAAGGTGGCATCTCTCACATGGAGAAGTATGATGAAATCAAAAGATTGGTTTCTCAGTAATATGAGATGGGAGGTTGGATCGGGATCGAGAGTGGAGATAGGTCTATCACTCATCAAAGGAATGACTGGTAAACAAATTCTTTATGCCCCTATGCCCATTCATTTGCATAGAAATGGTTTTTTCAACTTAAAACATATTTGCATAGACCATGGACCGATCATGGACTCGATACCCTGGTTAGATGCCAAGGAGATTGGGCTCTCGATTCAATTAGAAATAGAATGGGAAGAGTATATATTACACCTCTGACTTGTTGGAATATTTATGTTGAGGAGTGAGGATATGTAGACATGGGGCATAAGCTTCAGGAAAGGGAGAATTCAAGTCAAATAAGTCTACGCTATCAAATCACAGGGATGCAGTCAAAATCCTAAAGCCTTATGGTTCCAAAAATCTTAGCATTGGGATATTCCACAAAAGTTGAAGTGTTTCACTTGGATGGTTGTTTACAACAAAGTTCTTATGCGGGACAACTTGCTAAAAAGAGGCTATCAAGGTCTAGGAAAATGTGGTTTATGTTGTTGCAACAATGCAGATGTGACACATTTATTTTTATCGTGTCCATTTGTAGTCTCTACTTGGATTGGAGTCCTTCAAATGCTTCATCCAAAATCTAATTGGGATAGATCAACCATTGGGGATTATCTTTATTAGTGGTTCATGGAGAATAAATAATGTTGAGCTCTACCCTTTTACATCTTGTGGGACATTTGGAGAACTAGGAATGCTTGGCTATTTGATCATATTGAGTCGGATGTGAGGGGCATATTTCTGAAGATATTACCATATTTTCAAGAAATATGACCTGTAAAGGAAAAAATATATACTCACCATTGTCAGATAGAGGATATATGGATCAAATACCCTGTAGGTTTTTTTGATGGGGCTTCTTCATTTAAGGTACGTAGCAGTGGGATGGCCATAGTTGTGCATCCTCGAGAGTTCTTCCATTTTTTTTTGTTCAACGAAGAGGTTCAAACAACAAGGCAAAGTTATTAGCACTATGGGGTGTCTAATTCTATGCTAAATGGATGGCAATAAATAATATCGATGTCTTTGGAGACTCAAGAGTGATCATCGATTAGGTTAATCTAATATCTACATTGGAGTCATCAAAGTTTTCAAATTGGATGAACATGATTAGAATGTTGATAAATAATTTCAAGGGGTTATCCATAACACATATCTATAGAGAACAAAACCAAGAGGCTGGTGACCTGTCAAAAGAGGGTACTTGTATCGACTTGGGAATGATCAAATTTTTTGTCTTTGCAAATGGCACAATCCAACAATTAGGGCTCATCAAGATATGATGAATGGAACTAGTTAGTTTTTTTATTTTGTTTATGCTTTCTATGATTTTGCAGGAACCAACTATAGTGTTTGGAGACCCATAGAAGATCTGGAATCTTTACATTTTCAGTAAGCATGTTTTATGTATAAAAAGACAGACAGGGATCAAGCGTTGTGATAGGTGATAGAACACGGGAAGATTAAACACATTGAATTTATGTGGTTGGTAGTGAAAAGGGTGAAAATAGAGAAAAATCCAAAACAATTGTAACTTATTTTATCTTAATGAAAGAAAATGTGTTTTTATGTTTGAAAAAAAAAGTTCATTCAAGTGGCATTCATCATTATATAACTATCATCCAAATTTTTATAATTTTAGTGATAGTTTTTATTTTATTTTGTAAGCTTGGGAGGAATACATTTTCATCATGTAAAATATATCACCTCTAAAACATTTTGTTAAAGTAAGGAACAATAAATTGGGTAAAGAATAACAAAAATATAGTTCCCTAAACTTTTCTAAAGAGATAATAATGAAATTTATAAATTAATTGAATTATAAGTTGAAAAATATTAAAAAAAAATTATACCGTAAACTTATTATGGCTTAATAATTTTATAAGGAACACTAAACCAAATTTGATATGAGATTTTGTTCTACTTTGTATAGCGTGTAAGTATATCAACTTTTTTTTTTTGTAAACTGAGGCATGATTCTATTACTGAAAAGAAATATTACATACACAGGCAGGTCTCCACCCGCCCAGAAGGGAAACCGGGTGACCATCGAAAGTTTTTAATAGCCATCCAAAAAAAGTATATGTCCAGTCTATCTAACCAAGCTAAAAACCCCTCTATTCTTACTACAAACAGACTTGTCTTAACGGGAAGCAAGACCATATAATATTTCAAAAAAGACAAAAAGAAGTATAGAAAAACCTCCTATCAACATCTGCATGTTCTACTGTTTCATTGCATCGGGCTTGGCCTCGCTTTCTACCTTGGCCTCTATTCCACTTGCTTTAAACAACTGCACCAGCTTATCCATCTTTCTATCCTGCATGAGAAGAGTTACTTGGATATTTTTCAGCTCCCGTTTAAGGGTGGGCATTCCTTGGGCTAGCTCCACCATTTCCAAGGCCACTTGTTCCATGGCCTTGGCAAGTAATCTCTTCATGCCCCAATAGACATGTAGTGACTGTTTGTATAAAGACATTCTCCCTCTTGTGTGCCCGGGTCAGGGAGAAAACTTTCCCAATCTTCCATTTCAGGCTCAGAGTGTTCCTGCATAGCATCCTCCTCTAAGTGGTATATAATCCTCCCGATGTTGGGGTTGGTTTCATGCATATAAGCTTCCTCAGCCTCCTGCAACTTCTTCCTCATATCCTTTTTCCCTCTCTTCCTGCCTCTGACCCCACTGGCTGATCCTTCCTCATACGCATATCTTCGAGCTCGGTTTCCTCGACCTCCACTTGCTGCAGGCCTTCCTCTGCCCCTCAGGTTACCTCGTCCCCGCCGACCTCGACTCCTTCCATGCCTGTCACCCTCGTCCTCTTCATCCTCTTCCGAACCCTCCTCCGTTTCTCCCCTATCTTCCAATGGAACGCTGCGCTGCTTCCAGTTACCCACCTTTCCACCCGAGGTCTGCCGCTACTCCTCCTCTGCGATATAATCTCGAATATCAAAATCCTCCTCTTCCGACTCGTCCGGTATGTCAAGGAAAATGCGCTGCAAAGATTCCTCAACCGCACTCTTCCCTTTCGTATCCAGACTTACCCCCTGGCTTCACGTCCTCCTACCTTCTCCCCTGTCTGGGTTCACTGCCATTATGGTTATCAGTAACTTCGTAACACTGCTGATATTCGCTCCCAAGTCCGTCGGACTGAATGCAAGCAGATAATCCGAACCTCTCCCCCTCACTTGGCTGCTATGCCCTCCCAAATTTATCCTTGTCTCCGATCGGCTACACGCATGCAGTAATATAACCCTGTTCGGCCACCTTTCCTCCTTGATACGTCGTTGTTGCCAAACCTTCTCATTAATACACATCTCAGGTCTTGGATCATGATGTGATACGGTCCCTGTCCGCCTGCCGCATCCACCACTCCACCGCAGTACCTTACCCTCATTCCTTCTCGAGATGATCATTCCTCCCAATGTTCGAGTATACACACCATGCCGGATTTTAATTTGAGTTACTCTCGCCTGCATAAACCCTGTGCATTCATTAATGATCTTGTCTTTTCCCCTCCAATCCACTATGAGGAGGCAGCTAATCCATCCTTTCATACTCAATCGCTTCATCATTATCTTGGGTTAAGATTAGTTTTAAATCATTCCACCGTGGATCCTCCTGGAACGATAACCAACTGCCGTCCATTTCCCTGTTCGGTTCTCCACATGCCCAATTGGCTAAGAAATCGGCTGCTCTATTACCTCGCCTCAAAACATGATTGATCGTAATATAGTCAATCGTCCGCATCAAACCTTCGATGTCCTGTAGGATCCCTGCTGTCCGCCAGCTCTTCGCCACATGGTCCCAGCTTTTGCCACCTCTCAATTTCCTTAGCATATCAATCGTGAGTTGGGAGTCGCCTTCAATTTCAAGGTTTCTATATCCATTTCGTGCTGCAATTCGAAGTCCATTAAAAACCCCCCATAACTCTGCTTCATTGTTCGACATTTCCCCTCCCCATTCAGCATATGCCCACCTCGAAATTCCTCTACTATCTCTAAAAATACCTCCCCATCCTGCTTGCCCAGGGTTACCCTTCGACGCCCCATCGAAGGTCAATTTAATACGACTTTCTCCGGGAAATCGAAAACGATTTGGGCTCTGCATGCGATACCTATTACTCCTGTCAGTATTGGGATATAACATTGTAAAGTCAATATTCAATTTGGAGAGTATTCGCTGTTCTTCCGGGTTTAATTTCCAATCGTCTTCACTCCAGGCTTCAGATAAGACCGTTTCCTTAATCGATCGACATACTTCATCCCAAACTCTTGATTCGTGGCAGCTTCTATCTCGAAAGACTCTGCGATTTCGTTCTTTCCACACCTCCCATATTACAAAACCAACCGCTAAATTCCATATCCTCCTGACCAGTTTACTTTGAAAATTCCCCTTTCCCCATTGAAGTATGGTATTCCTAAGACTGTCGGGATCCCTGTTGGACTTACCAAAGAGTACCCGAAGTTCTTCCCACAGACTCTGAGTATACATACATCGATTCAATAGGTGTTCCTGATTCTCCATCTCTTTACTACACAAATAACACCTTGATGGACCAATCATTCCTCTTTTCTGCAAATTATCCCAAGTCAGGATCCTTCCTCTACAAACCAACCATGCAAATAGTGTAAATTTTGGCCACCATTTACCTTCCCAAATCTTTTTCCAATCCATTGGCTCATCCTCCCTAACCTCTTTCGTAACCCAGTAGTAAGCTTCTTTAACTGTAAACATACCCTGCATTGCTTTACCCCATATAAGGATATCTTTACCTTCTCGGATCTTAATTTTCCTCGAATCCATTTCTCTTATATACACTTGCGCAGTCTCCAGACTTACACTGTCATCCAATTCCTGCGGTCATTTCCATACTCTCCAAATATCATTTAATGTTGTTCCTCTCCAATAATCCCTTACATATTCCAATCCTGTGCGTTGCGTTGTTGCTTGGAGTTCATGTAAAGGTTGATTTCTCGCCAGCTTCTCACATTGTTGCCATCCTTCCTCCCAAAACCTCGCTAAACGTCCTTCGCGGATTTCCCAGAAAGCGAAGTCCCTAACCAGATCTTTGTTATTTCTTGCTAACTCCCATATTTGTGACCCTCTTGGAGTTTCTGCTATTCGTAGACGCTCTTCAATTGTGCCGGGCATATCATATTTTTGAATCCATATTCTTTTCCACACATCTGTACCCCCCTGTACCCAACGCCACCATAATTTCGCCCCTAAAACCTTATTTACGATTTCCAGATCTCTTACTCCAAGGCCTCCTTCCTCTTTCATCTTAATTACATTCTTCCATGAAACCAGAGTCCATTTTTTTTGCTGCTGTGGGCCCCCCCAAAGAAATTTACCCAAAATTTCTCTCAATTTAGTAAAAACGCCTTTGGGGGTAGCCATAATGGACAGAGGGTATATGGGGATAGATAGTAATACCGATTTTAGAAGAATAACTCGGCTTGCTATATTCAGCATTCTAAACGTCCAGCTATCTAATCTTTTCCGGATCTTATCCAATAAGCCTTGCCAATTCTTGATGCGGTTTGAGTTTATATCCAGCTGAATGCCCAAATATTTTGTGGGTAACTCTCCCTGTCTAAAGCCTAGAACTCTGGTTAAATGAGCCTTGACAGCTTCAGGCGAATTAAATATAAAAGTACAAGATTTATCCTTATTAACCTCCATACCTGAAGCATTCATAAAAACTTCTAAGACATGTTTGAAACTTCTTACCTCTCTAAGCGACGCTTCTCCAAACAACATCAAATCATCAACGAACTGTTGATGTGTGATGATTAGATTATCTCCCCACAATCTAATGCCTTTGATCCGTCGTTCTCTTACTTCCTTCTTGAGTTTTCTGCTTAATCCCTCCATAGCTAGTATGAATAAAAACAGAGAAATTGGATCCCCCTGCCTAATGCCCCTGGTGGCATTAAACGTATCTGTAGGTATCCCATTAACCAAAATTGAGAAGTTCGGGGTGGAGACCATAATAATTATCCATGCTATCCACCTGTGCTCAAACCCAAAAGCTGCTAAAACCGCTCTTAAATAATTCCAATTCAATCGATCATAGGCCTTAGACAAATCCAACTTCATAAGCATCCCTTTCTTTTTTCTCTGCTTTAAAGAATGTATTACTTCCTGAGATACCACTATACCATCCAAAATTTGCCTACCTTCCACAAACCCAGTCTGTTCAGGCGCAATTAAATTGGGTAGGAGGGGTTTCAATCTTTTCGCAATCAGGGTAGATATAATCTTATAAATAACATTACACAAGGCTATGGGTCTAAAGCCCTGTGGTTCTTCTGATGTATTACTCTTAGGAATCAAGGTAAAAAAGGTTGAGTTAATACTTGGCCAGATGCTCTGTTTTATTCGTGATTCCTCCATCGCCTCCAGTATTTCTTTGCCTAGAAAGTGCCAGCTTGCCTGGAAGAATTCTATTGTATATCCATCTGGCCATGGAGCCATATTCCTACCCATATTCATCACTACTTCTTCTACCTCTTCCATGGTTACTGCCCGCATTAATGCCTTGTTTTGGTCCTCTGTAACTATTCTTGGTATCTCCCTGCAGATATTAGTAATTGCTTCCCTTCTATCTCTTTGATCTTCCATAAGCACCCCTTTAAAGTAATCAACTAGAGTCTGTTCAATATCTGCCTTTTCTAGCACTCTTTCACCTTCTGCATTCTTAAGTGAAAAAATTCTATTCCTCTGCCTATGTTGTATCATAGCTTGGTGAAAGAATTTTATATTTCTTTCGCCTTCCCTTAACCAACGAACCCTTGATTTTTGTCTCCACAAAATCTCCTCTTGTTTTCGTCGCTCCTCTAGCTGACTGATAATACGTCCTTCCTCCCTACTCTTATCTTCATCCCTGCCTTCCAATATTATTCTTTGCTGGACGTCCTCCATTTCTCCTTCTAACTTCTGCTTAGCCTCCATAATATTCCCAAATTCTTTCCTGTTCCAATCTTTGATTTTGAGTTTTAATTCCTTAAGCTTCAATTGAAAAGTATGCATTCTCCCTTTGCCCCTGCTAGTACATTTATTCCACCAGTCTTCCAATTTCTTTATAAATTGTGGATCCCTAAGCCAAAAAGATTCAAAGCGAAAAGGTTTCTTCCCTTTGACCTGCTTGATATCAACCTCCAACCGAATGGGCCAGTGATTAGACCCAAGGCTAGGAAGAATTTTAGCTTCAATGAACACATCCCGATTCAAAATATGCTCCGATAATAGGAATCTATCCAGTCTAGAGGCAATTTGATTCTGCCCTCCTCGACAATTGTTCCAGGTATGTACACCATTCAATGTATGTATATCTACTAATCTCAGATCCCTAATCATATCATTGAACTCCTCCATATTCGGATCTTCTCTCCTTACTCCCCCTCTCTTCTCTCCTAGATGCCTAATCATATTAAAATCCCCTCCTATCATCCACGGAACATTCGGGACTAGACTTCTCATAGTATGGAGGTTCTTCAAAAAATCTTTCCGATCGCTATGATTAGGAGGCCCATATACCCCAGTGAACAAAATTCTTTCCCCCATCCCAACTAATCTAAACAGACCTGAGAGTATTCTAGGTAAAGTAAACCAATGCTCAAATATTACCTCCTCCGGGTTCCACAAAATAGCCAATCCCCCTGCTGTCGCTATTGCATCTATGGCCATAACCTCATATCCTAATTTCAGATTTCTCACAGTTTCTTCCAGTAGTTGGCTGTCCATTTTCGTTTCCTGAATTACCATAATACTTGGCTTGTCTTTCTTTACTCTTTCCTTCAAATATCTCTGTTTCCCTTGACTGTTAAGACCCCTGATATTCCAGCTTAGAACAATCATTTAAAACTTTTTAGGAGTTTGTAGAAATACCTCTGACAGAGGTATCACCCTTCCTGAGTTAACTAAAGTCTCTCCCACTGCTTGGATTGATTCATTTAGCGTTCGTCTCCCTTTTTTCCTTCCGCTCTTACCTTGACTATCTCCTTCTAGACTTTGGGAATCCTGATTGTCTTGATCGGACCTATGTTCTAGACATCCGGCCTTCTTCTCCTTATATCGTTGAAAGGTTTCCTTATACAATTGTTTCTCTTTTTCTGGGATGAACCTTTCGTCCAGTTTTTTCCAATCAGTAAGTAACTTCTTCATTATTGTTTCTTCCTCTGATCCCACTTCTTTTGCAATTTCCTTCCCCTTCTTTGATTGATCTGTAAGTATATCAACTTAATCATCATTACTTACACATTATAAGTCTTTCTTAAGTTTTGGAATTCACTAGTGCATCTTCTTTCATCTAAATGGCAACAATGAAAGTGGGAAACTCTCCTTATTAACACTTTTTGGATAATAATTAAAAAAAAAAAAATCATTAACAATTATCCTTCGGTTTTTATGGTATAGAGTTTCAATGTTATAGTTTTATTGTTTCCTTGGGATATTATAAAGAAAGTGTCTTTGGGTAATATATTTGGGTAAAGGATCAATGAAACTAGAAGTTAGTAACTTAGGTTTTACTCATTAAATGTGGATTTAATATTAAATGGGATAATTTTGTTTGACATTTCTGAGTAGATTTTAAAAAACCATTTAAAAGTGCACTTACATATAAACATTTATATATTCGTTAGTATCCAAAGATATAATTCATTCATGTTAAAAATAGAAAAAGCTCAAAAGAACAATGAATTGCATGGCGCGATAGTTTAATTGTGAAAAAAAAAAAAAATACAACACAAATTTGTTCATGGGATGATATATCAAAAATCAAGCCTTTCATTTTCCAACCACATTTATTCATTTTTCTACATTTACAAATGTTATGTACAAATTAGAAAATAATGTAAGTTTGTTTATATGTGAATATATTATCATTTCTAATTGGTGTAATTTTCCATATATAATTTTTATTGGAATGTTTTGCTATGCTTAAGCCACAAGAATAGTTGTTTCACTAGAATCCATTTTAACAGTTGAATGCTCAAACTTGTCACATCCTATGTATTTGGTTGTCTCATTCCAAATTTTAGGAATTGCCTACCACACATTATGAATGCTTTTCTCAAATAAGCTCCCTAATTTTTCACAAAGCTACCAACCTTTAAGAATAACATACTGAATTAAGTAAGAAACAAATGGATATCAAGCCAACATGAATGATAATATCTTCTTTTAAGTAATTTTTTACTCCTTTTTGATTCAAAATGAATTTTTTCTACATGTAATAGTTTTCAAGTACATAGGCCAAAATATTAATACATCTTTCAAAATTTATAATGCATGATCTCTCTCTCTCCTTTGTATTTCTATTACAAATAAATTACAACTTAAACCTTTCCTCATAGGTCACAAAGAATTAAAATGTTTCTTGTAATTTGGTAATATTAGGACATATACTGGGTAATTTCTTTGGCTCTTTAAGGGCTTATTAGGATTGTATTTAGGCTTGTTTCCTTTGCTCCTTGTATGTTTTGGACATTGTGATCAAAGAAAAGCTGCAAAATAGTTGGAATAAGGTTTATGATAAAAATGTTTCACCTTGGAGGAATTCTAGAAGGCAAATTTTCATGGGAATTAGGGATAATGTCCAATAATATTGGTGAAGCCTATTCTCTCTTACAAGGTATTGGCATTCATTCTCTCCTCATCCTCCTCATATCATTATCATTGGAAACTCTTTGATCCTCACTAGTCACATGCAACACAAGCATCATACAAAGGACCTCAGAATAGAAATCATCCTATCTAGAATTAGAGACTTGATTGCCACAATGGAGTGCCACATTGATTGGTTTCATATTCAAAGGATAAACAAAATTGTGGCGAACATTCCGGCCAATGTGGCCATCCACCTAGGTACAAAAGGGACTTGCCTTTTCAATGATAAATGTAACAATGTGCCAATACTATGACATGATTAGAACCAAAGTGTCAACCTCAAAAAAACATTGAAAGGACGTAGGGAATTTAAGTTCACATCAAAAGTTCAACTCAAAACATGCTCCCACTCCCTTTGCACTCATGACAATCCTTTGTGGCAGCATGATAATAACCACTTTAGTCATGTCACATGCATTCCATGTGGGATTATTTCAATCTTCATTCCCTGGTCAAGGTTGGTTGAAATGTAGGTTGATGGTTCTTCCACAAGACAATTTCGCAAGTAGGAGTTGATTGGTTTATCTCTAGATCCCATATGGCTTCATGTACCATTATTCTATCGACCCTCATCTCTATCATGGCTACACTAATTAGAAAAAACAATGGATTTCAATGAATAGAAGCACACTCATGCTCAACTTTGGCAATGCAACAAAACAAAACAAGAAATTCAATATGCAATAATAAGAATTAAATAGAAGTTTGAAACCATGGAGGCAGCAGGCAGGCTGGGTGGTCTTAGTGGTGAAGTTTGATTTTCTACACACCTTCATCTTAAACAATGAGTTGATTTACTAGACGTGAGTGTGGTTAAACTTGTTAGCTTTGGGAATGATATTCTACAAACAATTGATAAGCTTAGTGGCCATGGGATTTTCATTATAATATAGCATTCTTCTTCTATAGTGTATTCGTCTTTAGGACCTCCAATCATTACAAGCTCGTCTCAACCCCTTGAGGACCCCTCTATTCCATCATTGAAATTGACCATTCCTCTGCTAGTAGCGTTCAAGTAACAATTTCTAGTTGCATCCAATTTTATTATTAATTCCTAAGAAAATTGTTGTCTTCTCAGTATTTGTTTCCTGCCATGGCCCCTTAGTCCAAATATGGCCATCTAACATTGTAAATTTTGGTCTTTTTAGCTACAAAAGTGTCTTGTCCACCTATTATCAAGCATCTACATATCAAATGGGTATATGTAGTTAGACCTTTTATTAACTGTTTGCATAATTTTGTGGTTTGAGTTTAAAGAAAGTGAATTTGGAAGATGATTCATAGTTCTCATTATTTTTAAGTCTAAGTTTTGAATCGTAACCAAGGTTCGTCATCAAAACTACAAGTTGAGAGATAAGGAAGAAAAAATCATTAATTACACCAAGAGGCATTTTGCAGCTTAGTATGGAAGAGATGTTGTAATGTCATGTCCTATCCTATTATGTTATGTAAACAAAAAGAATAAAATAATAAAAATAAAAGTAATCGTACATTAAAATAAAAATGACATATTGACCCATGGTATTCACCCATTGTATTCGTGTGGAATATAACATATTTAAATTGGGAAATGCCAGCTTACCTCCATCTTAACTCCAAATCTACCAAGCATCGAGAGGGATCATACCCCTTTAGGTGCTAACCTCTTTTAGAGTGAAAAAAGTTGTGATCCCTCTCAACTCTTGATAGATCCAGAGTTAAGATGGATATACGCTGGTAAATATAAATGCAAAAGGATCAAAAATATAAACAAGGAAACAGAAAGTGCATGCGAAAAGAAGAAACAATAAATTAATTTAAAAATTAAAAATATTATTAATTAATTAAAACATGACAAAAGTAATATTAAGTATAATTTTAATGTTTCCACATACATATATATATATATAACATTAATGCAATTAGTGGTATATATTTAAAAGCAATATCATAAATTATAAAAGATTATATCGGATGTATAGTAATATAATATAAAAAATAAATAAATAATAATATATTTATTAGGATAAACCCTAACATTAATATTTATCAATTATAAAGAGATCTACCAAAAGAATATATTTAATTAAAGAGATCTACCAAAAGAATATATTTAATTAATTAAATAGGATAAGTTTGTTTTCTTTTTCACTCACTAAAGTATATTAATTATATCGGATGTATAGTAATATAATATAAAAAATAAATAAATAATAATATATTTATTAGGGTAAACCCTAACATTAATATTTATCAATTATAAAGAGATCTACCAAAAGAATATATTTAATTAAAGAGATCTACCAAAAGAATATATTTAATTAATTAAATAGGATAAGTTTGTTTTCTTTTTCACTCACTAAAGTATATTTAATAATTAAATGGGTTAATCTGATCCTCATTTTTAAGTGGAATTCAAAAAGTCATTATTTATGAAAATCTATTATTTTTTTCTTCAGGGATTTTTGGATGGGGTGTTAGGATTCTATTCTTCAAAGATAATCATGTTATTAAGTTTAGGGTATATTTTATTAAGTTTAGGGTATATTTGGGGATGAATTAAATAATGATTCATAAGTGATGGTATTAAAACTAATGTTGTTGTTCGAAAATGAAAATTAATAGTTTACAAGTGTTCAGTTATTTTAAGGTACTTCGATGATAACCAAAAATAAGGAGAATTTTTCATAATATTATCATGCGTGTATCCATGAAGTAATGGTGGGAGCAAGAGACACTCTTATCTAAGGTTTTTTTTTTTTTATCTTTGATCAAAGCTGAGCAATTTTGATCATACTATTTTTCTATTTCTAGATATTAAAGGCATATCTTTAGCAATGAAAGGATAGCCTTCCTCTAAGTGGATAAGTGGAGTTTCTTTATCTTGATGTATTAGAATTGATAAAGTTGAGAAAGAGCAGTTTCGTATATGAATTTTCTTTATTTTTTTAGCTTTGGAATGTACCAATTGTGAGCAGGGATTCAAGCTGGATCATTATATTGTTTGTCATCCATATTGATGTTTTTAGAGTGGAAAAAGTGGAGGAATCAACTTGCAACACCATTTTTACTTGTAGGACTCAATTAAGCAAATTGGGGTCCGGAACCTTTTCAGATGGAGGCGAGTGGGGTGGTAAGACTTTGTCACAACACACCATTTTTTTTTAACAGATAGAGCTTTCCAATGATGTAATAATCACCTCAATCAGAGTTTGTATGCAAAATTTATGCCACTCGAAAGTTGACTTCTTGTTTGACCACCATAATTCGAGAGGATGCCACGTCAACCCCCTTTATTCATGGAAAGGGGCTAGTTATGTGATCATGAATAACCAAAAAATCTATGAATAACCCTCCTAATCTTGCAAAGGAGAGGTTTTTGTGGCTCAAAGCACAAGTTGCAGATATAAATTGTAATGTGAACCTCCTCATGGCATCCCTAAACAATAAACCTAGGCTATTCAGAGAAGATGGGGGTTCTAATGTAGAGGTTTGATTAAAGGGGAGATCGAGAGATCGAGAAGAAATAGGGAAGGAGCTAAAGAAAGAACCCATAAAGGATTAACCCAATTTGAGTGTCATGAAGCATTCAAAATCCTTGCTCAAAATGGAAGTGAAAGTAGACATCAAGTCGTGTGAAGGTGAGATTGATGCTTTGAATATAAATCATTGGTTGCAGCAATTAAAAGTTTATTTTACTACCCATCATATAGAGGAGAAAAGAAGACTTCATTTTCTCATCTAAAAATTAAAGGGCCATCCCTGGCCTAGACAGAAATCCACACGAAGACTTTGAGTTTGGAAGGAGATTCTCTAGTGATTAAGTGGGAGGATTTAAATACCATCATAAAGTCACAATTTTACCCTGTCGGGTATGTAGAGGACTAGTAGATCCATTGTCATTACTTTAGGAAAAAGTTGGGGCAAGGTGTAAACGAGTACACCATATAGTTCAAAACGATGGACATAATGTTGGGTATCTCCCCAAACAACCTAGACGTATTCCTCAAGTATATGGGGGGTCTACATAGTTATTTAAGAAAGCAAGTGATGTTGTTGAAGTGAAGATTGGTGGATGGGTCCGGTGTATAGGCATAGTACCTGGAGAACATAGGCCATAAGAAATGAAAATCAAGTGGGTAAAATAAGAAGAAGTCCCAAGACACTTCTAAGGAGGGGAAGACGAAGTGGAAAGGGGGAAAGATAAAAAGACAATGGTCACAACACACTAGTGCAAATATCTCAACAACCACTGCAACAATTGTAACATTCATAGTCATACAAATGAGAAGTGTCGCAAAATTGCATCTAGAGCTTAACCCAAAGAACAAAAAGAAAGATAATAAGAAGAAGCGTTTAATGGCCACTAATTCGAGCAACCAAGTTGAAAGTAGGTTGGATGTGGATGAGAAAATCATATGTACCTCAGTGTTGAATTTGAGTAGCCTTCAGTGACAGGAAGAGAACGAAAATACCATACTCTTCCATATAAAGGTTCAAGTTAAAAAGACCAAGATTGATGCTATGTTCGACTCAAGATCATATGAAAATCTCATTTCAAGAGAGCTAGTTAAAAATTGAGACTGAAAATTTGTGATCATCCAAGCCCATATCCATTAGGGTGGATAAATAAGGATGTGAAAATAAAGGTAACAAAATAATGAAAATTTAAATTTGCTATCAGTGCTGATTTTATTAATGAAGTAGAAGTAGATGTAGTTTCCCTTGATGTATGTGGAGAGTGTTTGGATGCCCCTATATATACATGCATGATGCAATATTCATGAAGAGAGCCAACTAGTATTGCCTCATCAAGAATGGAAAAAATTTCACCATTAACATGCACAAAGGCAAGATGAAGATTTCATTGGAAAGTGCCCACCACACCAAGAAACTAATTAGTTCTAACAAGAAGTATGTTTTACTATTTTTAAGATACAATCAATCTATAGAAGATCCAGTGGGAGCAAAGGAATCCTTGGAGGGGTGTATTAAGAAACAACAACAACAACTAGAAGAGTTTCTACAAGCATGCAAGGAAGTATTCTAGAAGCCTAAAAGGCTACCACCCAAGAGGGAAGTGGAGCATGAGATCCATCTATTGTTGAGCTCCCTAATACCAAACATTAGGCTATACAGGAATTTTGTTATAGAAGCAAGTGAGATGAAGATATAGTTGCAACAACTATTAAAACAGGTTGTCATTCGACCAAGTACATCACCATGTGGGTCACCAATCATCATTGTGCCAAAAAATGATGGGACTTGGAAAATGTGTATATATTATAGGGTGTTGAAAAAAGTGACACTCAAGAACATGTACCCCCTACCTAAAATAGATGATATTCTGGATTAGTTGCAACTAGAAAAATATTTCACCAAGTTGAACTTAAAGTCTTGGTACCACCAAGTTTGATTCAGAGAAGAAGATACCTAGAAGACCACCTTCAAAACCAATCAAGGTTTGTATGAGTGATGAGTCATGCCATTTGGCCTATGCAATGCACCAACTGTGTTTATGAGGTTAATGAATAACATATGGCACCCTTTTATAGATTCATTTGTTATTGTCTATTTGGATGATATATTGGTATACAATGCTACCTAGGAGGAGCATGTCTTGCATCTAACAAAGGTATTAGAGACATTAAAGGAGAACCAGCTACTAGCAAATCTCAAGAAGTGTGAGTTTGCACAATAGTATTTAGTGTATCTAGGGTATGTGATAGGTGGAGTATAGCTAAATATAGATCTTTCCAAGATGAAGGTCATCCTGAAATGGTCAACGCCTACTAATGTTTTTGAGGTGAGGAGTGTCGTTGGGGAAACAGAGTACTTGAGGAAATTTGTAGCCTCATTTTTAGAAGTAGCAACACCACTCCATGCCATAACAATAAGTGGTAAGAATTTCCAATGGGGAAAAGGTTAGTAGAGGACCTTTGAGGAGTTAAATAAGAAGAGCCATCAAGCACCAATTCTAGCATTACCAAAGTTTACAGTATCCCTTCAAAGTGGAGACAAATGCAATTGTGTATGCTATGGGAGTGGTCTTGATGCAGGGAGGAATGCATGTATTCTACCATTTTGAAGTATTTCATGGGGAAATTCTTTACTACTCCACCTATGACAATGAGCTCTATGCCTTGGTGCAAGTTGTGAAGAAGTGGAAGCATTATCTAATGGGAAAGGAAATAGTAATCCACAAAAATCATGAGTTGTTATAGTACCTATAGTCCTAGAGTAAGCTATAATAAACTAGGCATTACAAATGGATGGGGTTTTGACAACATTATCATTTAGTGATCAAGTACAAGAAGGGAAACACAAATAAGTTGGTTTACATGCTTTAGAGGCCACCCACATCAAATATCACAACTTTGGAAAATTTTATGCACATGGAGCCATTCACCCGTGTTGTATACATAGAGACATATTCAAAGGATGAGGACTTCAAGTTTAGCAGTTACATAGCTAGAATCATGTGCACGATGGTAACAAAATAGTTGATTATCATCTCCAGGATGTGTTACTCCATAATTTGGATAAGTTATGTGTTCCTAAGGGCGAGCAATTGCAACTAATTAGAGAGGTTCACACCTCCAAGATTGCAGGGCACTTTGGTGTAGGGAAGACAGTGGCCAACTTGTAGAGGGATGTGTATTGGCCCAAGATGCAAGAACATGTTGCTAGGTTTATAATAGGATGCATGTTTTGTTTTACTAACAATCCTAGTAATAAGAAACAATGTCTATATCATCCCTTGCATGTACCCACTCACCCATGGGAAAGAATTTCCATGGACTTTGTGGGAGATTTACCAACAACTAAGAAGGGACATGACTACACGTTTATGGTAGTTAGGATGTTCAACAAGATGTGTGTTTTGATGCTCTATAAAAGGACCATCGGTGGGGAAAATGTAGCAAACTTGTTTTTTAGACAGGTCTAGGTGCACTTTGGGATCAAGAAGCATCATTTTACACAATATTTCTCAATGCATTTTAGACTACATTGTGGGAGAATATGGACACAAAGTTAAATAGGTCTACAACTTTCCATCCTCAGAAAAATGGGTAGAAAAAAGTAGTTAACATGACTTTAGTGCAGCTACTAAGGGGTTATAATAAAAAGCATCCAAATACATGGGATGAATATCCGGTATATATGCAACACTCTTATAATAGAGCATTCTGCACTTCTACTAGTACATCCTCATTTGAAACTTGTTTTAGATATTTTCCACATTCACGTTTGCATATTGCATATGGAAAGTAAGGAGGAGTGAAGGAAGTGTGAAAATTCATAGATCTAACAATCTCACGAATCTCACTGCAACCAGTTGAATCTACTTCACCTAGATTGCAAATTACATTACAAGCTTATTTCATATTTCTTCTTGAAATACTGAAGTAAATTATTGAAGCATCCTACACCAAATTAAATATGATTATGAAACATAGAAACTGAGAAAGGAAAATAGAAACACATAGGACATCGTTATTTTTGGACAATAGTCCCCGAAAAAACCCAATGCGGGAAAACCGGTGTAATAGATATAAGGGTTCTATTATTATGGAGGAGAAAATCTAGGTACAATTCTAGAATGCTCAACTAGAAATTCAATACAGAAAGAATACTAAACAAAAGATTGGTGAAATGATCTCTCCCTGTCACTGGGAGAATCAGTGACTAATCTTGCTGAACTGGAGGCTCTGTGTGGCCTCTACACAAAATTGTGTCACTCCCAATAGTTTTTGTGTCACCCTTGCTGGATATTACGCTACCCCTCTTCCAGATCCTCTACTGGCTGAGAAAATCAATCTTCTGCCTCCCGAACTCATACCCCAACTTCCGACAATTGAAATTCGACTTCCCTTAGCAGGAAACTACACTTCCCCTCAAGGACTGCATTGCCTCTGCATCAATACTACATGGGCCAGTGTCAGCCTTGCTCTGGACGTCTTTTTGTCCTCTCTCTACCTCATACTCTCTGGAAATTCCTTCTTCCAGATTCTCACTTCCCCTCTATTGCAAGAAATCTCCTCAATCGATTTTTCCTCCTAAGAACTTCTCACTTCAAAAAATCGATTTCCTTGATCTCTCGGTGTATTTTCCAAATGACCCTCAAGCCCCTTCTTATATCTTCCTATTGGGAAACCAACAGCCTAGATTAAATCTTAATCAAATGCTCATATCGTTTTGGCTTGATCCATGTCTTTTTCTAGAAGTTTCACCCATGATTAGATTAATACCCATTAATATTTTAATTTTCCTAAGTTTAGACTTAGGAACCCCATTAAAAAATATTAATTATTTTAATAAATCACTTCTAGGTGGAATTTCCCAAAACACTTTCTGGGTTCTTTGGAATACATGTGTGCAAGCCTCCCTGCAAAATTTGAGGCTTAGAGCACATCTGATGCTACCCCAA
The DNA here is from genome assembly GCA_031772625.1 of Pinus tabuliformis. Taxonomy (NCBI): domain Eukaryota; kingdom Viridiplantae; phylum Streptophyta; class Pinopsida; order Pinales; family Pinaceae; genus Pinus; species Pinus tabuliformis. Next base: position 1,404,816,573 of record CM062819.1, read on the forward strand.
ATCAACAGGAAGATATTAAAAAGGATGCCTTAAGAGTAGAAAAAAATGTTGAGAAAATTAGATAGATCCACATACAAGTATAGGAGACACTTCAAAAGTCACATAAAAAATACAAGGCCAAGTCGGACTAGCATAGAACAAAGAAGACGTTTAAGGTGGGAAATAGAGTATGGTTATAGTTAAACAAGAAGAGGCTACAAGGTCCTAGTAAGAAAATAAGGCCTTTGTGATATGATCACTTTGAGATACCATAAAAGGTTGGAGATAATGCCTATAGGCACAGTCTACCCCATACACATGGATTTACTTTGTGGTGAATGTAAAGAATTTGAAACTCTATGAGTCTTTCACGTTAGATCAGGAAGAGGAATAACTCCTACCTTCTATAGAAGATTTGGCACCAAATTCTCGAGCAAAGTTGACAGAAGATATATTTTTGCAAAAGAGGTCCAGAACTAGAAGACAAGGGTAGCCTAGCCTTTGGAATATCAAGCTAAAAGGAGAACTTCCAAATAAGGCTAAATGGTACATTGGAGAGAAGGTGGAAGAAAATTATCCTCACCTCATTTAGTAGAAGCTTTTTGGGACCAAAAGCATCCCAAAATGGGGAGGTGTGATCTAGGTTGGATCATTATATTGTTTTTCATTCATCTTGATGTTGTCGAAGTGGAAAAAGTGGAGAAATCATCTCACAAAATCACTTTTACCAATGGGACTCAGTTTGGAAAATTGAGGTCTAGAACCTTCTGGGAGCATATTGAGGCATTAAATGACATTTTTTTGTGCTAAAACTTTGTTGCTTAAGTGAAACACATTTTCGTGTTGTTCTACATAGACAGAGCTTTCCAATAGCACATGAATCACCTCAATTAAAGTTTGTATGCAAAAGTTATGCCACTCGAAATTTGGCCTTCCTATTTTGACCACCATAATTCAAGAGGGTGTCATGTCAACCTCTATTATTCATGCAAAATGGGCTAGCCATGTGATCATGTTGAAGGGGACTCTAGAAGAGTCCATAATGTGATTTTAGTTAAGAGTTGAATGACTGAAACTTAACCACTAGTAGGCTATCATGTTGTTTTATAATTAGGTCACTAAGAGGAAAATGGATGTCAGTCTATTTGAGTGCATTTTGTTTCATAGGAGAAAAGTAGCCAAGAGGGGTAGGGAAAGAGTATACGGAGAGGATGTGTGCATTGTAGTAGACCATGGGACACAAACCTTACTTCCTTGTACTTACATCCATTTTCTATTCAAAGAAAAATAGTAGAGTGGCCACAGCGTCCTGTTTAGTTTTCTCTCAAAAGGGTTTCTCAGGATATATCTTGTGTCAATTGTGGTTTGTGAGTTTTTATTTTACTATTCTCTATTTTCTACATAATTACATCTTGTGTCAATTGTGGTTTGTGAGTTTTTATTTCACTATTCTCTATTTTCTACATAATTATAATTTGCATGCATACATGATAAACAATAATCAGTAGATATAGAAATCTAAAGAGAGATAAACCCTCATAGTATAGATTTCAAATTCTCTAATATATTTTAGTAGATTTATTGTGACGAATTGTGCAATGAAACATTCACAACAGTTTACAAATCAAGCAATTAAAAAATGTAGTTTTGTAACTTTTCCAAAAATAAAATGAGAAACTATTTACTTATGTGAATACCCAAAAGATATAATTCATTTGTCCAAAAAAATAGAAAATCAATAACATGGATTTGTACAACGATTATGCAGAGACATGGAGTTGTACATGGATTATGGAAAGAGAACTACAACACAAATTTTATCATGAGACAATGATTGCAAATCTAAATCTTTCTTTTTCAATAACTTTTATTCATTTTCTGCATTTACAAATATCATGCAGAAACTAAGAAACTCTACAAGCTTATTAGTCCCTGCCTCCAGCATGGGACTATAGCGATTGATCGATCGTTAAATTCATATTAGTTTGCCTTGAACAAACCTCTTACCAAATTTTAACCAAACTTTTTTGTTGGCTATTTCGTTTCATCACAAGTTAACCAAGCTTTTGTATTGGACCTCTTATTGCTAATTTCACAGTTTTCGATCTATTTATTTTCTAGCCAAAATAGAATAACCAAAGTTCCAAATAAAATGTACAAGGGTTCAGTAATATATCCAAAGTTCCATTTTTCAAAGGTAAAATGTGCAAGGGTTCACGTAAGATATCCAAAGTTTCATTATTCAAGATATTATATAGAAACTTTTTATTATTTGATGTGATGCCAGATGTCTGATGGTTGTCCACAGTCCTCCACGTTTGCCCACATGTATCCAAGTGGCATCCTTCCTCTATCACTAAGATGCTCAAACTAAGAGACGTGCTGTAAGACCTACTGGTAAATGCCTAGTTTTATTTAGCTCATTTTATATTTTATAAAACGAGTTTTAGGCTTAGGCTAAGTTCAAATGCATGTGCGGTGAGCCAAGTGTCAAGGAAGTGTAATGCAAAGCAGAGAGTTTCAGGAGCAAAGCAGAGAGTTTCAGGAGAGTTTCAGTTTCAGGTGTCAAGGAGGAGAGTTTCAGTTTCAGTCAAGGAGGAGAGGAGGAGTTTCAGTCAGGGAGGAGTTTGCGAAGGAGGGTGGAGGAATTTCAGTTTCAGGGTTTGAGGAATTTCAGTTTCAGGGTTTGCGAAGGAAAGTGGATTGCTTGCTGGTGGGGATGGACTGCTTGCTGGTGGGGATATCATGGTTAAGGTTTCAACTGGAGATCAAATTCCACGTAAGGTCTAGCATGCAAAATGGAAGGGGTTTGCGGAGGGTATCTCTGTTCTGGTAATTTCTGCTCACTTACCTCTTGTTTTCTGCACAACTTTACCATTTCTAGAAGGCCAGGTATTACATGAGGCAAAACCCTGAGCTCGATTCTGGGCCTAATTTGTTCCCGATCTTCCAAGAAAAGCAAGTTCTATTTCCTAGCTATCCAATTTAAAATACCTTAACAAATCACAAACGAAAAGACCTACAATGCCCAAACGAGAAGACCTACAATGCCCTGATCCAACAAGATTACAAATGAGAAGACATATCATGCCCTTGTTGGATTCGAGAGAGGCTGCATGTCTTCTCATGCCCTTGTTGGATTCAAGTGAGGCTGCGTGACAGGAACAAATTCCAAGCAGTGCAGTGCAGAGACCAAACAGGGCAAGAGACCAAAAATACGAAAGCAGCTACACCTTGGAATGTTTCACTCAGAATGAATAGGTAAACAAACATGACGAAGCCATGTCTGACAGGCCCTCTTTATCTCACTCCATGTCTGAGTCTGACAAGCCCTCTTTATCTCTGTTCTGGTAATTTCTGCTCACTTACCTCTTGTTTTCTGCACAACTTTACCATTTCTGCTGGCTTTCCTTGTTATTTTGCATAACTTTACCAGAGGCGTATAGAGCATTACATTCCGCTATGTACCCATTTTGGCTTCGAAGCTGGATCTTCGCATGCATGTTTTGCATAAATCATAGCATTTAGGGCATGGTTCATAAGGCAGAAAGAAGATGTATCCGCAACTCAGGAACTAACCTCACTCAGAAAGAAGGCCAGGTATTACCTGAGGCAAAACCCTGAGCTCTGTGAAGGCGATTCTGGGCCTGAAAGGAAGCCAAGCTTGGGCTTGAAACCCAGTACCTCTTGTTTTTTCTTGATCTTCCAAGAAAAGCAGGTTCTAGAAAGGCAGGTTACCCTGAGCTCTGCGAAGGCGATTCTGGGCCTGAAAGGAAGCCAAGCCTGGGCTTGAAACCCAGAGCCATTTTTGGTTGCTACACCTTGGAATGTTTCTCTCAGAATGAATAGGTAAACAAACACGACGAAGCCATGTCTGACAGGCCCTCTTTATCTCATTCCATGTCTGACAGGCCCTCTTTATCTCACTCTGTCATTCCATGTCTAACAGGCCCTCTTTATCTCATTCTGTGGGAGTTCGATCCGTATTGTCGAGAGTGCAACAACAGGCAGATTTTTTCCTGTCTTTCCTTGCTAAATCAAGGGCCTTTCGAATCTAAGATACTTCTCTGGGGTTAGCTGCATCTGAGGTTTTGCTTAATGAGTTGGTTAGCTAGGAAGTAGACACGTTGGACATGCAAGAGAGACGGAAGTAGAGACCTTGGGTATGCAAGAAAGACGAGAGGCAGGCAAGTGGTAAAATTGTGGGCCCACAGGGTTTTACGTGTTGAAATATATTTTTGTATTATACATTTTTTTTGCATGTGTTACAGGTGTCTTCCAGTTTCTTTTTTTTGCAGGTCTTAGAGGTCTTTTTTTTAAAAGCTCTGTCTTTAGCTTGATACGTTACAGTTTGTCTTTACCTCTATACATTATAGTTTCAGAGCAGTGAACTGCTACAGCTTTTGAAGTCCAGTTTAATTTGACAGCCTTTGAGGTCCATCTTTATTTGATAGGTATGGTCGTGACATTTTTTGGGCTCAAAGAATTTCTTGGGCTTAGACAATCTTGTGGTTTAACATTGTTTAGGATTTCTCTACATCGTTTTCGCACCGTTTTTGCAGTAATCCTTCAAATGTATATGCATTTCACTTCTGTTAACTACTGATTTCATTAGTGATGCAATGTTTTGCATATATAAGCTGCTTGGTATCTACTCAAAAATGTTAATGGCATATTATGAATTTTTATTTTATAGCTTGAATTGTGCAACTATTTGTCATTGAGGTGTTAGCCCAATCTGAGTTCTGGTCAAGTCCTGAAAAAATTCGATAATGTATTCAACAAAATTTTGACCACCGGTAGGAATGGTTTGTGGATCTCGAACAGCTATGGTAGCTGAACCTAATAAGACAGCAATTACAACCCAAGAAGTTATAAGTACCTGTCCATGAACTTGAAACCCCTGATACATTAGAAGATGATGACATTGATTACCTTATAGGAAAATATCCAGTCACATGTAGCCAACACTATAGACATAGAATTAATGTTGTAAAGTGAATGATATGTCATGATACTACATTCTTTGGAAAAATATCTTATTACTATTTCATAACAGAATTTCAAAATAGAGGAACCGAACATGAACATGGACTGTTATGGATAGAAAATGCTCCAATATATGGAAAACAAAGCAATCCAGAAATTGAGAAGTTTCTTGACAATTACATAACTTGTGATACAAATCATTTGGAGCCAGATGTTGCTAAATTGCATAAACATCACCATACAAGAAGCTGTAAGAAGCGAAAAAATTCAAACTGTAGATACAATTTCCCCATGCCACCAATGAAATCAACAATGATCATTGAACCAACCAGTGTACCGAATAAAAAACTCACAGAGAAATCAATATCACTTTTGGCATTTTTGGAGCAAACAAACTACAATGATTCAATAACCCATGACAATTTCTTGGTAGAAATAGGACTAATAGAAAGTGAGTACATACAACTATTACAATGTACAATAAAGCAACCAACAATTTTCCTAAAATGAAAACCTTCTCACATTTGGAATAACAGTTTTGCAAAGGTTATGCCTACTCTATGGAATGCAAATACAGATGCACAATTTGTGCTAAATGCATATGCTGCAGCATCATATTGTAGTTCATATATGACCAAAATTGACAAGTCTATGACAAATGCATTTAGAAGAATACGCAAAGAGCATGAGAAAAATGAAATTGATGCTATGCAAATGATTCGTAAACTCGGAAATACATTACTTAATCTCCAACAAATGTCAGCTCAACAAGCAGTGCATATAGCACTTTCATTTCCATTGAGTTGTAGTTCAAGAGAATGTATATTCATAAACACATCTCCAGTTGATGAACGCACATTTATGCTTAAACCGCCTATTCTCTTGAAACAAGAACCTGATGATTCAGAGGATGTGATGTGCCACTCCATTATTGACTACTACATCGGACGCCCAAGTTCCATTAGCAAAATCTGCCTTGCAGAATTTGTATCAAATTACAAGAAAGATGGCACACACATATCAAAAAGGAAAAAACCAAATGTTATACGATTTGTCAAATATAACAAATACAATGATGTTGAAAACTTTTGTAGAGAGAAATTATTATTATATATGCCATTTGAAAATTGTGAAAATACATTGAAACAAGAGTTGCTTACATGGCTATCTGCATATACATTACATGAAAAAACAGTTCAGACCAATGAAGCTAAATTTACATATAACATCAATCCAACATGGGGTGATTTAGAGACTGCAACAAATGAACAAATTAGTTCTTTGAATACCAATCAAATAAATATGTGAAACCAAGAAAACAGTTCCCATTATGAGGAATATGATTTGCAATCAGACTTGCAATTTCCAAAACAATTTGAGATGAAGAAAAAAATCAATCTTGGATTTCAAATAACTGCTCATCCATTTTTAATGGAGAACAATGAGTATTACAAACTCAGAAGAATGTTGAACAAAGAGAAACAAGCAATTGTAAAAGATGTTGATAAAAAAAATAATAAAAAAAAACCCTCAATGAACCAATTTACCTATTTATTACAGGTGGAGCAGGGGTAGGCAAAACACTGACAACAAAAGCAATTTTCCAAATGCTTATATGAATTTATGATTCACAGAACACAACTGATCCTATGAAACCAAAGGGTCTAATATTAGCATATACAGGAAAAGCTGCATATAATGCAGGTGGAACAACAATCCATTCTGCATTACTAATGCCTTTTAACAAGTCTCAATTGTTGCCACTTAGCAAAGAAGTATTAGACAACTTATCAAAGCTATATCAAGAATTGCAACTAGCTTTCATAGATGAGGCCTCTATGATCGGTAGTCGGTTCTTATATTCTATTGACAATAGACTCAGAAACATAAAACATGTCCAAACCAAATACTTTGGAAACATTGACATCATATTTTGTGGTGATTTCTATCAAGCGCAACCTATTCAAGACTCTCTTATTTTTGAACAACCAAGAATCAACAATCAAACAATAACACATGATTTCTGGAAGGATAATGTCAAGTGCTTCCAATTGCATATGACTATGCGACAAACAGATGAGAGATTCATATCAGTTTTAAATAGAATGCGAACAAATTGTCAAACATCTGATGATATAACATATATTAATACAACTTGCATGCGCCTTGTACCAAATGATCCAACATTTCCCTATTTATTTTACAAAAACAAGGATGTTGCAATGCATAACAAGACAATGTTAATGCTCATGCCTGGCAATGAAATTTTAATTAATGCAATTGATGAAAATGAGGAGAATAACGGCAATTTTCCAAGACATCAACATACAGCTAATTTGCCTTCACAACTTGTGATAAAGTTGAACATGTTAGTTGAAATGTATGCTTGCAATTATGATGCACCAGATGGGCTAGTAAATGGTGCAGATGGAATAGTTAAATCATATACCCATATAGATAAGGTCGATGTTCTATGGATTAAGTTCCATGACCCTAATATTGGTCATCGACAATCTAGAAAACTGGCTTATTTGTATACTTCAGACATAGCACATAATTGGACACCAATATTGCGAATATCAAAAGCAATGCTTATCACACCAAAGATGGCTCATTTGAAGATACGGAAACAATTCCCAATTCAACTTGCATGTGCACGCACAATACATAGATCACAGGGCTTAACCTTGGATAGGCTTGCATTCGACCCTACTGGAATACAAGTGCATGGCTTAGTATACACAGCACTATCACGTGTCAGAAACATAGAATCATTGTATTTTCTTAATGCTCTTAGAAGCAATAATTTTAAGGTTAAGCAGAAAGTAAATTGTGAAATGCAACGTTTGCAAAGCACTGCAAAATGGCAATTAAAATATGACTATTCATCAATACAATCATTGCGATCCATCTCTATTCTTTCATTGAACACTCGTAATCTTCATGCACATCTTAATGACATATGCAATGATTATGACACAATGCAATCTGATATCTTATGCTTACAAGAAACATATATGTCATTGTGTATGCAAAATGAGTACTTCAAAAATTTCAATTGCATCTCAAGTTGCATTAAGCATGGACTAATGATACTGATAAAAAAACATATCATTATCCTTGAACATATCCATTTTGAAGAGAAACTTGTAGAAGCATTGTTGGCAAAAATAAAAGTTCACGGATCACAAATTGCAGTACTCAATATATATGCATCACCACATGCAAATTTGAACAATATTTTGAATGTCATTGCAAAATCTTTATGCCACTTAGATCTAAACAATATCATAATTATATTGGGGGACTTCAATATTGATATGGTACATTGCAATCAAAAAACAAAAGAGCTAGAAAGCTACATGAAAAACTACAATCTTCATTTTCTTATTAACAAAACTAATAACATGCATAAATCATTCATTGACCATGTTTGGGCAAATCTAACTAATATAAAATATAAAATTTTCATATTAGATACATATTGGTCTGATCATGATACAATATCTCTTGTCCTTCAGCTATGATATACACATGAAACACTTTACAAAATTGCAAATTTTGATACTTTTGAAATATGTCATTGTTTTTGCCATTTCTATTTTACTAAAGCATATTAGCATATTCTCTTTGTAATAAACCAAATAATAAGACCATATATATTATGCATCCTATTGTACATTTACATATATGACCTCATATATTCTTGAATGCAAATTGTGCCAATGAAACCCTTTTCAATTAAGCAAAACAAGCACCCTATTGTAAATTTACACATATGACTTCATATATTCTTGAATGCAGATTGTACTAGTAAAACCCTTTTCAATTAAACAAAACGAACGAGAAAAAAGAACAAGAACATGGAACATGAAGCAAGAAAGTATATTCTTCTTGCTTTTTCTTTTATATGGTTTTTATGTTCTTGTTCACTTTTTACTTTTATATGTTTTTTTAAATTGAACTAAATATATGCTACTATTCTATAACATGGCATAACTCTTGAAAAAGGAAAAGAGAAAACACGTCAAGAAGAACAAAAATTGTTTGGTGACACCAAAGAACAAGCTGAGCAAGAACCTACCAAAGAGTATGCCCATAAGTATCTCCATCATTTCTTTTATTTCAATTTTACTTGTCACAAATTACTTACATTGATGCAGTTAAAATATTTTGTATAACTAATTAGATACAAATAATTTTTAAACATGACATATGTTTTCGTATTTGGAAAATCAAACTTAAAATATGTTTTTGTTCTGTAATTGCAACAGAATAGAAATGACTGAAGAGATAGAGAGCATAAGCCAAATAGAAAATGCAAGCCAACCACTTGTTTTAAAAAGGTATGTCTATGACAACTATACAAATATGCTAATTTGTATTTACAATATTAATGCTTACTATATATGCATTCTGTTTTTACATATGTATAATTAAATGTATATAAACTAGAAAATGTTGGAGAAGTGAAGAAAGCACCACTAGTCAGTCCTTTCAGACAACGCAACAACAATATATGTACAAGAAGATTTTGTATAACTAATTAAATACAAATAATTTTTAAACATGGCATATGTTTTTGTATTTGGAAAATCAAACTCAAAATATGTTCCTATTCTGTAATTGCAACAGGATAGCAACAAGCATAGGCCAAATAGACAATGCAAGCCAACCACTTGTTTTAAAAAGGTATGTCTATGACAACTATACAAATATGCTAATTTGTATTTACAATATTAATGTTTACTATATATGCATTCTGTTTTTACATATGTATAATTAAATGTATATAAATTAGAAAATGTTGGAGAAGTGAAGAAAGCACTAGTAGTAAGTCCTCCCAGACAATGCAGCAACAATATATGTACAGGTTAGATATCATAAACTTTTTATTCATTGCTTATGCAAAATACATGCGATAATATCCAGATCATATTGAAATATGCAATTACTTTTTTTAGTGCAAGTGAAACAGAAACAACAAAAGTTGATTCAACAAATCTACGAAATGATACATTAAAAAGGTATGCATATGAAATGCAACATTGTAATCTATTTATACTTCTACAGTTTATAGAAAAAACATAGCATTGTAGAAATGTTTATAGAAGTATCTAACTAAGCAATTTTTATAGGCAAAAACAGATACTCCTGGTTAAAGTATCAATTGAAGACCTGAACAGTCGTAGAATTGGACAGTTATTTGTTGGAGACATAATGGTTGTGTATAGCACATTTCTTGATAAAGTAAACAAATCACGTCAAATATTACGCGCCGATTTGACAGATGCTAAAGGAATGATGACTATAACATTAACTGTACCTGCACATTTAGTTGAGCGACATGAACAAAAATTTTTGCAAGGCAACAGCATATCAATTACAAATTTCAGAATATTGCCTAAAACTATTTATGATCGCGGTGACTGTGACAAAATAATTTCACTCAATGAATCAAGTATCATAGAAATTGTGCCTGAGGTTTGCAAAGAATATTGTTTCATTCCAGATACAACCATTAAGCATTTTGCAAACAAAAAAGAAATGTACCCAATTGGTACAATTGGTGCAGCCGTTACACTTGCCAAATGGGTTGGATTGCATTACATACTCCATATCAAAGATGGAGATTCTGAAAATGACAATGCAATAGTATGTATTTGCATATTACTTATTCATAATTTTTAATAGATAACATGCATTACTTCATTATATAATTATTGTAATTTGTCTCTTGCAGTTGCAATTGTTTGACACATACGAACAATATTTTATTTCAATGGAACAACAATTGCAAAAAGGAGAGTTCCCCCTGATTATTTTCAAGAATATAACAAAAAGGACAGACGCAAAAGAAAAAATATTCAAAACAACAAAGTCAACATTCATAACTGAACTTAACACAGATGCAGTAAAGAATCTCAGAAAACTAACTACATCTACTTATGTTGTAAGTATAACAATAATGATCTTTTTACTAACTTTGTATTTCATATGTAATAATGTACATTAACATTTGAATATTTTATAAATAGGTCGAAGGTATCCTGATGGCAGCAAATTCATATTCAACTCCTTTTGAACCTGTTTGTGCTATTTGTAACTCTCCAATTAGTTCATCCATACTGATAACCAATGGGACAATCTATTGTTCACAATGCAATAATAATTTCCCTTTCGTCTACAAGCATTGTATAAATGTTGTAATAGAATCTATTACGAATAACATTGTGCATTGCATTATCAGACAGCCTTTACTACATGACTTACTTCCTGATTTAAAACCAATGTCGTATGAAGCATATCTGGAACAAAAAGCTACCACTGTATACATGTTACGTGACCTCAAAATTCACAGCAAGTTCACACTGAATGAAGATAGTGAACTATTACATGTCGGCTGACAAATGGAAGGTACATCAACATATGCCTTAACATCTTTTCTTTCAAATATGTCCTCTGTTCAATTCATAATGTTATCATTTTATTTTAACTAATTATTTGTTGCACAGATCACAAAAACCAGCAACATGGCAACTATTGGAATCCAATAGCTTGTTCAATGTGATTGACTGCCTTCACGTACACAGCAAATGCAAAAGTCATATGAATATGTTTCTTCATATTATGGTCTTATTCTAATAGAACTATTTAACTTGCAGTTTCCACTCATTTACCAAGAAAATGTACTTATGGCACAATACTCTTGTACAATATTTTTTGATTATCATAATGTTCCATAATTTCTGCTGATTATCTAAAAGAAATTGTTCTATTTTTGTCCTACTTCTACCCATAATTTTTACAAAAGTCTCTCTGAAATTCTGAAATTCATTACTCTAGTTTTGAGCATTCACTGCTCCTTTCTTAGTATGCAATAAGTAGATATCCTATATGCTATGAATACTTCTCTTTTATTTCCAAGGATATGCCACTCATGGTACAATACCAATGGCTTTTGATTATACTATGACTGCAAGTATCAATGCATGGGCAGCTGCTATAGCTATGCATGGAGAAAACCTTATTTGCAACAGTCAATTGTATCTCCAACTGAAGTGAGAAGCAACTTTGTAATGTTATCTTATTTCTTGAATATTTGATTTCCTATCAGGGTTTACATTCATAACATGTCTGGAAAATGTCCAACTAAGGTGAGAAGCAACCTTGTAATGTTATCTTATTTCTTGAATATTTGATTTCCTATCTTGTAATAATTGATTCTTACTGCTAGTATTGCCATTTACTTCATGATGTTTATTTTTCATCTTATAATTTATTATCTGCATTTTATGGGAAATTGTAACTCATGAACTCAGGAGTTCTATGCTATCAGAAATTACTGCCCTCTACCCAAGTCAGTGGACACACTATTGGTATATCATGACAGAAATTTAGTTGGGGTTTCCATGTTCAGATCTGCGTTTGCATCAACAGTGTAACTGATTCAAATAGTAAAATCTAGTTGGATGGGCGAACAATAATTCCAATAGATTATTGCATCGGTGAAATAGTTTATTGTGCAATCAGTGATTCAATAATTGCTCACTGTTGATAACTTAGAGCGTTCGTGCAACCCTTACTTTGTAAGGCTGCTAATCGTTCTCCATTTTTATCTCTAACGTAATGGGGCTTGATCTTAGCCCTCTCTCGATGGGGGTGTGGGAATTCCTTGGCCTCACCATTGCAATTAACTTAAACTCTTTTGTTTTCTTCATGAACGAGGTCATATGGCTGACTGTCATTTCCTTTTTTCTGTGCGAGGATTTGTGAAGACCGTTTAAAACCCAGTCACGTGGATTATCTACGTCACGCCAACCCTGACTAGATGAAGTTTCAAGATTGAAATTTTTGCTCTCCCATAGAGTTGTCCTTAATGAATCTGTTTTTTTCATAAATTTTCCATTTGGGTTTTTTCCTCTATTCTTCCAAGTATCTCTCATTTCCTGCGATATTTTCCCTTGTTAAGTGCTCATAAAATGCCCCGGTACTTTTTTTTGCCTTTCAATCTGAGAATTTCTGTGGTCAATAAAATTAATCTGAAGTAATGAGTACTTTCCTCCTTTTATGTCACCCGTTTGAGAGTGGTTCCAGCATTGAGATTCCAACACTTCCACATGTTTGAAAGAAATCTCAATTACATTTCTTTGTTGGGAATTCCTCTATTCCTTTGTTTTTACTTGTTTCCTGAGATATTTTATTTTGAAGAAAAAACATATAAATTTCTTTATAGAACAATTCAATAAATGAATATCAATATATACTCCGATGGACACATTTGTCCCTACTTAATATTCCACTAGTGGAGCTGCTAAATAACCTACCTACCTATTATCCAGCCCACTTGGGAGCACCCACGGTGCCAGATTATAGGTTCCACAAAGGGAAACCTAAAGAGGCGGACCCCATCAAGCTTTGTTCGTAGTCTTTTTACTACGATGTCGTCTTTCCTGAGTTCATATTTCACCTCTCCCTCCCTTGTCCCGTTCGTAGTTTGATGGGAGGTAGTCTATCACAAAGACAGAAATAGAGGTGGGAGCATAACTATCAAATGCAACGGGGAACAAACATTTATGCAAACTGAAACAGAGGTGGGAGAATAGCTGCCAAAGGCAACGGGGACAAACATTTATGCAAACTAACTTGTTGGACTGTCCTTCTTTACAATTCCTGGACTGTCCCGCTTTACAATTCCTCGGTAGGGTAGCTTCAAGGAAAAGTTCACTTTATGCAAACTGGAACAGAGGTGGGAGGATAACTGTCAAAGGCAACTGGGTACAAACATTTATGCAAATTGCCTTGCTTTACAATTCCTCGATAGGGTAGCTTCGAGGAAAAATTATGGTTATCACCTTCTACCTTTCAAATTCGCTCCATACCAATAACCTTTCGGTAATTATCCAAGATATACCAGAAAATCCAGATAGGCTTTTTCCCACAGGATGTGCAACATAACTATTTGGGATGTGTCTCTGAGCTGAACTGTTTTAAGTTGCAACTATGTTACTGTTTACTCTGTATTATAATCTGTTGCAGCATTTCACTACAATCAGTATGTATTTGCAATTTTGATCAGTATGGTGGCATGTATGTTGAATCATAGAGTTTGATTTTGCTAGTTGATTCAAAGTGATACTTGATCATTAGCAAGTGTCATGATCTTTGTTTACAGGGTTCTTAGCCTTTCAATGTTGGTCTTGCCTTTCATGTTTATTTCATGTTTGTAGGATAAGTTATTTATGTTCCTAATCCTTTTCATATTTGTTAATACTGGATTTTCTATTATCTCACATGGAGTAATCTATACTACCATTATCTCCTGTGAGAGTCATTGTTATAATATCTTCATGTAAACTGATATTGTTATTATTTCTTCCTGTAACTTTTTTTTTGGCCTTTTCATTTCCATGTTTTAGTCACTTTTATCAGTCAAGCAAGCAAAGGAACTCAGGATGAATCTCTGGCAGATCGTAAGTAATTCGAAAGGCAAAAGAGCTTTTGATGTTTTATTTATTTTTTGTTGGTTTCTAGGGATTTTATTACGTGAGGCATTGTGATAGCATTATAATAACAAATCTTTTTGAAAATTTGATTGGATTTGATTAAATATTTATCCGTCCTAAAAAAATTTTCTTTTAAAGAAAACCTTGAGGGTTTAATTTTTTAAAAAAACTCATTTTATGGGCAAGATTTTAACGTCATGTCTTCAATGACATTGAGATGCAGGCAGTTCGATTTTTGGAATGAACTTGTATATAGAGCAAAAGAATGGTGTTTGTACTTATTTGCACGACAGACCCATGTTTGAAAGTATTGAGTGGGACTTGACATAATAATTAGAGCACCTTTGGACCCTCCCAACCATCTTCCAGTAGCGCTTATAAAATGGGTATAATTCAATGTTTTAATAGCAAGCAAGCAAATTGACTTGTTGCATCATGTTCTTTTAACTGTAGCCAAGTGTCATGCATGCTTTGGTATATTGATTTTATCAGTCACATTGTGGGCTTTAATGTTTGCAGATTGTTGTGGGCAGCTTTGGTAATGAAATGCTCACAAATGAAGCTGGAGAAGTTACAAGGTAGCTATTACTCATTTTTGGCTTTCATGTAACATTAAACAAATGGAGCAAATGGAGAAGTTACAAGGTAGCTATTAATATTTTTGGCTTTTATGTAATACTAAACAAATGTCAGAAACAAGGTTCTGAAATGTGACTGACTACGAGGATTAAAAATTAGTATCATCATAAAATGGGAAACAAATAAATAACACATTTGAAATTGTATTGTTTGTGCAGCCATTCCCAGGTTATGTTCACTGGGACAATTAGATTATTAAAATCTAGGATTAAGCCAGTGTAAGTCGAAGACGAACTGAAAATTGTTTCATTTGTAATCAGTATTTTTACTATTTGCTTTGAAATTTGATGCTCTTGATATTAAATGGTAGCAATATTTGTGGTTTTTTTTGCATGTCATGTATGTTTTTTATGGAATGGCCCCTGATTTGAGAAAGGAAGAGCTTGCAAAGCGATGAGTGTTTCTTTACTTACAAGTTAAAGTGTAGTTTTGTTGCTTCACTTTTTGGCAAATGCAGACTTGCAAATCTGATATCTCCAGAGTCTCTATATTTCATATAATGTCCTTGAGATGCTTAAATTCTGCAGGCACTGCTGGGTACATAATGCTTGCCTTCCAAATGTCTCTCCCTACCCATTTGGAATCGTGTTTAGCTTGTCTTTTAATAAAAGATAAAATAATCTTCCATGCACTTTAGATTTACTTGAAGTGCTTTGCCTTAGGTAGCTCTTCCTTTCTTTCTTTGCCTATGGCCTTCAGTCTAGCAAGCCCCAAAAAGGCTCGTTCCACGAGGTTCTACAAACTACACCAACCATCAACAAACTAAATTTTATGACACCTTTGCTAATTGTCAAAAGTTCATCATGCTTTCTGCCAGCTAAGCCATTTTTACACAAAGACATCCATTACCCACTATCTTTCAATATTTTCAACTAATTGCCTCTTGCTTACCGTTAAATATTCCCAAAAACTCAGTTCCATTCACACTTAAAACCAGCTTGCAAACACCTTGAACTTTTCTATAAATTGGCAAAAGCAATGCCCAACTTCTCACTTGCCTGGAAGACATAACTTCTTTCTGCACCTATATATTGACATACATCTCTCTGCTTCATATAACATAGCCTCAATCTGAATACCATTTCTGATCAATGTAGTAACAAGCTACATGGAATCCATTAGCATAACCGAACTTACTCAACTGGCAGCGTTGTTTCTTTTAGCGCTTGTTCTCATGACTCTTCTGATTATGGACATCCTAAAAGTAGAAGCACAAAGGAAAAGGAAACCAAGAAACAACCACTAACAATAACATCTCGAATAGGAACCCCAACTATCAATCATGGGGAGCATAGGAATCTACGACAAGTCCTCGGCTATTAGACTATCCATCCAGTGCTTCTGCCTCTACAACATCCATGCCAGGTAATAGAAATCCTCAGAAAATTTCTACATAGTCATCAGCTTTTACCTTAACACAAGTAAATTTATCATGCATTGCACATGGGGGCCAGAACTGCCAGAAAATCATGTAGAATTAGCTAAAGAATCTGTAGGCTGGAGATGCTATTACTGTTGGATTTGGTGTAGTTTATGCTGGTGCAAAATTTGTCATTACTGTAATGAATATTGCCTTGAAGCCTATTAAGAAAAATAATGCCTATCCAACTGTTAATCATATGATGTTGTCCACTGCAACTTCTGATTGATATTATATCACAATCAACTTAACAATTGCAAGGCTGAACTGTTGCATTTGGTGTAGTTTATGCTGCTGCAAAATTTGTCATTACTGTAATGAATATTGCCTTCAAGGTTACCATTGCAACTTCTGATTGATCTTATGTCACAATCAACTTAACAATGGCCAGGCTAGAAAAACCATGGATGAGATTGTTTACTACAACAGAACCAAGAAGTTGAAGCCTATTGGACTGAACCGCTAAACCTGACTGAAAGTCACTACTGTATCTTACACTCTAAAATTGTCCATAGAAGAAATTGTTAACTACAACAGAACCGAGAAGTTGGAGCCTATTGGACTCAACTGCTAAACCTGACAACCGATGTCCTTTATTGTTTTTCCAAGCAGTTAATTGGGTAGATGAAAGTTAGTGAAGGTAGTTGTAACTTTGAAAAAACATCTAATCTAGTCATTTATGATTGGCAGCCAATGAAACTTTTGCAATCTAACACCAGGATTTTATTCGCGATTTGCCTCTGATGTCAGATAGATCATTTAATTCATGATTTTCTTTTGGTGTCACATACATCATTCCTGCACCGATTGCTGACATTCCAAAATTTTGTCAATTTGCATATCGAGTTCCGCAAATCTACAAATCTGATCTAAAAAAACAGTCATTTATCAAGAACCACCCCCAATCTGACAACTCTACCAGTTGGTAGATGTCTCTGGACCAGCTTTTCAAGAAAGCTTCTGCATCTCCCAACTTCTAAAATAGAAACACCCTCGATTTGACAGCTCTACCAGTTGGTAGATGTCTCTGGAGCTTTTCAGCTTTTCGAGAAAGCTTCTGCAATTGTACTGTTCGACTATGGTATGTCTTCTGATCTGTCTCTAGAATTAAATTCTGTTTTCTTTTGATATTTGCATCTATACTGATGTTCAAATTGAATTTTGTACGATTCAGGTCTGCTACATCTACTTTCCTCCTTTATCAATATGTCAACATCAGAAAGAGAATTAATATGTCAACATCAGAAAGAGAATTCTGCTTTGCAAATGAACAGTTCGATCTTCAGGTACATTTTCTTTCAAAATAATTGTCTCTATCTCAACTTAATGCAATGCATACATGTTCATTGTATATGTCTCGCACTAAGCATCTGCCACTGACATATTTTAGTGTGATTGTATAACAGCTACATTACCTGGAATAAAAGCTCTCTCATCAACTCATAAGCACAACATGCCCTGAAACAAAGAACAAGTCAACTATCTTCAGATCTCATGGAGCATCATTTCTGTACGGAAGAAGCAATATGTAGCACTTAATGCTACTCTAAATCTATTTTTGTGATATGTAACACTTAATGCTACTCTAAATCTACTTTTGCTTCTCCTACATGGACTAGTTATACTATTTTCTAGTGTCGGAGGTGGAGAAAGTTCACTACCTCCTGATATTGTGAAAATTGTGAAAGACATATCTAAACTATTGCATTTTCTTAAACCAAAGTTTCCATAAGTACAAATATAAATTATATTTTAAATACCATTTCTTTCAAATATTATTCGCTATAAAAATTTGAGGCCTTATTGCGCAGTTGCCTGAAGGATCTTTTTTAACCAAAGTTCATATTAGCATTAACCAAAGAATTATCGGTTTTAACCAAAGTTCATATGCACATTTCTATTTTAGATTAGCATTAGTCCATTTTACGTTAGCATTAGTCCATAACATAAAATGTTATTACATTTTTCATGAAAAGGAATTTAGATTGCTTTGAAATTATAGACTATGTCTGAATTTTGGATTGCTTTAAAAGCTGTCTTTAGCTTGATACGTTACAATTTGTCTTTACCTCTATACATTACAGTTTCAAAGCAGTGAACTACTACAGCTTTTGAAGTCCAGTTTAATTTGATAGCCTTTGAGGTCCATCTTTATTTGATAGGTATGGTCGTGACATTTTTTGGGCTCAAAGAATTTCTTGGGCTTACACAATCTTGCGGTTTAACATTGTTTAGGATTTCTCTGCACCGTTTTCGCACCGTTTTTGCAGTAATCCTTCAAATGTATATGCATTTCACTTCTGTTAACTACTGATTTCATTGGTGATGCAATGTTTTGCATATATAGACTGCTTGGTATCTGCTCAAAAATGTTAATGGCATATTATGAATTTTGATTTTATAGCTTGAATTGTGCAGCTATTTGTCATTGAGGTGTTAGTTGTGCAAGCATGCAAGCTTCCCGCCTTAATTTCGCTATGCTTGATAGTGTTATGCACGTTCTTTCTTAGACGGCTTGCCCATAAAACAACTATTCTTACAGCTGGATTTTATTTTAAAATCAACATAAATTCTTACAACTGGATTTTATTTTAAAAAGAAATAAATTCTTACAACTGGATTTTAAAAGCAACATAAATTCATACCACTGAATTTTATTTTATAAGCAACAAAAATCTGATTGCTGGATCACCAGTTCACTGATTGTACCTCACAAGATAAATATAAACTACCACAAATCAAGAATACATTTCCTTTTTTGAATTAACTATTCTTGGTTATGTCCTTGGAACTGAAAAGAACTAACTTGGAACAGTGCACATGTTTTTTGAGTACTCTCCAGGCGAGCAGGAACATGGAAAATATGTATAGTCATAGAGAAGACAAGATATACCTATGAAGCCCTGTAAAAGCCATAAGCGAAGCATAACCTAAATTCGTATATGGCAATGTTCATGCTTCTAACACCTTGGCAGGGACTACCACTACGACAATCGCTCCCTTGTTTATATATGAAGATCTTATCATTTCCATTTAGTGGTTTTTTTTAGTACAAAATGGTCACCAGAATGCTGGGCTACTTAAGCCACAATAGGAGTTGCCTCAATGGAATTCACGTCGACAATTGAAAACCCAAAACCTCACAAGTACAGAGTGCAATGGATATTTGCTTGAAAGTTGAAACTACGAAAACCACATTGAATATGCGGACAAGTTTTAGATATATATATATATATAGAAAGAGTTACAGGCATGGTTGGTCGGAGGCTACGCGGTGAAGAAATTGACGTGGAATTATGCTACTAGATTCACGTGAAATAAATGTGTCCCAACAATTTGGATTAATACGCAGTTTTGTTGGTTTTTACATTATCATAATATATTAAAGATGTGAAGGGCCCTCATTTTCAGAGTAATGTCATAAACTAGATTAGGTCATTGTTTTGAGGCTTCTGCGATTAGTGCTTTGTGTGTGGTTTTCTTCCGGAGTTCTCGCATCCATAATTGTTTGAATCGACGTTTTGAGCCATCCACCGTGGCTCATCATCAGGATAGATCAGTAATTGTGTAAGACAGATCTCATTGGAATGAATAAATAGGGTTAAGAGATGTAAAGGGAATGGAAGCCGACCCTGTCATAATTGTTTTATAATGTTTGGATTTAATTTAATTATATAATAATAAAAGTAAAAAGATTTAAATTGAAATATTTAATTATATAATAAGAATTTTAATTGTTTTCAATTTATTGAGAATAAAAATAAATTATTAGGTTCTGACTAGTTTCCTCTAATTGGGAAGCTGGCATAGCATCTTTTTGTGTCACTCTACTTTTTCTCACATTTAACAGTTTTTTAGTTTGATATATTTATATTTATTTAGGGAGTTGTTTTTAGTGCGATTTTTTGAATTTTCCGGTGCTGGAATCAGGCGTATGTGTTATTTAAACTGGTTTTTTTACTGTATATATGGATTCAACACCCTGAAAAATCCCTAGGGCACTACGATTGTGCAGGGGTTACCCATCAAACTTGTGATGGTTTTTGATTGTATATATGGATTCAACACCCTAAAAAACCATTAGGTCACTACGATTGTGCAGGGGTTACCCATCAAACTTATGATTTCAATAAATTCCTGCCGGATTTTAGAGAATATATATGGATTCAACACCTTGAAAAACCCCAAGGGCACTACGATTGTGCAGGAGTTACCCATCAAACTTGTGATTTCAATAAATTTATGCCTGCTTTTAGAGAAATTACACTGGAAAAACCCACCAAAAAAGCTTCCAAAAAGTGGCACTAAAGACAACGTGTTTATTTAGACCTGTCTACCGAGGTCATAATTTTGCCCATAAATTTATTTTTGGCTTCTTCTTTTTTGCAAAAATCTCACCAGAAGAGTGTTTGAATTTTTTTATGGTGGAAATGAATTCAGCATCATCAAAATCTCTAGGTAGCCAAAATCTTAAAAGTTATAGTTGTAATTCAAATTTCCCAAAATTTTTGCCAAATTTTACCTAAATCATGCCAAAATTTCCACTATTTTCCAAGCAAAATTGTAACCCCCTTAACTTAAGGTACATGATGATCTATTGACTTTTTTATTTTTTAATTAACAGCGTAGATTTATTCTCAAGGGAATATGTTCAGCATATGCTTAGTCTTAATGCTTATCAAGGATTATAGTCTGTTACAGAGTTTGTTAGGTTGCATTGACTTTTAATAAATTTAAAAAATTAGATTTGTACCATGGTGGCTCCTTGCCCACCAATTTCCTAGGGATTTGGGATTATTCCAATGATTTGAAATTATTCCAATTCTAATAAGTTCATATTCTAATTAGATTGGGAAATTAATATATAAGCAAATTTTATTTAGCAAAATGGTTCATTTTACATTAAGATGTGTAATTCCTTTTTTTCAAGTTAAAGTTGATCCATAATCTTTTTTATACATAGTTAATTAGGTAAATGTGTACATTGATAAGGCATTCTTCATGTTGCAATAATTTTTTTTGTTATATTTATAAAGTCTTCGGCTATATTATTATTATTATCCGATTTTAAGATCACAACACACCAAATTGGTGTATGGGACCCTTTTGTTTGTGGGACAAGGGACCCACCTCTGTGCAGCGATTTGACTTCTAAGTCTACAAAGGCATACATACTCTACCCCTCTAATTTTGAACCTGTGATCTCTTAAGAGGAAACACATGCTCTTAACCCTTAGACTCACTCAAGTTGCATCATTAGACAAATGAAGAGTCCAAAAAACATTTTAATGTATGTGATAATCAAATTGAACAATACATTATCTATAATGTGCCCAATTGATTAATATTTTTAATGTAATTATATTATAGTATATATATAAAAACATTGAGCGTCCATCAAATATACTTTCCACGTCCGAATTGATTAATATTTTTAATGTAATTATATTATAGTATATATATAAAAACATTGAGCGTCCATCAAATATACTTTCCACGTCATATTTAATAATAACGGCACGTGGAAGTCACTCGGAGAGATAATGTGAAAGGGCTATCCCCTGGAATGAGACACGTTATAACATAAAAGAGGCCAACCACATGTAGAAAGAGAATCTTATCATATCTAGCTTTACGAGATTCGTTAAACATGGTTGGTGGACATTATTCAAACTCATTTATAATTTTGGAGGCTTGCTAATTCCCGAATAAATGTTAATGGAAAGAATAATCTAATGGCTTTGTTAGTTGTCTTGGTTGTGATTGGTTTTTAAATATGATAATTTTTTTTATGTTTAATATTTTAATATTTTTGTTATATTTTTTATTTGAATTGTTTTTAGTGTGATTGTTTAGAAGTTTTTTTAGTTTAATTTCTCTAAAATTTGACAATAATTTATTGAAATCACAAGTTTGATGGGTAATCCTTGCACAATGGAAGTGCCCTAAGGATTTATCAGGGTGTTGAGTCAAAAACCCAGTTTAAATAACACAAATCTATTAAATTAAGGCTTATGTGATCCATATCCAATTTTTGAGACAAGTTTTCGGCGATAATCACATCGAAATTCATTTGTGGACGCGTTTCGAACCAGGAAATTAATTTGTGGACACGTTTCGAACCAACAAGTGTGGTTCATCATTAGGTAGTGATGATGAACCACACTTGCTGGTTCGAAACGCGTCCACAAATGAATTTCGATGTGATTATCGCCAAAACCTGTCTCAAAAACACAAATCTAGATTTCACCTCAAATTTTTCAGCTGATTT
Organism: Pinus tabuliformis; assembly: GCA_031772625.1. Classification (NCBI taxonomy): domain Eukaryota; kingdom Viridiplantae; phylum Streptophyta; class Pinopsida; order Pinales; family Pinaceae; genus Pinus; species Pinus tabuliformis. The sequence continues at coordinate 1,404,839,377 of CM062819.1, forward strand.
TTGACACCTGAAAGTCCAAAAAATTGTAATAAAAACAACTCCCTTTTTATTTATATTTATATAAATAATCATTTTTAAATATATATATTTAAATATTTAAAAATAGAGTTTAATGTTTTATTTTAGATATTCAAATTTATTTATTATTTTTATAAATAAAAATTGTTATTATAATCAATAATACATATATAATAATTTAATAATATTAAATATTTATTAATAAATAATTTTTTATTTCGTTATTATAATAAGTAATATATATATATATATATATATATATATAATTTTAATATTATTAATAAATAATTAAATATTTATAATTAACGGCTAATTTTATAACAGCTAGTTTTTTTATTGGAATTTAAAAAAAAATATATTAATTTATTAATTAAATAAGTAGGTTCTAATGGCTAATTCTGGACTCTAATGCATCCTTGCTATTTATTCATTAGGATATATGGATGAACCACATTAGCTGGTTCCAAACGTCATCCTTACTATATTATTTTTATTAGTTATTAATTGATTTATGTTCAAAACTCTAAGTATAATAGTTGAGTATTTTATTAAGATAGTTTTTGTGTGAAGTTTATAGGTACAAAAAAATCTAGCCATGTTAAAGATTAGAATGGCATTTTATCTATTTAGATGTCCCTTGGTTGCAATTTCTTAGCCAAAGTCTAGGTTATGTTTCATAGCGAGAGGCTAGTCTCAGAAGTCACAAACAAACTAGTAGACCACAAGTTATGTTTAGACCAACTTAGATCCATATTAATTCTAGATCTTCGGAGCGTCAAGAGGGATCAAATCTCTTTGCATCTTAAGATATTTCTATCTCAGGGGATTTTATCTCTTTCGTCTCTTGGTATATCCAGAGTTAAGATGGATCTAGGTTAGTTTAATTTCCCCCTTTAAATAGGGTATATTCCACATGAATACCATTTGTAATACCATGGGTTCTCATAAACCTGTTACCGAAAACTTAACCAAGTCAAGTTTACCTCAACAACTCAACAAAAAATAATAATAATAACATAGAATTCTTATTTTAAGATAAGATTTATTTTATTTTATTTTGGTGGAGTTAAAATGTTTACATTAATCTTTTTATTTATTTTATTTTTATTTTTATGTATTTTGACCGAGTCAAAATATTTACATGACAGGGCATTACAACATCTCTTGCATACTGGGTTGGAGAGCGCCTCTCGATGCAACTAGTGCAGTGATATAAATTAAATGGTCGGTAAACATGGATAGGGTTTAGTTCATGGTGGGTTGGAGAGCGCCTCTCGATGCAACTAGTGTAGTGATATAAATTAAATGGTCGGTAAAAGTGGATAGGGTTTAGTTCATGGTAAGCATCAAAACACATACTTCATAATACATCTTACATTGCCAAGATTTAAAAAAAAAATCATTAAAATTAACTAAATTATATTAATATTATTTACAAAAAGAATTAATATATAAATGAAAGATATATACATTAAAAACACATGTAATAATATTCTTAACCATGGAAATACTCCCCCACTTTACCATAGAGATTCTTAATTTGTAAATAGTATTTGTTACAATACTATGGGTCAATACATGGCTATCAATACCACATGCACAAAAAAAATATAACTCATTTCGCTTATCAATATCACATGCCTAAAAAATTATAACTCATTTCATATGACATCTATTTTTTTAATTAATTAATTTAATTAAAGGGGAAGAAAGGGCATAACTACCTTTTAGATAAATCTTAGTTTTTTATTCCCTCGGATGAGATGATGTGCATAAAAGAAAGGGGGGGTGAGATACCACATCCTCACCTGGCTAATGGGCCATGAATCAGCAGTCATCATGCAAAAGATAATATAGAGGGAATGTCATTAGGAGGAGATGAGTAGGTTAGCCAAGAAGTTTAAGTGTGCGATGAGAGTTATGGAAGATGTTTTAAGCATGATGTTGGGTACAGGGAATGTTTCGAGATTGCATCTGAGGGAATTGAGGGTTGAAATCCATTGACAGGAGGTTAGCCTAGGGAGGAAAACACTTGCGAAGGGTAGTGGAATGTTGGCAGAACGAGTAGTTGTGCTACTAAAGAAATTACAACAACCTAACTGCGAGTGTTTCTGGTGGAGAGAAGGTGGAAACTACAAGCCTCAAGGAACGACAACAACCGAAGTGAGACAAACCTAAGTCAATTAACAGTCACCATTGTAGTTGAATCTAGTCCCACACTCTAGTGGACACTGCAATTCACTGAGAAAACAAGAAGATCCTTTAGCTTCCTTTGCCAAATTGGGAAAATTTTGAATTTTTAAAGGCTTACACTGAGCAGGAGAATTTATGGCGACATCACTACTAGTGTTTTATAGCTCGTTACCCTCCTCGCTAGATTTTATGTTGGATTTGTTCATGTTTTGTGATGTATGCAGAGTGGTATATTCTTTTGTTTCTAATTTCTGTTAATATTCGTAGTAGTTGTTTCCTTTATGAATCCTGGGGAATTTGTTATGCTGGGAGTGTTTTTTCTAGGGTGGTATATTGGGTGTGGATTTTATTTTTCTATGTTCTCACTCAGTCCTGTGATATCTTTTCGGCTCGGGAAGGTTTAATTAGCCACCTAAAAGGGCTAACCCTGCCTTAGTCTCTCTCAGTTCCTCCTCGTGTTTCTTGTTTAAGTGGTGTCTCTCGGGCAGCTTTCTAATGGGTTGAGCACGCTTGGGGTTGACGGGATTTTGTGGCAAGGGCGGGGGAAATTTCACATTGGCCTTGATATTGTAACAATCCCGGAAGGGTGGGTGTCTGATAAAGTTAATAAAGGAAAAATAATAACCAAGGTTATGGGACATGTATTCTAAGCTGGGGCAAAACATAGTGATCGAGATCACTTGTGATTAATTAATGGCTATGGAAATTGGCAAAGGCAATGACAAAGGATTTGGAAAGGTATGAGGCATTAATTGGCATTTTATTTATGAAAATAATGGTAAATAGGAAAAAATGAAGGTGAAAGGTCACATGTTGCATGTGAGGAGGAAATTGAAGGAAAATAATGGAAAATTGAAGAAAATAGAGGCTTCAATGATAAAAAGGCTTATGAGATCAGTTCACAGTTTTTTTTTTCAGTGTTGGTTTTTTGTCAGTTTTAGCTTAGAGCTCTCTCTTTTATTCTCTCTCTCATACTCTTTGACACTTAGAGTTTTCTTCGAGCACTCTTGGAGGAGTGTGGGATACTTGGGATTTGGAGCAAGGAATCAAAGGAAAAGAAGGGAAGCGAAAGAGGACAGCAGGATCAGCAGCTATAACGGGTTTTGCTTGCAGGTATCGAATTGCATGTCTGATTTCCTTGCTAGTTTTGGCATGCATGGCACATGCATGTGGTTTCTTGGTTATGATTTGTCGTTGGCATGGAGGATTGCCTGGATTGATAGTAGTTTTTCCTAGCCTTGCCATTTTATGGATAGTCATGGTGTTGTGGGTTTCTTTCCTTTTGTTTTCTGGTTGGTTCTCATGCTCCTTATGGTTGTGGGTTGAGTTACTAGTTACTGGAGCCTTGGTTGGAAAAATTCTATGGAAACCCTATAACAACTTGGGTTGAGTTACTAGTCTTGGAAGCCTTGGTTGGACAAATGATTTCGAGCCCTTGGTGGGTTGAGTTACTAGTCCTAGAAGCCCTGGCTGGACAAACGCTTTAGAGCCTGACAACTGTTATGGGTTGAGTTACTAGTCCTGGAAGCCTTGGTTGGAACAACTGCTCTGGAGCCTTAGATAGCTTGGGTAGAGACCGATTTGGTGATGGTTAATGATGTTCGACTGTGAGGTGGAATCATTGGTTTAGGGTTGAGGTGGTTTTGCCTCTAGAAGCCCTGGTTTGGTTTTGTTTGATTTGTTTCATGAGATCCCACATTCATGCTTGGAATATGGCGTGAGGGTGATTGGTTGAAAGAGAGATTTGGTAAGTCCCTGACTTGGTTGGTACGTGGAAGTCCCTGACTTGGTTGGATTTTCATATGTTAATAAGAGTTCATTTTCCTTTGGTATTTTCATGAGAAAATGTGCTTGTCATTATGTGGCTTTAATAGTTGTTTCATCATTGATATATCTATGGTTATTTGTTGGTTATGAGCATGTTTTATGATAATCTTTATGTATGGCTCTCATCATGTTTTGGTTAGTAGATGAAATAATAATGAATGAATGACCTAATAGATAACAATGCAGCTATTTGGAGGAGATATCAATCCTCCTTGACAATTCTCAGATAAGTATGAGATCCCTATGTTCATATTTGTTGTTATGACCTATAGATTTCATGTTTACGATATGTTTAACGAAATGTCTGTCAAGGCTAGTAGGGGTCGGATCAAGTTCTTGGTCAAATGTTTGCATTCGTAACCTTATCTTAGTGTCAATTATCTTTTTTGGAAGTTCCCTTGATGTTTTGGGTAGTGGCCTAAGTCTTGGCCTTGAAAAAGTGGCACGGAATATGGGGTCGTTAGCACAGAATTGCTTGAAAAAGGCCATAGTCTCATGCATGCCTTGTTGTGGGAGAAATTGGAGGGTCTTAGTCACATGAATGGATTTTCATGGGAGTGACTTGGGGTCTAGATCAACAAAACATCAAGTTGTCTCAGGGGTTTGGCACCTGGAAGGGTTGGTTGTCTCCTGAAGGTTTTGTATCTCTTGATGAAGGTCAGATTCGTCTTGTCTTGTCAGTTCCACTTCCTTAATTGTACTTGGGGAGTTGAATCACATCATAGTAACTCTTCATCACATGTTTACCCCAGTGGACTAGTTCGCTTGGGTAAATGTGGGAGGAAGGTGTGACAGAGTGGTATCATAGCATGGTTTTGTTCTCCTTGGGTGATGTCTAGTTTCCGTTCTCCTTGGATTAATGTGTTTTCATGTGTACATGTTGGTTGCATATGTGTCTTTATTCTTGTGGTCTATGTGTTTGTTATGTATGCATGGTACTGGTCATTGTTTTCGTTGTGATGTCATGCAAAAGATGATGATGTTTTTGTTAAGATGTGTTGTCATGAATGTATGTCGATTGTGTATGTATTGTTATGCATGTGTGTCATCCATATGTTTGTTATGCATAGTACCTAATCAGTGTTATAATTATGGTATTATGCATGGTAACTGGATGACAATTAAGATGATGTCTATATACTGTGATGATTATGATTATACATGTATTGTGCTAATCTGGTTGATCTTGCAGATGAGAGATCCTCCCCTGAACTACACTGAGGTATGTTGGTTTGTTTATAATTTGGTTTAGCTGACATGATATACCTTGCAGGAAGAGAAGATCAAAGATGACTAGAAATATGGTAGACTATAGCTCACGAGATTCTCCCTATATATCAAATGAGCAGCATGGTGAGGGATATTCTCCTAACATAACAGACACTCTGAGAAGTTTGAAGGCAAAAATAAGAAGTTGCAAAGAAGATAATGACTAAATCATTCAATCACAAGAGATACTTTCTAGGGCACAGGAGAAACAATTATAGGTCATTGTGGTGATTCTTCAGATATTTTCAGGCTTGCAGAAATAAGAACCACTTAGAATCAGTCATGGGTAGGAGGATAGGACTAATGGAGCATATGGTAGCAGGTCACATGGTGGGCACAGGTTGGATAGAGATGACATAGTTAGAGATGGCAGATTCTTGGATACACCTGATAGACGAGGTAGTGGACATGGGTTTTACTGTATTTCTGGTTCAGACAAGTATCATGGTCATCATCATTATCATCCTTATAGGATGAGTGATAGAGGATATTTTCCGGATGAGTTCAAGAAAGAAAAGGCACCTACATTTGATGGGGAAATGAAGAAGTCACAAGATGCATAAGCGTGGTTGCTTGGGATGAATAAGTTCTTCAAATTGAATGATTACTCAAATAACATGAAAGTCAAAACAACTACATTCAGTATTAAAGGTAAAGCAGACATCTGGTGGGAAGATGTAAATAATGTCATAGGTATTCATGAAGATGGGTTGACTTGGAGTGAGTTTGAGGGAATTTTCAAGAAGAATTATATATTAGAGAGATATTATGATGACAGGGAAAAGGAGTTCTATGAGTTGAAGATGGGATCTATGACTGATGAGGAGTACATTAACAGATTCTTGGAGTTGTTGAGGTATGTGCCTTATCTTAAGGAGGAGAAAGTGAATATTCAAAGATTCATCAGTGGGTTGTTGGTAGCATTCAAGGACAGGATTGAGTTTGATGAGCCTAGATCATTGGAGGAAGCCATTAGGAAGCTAAAGCATTGTTATGAGAAATCAAAGCACAGATATGAGACTAAGTAGGTTTGGAAAGGTAATGAGAAGAATAAAGGAAAATGGGATAAGAAGTGAACAAGACCTCAGGACACAGGTAAAAAAGAGAATGTAGCACGACCTAAGAAGTTTAATGCATCTTACAGAAGACATGGATTTCAGACTCAGGAGTAGAACAAGGGTGATGGTAGGAAGCCCTTGCAATGTTGGACTTCTAGAGGAGAGATTCACAGAAGAGATTGTCCACAACATCACGGTGGTAGACCGTAGTGTTGATCCCCAAACTTGCATCTTTCCTATACACCTTTCTAGACTTTTTCCATTTACCAGGACCTCCTAAGCTGTCAACATCATTGCATATTGAGTTTAAAAGAGCACATAAAGTGGTTTCCTAACTATGTTTTGTGTCTGCTGTTTGAATTAGATTTTTTCTCATTGAGCTGCGGAATCTTGTCACTTTCTGCAGCCAGTTCAACTTTCCGCGGCCTTTTTGTTAAAGTCTATATTGCAGGTGTCTTCAGGCAAATCGAGCCACATGGGCAAGTTGGAAATGACGTGGACATGGACCGAGTCCTATTGGCTCAGTCAAATTCATCAAAGAAGGCAATAGTCAACGGTGGTCAAGCGGTGGTCAACAGAAGAGTCCTACGGTGACAGAACTCTGTTTCTAAGCACGTGAAGACTTGCGTGGTCGTTCCTAGATCTCTGGGGACATATCAACACCTGTGGACTACTCCATAAGCCGAATCCAACAGCCACCCTCAATAGATTTAATCATCACGGCAGCCATGATGCTAGATCCATGGACATTTTCATTCACATGTCCTCTATCAACGCAGTTTCTAGGAAATTAGTTATGTAACCTTCTGTTATAAATAATGTGTTCCCATACGCATAATAGTTAGTCTTTGTAATGTAATTTTGCTGTTAAGAAAGCCCACTGTGTCGTGACACTGTTTCATTGTTCTGACTGTATTTTGAATATATGAGAAGACTTTGTTTATAAGCATAATTCGTGGTTGATAGCTATTGCCCGAGGTTGTGCAAAGTGCCCCTGCACACGCCGAGGTTTTGTTTCATACTGTTGTACATTTTCACGATGTGTTTCTTTACGTTCATTATGCCATAATTATTCATTTGTATATATTGTATTTCTTATGGTATTAACGTGTCATTTCTATCCATAATTTTACATGCTTTATTCTATTGTTAACTGATCAGTGTATTTGTTCCAGATTACAGTAGGCAGCCCGAGCATTTGCATATAGTTTCCACGATGACTAATGACATGGAATCAGTCTTGTCTTTCTGCTTATTTATTTTTCTTAGTTTTTTTAATTCCAGCACTGTTTTGTTTATTTCAGTTATGTTCATTGGCTTTATTAGTTAGATTAGATATTAAATTACTCATATCATTGTCAGTTACCTCCGAAAGCCGTAGCGAGACTAATGGTGAGGGATTGAAGTATGAGTGTGTAATTTGATATTAGTTTATTTTTCTATTAGATATTAAATTGCTCATGTCATTATCAGTTACCTCCGAAATCCATAGCGAGACTAATGGTGAGGGATTGAAGTATGAGTGTGTAATTTGATATTAGTTTATTTTTCTGCAAATTAGATATTAAATTGCTCATGTCATTATCAGTTACCTTCGAAAGCCATAGCGAGACTAATGGTGAGGGATTGAAGTATGAGTGTGTAATTTGATATTAGTTTATTTTTCTTCAAATTAGATATTAAATTGCTCAGGTCATTATCAGTTACCTCCAAAAGAAATGGCGAGACTAATGGTGAGGGATTGAAGTATGAGTGTGTAATTTGATATTAGTTTATGTTTCTGCAAATTAGATATTAAATTTCTCATGTCATTATCAATTACCTCCGAAAGCCATAGCGAGACTAATGGTGAGGGATTGAAGTATGAGTGTGTAATTTGATATTAGTTTATTTTTCTGCAAATTAGAAATCAGATTGCTCAAGTTGTTTATGATTACCTCCGAAAGCCATAGCGAGACTAATGGTGAGGGGTCAGAATATGAGTTGATGTAATTTGACTTTAGCTTTACTTTGCTTGCAATTTTTGGATTTCTTTGAGTACAGTTTCTTTTGTATTTAGACAGCAGCAAGGATAAGGGTTTCATGATCAATAGTTCACTGTTTGTTTAATTAGAATAGTGGTACATTTTCATTCTCTTTTAGGAATTAATTTCATCATTGCATGTTTTAAAACCTTTTTGAAAAGTTTGAAGTTTTGGAAATTATTTTAAAGGACATCATTGCCTTGAACATTTATATCCATACTTGTCTTTTAGAATTTCCATCTCACATTAGGAAATCAACGAAGATAAACCCAAAAACAAAATAAAAACCAAAAACGACAAAAAGTAAGAAATAGGTTATCTTGCACATATAGTGCGTCGCACTTCAATAGTTTACGACTCCCGGATTCACAATTAATATAGCAATTTAGGACACTCTAAATTGACCAAACACGTAGACCTACAGTGCTCAGGAGGCACAAACAGTGGGGGATGTTGGACAGAGTATTCCTCATATTTATGCAGTGTTGGATAACAAGCAGGCAAATCACCATGCATCTATTATCGAGATGGACGGTAAGATTTGTGATCAAGTTGTTTCTATTTTGATTGACCTTGGATCTAATTATAGTTATGTTAATCCTAACCTTGTGGATAAATGTGGTTTGAATAAAGAAGTGCATGCAGAGTCTTGGTTAGTGTAGTTGGTTGCAGGTACTAAGAAGAGAGTTCATCACTGGGTAATATCTTTTGCATTTTAGTTGAATGGCATGTCTACATTAGCACAATAAAATGTGCTTCCATTTGGATCATACAGTATGTTGTTGGGTATGGATTGGTTGTATCTTCATATGACCAAGGTGGATTGTTATGACAAGGCTATTGAGTGCTTGGATGATAATGGAGAACCGATAATTTTGCAGGGTGAGAAGAAGGAAAAATCAATTAGAGTGGTTACAACTATGCAAGCCAAGCGTAGTCGCAGAAAATGGTGTGTGTTATTTGCAATGCATATTTCTAGTGACAAAGGTAAGGAAGTTGAGGACGCAAATGTCTTGAGAAGGTACCCGGTTTTACAACTTTTTCAAGATGTATTTCCTACAAAGATTTTAGAGATGCAACCTCACAGAGAAGTAGATTTTTCTATTGAGTTGGTACCAGGGGATGCACCAACATCAAATGATTGGAATCTGGATTAGGAGCAAAAATTTGCTCAAAAATAAAAGTGCTCAGAATTGCTCAAAACCTAAATGAATGTGTTTGTCTCAGCGATACGATCCAAACACAACTCGTTTCACTCAAAACGGAGCTCGTATGAGAAGATAGAGACTTATGTCCACTTTGCCAAATAGAAGAATTTTGGGTACGAGGTTGACTGGGATGTTGACTAGGCATCCATTCAGCCTAGTCAGCAAAAATAATATTCCAGGGAATATTCCCAAAATATTCCCATAGGTATCTCAATTGGGTTGTGACAAGTGTCGACATTGGATTGGTCAAAGGAATTTTGGAGGACCAATGAGAGATTGACACGTGGCAAGCGCAGATGCCACCACATGCTCTCTCAAAGGTCGGTTAAAATTATAGTTGGCAGGACGGGGAATCGAACTCTTAACCTCACCTAGACAAGCGCAATGCCTCACCGTATACCACAATGTGTTACTTAACATATAAGGGTTGCGCTTTTTATTTAAGAATTAAACTTTGGCACTTAAGGAAAGAGAGGGCTAGCCCCAAAGGCCAGCCCTCTACAAATATGACCATACCCCGTAACCAAGAACCATTACCAGTGCTAAGTGGAGATTAGTTTTAATTAAACACATGTTTATCCATTAATTAATGGTGGTTTAACTTGGCGAAATTTTGGCAGGTCTGATAAATTCGGCATTTGCTCCATTTTTAGCGGGGTTAACTGGAGTTTCTCCAGATTTGGTGGAGTTCTCCAAGGGAAAATTGAAGAGACTATAAGTTCTTCAATTTTCGAACAATTTTGGCTTAGAAAGAGTCATTCCTAGATGATTTGGATGCTCTAAACACAATGGAATAGGTTGCAGAGAAAGAAAGGCACTTCTGTACGTGTTTTTTCTACGTTGAAGTTTAAGGAAGCCTAGGGCCACCTAGAGAGGAGGTCAAGCCTAGATCAGTTGAAGTCCAATTTCAGATCTTGGAAAGTCATTTTTGGGGTTTTTGGGTTTTTTGAATCCAATGGAACAGGTTGCAAATCCATTGGAGTATTGTAGGTGCATGTAATCATATATTTGGCCATTAATCCAAAGAGGGCCTAGCCATTGAAGTAGGTCTAAGGAGATGTAGCCCAAGAGGGGTGAACTCCTTTATCAGCTTTGTGTTATGAGTTTGTTGTGTTTTATTTCTCTGCAATTTACTTGTTGTATATGTGTTTTAAACAGCTAATTAATCTCATAAATTGCTCATAAAAGACACTCAACACTTGACACATAATTCCTCACATTTTGGTTAATTTGAGATGATCCTAAACACATTTTTTAATATTGATGAGGGAGCTTGCATAGCATTAAAAAGTTTGCCCAAAATTCAAATCAAGTTGGTATCAGAGCATTGTTAGCTCATTTTAACCCTGAGATGGTTTGCCAAGGTTAGCTAGAAAATTAGCTATTGGTTTTGTATTTGTGCAAGGAGAATTTAACTGTGTGAAAGTTTATGTGTGTAAGCTGAAGAAGGGAGATTCTTCTTTGTTGAGAAACTTTTTGAAGCTTTATGAAGATTTTTGATGCATTACAAGTGTAATGGCGGCTTCAACAAGTGATGTTTCTAATCCATCTTCCTTAGCAAGACTCTTTGATGAAGAGATGTTGCATGAGATTATCATTATGAGAGATTTGGTGCAAGAGTTGTATGAAGATAGGAAGGAGGACACTATACTTCAAGAGGAGTTGCTGGCCATGAAGGAGGAAAAGAAAGAGCTTCTTGAAAAGATGCATGAGATGGAGATTCAACTCCATGATGCCAAGGAAACCCTAGCCAAGTATGTGCATGAAAATGAGGTATGCAATTCAAGTTTATCTTCAATTTCCTCTAAAAATGAATTTTTGTGTGCTTTTGAAAGACACGCTAGAGGAATAGGGTCCAAATTATTGATGAAGATGGGCTATGGAGGTAAAGAGTTAGGAAAACATGCACAAGGCATAGTTGAGCCAATTGTTGTTGAGGAAAGGCTAGGTATTTGGGTCTTGGTTATGGACAACATGATGGAGAATGCTCCAAAGCCAAGGAGGCACATGAAGGTGTTCCAAGAAGGACTTTAATTACATGTTCATTACCTCAATCTTGTGAAGTTTGTGTTCATGAGGAATGCAAAAGTTTTATATCCACTTTGTAAGAAGATGCTCATAAGCATGCAACTAGTGGAAATGGCAAACAAGAGGATGTTGAAAGCTCTAAGGTCATTGAAACCATTGTTGGTATTCCAAAGAGAGCCACTACCTCATCAAATTCACCTCCTCAAGAAGGTGACAAAGGTGAATGTGCAAGGTATAAATCTTCCTTTAATCAAGTTTCTTTTGATTATGATAAACATGGTAAATATTCACATAAGATTTGGATAAAATTTACATGTTCCTTTTGTGGTTTGAATAACCATATTGTTTTGAGGTGTTGGAAGAGGATATCCATACACAGGAAACTTTCAAAACAAAAGAGACAGAAAGCCAAAGGTCCATTGGATAATGGAAACCATGTTGAAAAGAAGATGCAATTATTTTGCACTCATTGCCATAAGTAGGGTCATCTTGTAGACAAGTGTTGGACTTTGCATCCAACAAGTCATCCACGACATTTGAAGAAGGTGGAGAGAGATTTTGGAAAGAATGGAAAAGAGGATTCCATAATTGATGTGGGTCAGGATGATACACATGATGAAGTGTAGCTGAAAGAAGCGCCATTGAAATGGTTTGGAAAGAGATGGTTAGATTTCTTAACCAATTAAGGCCTTGCATTTCTTTTGATAATTGATGCAAATCTTGCCTTATTGATGCATTTCCTTGTTATTTGGATGCATTTCTTTTCTCCTGAAAGTATGTTGCATATTGCATGAAGCAAGATGTTGGAAAAGTAGAGTTATGTTGACTCACTTAGATGTAGAAAAGATGGCAATTTGCAACTACAAATTTGCATGCATGTTGCATTCTTGAACTTGCATGTTTACACCAGGAAGGTGTTCGAAAGTGGAGTATGTTGACTCACTTTATTGTAGCAAATTTGGTCATTTCAACTCTTTAAGTACTCGTACATACCAATGGGATTCTTGTACTTGTGAGAGAGTTGAGAATTGTTATACATGCATGAGAGTTTGTGTGTGTGAATAGTGGAATTTTGTATAGTTTCATTATGCTTGAACATGCATGAGTGATTGACTTGTGTTGGTTGATTGCTTCGTTAACATTTATGTTGTCAACTTGAGAATGTTTATGATTTGCACATGCATGAGTGTCGGCTTATGTGGTCAATTAATTGTTACGTGTATATTATGTTGACTTGGAAGAGTTGATTTTGTCTCCAAAAATGAAAGGGAGATGTGACGAATCATTTCATGAGAATGTGGAATTCTTGTTGTAAATCATCAAGTTGTTGTACATGCTTTTGCTTGACTTGAAAGTTAGTTGCTTTGAAGAAGCATATTTTTTCGACTTGTGTTTAGTCGATGGTTTATGCACCAATATTTAAGAGTACATGGCGATGTTCACATGATGTGACATTTTTTGCTTTGAAGAAGCAAAAGGAAGAGATCGTCAAGTTATATTCTTGCATAAGTGTTTTTCAAGGTTAATGGTGTTTCTTGTGACAAGATCTCGTGGGATTTTGGAAGGTCCGCGCTTGAGCAAGAGGCTTATGATTAGGCTTCATTCTCAAATCATGACATGAGCAGAAAGTTAATACTGGACGATGATGGAATCAAGAAGCGAAAGTGGACAAAAATGCCAAAAAAAATTGTAGCCATTGTAGACCATTTAATGTGTTGACGCCAAGAAGCGAAAGAGATGGCGAATGCATTCTTCTAGATGTGGAATTTGGAACCGTGGAAGTAAAAGAATGGTCATTTCTTTTCTTGTTATCACTGATATTGGAACTCATTGTTGTAGTTCACTCAGACGAACTTAACTTGGAAAAGTGGTTTCCAAGGAGAAGCTTGCATCGAATGCATTTGTTGCAAAGGAGGAACATGATTCTCAGTGGAAACGAAATCAGTCAGCTTTCCAAGCACCGAGGGATCGGTTTGGTACAACACAGTGTTAAATCAGCAAGCATCCAGCAAGTGTTGGATTGGGTCAGTAGCAAAAGAAGAACATTGGTTGAAGTGCCAAGCCATTTGCAAGGCAAGGCATGTCAGTGAACCCAAGTGGTTCTCATGGAGATTTTTCCAAGTAGAATCAATTGATAGAACTTGGGAAGGAGAATAGTATTCAGCTCTCATTAGATAACAAGCTTTTGTGGGTCCAAAATCCTGTCAGTGGGAAGGAGTGATCAGAATCTGGATTAGGGGCAAAAATTTGCTCAAAAATCAAAGTGCTCAGAATTGCTTAAAACCATGAACGACGCATCCGTCTCGGCAATACGATCCCAACACAACTCGGTTCACTCAAAACAGATTTCATATGAGAAAGATAGAGACTTTTGTCCACTTTGCCAAAAAGAAGAATTTTGGGTACAAGGCTGACTAGGATGTTGACTAAGCATCCGTTCAACCTAGTCAGCAAAAAGAATATTCTAGGGAATATTCCTTGGAATATTCCCACAGGTAGCTCAATTGGGTTGTGACAAGTGTTGGCATCGTATTTGTCAAAGGCATTTTGGAGGACCAATGAGAGGTTGACACATGGCAAGCCCGGAGGCCGCCACGTACCCTCTCAAAGGTCGAGTAAAATTATAGTTGGCAGGCCAGGGAATCAAAATCATGACCTCGCCCACATAAGTGCAATGACTTACCGCTATACCACAATGTGTTACTTAACATATATGGGTTGCACTTTTTATTTAAATAATTAAACTTTGGCACTTGGGGAAAGAGAGAGCCAGCCCTCTCCGCATATGACCATACCTCATAACCAAGAACCAGCGCCAGCACTAAGTGGATATTAGTGTTAATTAAACACATCATGTTTATCCATTAATTAATGGTGGTTTAACTTGGCGGAAGTTTGGCAGGTCCGATAAATTTGGCATTTGCTCCATTTTTGGCAGGGTTAACTGGAGTTTCTCCATATTTGGTGGAGTTTTCCTAGGGAAAAATAAAGAGACCATAACTTCTTCAATTTTTTACCAATTTTGGCTCAGAAAGAGTCATTCCTAGATTATTTGGATGCTCTGAACACAATGGAACAGGTTGCAGAGACAGAAAGGCACTTTTGTATGTGATTTTTCTACATTTAAGTTTAAGGAAGCCTAGGGCCACCGGAGAGGAGGTCAAGCGTAGATTAGTTGAAGTCCAATTGCAGAGCTTGGAAAGTCATTTTTGGGCTTTTTGGGTCTTCTGAATCCAATGGAGTAGGTTTCAAATCCATTGGAGCATTGTAGGTGCATGTAATCAGATATTTGACCATTAATCCAAAGAGGGTCTAGCCATTGAAGCAGGTCCAAGGAGATGTAGCCCAGGAGGGGTGAACTCCTTTCTCAGCTTTGTGTTATGAGTTTGTTGTGTTTTATTTCTCTACACTTTACTTGTTGTATATGTGTTTGAAATGGCTAATTAATCTCATAAATTTCTCATAAAAGACACTCAACACTTGACACATAATTCCTCACATTTTGGTTAATTTGAGTTGATCCTAAACACATTTTTTAACAATGATGAGGGAGCTTGCATAGAATTAATAAGTTTGCCTAGCATTCAGATCATCAAAGGCGCCATACATGATGAGCGCACCAGAGTTAGTAGAGTTGAAGATGCAGTTAAAGGAAATGCTTGACAAGGGATACATTAGGCCAAGTGTGTCGCCTTGGGTTGCACCAGTGTTGTTTGTGAAGAAGAAGGAGGGTACTCTCAGGTTATGCATTGATTAAAAACATTTGAACAAATTTACCATCAAGAACAGGTATCTATTGCCAAGGATTGATGATTTGTTTGACTAGTTGAAGGGAGCAGCAGTGTTCTCGAATATTGATCTGAGATCAGGATACCTTCAGGTACACATTAAGGAAGAAGACATCTACAAGACTTATTTCCATACCAGGTTTGGGCATTATGACTTGTTGTAGTTCCATTTGGTTTTACTAATGCTTTAGCTAATTTTATGTGCTTGACGAAAGTGTGTTGCGTCCTTATCTAGACAAGTTAGGTATTGTATTCATTAATGATATATTGGTATATTCCAAGAATGAGAAAGAACATGTTGAACACTTAGAAACAGTATTGAGATTGCTAAGAGAGCATCAGTTGTATGTAAAGCTTAGTAAATGCAATTTCTTTTAGACATAGGTACATTACTTGAGACGTGTTATTTCCAAGGAAGGCATAGCAGTGGATCCGAAAAAGATGAGAGCTATCATGGAATAGGAAACTCCTAGAAATGTGGATGAGGTAAGATCATTCATGGGGTTAGAAGGTTATTATAGGAGGTTCATCAAGAACTTCTCTTGGATTGCCTATCCTATTACATCATTGTAGAGGAAAGGTAAAATATTTGAATGGACAAAGGAATGTGCAGCCAGTTGTGAGCAATTGATATAGTTGTTGACAAATGCTCTAGTTTTAAAGATTGCAATTCCGAACAAAGAATTTGTGGTATGTATGGATGCTTACAAGAGAGGACTTGGTGGATTCATGATGCATGAAGGATAGGTATTGTGATATGAATCAAGGAAACTGAACGAGCACGAGAAGAATTATCCAACACATGATCTTGAGTTGGTAGTGATCATCCATGCATTGAAGATGTGGAGACACTATCTTCTTGGTAGAAGGTTTGTATTGATGAGCGAGCACAGTGGACTGAGGTATCTATTTGACCAACCAAACTTGAATGTTAGACAAGCTATATGGTTGGCCTTGATCAATGAGTTCGAATTTGAGATCAGGTATATTAAAGGTAAAGAGAACAAGGTTGAAGATGCTCTTAGAAAGAGAGTGCAAGTAAATCATATAGCAGCTATGAGTTCTTATGGGACATACTTACAAGATCAGTTTTTACAGGAAATATAGCAGGATGGCGGGTACATGGGGCTTGTGCACAGGTTATAATAGGGTACAGGTGATTAGGATGTGGACTACCATCTCATAGCAGATGATTTGGTCAGATTTAGGGACAAGATATATGTGTCAGAAAATAGCGATCTCAAGAAGCTTATCTTGAGGGAATTTCATGCTAAGCCATATTCAAGTCACCCAAGATATCAGAAGATATTGATAGTGGAAAATAAGTTCTAGTATTGGATGAATTTGAAGAAGGAAGTGGCAGAGTTTGTGGCTAGATGCTTGGATTGTCAACAGGTAAAGGAAAAATGTAAGCACCCAAGTGGATTACTACAGCCAATTCTGATTCCATAGTGGAAATGGGAGGTCATTTCCATGTATTTAATTATAGTTTTTTCAAGGACATGTAGACAACATGATTCGATTATGATTGTGGTGGAAAAGTTGACAAAGGTAGCGCACTTCATTCCAGTGAACTCTACCTATTCATCTAATGATGTAGCACGGATCTTCATCTGAGATGTAATGAGGCTGCGTGGAGTTCCAAGGAATATTGTGTCATATAGGGATGCTAAATTCACTTCTAGATTCTAGAAGGAGTTGTTTGCAGGTTTGGGCACAAAGTTGGCCTTCAGCACAACTTATCATCCGTAGACAAATAGAGAGTGTCAACATGATATTGGAGGAGATGTTGAGGATGTATGTGATGCCTCAACAGAGGAGATGGGAGGAGTACCAACCATTGGTTGATATTTCTTACAACAATGGGTATCAGCAGTCACTGAGGATGAGTCTGTTCGAGGAACTGTATGGTTGAAATTGTAATACTCCCACCAATTGGAGTGATCTAGTGAATAGGGTGTTGATAGGACCGAACATGTTGGTAGAGATGGAATAGGAAATGCAGGTAATCAAGAAGAATCTAAAGGGAGTGCATGATAGATATAAGAGTTATGTAGATCAGAACATGATGTTTAAGGAGTTTCAGGTTGGGGAAGAAGTGTACTTGTGCATCAAGCCCAAGAAGAGTTCCTTGAGGACTGGATCATGTGTGAAGTTGGCACCTCGGTATTGTGGACCTTTCAAGATTCTTGAGAGGATTGGACAAGTAGCCTATCAACTTGCACTGCCTCCAACAGTGAAAGTCCATGATGTTTTCCATGTGTCATTTCTTAAGAAGTATGTTAAAGATGTTGATCACGTGATTGACTAGTATGTATTGCAAGTGGAGCCAGAAGGATAATTCCAGCCAGAACCTTAGTGAATTTTGCAGAGAAATATGTTCATGCTTCAGAACCGAGCAATCGAGCAGATTAAAGTGCATTGGAAGCACTTTGGGCCGGATGAAGCTACATAGGAGATGGATGATTATATGCAAGCTATGTCTCCTTCTCTATTCGCTAGTTGAGCGGATGTCTTTTGGTATACGTTTTGGTGTGGTGTTTTGGTATATGTATATATGTATATGTATATATGTATATTTATGTAAATACCTCCATGAGCTATGTTATAAATTTCCAATAAGCAGTATGGTTTTCATGTCGTTATGATTGTCATGTTGTTTATGTTGGTTTGTTTCTCAGCAGGTTGATCATTGTCAATACTGCAACAAGTTAAGTTATAAATCTCCATGGGCAGTATGTTTTGCTTTTCAGTAGTCTTGTTGGTTGTAGGTATCATTGAACACCGAGGACGGTGTTCCCAAAAGGGGGAGGGTTATGTAAGAACCCTGGTCAAAAATCCATGTAATAAAGTTAATAAAGGAAAATTATCAACCAAGGTCATGGGACACGTATTCCAAGCTGAATGTTGGGAAAAACATAGTGATGGGGATCACTTTTGATTAATTAATAGATATGGAAATTGGCAAAGGACATGGAAAAGGCTTTGGAAAGGCGTGAGACATTAATTCGCATTTTATTTATGAGAATAAAGGAAAATAGGAGAAAAGGAAGGTGAAAGGTCACAGGTTGATGGTGAGGAGGAAATTGAAGAAAAATAATGGAAAATTGAAGAAAATAGAGGCCTCAATGATAAAAAGGTTTATGAGGATTAGTTCATAGTTTTTTTTTATTGTTGGCTTTTTGTTAGTTTTAGGTTGGAGCTCCCTCTTCTATTATGTCTTCCATAATCTTGGACACTTAGAGTTTTCTTGTAGCACTCTTGGAGGAGTGCATCATACTTGGGATTTGGATCAAGAAGGCAAAGGAAAAGTAGGCAAGTGCAAGGGGATAATGGGATCAACATCTACAGAGGTTTTTTCTTTCAAGTATTGAATTGGATGTATGATTTCCTTACTAGTTTTGGCATGCATGGCACATGTATGTGGTTTCTTGGTTATGATCTATCATTAGCATGCAAGATTGCCTGGATTAACAATGGTTTTTCCTAGCCTTGCCTTTTTTGGATAGCCATGGTGTTGTGGGTTTCTTTCCTCTCTCTTTTTTGGTTTGTTTTCATGCTCCTTACGGTTGTGGATTGAGTTACTAGTTCTTGGATCCTTCTTTGGACAAACGCTCTTGAAGCCATGTAATAGCTTGGGTTGAGTTACTAGTCCTTGAAGCCTTGGTTTGACAAACACTTTGGATCCCTTGCTGGGTTGAGTTACTAGTCCTAGAAGCCCTGGTTGGAAAAACACTCGGGAGCCCGACAACAGTTGTGGGTTGAATTACTATTCTTGAAAGCCTTGGTTGGAAAAAATGCTCTGGAGCCCTGGACAGCTTGGGTAGAGACCGACCTGGTGATGATTAGTGATGTCCAACCATGAGGTGGAATCATTGGTTGAGGGTTGAGGTGGTTTTTCCTCTGGAAGCCCTAGTTTGGTTTTGTTTGATTTGTTTCATGATATCCCACATTCATGCTTGGAATATGAGGAATGGATGATTGGTTGAAAGAGAGATTTAGTTCAGCTCAATCTATGGTCAGGTGGTACGTGGAAGTCCCTGACTTGGTTAGATTTGTAAATGTTGAAAAGAGCTCCTTTTCCTTTAATATTTTCATGAGAAACTATGCTTGTCATTATGTGGTTTTAATATTTGTTTCATCATTGATATATCTCTGTTATTTGTTGGTTATGAGCATGTTTTATGATAATCTTGATGTATGGATCTCATCATGTTTTGGTTAGTATATGAAATAATAATGAATGAATGCCCTAATAGATAACAATGCAGTTATTGGGAGGAGATATCAATCCTCCCTGAAGATTCTCAAATAATTATGAGATCCCAATGTTCATAATTGTTGCTATGACCTATAGATTTCATGTTTACGATATATTTGATTAAATTCTTGTCAGGGCTAGTAGGGTTCAGATCAAGTTCTTGGTCAAGTGTTTACATTAGTAACCTTATCTTAGTGTCAATTATCTTTTCTAGAAGTTCCATGAAATTCTAAGCAGTACCCTGAGTCTTGGCCCTGAAAAAGTGGCACAGAATTTTGGGTCGTTGGCATAGAACTGCTTGAAAAAGGCCACAGTCGCATGCATTCCTTGTTGTGGGAGTGAATGGAGGGTCTCAGTCACATGCATTTACCAAGAGTTTATATATAATTTAGAAAGAGGTTGGATGTTTTCATATATTTTGTGAATAATTTGAAAAGAGATTTGCAAATTCATTTACCAAGTTATATCTTAAATCAATACCACCGGATCATATGATGAAAATAAGACATTCCTAAATCAACTTTTAAAATGCCTAAAGAGCATTATGAATTCTTGGTCATGCCTTTTAGGTTTACTAATACTCATTTTAATTTTCAAAGACTTATGAACAAATTCCTTTGACCCCATTCTAGAACATTCATGTTTGTTTCCTTTATTGATATACTTATTGATAGTAAATCATGGAAAGACCAAATTAAACATGTGATTAAATTCCTATAAATTCTCACCCCCGAGGGTATAAATCAGTTGGCAATAGAGTCTATGGTAAAGGCATTCCTTGCAACATCATTCGTACAAAGCGTCAAGTATCCCTATGTGCCACTTGAGGGGTTGCATTGGTATGCCTAGAGGTTATAGTGGTAGTAGTAGAGATCTACCTTGTGTCATGAAAGTACAAGCTCGAGCCATTTGTTGATTTTACTAGTGTACAAAAAAAAAGTCCTACAAATGCTCAAGAACAATCAATTGTATGTAAAAGGATCCAAATGTGTTTTCAGGAAGCAGGTAAAATATTTAGGTCGTGTTGTTTCAAAGGAAGTGGTTAAGGTGAATGTTCAAAATACCCAAGCTATTATAAAATGGCCTATTCCTAAGAACTGCAAGGGTCTTAGAGGATTTTGGGGACTTGCAAGATATCATTGGAATTTTTTTAAGAATTACATGTGCATTATATGCCCACTAACATCTCTCTTGAATAAAAATTGATTTGTATGGAATGACAAGTCTACTTTGACTTTCTCTCTTTTAAAGGATTCTGTGTCTTATACACTAGTACTAAAAAACACCTGATTTTACTAAATTATTCATAGTCTAATGTGATGAATCATGAAAAGGAATTAGAATCACCATTGACACAAGAAGGGATACCATCGGATTTATAAAGTAAGCAACTTAATGGAAAGGAGTTAGTAAAATATACATATAAAAAATAAATAGAAACAATTTTACATGCGTTACAAAAATGACAACATTATCTCTTATTAGGAAGGCACTTTAAAGTCAAGATGAACAATGATAGCCTAAAGTATTTTTTTGGAGTAAAAATTGTCATCAAAAAAGAAACAATATGGATAGTAAAAGCAAGGGTTAGATTTTGTTAATATACACAAAGGAAAAGGGAAATGTGGTAATAAAAAGATTTTCTAGAATAAAAGAATCCTCAAGTTTATATTCGATTACATCTTTTATTTTTGAGTGGTTAGATGGAGCTTGCCATGAATGGAAAAATGACAATAGTACTAATAGAAATGTTGGAATGTGTCACTTTGGAAGGTAATAATGTCTAGGTCATGATCGAAGAAAATGTGATCTTATGTAAAAGAAATGTATCCCACATTCATCATTGAGTAAAATTCTCTTGTAATAATTTAACATATAGTTAAGTGAAATTACATTATCCCACATGTATTTTTGGGATGTAATTCCTCCATATCTCTTGGTATGTAATAGAGGTTAGGGAATACCATGAAACACAACATAAGAATATCAAAGTATTATCTTTGTAAAGGGTGAAGTATTTGTGGAGGTGCTCTCCATGTAAGATTGGATATTTTTGAAGATAATAAAGATGTTATTATCTTCCCATGGTGGTTATTTGATTGGGGTTTTACCACATATATCTGGTGTGCTCTTTCTTTTGTCTCTTGTATATTTTCTTATATTTATTAATTGTTGTTCTATATGTAGGAGGTTAGAATTGTAAGATTTTGTGTTTGATTTATATTGTTGCACTGTTATTCATATTCTCTATATTCTAACATGGTATTAGAGTTGGTTACTATTTTCTAACTCCTTCAATAATTATACAACAAGATTCTCTTCAAAAAAATTAGTACACAAAATATATGTGGTAAAACCCTAATTCGGAAATCATCCATGGAAAGGTAATAGCATATTTATTATCTTCATAAATCTCCAATCTTACATAGAGTGCACCTCCACAAATATCGCACCCTTTACAAAGATAATACTTTGATATTCTCATGTTTTGTTTCATGGGACTCCCTAACCTTATGTTGAACATGAACAATATCTTCCAGGAACTTCAACATTACTAGAACCTACTACTAAAGTTGTTTACCATCTCCAATAAAAACTTTATGTGATGTGTGATTGTGAATGTCAGAAGAAAAAAATAGTGAAGCAATACAAGCATATGATTAGAAGCACTAGAACCCATAATCCATTCCACATAAGAAGATGCACTTGGTTTACCTCATATTTTTTTTATTGAAAGCCTGTGATTGTTGTGTGCTTGGTAAACATCAAATGAAAATGTTCGATAAAGGTAAAGCTTGGCGTGCTAAAGAAAAATTTCAATTAGTGCATAGTGATATTTGTGGGCCTCTTGAAAATCCTTCTTTGTCTCATGCAATCTATTTTCTTACTTTTATTGATGATTATAGTATAAACTCTTGGGTTTATTTTTTGAAACATAAAAGTGAAACCTTTGGTAAATTTCAGGAATTTAAACCCATGGTTGAAAATGAATTAGATAAAAGTATTAAGATATTGAGAATTGATAATGGGGGGGGGATTCACTAAAAGGGAATTTATTGCATATTTATCTAAACATGGTAGTCAACATCAAAAGATTGGTCCTTGTACACTTCAACGAAATGGAGTAGTTGAAAGGAAAAATGGAACTTTGTTTGAAATGGCTAGATGTATGTTTTATTCTAAATGATTACATAAAAGTTTTTGGGTTGAAGCTATTTGTTGTGCTAACTATATTTTAAATCGATTTTTTGCTACAAAAATTTTGCAGTTACTCCTCACAGGAAATGGAATGGAAGAAAACCCAATATAAGTAACTTTTATATATTTGGTAGCAAATGTTGGGCCCATATTCTTGATGATAGAGGAAAAAAATAGAGCCCAAGTCTCACAAATGCATTTTCATTGGTTGTAATGAGTAAGGAAAACTTTGTGGATGTGATATTTATCATAGTTTATAAAAAGAGGCGAATATTGGTTCAATGTCCATTTTAAGGTAGGTGAATCCTTTAATCTTGTCATGGAAAAGTATGCCAACTCTGCAAATAATTCCTTACTAAAAAAAGTTATTTGTGAAATTTTATAATTAAGTTATTTACATTAAATAAATATTTATGAAAAAATAGTAAATATAAATCCCAAGCGCGTATCAAATTTAAAGGGGAGGGTTATATTTCAAATTGAAGGATTAACTTCATTTTAACCTACGACCTTACTTGAAAAAGATTTGTTCTATAGGTTTTTTGTCTTAGTCTGTGTAGATTCCTATACAGACAAACACTAAAATCTAGATGATGAACTATGATTTTCGGATCAGAGTGCAAATAATGTGATGGATGGGGGTCCCACTCCTACCCGTCTCTATTTAATAAAATAAAATAAAAATAAAAACTTCATTTTAACTCTTCAAAGTTTTTAAAATAAGTTATTCTTTCATATGCAAATGAAAAATAATTTAAATTTCACATATAAAATTATTATTTTATAATAATTCATTGTAAAAAAACACTCTTAATTTATCATTTTCCAAATGTAACTCCTTAATTATCAAATTAAATTCTAACAATTTGACACAACTAAATTCATATAATGATAATATTTTTACATATAGACATAAAATACTCATTTAAATATATTACTCAAGATATTGGACTCTACATATTACCATTAAAGCATGCACTTACTATTTATTTATTTTTGTAAAAAAAATGGCAAAATATACTCAAGAGGTTTATGTATTTGTTAAGTGAAATGATAAATTATTGTGGCAAATATTCAAATCTCTAAATCACTAATGACATGGAAAATATAAAATTAATTATGTAAAATCAAGCTCATTGTGAGGTTACAAAATTTTATTCCATAATTGCAAACATTTTCATGACATCGTTTTCTTTATAATTTTTGAACTAAAACTTAAGAAGTTTTGTACCTTGTATACTTGAATGGACATACAATAAAAATATTTAAAGTTGCTTTGGTGTTACCTTCACATTTCAAAGCTATAAAAGGATTTCGATGGTAGCTAAACAACCTGCACCTAATATGTTTTACAATAAAAAATCACATGAGGAAAATATCAATTTGTCAAATCCTGCTTTATAGTATTTTTACAAACATATATTACAATGAAAATGAATTAAATTAAGTTCTTGTTGAAGGGAGAATCTGAGGGGATCTTCAATTAAAATAAGTTCTTGCCATGCAAAGGAAGACAAGTAAGTAGATCATATGTATAAAATGAAAATGAATATATCCCAGTCGTAAATCCAAGTGAATTAATTAAATTAAGCTCCCAACATGCAAAAGAATACATGCAAGATTATCTTCAGTCAAATTTCTTTTCACCATGCACAAAAAGACAAGTAAGTGGATCTATAGAATATGGGTAGATATTGCCTCACCATATGTCATGGAGTTACACTAGTATTAAATCAAAGATTAACAATTCATGTAATTTTACCAACCTCTTTAACAATAGGATTCAACAACTCTACCTCATTTCTACAAATATTGATGGTTTAACTATAAAATGAAGCTTATAAATAATTAAATATTAGCATGTAAGCAGAAACATAAAGAGTGGATGAGAATATACCCAATGTTGTATTCATGCGAGGGCCAACCAAAGAGACAAACTATTGTATCGAGATCGACGCTCATTCTTCAATTTCTCATTGCTTATGTCTCATGGTTTTCATGCTCTTCAAATGTCTCAAAAAATGAAGATTTGATTGACATTTATTGAACCTATGGGTTTTGTTGGTATGACATCAAAACCAAAAAAGTGGAAGAGAACACACCAATATCAACCCTAATTTTTAATTCCTTGTTGGTTATATGTCTTATGACTTTCATGCTCCTCGAATGCCTCAACAAATGAATATTGATGTACATGTTGAACTGGTTAGTTGTGATGGAAAACCTGTGAGCCATTAGAAACAAAAAAAGGGTAAGAGAACTTATTCCAATTAGTATTTGATCCTCCATGTCCACTATGAAGTTTTAGTTTTAATAAATAGGTTATACATGCATGCATGAACTACAAGAAAATAAGATTGATTGTACATGATAATAATTCTATTTTTTGTCTGTGGGGCAGCGTAATTGGTGATCAAAGTAATGTGAGTCGTGAGAAAAATAAGAGATCCAAGATTCAGATCCCCTAGGTTGTGACCCGGTTTATTTTGAATTGACATGATATAATGAAAATTGTAAACATTCCCAATTTTCTTGAATTGTTTCAATGGATAATAGAAGAAAAAACTCATAAACATAGTGATAAGTAGAATATTTATGAAAATTTTCCTTACCCTTCAATTGAGAAAATTTAAAATATTTTTCATTTCAAATTTAACAAACTTCTTTTCATTCTAATTTTATTTGTAAAAATTCCATGCCCTTCTATGACAAGTAAAATAGATGAATAACATGGGCCACTCAATACCATGGACTTGAAAACTATGCATGGTTTAACCTTTAATTATTGTTCATCACAACAAATACCATGGGCCACCCAAAAAGCATGGTTTAACCTTTAAACAGTATTCATCACATCAAATACCATGGAATAATACCATGGTCCACCCAATACCATGGACTTGAAAACTATATATGGTGAAACTTTTCCCTCTTTCCTCGAAAATAGGGGAATGTGATTCTGAATTTCTCTTGCCACCTTAAAAATAGGTGAATATGATTCCTTACTTTTTTTCTTTTTGAATATAGGTGAATATGATATGTTATGAGATATATTGTGTGACTATTTATACCTTAAAAATGTAATAGGGTTTTGAAATATGACAAACTATGAGATATTTAAATAATATAAAATATTAGCCAATCTCAAAATATTATCTTGAAAATTCACCTTTTGGTGACATTTCACCACTAAAATGTACCTTGATAGTGATCATTTTGAAGCCCATAACTTGTTTGATCCATCTACCCCATGTGTCATCATTAGTCGAGATGTTCATTTTAATGAACTTTCTCCTTCCCATGGGCCTTTTACACTCATGTTACCTTAAATTTCCTTCATCTCATGGTACTTCCATATCAATTGCCCCTTCTTCTAGCTCTATGCCTAATCTTGATCCTAGTTCACCTACCTCTTCAAGTGATCCTCTTGAATGTTTCAAAGATAATAGAGTGATTCCTAACACTATCCCTCTGCTTGTTTGGGCCCAAAAAAACTCTTGAATGCAGAGATTTTGGTATCGTTATTCCTTTTAATACTTGTCGAACTAGATATGGCTTCGTTGTTATGACTAAAGTTTTGGATACAAATATTCCTTCCACTTATACTCAAGCTAAGGACAAACCCGAATGGGAAAAAACAATGGATGTAGAGTATAACTCATTAATGACGAACAAGAGTTGGACTCTTGTTCCTCTTCCTCTTGGACAAAATTTAATTGGCTATAAATGGATATATAAGACGAAGTTTACTTAAAATGGACATATTGAAAAACATAAAGCTTAGTTAGGGGCAAGAGATTTATCTCAGCAAGAAAGTGTTGATTATATTGAAACTTTTGCTCCAGTTACTAGCATGAACACTATAAAAACTATTATTTCTCTTACCGCATCTTATCAATGGAAACTACACCAAATGGATATCAAAATAAATGGTGATCTTCTCCTTGATGACATTTATATGCAACAACCACCTAGTTTATCACTACTGAAACTTTAATTTTGGCATGCAAATTAAATAAGTCTTCATACAGTCTTAAGAAAGAACCTAGAGCTTGGTATGAGAAAAATGATATTTTCTGAAGAACGGTTTGAAACGATGTATATCTTATCTGAATATGTATTTAAAGCACTTAGATGATGAATTCATCACTATTGTATTATATGTGGATGATCTTATCCTTACTTGCAGCTAGCTTACATCTATACAAGAATTTAAGAATAAACTTAAGAATCAATTTGAAATGACAGATTTAGGCATTGTGCACTATTTTTTGGGTCTTCAAATTTGGCATATGTCCAATGGTATATTTCTTTCATAGCACAAGTATGGGATGGATTTACTAGACTATTTTTGTATGAGTGACTGTAAGCCTTCACTAACGTCATTTTAGTTTGGTGTAAACTTAACTATTGATTGTACTACTCCTCTTGTTGATGCTACTCTTTACCATCAACTTGTGGGAAGTTTATTATATTTGACACACAAAAAATGTGATATTTCTTTTTTCGTTAATATGGTTTTAATATTTATGCATAAGCCTCATGAAATTCATTGGCATACAACAAAGAGAATTTTCAGATATGTACAAGGGACAATGAATTATGGTGTTTTTCAATTCGAGTGGGGCTATGATTTATCTTCTTGGTTATACAAATTATAGTTTTTTAGGTGACAATCCAAATAAACGATCTACTACAAGGTACATCTTTCAACTTGGTTCAGATCCGATTTCATGGTCCACTAAGAGGTTGATAACTCTTTCTATATTTTCTTTTGAAACAAAGCACAAGGAGAATAGGAAGAGCTAAATAATTAGTTTGGTCACCACATGTTTTCATTGAGCTTGGACTAGTTCATAAATCAAATGTAGAGTTAAAATGTGAAAATCAGATTGCAATTCAAATTGCATATAATCTAATGTATCATTCCAAAACTAAATGTATTGACGTAGATACTCACTACATTCAAGATCATGTTGTGGATGTTGTTATTTCTTTGGTTCTTTTCCCACAGAACAAAAAGTGATCAATATAGCCACCAAATCCATGATGGAGGCAAAGTTTGTGCAACTTCAAAAGTTGTTGGGAATGTGGGAAGTTATCATCAAGGGTGAGTGTTGATGTAATGTCAACTTCCTCCCTAAAGTTCCATCTCTTTAGACATCATTAAGGGGGAGCATTGGAATGTGTCCCTTTGGAAAGTAGTAATGTCTAGGTTATGTCAAAAGAAATGATAATCTTATGTAAAATAGGTATATCCCACTTTCATGCTAAAGTAAAATATCCTTGTAATCATGTAGTATATAAAGAGGTGAAATTGCATTATCCTACATATATTATTGGGATGTAATTCCTCTATCTCTTGGTATATAATAGAGGTTATGGATTCCCATGAAACATAACATAAGAATATCAAATTATTATCTTTGTAAAGTTTGAAGTATTTGTGAATGTGCTCTCTATGTAAGATTCGATATCTCTAAAGGTCATGAAAAATGTCATTACCTTAACGTGGATGTTTCCCCAATTGGGGTTTTACCATGTATATATGGTGTGCTCTTTGTTTTGACTCTCGTCTCTTTTATCATTTGATTAAATATCATTTTGTGCATTGGTGGTTAGATTAGAAAAGTTTCATATTTGTTTTATATTGTTGTACGATTATTCGTATTCTCAATACTCTAACAGAAAATACAATGTATAAAGGTAAAAAAAAAATCATGCCCTCAATCAATGTTTAAGCAACAACTATTACGATATTCCCATTACTCTCCATTGGTAGGACATTAAGGGTTCCTTAAAACATATCAAAGTAAAAAAAAGGGGAAGGAATTAAGAAATGTATTCAAAAAATTGTAAAAGAATGTTAGGTTTGCTAAATAAATAAATGAGAGAAAATAAAATCTCCAAGGTTTTTTTAGCCATTAGGCATACCCAATCAAATATGAGAAGATAAGTTATTGGATTTCATTACAAGTTTACCAATATGTAAATGTAGGATGTATTTTTTGTGGTCATGTATAGACTCACAAAATATTCACATTTTTGTTAAATTCAAAGTACATATATAACAATCCAAGTGGCAGAAGTGTTCATGAAGGTAATTAATAGATTTTGTGTATTCCCCAAAGTAATAGTAAGTGGCAGAGATCTAAAATTCCTAGAAATTTTTGGAAAGAATTATGGAGGGTGAATGGACAACATTAATTATGAGTTCAATATATCATCCACAAACATATGATCAAATAGGAAGAGTTAAAAAAAGTTCATAGGGTTATCTATGATGTTAGTCTTGAAACAAGTGATCTCAATGGATGAAGTAGATTCCTATAACATAATGGTGGTATGATACCACCTATCGAACATATACAAAAGTGTCCCCATTTGAGACCTTTTATGGATATACAACTCCTAGTATCTCATATTTTTTGCAAGAGGATTCCAAAGTAAATGAAATAGAGTCACATATGGAGAAGACTAAATAAATTTTGACAATTCTTAAGGAAAACCTTCAAATGGCACAAAATAGGATGAAGTAGAAAGCATATCAACATCCTAATGAAAGACAAGTTGAGGAGGGTAATTACACATTTTTGAAACTACAACCTTCTAAGAATATAAACTCAAGCAAAAGAAGAATAAAAAATTAGATACAAAACTTTATAGACCCTATAATATTATTCAAAAGATTGGACAAGTGGCATATGAACTAGATCTACCTCCTTCTCGCATTCATAAGTTTTTTCATATATCTTTCATGAAAATAGTTATGGGATAAACTATGCCATATCCAACATAAATTCTAGAATTAGATGATTCTTGAACTATAAAAAAGTTACAGATAGGCATTCTCTATCTCTTCAAAATAGAACTATTACAGATTTGTTAATCAAGTGGAAGAATATGCCTCTAGAAGAGCGATATGGTAAAATTAGTTCATGAATACTCACCCTCAATTACAAGCTTCGATGAAAAATATTTTTAAAAGAGGAGGGCTATGTTAAGGCCTTGGAAATCATTCATTATAAGTTTATTAGCCATGGTGAGGTTAGCCTAGTGATAGGTTACATCACATCATTATTATCTCCAATTTATGATAAAGAAGACTCATTTGTATTGGAATCATATCTTGTCTTGTGCATTGGATTCACTACCAAAGGAGGTTTCCCCCGCAAAGTGGATTGTTACCATTGACTTTTTATCATTTCAAGGTGCTTTGTTCGTAATAGGCTTTGAACCATACATGCATGACCCATAATGAAAATGAGGAGAACTTTGATATTCCAAATAAAAATATTGAGACTATAGATAATAGATATTACTTAGATATATTATAGAAAGAGATAGAATTGCAAACACAATAGGCAATATGAACCAGAATATTATATGTTTATTGATATGGAATAAATGTTCACTTACCTCTTGAAGAGGTTAACTTCTAAGAAAGCAAAGATCATATTACAGATGATTTCCAAGACATTTTTACAATGCTTCTACAGCTTCATATCATATTTTCTATCCCTTAACAACATTCTAGAGATGGAAATTTCTAGTATAAAAAACCTTGTAGTAAGTATTCTTACAATAATCGTGCTCACACTACTATACGGGACTTATTTACTAGTGGACTCCATGCATTGCAATAAATAGTAATCTATCTATTTAGGGGGTTAGGGAGGTTAGAACCCTGACAAGAACTCTCTATAGACCATTCCCTAAAAGCTCAAAATTAAATCCAACAACCCAAAAATAGAAGATAAATGATGAATAACTATCATTGCCTAAATTAAAATCCAAGATCAATAGACATAGGATGAACTGAAGTTAATAATAACAATTTATTACCTAGGAACCAAGGATGATCACACAAAGTAGCCAATTAAATAAATAAATCTACTTCCAAAGAGAAAAAACCAAAACTTTCAGCCTAGACACTAGTTCTTAGAATTTCAAATTTGAAATCAATGTACCCATAAACAAAGAGAATATAGATAAGAACATCCATATTTTGTGCATGAATTAAACTCAATATTTTGTGCACAATCATCAACCCTCTTCCTTGTCTTCCAGGAACCTGCACTGCTCTAAGACCCTGGTCTACACTATTCCCCAAAATTGCGCAGACATGTCGAGTTGGTAATTTGTTGCCTTGCTCTGCATTATTCACAAAATTTGCGCAGATATTCCCAGATGACCCTTGTTACATTTCTCTACCCTACCTCTAGAAATTGCGCAAACATGTCTAGCAATTCCCCTGTTGACTGTCTTGCATTGTTCCCATAAATTGCGCAGTCATGACCAGTATTCCCTCTGCAACATTGTTCTATCCTCCCTCTAGAAACTGCACAGAACTAACCAGCAGACCCTCAACAACCCTATTTTGTCTTCCCTTTAAAAACTGCGAAAAAGTTGCCCCCGTCAAGGTCCCACCTTGCAGTTGACACTAGTGACTCTCACTACACAATCCTGCCTCCCAGTGATCACTGCACAGTTTCTCCCAATAGTGCAGGTTGTCCTCCCAGAATGCCTCATTCCATCCTTAGTTGCGCTCTGTGTTGTCTCAATGAGTTTCCCTCCCTCCTTGTCACCTGGAACATGGGAACAATGCATCATGCTAGACTAGGAGGTTTTATATTTGATGTCGTCCCGTCATGAGTGAATTGTAGGAACAGGTGCACTAGTAGATCATGGCAAGACGACGAACGGGATGAAGAAGGAGCACACATGCTAGAAGACTTGCTTCTAGATGGACGAACGTACCAAGCATACCAAGCAACAAGCGAAAGGGAACACATGCATTGAACCATCAAGCAAGACCAAGACCATCGAAGACCCCGCAGCACTATGCCATGCGGAGGAGAATACAAAGCACACCGAGACTACATCCATCACTCTGGAGTGCAGCATCTCGACATGGACACCACAGTTAGCGAGTGCATGTAAGCAGTGTCCTATCGAGTTGTGTCATGAGTTGTCTCGGCCACATCACCATTATGGGCCATATCTGTTGTAACTAAATGTAATGTAAAGTGAAGTCCAATGGACACACACAAAAGTCGAAGAGTCATGTCAATTGAAAATTCATAGGAAGTTGAACAGTCACGAGGGTAGTCCAAGAGTCACAAGGGTCAAGCATCACCCTTGGTTATATATACCCCTCCCATTGTATGAGCAAGGGACTTTTCACCTTGGCTCCTCCCACATAACCTTGAGAGTCTGTAGTATGTTCTTTGAGGAGCGAGGAGTGGCTCCAATGCCCCACTACTAAGACTAGTGATGTATAGTGTATAGATGTGTCTTGGGACTTTTGGTTAATTCAGAAGCCTGCTTCAGGCGAGCACATTTTCACGCATGTTTTATAGATGTTTGTAAGACTACTCTTTAAACATTTGTAATGCATGTTTGCTTAACCTGTACTAAGATAGTTGAACTACTTTAGTTATTTTAGTACTTACATTGTTGAAGATGTGTTGTATTGTTTATCACTGTTATCTCGTCTATGTGTACTACTCCGCATGACATTAGACAGACCATTCTCGTTTTCTTGGTTATAACAACTGTCACCTTTGTGTGGACTATTCTGTTGGATGGTGTATGTGTTTTCCCTTGCACTTTGGTTTTATTGATTGTTGCATCCGTTGTGGACTACTTTGTTCGATGTTGGATAGACCCTTGTTGTTCTCGCATGTGTCTCTCCCTGGGTGGTACTACTACCTCTCATCTAGAGGCTCACTTTTACCCTCTCCTTTACAGTAAGAGAACCTGGACACAAGTTACATTACGCACTCACCAGGCATACTCACCTCACTTTTTGAAGTTACAAGCATAACACTCTCATGTGCTGAACAGAAAGAGCTAAGGAAAATCTCTAAGATAATGGCAATCGGGCCATCGTACCAGATGGGACTCCTACACCAAACAGTGTGAGGTCTAGTTGGGACTTCATACCAGGGAGATACCCTTTGTTGGCGAGTCCAGCACCGTCAACAAAATGGCGCTAGAAGGAGGGCCATACAACAAGTTGTGTCCGTAGAGTCTGGTTTGAATCTCTTATTTAAAAATGGCTCTTCCTAACATCATAATCCAAGGATGTATTTCTACAAATTTCGAATGTACCATCCCTGCGGAAGTTATTCATGACCTGTCCAAGTTGAAGTTCAGTGGTGAGGGCGAACCATATTTTTGTGTGCATGTGCGTCAATTTATTAATTTTTACAAGCGTTGTGGAATAAATTTTGGAGATGTCTAAGTTGCATACTCACCTTCACATTCGAAGGTCATGCTCAATGCTGGTGTCACACATTACCCTTTGACTCTATCGATTCATTTGGTCAGCTTGCCGAAATTATGACTAAAACGTT
The DNA here is from genome assembly GCA_031772625.1 of Pinus tabuliformis. Lineage (NCBI taxonomy): Eukaryota > Viridiplantae > Streptophyta > Pinopsida > Pinales > Pinaceae > Pinus > Pinus tabuliformis. The sequence goes on from CM062819.1 coordinate 1,404,872,610, forward strand.
CGATGAGTATAGCCACCAGGATTTCCGTGAAAAAATATGTCGTTTAAGAATGGAGCCCGACGAATCACTTGAGGACTTTGTTGATCTCTTCTTTCACCTCTGTTACAAAATTCCTGATCAATCTGTTCCACCGGCCAGTTGTTCACATTCTCTTAATTCTCAAGTTGCTGGCTCAAATTCTGATCAGGCACAAGGCAGTCATGTTACACAGGCAGAGGAGAAAAAATGTGGGGATACTATCAATCTTCCCTCTCTGATTCAAAATTGTGTGCATCAAAACAACAAGCTTCCATTCTTGAACGATTATTAATCTGCTAATCTCAGTGGAACATCCTGTACAATTAATTCTTTCGATCAACCCCCAGTCTTGGGAAGTCATCACTCCCTTGCTTCCATATGTTGTGATGAATGCCCAAGCACATCATGTGATCTTTTGTTTTATCATGAACACTCTAACTCAGATTTAGAATTTTCTCTAGTCAAAGAAGACATGCATATCGAAATTTCATCTTCACCTCACTTTCCCTTGCGTCCTATCATTCATGATGCATCTACATGCAGCGAAGATACTCCATGTTCTCTTTATTCTCCATCTAATAAGTTATCTCCTTGATTGACACAAGGCAGTGAGTCTATCCTTGATGAAGTTGAAAATAGTCTAATCACAGAGTGTTCTTCCCATTCCCTATCATCTCTTTGTGTGCAAGAAGACAACTCTTCAAATCAGCTTGTTGAAGCTGAAAAATCTGGTGAAACCTGTGACAGAGATGGTTTCCATCCTAAGAGCAGTTTTGAAATCAGCAACAATATCCATCCTCAATCCATGCATGATCCGGTTCACGCTTCAGAAGATGATTATGTAATTCTGGAAAGTTCTGGGACGAACCAGGGAATCAAGGCACTTCAACATCCGTTGATGGTTTTATTAGCACCTCGCGACTCTGGTAAGACCCCCAAACTAAATTAGATCTAGTTTCTCACACACAATCTGTCTTTATGCATGGTTTCATTTAGTGTGGATCCCCGTGTAGAAAATGTTTGGTATTTCGGGTGTGATTTTTCAAATTTTCAAAATTTTACTCATGACCGAATCCAAAAATTTGTTACAGCATGTCCGTCTTCATGCACATATCTTACATCAAACTTGGGTTGGGAATGTTTGTCTCTCATGAAATCATGGAATGGTGAAGTTCAAAGACTGTGTTTGCTCGCAATCATACTTATCGAATTTCCCTCTTCATGATTAGCTCCTCGGCCTTCTTGTGATCATTGCACTACAAATATGTCTGTTCATCACACCAGAAATATCCCTGGGTGATGATGAGCGCACAAGCTATCACACGAATCAAGTTCCTCCCATTTCACCACTCCCCAACTAGTTTCATGCATTCACAGTGCTTGCATCCTTTTTAAATTCCTATGATGGCCATGCTACCTGCGCAATTTTTGACCAGTTGTAGGAAGGTGGTTCGTCATGTCTAGCTCACAGGAAACTTGGTTCCATTATTCAAAGCATTCGCAATATTGTTCAAATGGATTTTTCTTTTTCATTTCAAATTGGGAATCTTGCGTTTCAACCAGCGCCTCTGACCATTCCTCTATCCTGGGTGACTGTCATTTAGCTTATCATTTCCCCAACAGCACATCCGATGACAGTTGCTTCATGCTCTATGGTATTCATTATTTAGCATATTTTTCCTCAGATTTCTCTGATGCGAGGCACTTCAACCTGTGTTGATGGTTATGGCAGGTCCTCACTGTCTTGGCATGACTATTGAGAATGATCAGATTTATTTTTCCTTACAAGATTCCCATCATGATCTCATCTGTCAAATCGAGAATTCACCCTTTCACAGATCACGAGGTTGTCCAAATAGCCATTATGAATTCCATGACCCAATCGTTGAATGGCTGGAACAATCTTACTTGGAAAGCCATGTTGCAGGTAACAAGCTTCAATCCTTCCTCGCGCTTGCTAAGAAGCTTGGTGCAAATAAGGACACACTCGCAAGAAGCTTTTGAGGTTTGTTTAAAAATGGTATCCATCATAGAGGAAAGCATGTGTATTGGGTGGTTGTGACACATCTTTCGGGAGCGACTACGGTGGCTTCACTGGAAATTTCATTTCACGTAACCTCGATCATTTCGCTATTAGGATAGGAGTAGGATTAGTTTCATCTTAGTTTTCATTTCCTTGCACTCGTTTTGCACTTGTAGTTCATCATGGTTTTTTTTATTTTGGTTTTACATCCTATTTTCTTTGACCATTTTTATTTCTTATCCTCTAGTTGTTGTTGTCTACTCCTTTCCTCTCATCTTTCTTTTCCCTTTCGTGTTGAGTTTTTTGTTTGTTTGCGCTACGTAAATAAGTGTTTTCCCGCACCGTCTTTTGGCTTCTGAATGTGTATGTGGCTGAATTTTAAAGAGTCTTGTGACACTGCATCACTTGGCTAGTACTATGCCCATCTTCTTTGTGCTTGGTTGTAACTTTTGGCCGATGAAGTCGTGATGGAAAATATGATGCGTCTGTAAGGAAATTTTTGGTCAGACCATGAACCTGTGTCCAATATGGGAAACCTCAGGCCTATGCTCAGTTTTCTTCTTTGTGTGTTCAAGCTTATCCAACTAGTATAAACGGAGAAGGGGAAAATCTAAACAAGCAACCCCGAATCATAGGTATTTACATGCTTCTCTGAAGTAATAACCTCTTCTGATCTCAATAAGTTAGGATCCCTCTTCCGCCCCAAAAATAAATAAGTGCCTATGCACAGTCCTCTTAAAAAAAATAATGAAGGTGAAAGAAGAGAAAGGCTTCCTGCGCAGAGAGGTGAAGCAAGAAACTCCACCAGGGTATTTTCCTGTTTGTGTTCCTACGTGACTCCTCCGAGGTACTGTCCAGGCCTGCTGGCAGTGGAGAAACACCAGAGATTAAAACTTATACTTTGAAAATCTTAAGCTCGTGAGCCAAATTACCTTTCCCGATTTGAAACGCTGTGATCTGGATAATTTTTGTGTTGCGTTCAACTGAGTTGATAATGGTAAATCGTGTATGTCCGCAGGGTAAGTGGGGAAAACAAATTGATCTACACAACAAATCAATACTACCCAAAGGGCCAAGGTCTTGCGCTAAAAATGAACCAAAATAGAGAAGCTAGTATTCAACAAGTGTGTCACCAAATGTTGTAGCGGCTGCAACACCCTCCAAAATTTTGGCTTGCATCCAAATTTCGGAGCCTTCCTTGGTTTTTCCTTTGATGGTTGCAAACACTTGAGCTCACCCCATGAGCTCTTGTGAAGTCTTTTTCACCTTTTTCTTGTTTAACCAGCAGTCGTCTTTCGGCATGTTGATTTCTTTTTCATGCTTGTGATCCAATTCTTGTGAGTTTGAAGGTTTGTATTTGTGTATTTGGGTTGTCTTCACGAACACTCGTCGCATTAACACACAAAGTTATAAGCATTGTCGCGCAAGTGTCATTACGGTCGTCCGAAGGTCTATCACAAGTGTCGCGCTTGTCACTCTCAACTCCAAGAAAGTCTCACCGAGGGCATGTTTTGTCTTGTTGTCATGGTGGCATATTTTGTCTCGTCATCAAGTATGCTAAGTGTATGAACACAATCTCAGTCTGCATAAGTTCACATGCTTTCAACACTTAGCCATTTTCCTGAAAATATGCCCGACTGGAAAACCCTCTTCCGTCGGATCCTTACTAAGTTGCACTGTGCAATATCAGCCCTCAGTGACCCTGCTGTGCTACCCAGAACTGCATAGTGCTTAAGGTTGTCCTCCAGGTCAGTTGCACTGTGCAATCCTAGAGGTGAGCAGCCTATTTTCCTCCCATAATTGCACAGAAACTACCTCCCTGTCTTACTGAACTGTGCATTTCTCAAGCACAATCATCAACCCTCCTCCTTGCTTGTCGAGGGCCTACACTGCTCTAAGCCTTGGATTTGCACTATTCCCCAAAAATTATATAGACATGCCAAGATGCTCATCTGCTACCTTTCTCTGCACTGTTCCCAAAAATTGTGTAGAGTTGCCCAGATGACCCTTGCTGCCTTGCTCTACCCTGGCTCTAGAAATTGAGCGGACATGTCTTGTAGTTCCCCTGCTAACTCTCCTACATTGTTCCTAGAAATTCTGCAGTCATGACCAGCAGTCCCTCTGCATCACTGCTTTGTCCTCCCTCTGGACACTGCACAAAACTGACCAACAGTCCCTTTGCAACTCCACTTTATCTTCCCTCTAAAAACTGCACAGAAGTTGCCCCCCTCAAGGTCCCACATTGCAGCTGACATTGGTGACTCTCACTGTGCAATCCTGCCTCCCAGTGATCACTACACAGTTTCTCCCGATAGTGTAAGTTGTCCTCCTGGAATGCCTCATTCCAACCTCTGTTGCGCTCTGTGTTGTCTCAGTGAGTTGTCCTCCCTCCCTGTCACCCGGAACACGAGAACAATGCATCATGCTAGACTAGGACATTTTGGATTTGATTTTGCCCCGTCATGAGTGAATTGCAGAAACAGGTGCACTGTTAGATCATGGTGAGATGACGAATGGGATGAAGAAGGAGCACACATGTTAGAAGACTTGCTTGCAGCTAGATGGACGTACCAAGCATGCCAAACAACAAGTGAAAGGGAACACATGCATTGAACCATCAAGAAAGACCAAGACCATCGAAGAGTCATGCCAGTTGAAAAGTCATGGGAAGTTGAACAGTCACGAGGGTAGTCCAAGAGTCACAAGGATCAAGCATCACCCTTGGCTATATATACCCCTCCCATTGTATGAGCAAGGGAATTTTCACCTCGACTCCTCCCACATAGCCTTGAGAGTCTGTAGTCTGTTCTTTAAGGAGCGAGGAGTGGCTCCAATGCCCCACTACTAGGACTAGTGATGTATGGTGTACAGATGTGTCTTGGGACTTTTTCTTAATTTAGAAGCTTGTTTTAGGCCAGCAGATTTACACGCATGTTTTATATATCTTTGTAAGACTACTCTTTAAACATTTGTAATGCATGTTTGCTTAACGTGTACTAATATACTTGAACTACTTTGGTTATTTTAGTACTTACATTGTTGAAGATGTGTTGTATTGTTTGTCAGTGTTGTCTCATCTGTGTGTACTACTCAGCATGACATTAGACAGACCAGTCTCGTTTTCTTGGTTATAACGACTGTCACCTCCGTGTGGACTACTCTGTTGGATGGTGTATGTGTTTTCCCCTGCACTTTGGTTTTAACGATTGCCGCATCCGCTATGGACTACTCTGTTGGATGTTGGACAGACCCTTTTTGTTCTCACGTGTGTCTCTCCCTGGGTGGTACTACTACCTCTCATCTAGAGGCTCACTTTTACCCTCTCCTTTATAGTAAGAGAACCCGGACACAAGTTACATTACACACTCACCAGGCATACTCACCTCGATTTTTCAAGTTACAAGCATAACACTCTCATGTGTTGAACAACAAGAGCTAAGGAAAATATCTAAGATAATGGAAATCGGGCCATCGTACCGGATGGGACTCGCACACCAAACAATGTGAGGTCTAGTTGGGACTTCATACAGGGGAGATCCCCTTTGTTGGTGGGTCCACCATCATCAACACAGAGCCACTCTAGTCTCTAAATCCCCTTATAGGATGAGTATTCCTGAGTTGACGGAATTAAATATGCAGCTCCAAGAGCTATTGGACAAAGGTTACATTCGTCCCAGCGTGTCCCCTTAGGGAGCCTCGGTTTTGTTTGTAAGAAAAAAATATGGTACTCTACGTTTGTGCATAGGCTATAGGAAATTGAATAAGTTAACAATAAAAAATAAGTATCCATTACCCTAATTAATGATATGTTTGTTTAGGTAAAGGGTGTTGTTGTGTTTTCAAAAATTGAGTTGCGATCTGGATATCACCAGATACGGATTAAAGATGAAGACATACATAAAACAACATTTCAGACATGCTATGGACATTATGAGTTCGTTTCCTACCATTCGGACTCACCAACGCTCAAGCAACATTCATGATTATGATGAACGAGATTTTCACCCTTTCCTATATAAGTTTGTTCTCATTTTTATTGATGATATCTTGGTCTATTCTAGGAGCATCGAAGAGCATAAGGAACACCTTCAGCTAGTATTGCAAACTCTAAGAGAAAATCAACTTTATGTTAAATTTATAAAATGTGATTTCTTTAAGGATCAAATTTAGTACCTAGGGCACATTATCTCCTTTGAAGGTATAACAGTGGATCTGGAAAAATAAATGGAGTGACATGTTCCAACAAGTGTAGCATATATATGCTACTTTATGGATATGGCCAGATATTATCCCTTATTTATAAAGGGGTTTTCTAAAGTTGCTTACCCTATCACCTCCTTGCAGAAAAAAAGTGAAAAGTTTCAGGTGGTCCAAGGACTGCCAAGAGAGTTACTACTGCAACCGTGTTGAAATCTACAAATCCGGAAAAATAATTCGTAGTTTGTACAGATGCCTACCAAGAGGGTGTAGGGGGAGTCTTAATGCAAGAAAATAAAGTGATTTCTTATGAATCTCATAAGTTAAAAGAACATGAGCAAAGGTACTATGCTTATTATTTGGAGCTAATAGTTGTAGTCCACACCTTGAAGGTGTGGTGACATTATTTGTTGGGAAAAATATTTCTGCTAATGATGGATGTTGAGTCTTGAAAATGTCATTCATTTCCATTACACTTTCACTATTATGTCCATTGTATCACCTCCATTTCACTACTATGTCACCACATTCATCCCACTTTCATTATCATTAGGGTCACATTTATGTTTTTCCAATCTTTATTAATTATAAGTCTTTTAAGTGAATTTGTGGTTAAAAATTAGAAAATAATGTGTATATGCTTATACCTAACAAATGGGTTGAGATTGTTGACATGTCTAAGTTGAAAGGAGGCTTCTAGAAGACCCTTATGTGGCACTCTAAGGCCAAATTCTAATTTGAGTGGAAAGAATCATGGGATCATGAGGATATGTGTCACATCTCCTAATTGTATTGTAACTCTAAGAAGACATGTGTCTTATCAGTTCCTATTTTGATTAGGACTCTAGAGGTAGAGGGAGAGATTCATGGACTCTCATTAATGAGATGACTTCTCATCTTTTTGTATAAATAGGAGATCTCTCTCCTTCATTTGTTAGTCTTTTAGCTTGTGAGTTCTTTAGCTTGGAGTTTGTCGTTCTTCCTTGATGGCTTTTGAAAGCTTTGGAGAACTTTGTTGTACTTTGTAATTTTGAAGAATTTGAATAAAGCTTTGATGTTCTCAACATGGAAGGAAATGTGAAGTAGATGTCATGGAGCATATTAGAATGTAAGGTAGAGTAGATTTCATTTTGTAAATTCTGCTTTGATTTCATTATGTCATTTGATTGCTTTCAAGTTTGATAGATTAGATTTTTCATTCATCCAATTTTAATTCATGCAAGTGTGTTCAACCGGTTGATTGTAGATTAGTAATGCACATAGATTTTTAATGACTAATGACATGATGGAATCATCTTGTCCTTCTTCTGATTTATTTTCTGAGTTCTAATTCCAGCGTTGTTTATTTCTTTCAGTTTTGTTTTGTTCATTTACTTTTCTGCAAGATAGATATTAGACTGCTCATGTCATTTTCAGTTACCTCCTATAGCAAGAGCGACTCAAATGGTGAGGGATTGAAGTATGAATGCGTAGTTTGATATTAGTTTATTTTTCTGCAAGTTAGTTATTGAATTGCTCATGTCATTTTCAGTTACCTCCTATAGCCAGAGCGACTCAAATGGTGAGGGATTGAAGTATAAATGCGTAGTTTGATATTAGTTTATTTTTCTGCAAGTTAATTATTGAATTTCTCATGTCATTTTCAGTTACCTCCTATAGCCAGAGCGAGTCGAATGGTGAGGGATTGAAGTATGAATGTGTAGTTTAATATTAGTTTCATTTTATGCAAATTAGGTATCAGATTGCTCAATTTGTTTATGATTACCTCCTATAGCCAGAGCGAGTCGAATGGTGAGGGGTCAGAATATGAGTTGATGTAATATGATTTAGTTTACTTTGCTTACAGTTTTTGAATTGCTTTAAGTTCAGTTTTCTTTTTATACAGTAGCAAGGATACTGGGTTTCATAGTCACTAGCTCATTGATTGGTTGTTGCATTCTATTTTGATTGAAGTAGCTACATATTTACAGTTTTGTTTAAGTACTAATTCCATCAATAACATGTTTAAGATCTTTTGAAATGCTAAGTTTTGGAAGTTACTATTAGGGACATAGACTTTGTCTTGAAATTTACATCCATACTTGACCTTTAAAAGTATTCTTAAGACCTTAGAATAGGATTTCCATTTGCATTAGGTACTTTAGGAAACCAACAAAAACAAAACCCCAAAACAAAATAAAATCTATAAAACAACGAAGAAAGAAAAAGGTTAACTAAGCACATATGGTGCACCACACTTTATCAGTTTACGATACCCGGATTGATAATTTATGTAAAGCAATTTAAGATGTTAAATTGACTAAACAATGGATCACAGTAGTTTAACGAGCCTCTTTAAGCAGCCCAACTTGAATGCGCATCAAGCCAGGTGGACTGCATTTTTTAGTGAGTTTGAATTTGAAATCAAACATCTAAAGGGGGACGAAAACTATGGCAGACGCGTTAAGTAGAATATTTTATTATATATATGAGATTTCATATAGCCAAGTGTAGTTTAATTTTTCTAAGCAAATTAAAGAAGTTGTCCTCAAAGACCCAGAATATGAATACCTATGGCAACAAGAGAAACTTGCACAAAATTTTGGAAAGCAAACTGAGTATGGTATTAATCACGAAAATTTGCTAATGTTTAGAGGAAGGATGTATGTCCCTATCCAGCTATCAATAAAATAATTTATACTAGATGAATTCTACAGAAGTCCTTATACCGCTCATCTAGGATATTAAAAACTATTTTTTGCAATTAAAATAAATTATTATTGGCCTCGTATGAGAAAAGATATTGCAAAATATTTAGCCAAATTCCTAGAATGTCATCAGGTTAAGTTGATCGTCAGCATCCTGTTGGTTTGTTGCATCCTTTACCCATTCCTGAATGGAAGTGGGACACAATTACCTTGGATTTCATAACTGTGTTACCCAGATCGAAGAGACAAAATGACTCTATCATGTTAATGGTAGATAATTTGAGAAAAGCAACTCATTTCATCCATGTTAAGTCAACATAACAGACGGCAGAAGTAGCAGACATATTTATGAGAGAAATATTTAGGTTGCATCGAATGCCTAGAGTTATAATTTCTTACCAGGATGTGAAATTCACCTTCACCTTTTGGAGGGCACTATTCACAGGGTTGGGTACTCAAATTCACTTTAGTATCACCTATCACCCACAGACATATGGGCATACTGAGTGAGTCAATCAAGTTGTCTAAGATATGCTACGTATGTACGTAATGCAACAACCGGGCAAATGAGAGGAATATCTTCAACTAGTGGAAGTTGCTTATAATAATGGTTACCATGAATCATTAAAAATGAGTCCCTTTAAGGTACTTTATGGAAGGAAATGTCAAATACATGCAAACTGGAATAGTCCTGAGAATAAATTGATCTTAGGACATGATATGTTAGAAAAAATGGAAAGAACGGTGACAAAGGTTCGACAAAATTTAAAAGTTTCTCAGGATAGACAAAAGGCTTATGCAGATAAGAAAAGAACCTACCAAGAATTCCATGTCCGTGATCATGTTTATGTGTGGGTTAAGCCTAAAATGAGTACTCTCAGATGGGGAAACTGTGCAAAGCTAGCACCCTGGTTCTGTGGACCTTTTCAGATCTTAGAAAGGGTAGGACCAGTTGCATACCAACTTACACTACCCAGCCACATTCAGGTTCATAATATATTCCACGTCTCTCTTTTAAAGAAGTATATATATATGATTCCAAACACATTATAAATTAGCAAGATATATAGGTAAAGGATACTGAAAGTGGTGAATATAAACCTCTTTATCTATATATGTGTGTGTGTGTATGTGTGTGTGTCAGAACAATGACTAAATTTTGATTGTGGCAAGTTGAACCAGACAAAGAATTTCTAGTAGAACCTTTACATAGACTCAACTAGAGAGAAATAATGTTGCAGAAGCGAGCTATCATCCAAGTTAAAGTGTAGTGGAAGCACTTTAGCCTAGAGGAAGCCACTTGGGAAGATAAATAATTTATGCAGGAGGCATATCCTGAGTTATTCTATCAGCAATCAGTAAGATAAACATTGTGGACGGTGTTTCGCTAAAGGGGGTAGAGATGTGAAATCCCTTGGTGTTTTAATTAGTTACTTTATTGTTGTGAACTTAGTAATTTACTAAGTAGAGTAAAAGATGGATTCTGGACTAATTTGAAAATGGTAATTAGTTATTTGTTTTGTTTCTTTAAAAAACACACGCACACATGGTCTCTATGAGAAGTCCTGGAATTTACGGATGGGGCCTCAGTAATTCTCTTTTACTGGACACTTAACAGTTAGGAGCAGTTATCTCTTTTTTTTTCTCTTCTTTTTTTCCGAAAGGAGGAAGAGAGAAGGGGGAGAAGGCAGGACGCTTCCTGGAAGTGAATTCCTTGAGCTGGACCAGAACCAGTGGGAAAAGACTTCAATAAACATATTTCCTTGTGGAAGGAAAGAAAAAATTTTAGGTTGGACTTGGAGGTCCCGATGCCAGTGAATTCAAACTGTTATCTAAATGACTACTCTGGAATATGATGAGCTTGGGGGGAAAAGATTGGATGTAATAACCAATTTCTCATTAGAAGGGTGGCGTGGTCCGGCCTGTAAATTCTTGTTCATTGAATAGCAAATAAGTGTATAATTGGTTAAGGGATTGGTTTTCCTATTTTGTTGTTTCTCAATATAAATATTTAAAAAAAACAAAACAAAACAAAAACAAAAAACAAAAACAAAAACAAAACAAAAAAACAAAAAACAAAAACAAAAAATAAAAAACAAAACAAAACAAAAACAAAAAAGCAAAAAAAAAAAAACAGAAAAACAGAAAACAAAACAAAACAAAAAAAACACTATTGTGAGTATTTGAGCTTGAGAGCCATTGTTAATTGTATATATTACAAAACAAGGATTGAAAGTTGTTTATATGATTTGAATAAATTGCAAAATTGGAAAATTGAAAGCCATCGTTGCTTGATTGTATTCCAAATTGGAACTAGCATTCACTGTTAATTATTGGTTTAATTGCAAATAGAACCAATCGCAAACCACTGTATTATTTATTAACTTGTACAAATGCAATATGTTGGCAAACAACAGAATTGTCATGAAAATATGTAACTAAACAGTAATGGTTGACATAGAGCAGTGTAACTTAATGTACTTATATAAAAAGTTAAAGGAAAACAATACTTAAATTTTGGGTTCGCAAAATGGAAGATGGGTAAGAAAATATTCTTTAAGAGAAGTTAAATAAAAAATGTAAGTTTAAAATATGCAGACCCATACGGGGTTACGTGGAAATGTTTTCTAATATCTCCTCGTACCAATTCGAGGAGGGTCATACTTTAAAATTGTATAAAAAAAATTATCTGAACTGAGGAGTGGCGGCATCATTCTGATTTATTCTTCACGACCAGCCATATTGGCACAGCCCGACGAAATGGTTCTGAGGGATGACCGATAGGGTTTAAGAGTCCCATTTTTTCTCCTTCCGTTTGTATATAAAACAACAAGAAAATCCTGAGTCCACGACGGGCATCAAAAAGGGCTAAGCAATTTAAAGATAATTGGCCGATAACCGACAAACATTACTTACAAACAATACATATAAAAGCACATACTGGAGCTCAGACCATATACGAACTAACAAGAATCGAATTCAAGAAAATTTACAGTTGGAACTGAAGGAAAGATATAATTTATTGTTGCTTAAATGTTTGCAAAACAAGGTGTCGAATCCTCTGTCCAAGAAAAATAATAATAATAATTGTGATATTTTTGACTGTATAATATTTATCAAGGCTATGCCTTCAAATGATTCTTAGCTCAGGAAAAACAGTCAAATTAAGGGGTTGAAACCCCACAATACATTACAAAGCTCTTTAGATAGTGAAGACCATTCAAACCTGATTTATGGCAGAACAAAGACCAGTAGTAAGTGTCATGCCGCCGTGACCCGCAATTCATCAAAAGAATAAGGGTTTGGGTGTAACCTGACCTGCTTTCAAGATAGGAATTTCGTTAGCTTAAAAGAATGTGTGCGCTTTAGTTGTCCAAAACAATTACCTCTGAAGAGCCTTTTGCGTCGCGCCATGCAAAAAATTGTGCAAAAATAAGGGTCGGTAATGAAAAACTTGCAAAACAACTCCACCCTTAACCGGAACTGACCGAATGCAACATTGTGATTAAGCTTACCTAAAAACCAGTTCTGGGTATGGCCTCTTCTACATTGGGGAATGAGTATCTGAGATTTGGCAAAGGTACCTGCACGATCAGGGCAGAGAGTTGGGGTAAATGAATTTTTCATCGAGCTGCAACCAAAAAACGTTAAAGATCGACGAAAAGCTAATGCAATTAAGTTACCTGGAGGTAGAAAGAATTCTAGTGGTGGAAACCCCCTTCCATTAACGCCATGGCTCAGAGTGTTCAAACCCTAGCATAATCGACAGAATGAATTCTCAGCTCAGGACCAGGAATGGGATTTTGTTACCTCAACTTACCCTCAACAATTCTTGACCGTCAGATCCACTTACATCTGATCGCACGACGGATGAATGCCCAGATGTTCGGGCTGGAGGACCCTTCTAGAACTCCGTATGGAGGTGATAGGATTCATTAAGAATGGTTTTTAATTCATACCAATAACATGTAATGTTTAATTAAAAACTACAGCAAAGTGCCTACGAAATTGTTCAGGGCTTGTATGCCTAGAAAAATAAGTATCAATGAACCTTTGTGTTACATGAAGTTGCAATAACTCTTGTACATTATTTAACCAATGTAACATTTATACGCAAACACTTTTCCATGAATAGACTTTGGAAAAGCCCAAAACATTATCTTAAATGCTTTTTAAGAAAAATCAACACCAAGGTTCAAACGCATAAGTACATGCAAGCTATTGAAGAATCAAAACCGTAATATTTAAAATTTGAGTGCTCAGAAAAAGACAAATCTGTGTAATTTTACTAAGGATATAATATTATGAGCAAAGATTTATGAAATGTTTAGGTCCACGGTAAAAAATAAATAAATAAATAAAAATTACAGTTATTAAATATTCTTAGTTTGTTGTTAGTTTGGGGATTATTGAATGTTACACTTTGTCATGTAAACATTTTGACTTGGTCAAAATATATTAAAAAAATAAAAAAATTAATGTAAACATTTTAACTCCATCCAGATAAGATAAAATAAAATAAAAAACTTTATCTTAAAATAAAAATTCAACATTATTCATCTTTTTTATTAATTTTTGTTGAGTAGTTAAGGTAAACTTGATTTGATTAAGTTATCAGTTTTTTAGCTTCACGTTTATGAGAACCCATGGTATTACCAATGGTATTCAAGTGGAATATAGCCTATTTAAAGAGGGGAATTAAATCAACCTAGATCCACCTTAACTCTAGATCTACCAAGCGCTTAAAGGGATCAAATCTCTTGATGCAAAGAGATTTGATCTCTCTCGGCGTATGGTAGATCTGGAGTTAAGATGGATCTAGGTTGGTCTAAACATAACTTGTGGTTTACTAATTTGTTTGTGACTTGTGAAACTAGCCTCTAACTATGAAACATAACATAGCCTTTGACTAAGAAATTACACCCAATAGACATCTAAATCTACAAAATATCATACCAGTGCTTGACATCGCTAAAAATTTACACAATTTTTTTTTAAGTAAAACACTCAATTATTATACTTTTAAAAATTATGAACATAAATCAATTAATAAATAATAAAAATAATAAATAAATTTGAATATCTAAAATGAAACATCAATCTTTTTATTTATATATATTAAAAATTATTAATTTATATAAATAACAATAAAAATATTATGAATAAAAAAATATCATATTTAAAAACCAATCACAACCAAGACAACTAACAAAGCCATTATATTATTATTTCCATTAACATTTATTCGGGAATGAACAAGCCTCCAAAATTACAAATGAGTTTGAATAATGTCCACCCACCATGTTTAACGAATCTCGTAAAGCTAGAGATGATAAGATTCTCTTTCTCTATCTCAAGTGTAACATTATCTCTGCAAGTGACTTTACGCGTTGTTACTATTAAATATGACGTGGCAAGTATATTCGATGGATGCTTAATGTTTTATATATAGATGATGCCGAATGTTATATATATATTAGTTTAAGTTTGTTTAAAAAATAGTGGAAATTTCAGTGTTTTTTTTGTTAAAATTTGGTAGAAATTTTGGGAAATTTGGATTACCACTGTCAAATTTTAGGATTTTACGTCAGGGTTTCTGATAGTGTTGAATTCATTTACATCATAAAAAAAAATTCAAACTCTCTTATGATGGGATTTTTTGAAAAAAATAATAGCCAAATTCTAACATAAAATGTCTTTTCCAAGCAAAATCTTGACCTCAATAGACAATGTAAATTGTCACCTTGAAAAACGACGTTTAAATAAATTTAAATATCAATATAAAAAGTTGCTAAATGTCAGCCAAAAAAAATGGAGTAACACAAAAAAATGTGGTGCCAAATTCCCAATTAGAGGAAACTAGTGAGCACCCATCTAGATTATGACATGACTTTGAAAATGAGGGCCCTTCACATCTTTAATATATTATGATGATGTTGCACCATATTAATGTAAAAACCAACAAAATTGTGTACGATGTAAGCTTTTTACATACAGATTGTTAGGACACATTTATTTCACGTGAATCTAGGAGCAGGATTCCACGTCGATTCCTTCATCGTGTAGCCTCTGCCCAACCGTGCCTGTAACTCTTTATATATATATATATATATATATATATATATATATATAATTTCTCCGCATATTCAATGTGGTTTTCGTAGTCTTAGAGCAAATATCCATTGCATTCTGTACTTGCGAGTTTTTTTTTTCACGGGAAGAAATAACGCTTATAGCATTTACAGTAACTCTGCAGTGCACATAGTTTTTATAGTAACTCTGAACTGCACATAGTCTTGCTTATGATTGGATCAGTAGCATCGACTTTCAGTCAAAATTGCATCTGGAAAGTTGGTAATCAAAACTAAGCTGTGAAAATTACTAGTTAAGTGTGCTAGCTACCTCTAGTACGATATCTACATTAGTTTTTCTTTGTTTCTTAGTCCTTTAGGCCTTTGCGTTAACCATTTTCCTTGAGCCTTTAGTATTCTTGGGTTTCTTGGAGCTTGTGGACTCCTCCCTGTTTATAATCAGGTCTTTCTGAGTGGTTATGTCTACATCAATGACCTCCTTTTCCAAACCCTCATCATTCTTCAACCCTGATGATGGATCCCACTTGGGATTTGAAACGTTGGTACAAAGATGTTAAAACTGTGGATTCTCCGATCACTTATTCAAAATACACTAGCCACAGATCTCTTAAAAATCAATGACCTCCTTTTCCAACTCAGGGTTTTACTTCAATTTAACCTTCAATCTTAGTTTATTCGCCGATCTTGTATGAGGCCTTTTTCCACCTCTGAAAAAATATACAAAGGTGGGTTCTTTGACATTTTGTGTCTGCTTTGTCTTGGGCTCAATCTTTTTTCCCTTTCCCTTCTCTGTTTGTTTATTGACTTATGTTTTTGTAAAAAGAGGTACACTGGGAGAAGGGGTGTCTTTTGTTTTTCTCAGCCTCTCACTCTTCCTTGTATAAACCTTTGGTAACTCGGGAACTAAAGGAGGAATTGGTTCTACTTTTTGCTGACTCTTGGTTTGCACTGATGAGGTCCCCTGTTCTAGGTTTTGGGGTTGTTTGATTTTCTTCTTACTTCCTTTCTTTCTGCCCCTTTTGGTTTTACAATTTCTTCAAACCCTCCCCAAAACAGAAAATGTTCCCAAGTCTTACCTACTTTTCTCAAGTGGTTTTCAATCAATAGTTTAATCAGACCTTTATGATATATGAAATGAGAAGAGGCATTGGGTCTTTCCCTAACCCTAGCAGACATATGCTTCAAACTCATCAACAGAAAATAGGGAGTGTTCATCCTGACCTGACCTGCGATGTGGGCAAGAAACTGAAAATGGTACAAATTCACTCAGTTGAAGTGTCCCTCGCATGTGAAGTAAGATTGTGTGATATGTAGGAGATAATTCCATTCGTCCTTTAACGAGGACCTCTGAATTTATGAACGCCAACTCCTTTCCTTAAACTCGTCCTTAAAGAAAAATGGCACATCAATTCCGTCCAACACATGACTTTTTTATTTGTATGTGAAAACTTGAAGATTTTTAATAATTTGCAAGTTAAATTTATATGTGTTTTGGGTTGAGGATCAGTTTACTAAACACATAAACAAGTAAATTTTAAACACAATTTACAGCCAAATAGAGACAAAATAAACATATCTTAAACACATAACACAAACCATAATAGTTCACCCCTCTCCTAGGCTACATCTCTTGGTCTAGCTTCCAATGCAGGGCCTCTTTCATTAAAATGCTAAAAAGTGTGTTTACATGTTTTAAAAAGCTCAAACAACAGAACTGAAGTCCCCAATGGATCGAGTACTGTAAAAAAACCCCATTTTGATTCTTTTTGCACCTCATTTGGCCAAAAATTGATAAAGTTATCCTTGTTTCTTCATTTCTCCCATTTTCTGACTAGTGATCCTACAATTCGCCCCAAACCTGGCTTGAGCACCCAAACGCAGAAATGACGCGCAAACCTGGCCTACATTCCCGCTCGGCGGGCAAAATTGTAGGACGATTAAATTCTCCATTAAGCTCCCAGTTCCGAATTTTATGGTCATGTGGCACCATGCAACCGTGTTGGGTGCTGAAGATTCTGGATTGAGGGCTAACGAATATCCACACCCCTTTCCTTCCGTCGGTGGTCATATCATGGGTCATACGACTCGGGGCTGGCCCCCCATTTCCTCTGCCTTTGGTCGTTGGTGCTAGCTCCGACTGTGTGGAGTGGCTTGGGCCATGGTCGTGGTTTGGGATAACACCTAGCCCCTTAGCCCCCCCCCGCCTGCGGTCACGTGGCGCTGGGGTGGCCAATGGCTAGGGCTTAGCCCGACCCCCTTTCCCCAACAACGCATAACTTAAACTTTAAATACGGTCATCACCCATAGTTTAACAAGAACTAATGTAGGCAGGCAGGTGGAGGGCTTGGCTGGCATGTGGTAGATCGCACGTTTGAACCTTACGGAGGCAGTTTTGCCTCAAAAAAATTTTACATGACCAATAGGAGGCCACGTGGCAGCCAGGGATTGGCCCACATGGCATCTCCTGATTGGTCCACCCAATCACACTTAAACCAATAATATGCCACCAAATAGAACCAATAACAACATGCCACTTGTCCTCATCCCATTAGCTAATGGGATGCACAGTCGCCTTGTCCAATCATTGCCCAATCAGCATACGGACCGCTAATTGGGCATCCCTGCAAACTCATTTTTAAAATTTTAGTTGTTTAGCATATCGATCAGAATGCGATATCTGGAGCATCCAATATCAGTTTTGAGTGAAATGAGTTGTGTTGGATTCAGATCGTTGAGATCTACCCAATATTACAAGTTTCGAGTATTTTTTAGCACTTTGAATTTTGAGCACTAAACTAATCCGTTGGATCACTCCTCCCCATTGGAATTTTTTGGACCTCCAAAAGACTACTTTCAATCAACAAATAAATGAGGTTATAGTTCCATCACCCTTCCCTTCTCAATCCACTTAGCTTTGCTTGAATTTGTATGTTTGAGACCAACACGAAGGCACTCCACATTCCCTCATTTTGAAGTTCTTGTCCTTCTAACAATGTAACTTTGAAACGGGAACTGATATTGTTACTCATTTCGTAGAGATAGCAAAAAAGTGTCACGATTTTGAAAAGGGGTGATGCAGAACTCACATGTTTTTTTAGAGCATAATTTTTGGCACTTTAAATTTTTTTATGTACATTGTGTTTTAAAATGATAGTGATTTTCATGTTGATTTTAAAAAGTGGTAATTCTGCATCAAGCCCTTTTTTTAAAGCCCTATTTTTTGACTTTAAATTTTCTAATATATGAAATGTAAATAATTATTTTCTAAATTTAATAATTTTTGAAGTGGTCTTCTTTTTCATATTTTATTGTTTTTATTTTAATTTTTTTTTTGTAGTGAGGTTTTTATTGTTTTGTGTATTTAAAGAAAAATGTTGATATTTTGAATTTTCATTATTCTACTTATTTATACATCATTAATTAATTTTTCAATCCACATGAAATAATTGTCTCTAAAAACAATAATTTTTAACAATTGACATAAAAATAACCATTTTCAACATAAATATAACTAAAAAACTACACGTTTTGATAATTTTTTGTAATGTTTTGCTAGAAATGACATGTCAAAATCACAAATTTTATAGGGAAATTTTAACTAAAAATGGTTAAATAATAATTTTTTTTTATGAATTTCATGTCAAAAAAATAATAATAATCACTGTTTTTTTCAAAAAATAATGATTAACATAAAAATTAATACGAAAATCACATAATACAAATATTGAACGCATAACAACCTTAATTGAGTGCTTATTCTTCTCATAAAATGTCAAAGTCAAAACATTACAAGTATAACTAATTAATAATTACAAAAAATGAGCTTCATTTCCAAGTATAACTTAAATTTAATCAACAATGTCATGTAATCCAAACTCTTCATCCTCTAGAGTTTCATCATTGTCTTCTTCCACAATATTTTTTGCTTCATTTTGCTCATTTTCCTCTTCTAATGGATCTTTGATGTCTGCAAATCTCCCAATGTATGCCTTTCCAATCATTCCGTGTAATGGTGGTTGGGGTTCTTTTGGCTTTTTTGCCACAGGTGATTCACTAAAGTCCCCTTTCTTCAACCCAATTTCTTGCATTGCATCTAGAAGAAATTGAAGAGCATTAATTCTTTGATGAATAAAATTGCTCTATATTGGATCTTTTTCAATAGCAATGCAATTTCTTCCTTTTTGAAGGCAACATGCTAGTGTTGTACTTAATTATCAAGCACAAAATAAATAATGAAGTAAATTAGTACAATGACATAAAAAATAAGAAATAACATATTGAAATTCAATTCCATATAATAAAACTTACCTGAGCCAGAAAATAAATCCAGAACCCAATCTCCTTCATTTGAACATATGTTTATAAGATAGTTAATCAATAACTGTTGTTTTTTATAAATATTAATTATCTCTCATTTTGCTTCTTTGTCTTCATATGTTAGTTTTCTTACAACAGCATCATAAGTCAGTATTTGGCTATAACTCTTTCCATCTACCCGATTAAAAATCATAGACATATAGCTATCATCTTTTACCCACCTATCAATATGGATGAACTTACAATCAATTATAAATGGTTGATCTTCACGGTTAAGAAGATTTGGCTTTTGCCTGTAACATGAAATAGTAAAAGTTCAATTAACTTGTACATAAATGAATTTTTTAACATTAATCAAATATACATTTTAAACGTCTTACCATGTAAGCTGCATCCTTGAATTTGTTTTCCCCTTGAAGCTTGACAATAACATTGTCAATTGTGTGTCTGAATGAAATGTCACAAATCTCCATAATGGTGATGACGTGACTTCTAGAAATCCTGCAATCACTTTACTAAGATCTTGATAAGTATAAGGGTCACTATCATAGTCAATGTTTGGAATATTGAAACCATGGGGAATATCTGCAATAACTAGGGCACAATCCCTTTTAGGTATGAGTTTAGCAATGTCTTCACAGTCACCTTGTATTACTTGATATTGAATAGTGTCAAGCCCATTCCAAATTAAATGAGTAAAAGTTGGATCAAGTTCAACATTCTTAAGATGTTGCTTCTTCAGTCTTTCGATCTTAATTTTTTCAATAAAGGTTATGAAACTATCTGGTGCTCCATTTGCATCCTTCTTCATCTTTTATAAAATAAACAAATATATGTGTAAGCTATAAATTAAAAATAGTATACAAATAAATAAAAATGAATGTATAAATCAACATACCTTTTAAATGCAAAAAAAAAAAATTTAAATTAATGTTGATGTAGAACTTAAATCTGGATAGTTGCGTACAACATCATCCCAACTATCTTCATTCAACAATTTAACCATTTGTTCTTGAATTTTCATGTAAACTTTGTGACTGTATAGATAAAGTAAAAAAATTAATATAATGATATGTATAATAAAAACTACCAAGAACAATATGTTATATTTCAAAGAAAATTATAATCTAGAAATAAATAAAAATAATTCAACAAACTTACTTTTGAAATTCCTCAGACATTTCCTCCAATGCTAATTCCTCTGACCTCACACGAGATAATATTGCATTGACAAGTTTTTCATCCTTCACTCCTTGCAATGCTCTCCAAGGTGTGATAGTCATATCTTATGGAAGCTACTTCATTTCAGGACCTGATTTACTATTGCTACATATCAATGGTTTAGACCTTTTAACCTTTTGGTTTTTAATGCCAATGTTCTCCCACGTGCTAAAAATCTCATTAATCAACTCCCATATCTCTCCAGTTCTAAATGCAAACTGGAAAATGTTATCAACGCCTCTGAATAAATCACAAACTTTGCCGCCTTTGCAGTCTTTTGAACTGATTTTCTCTTCAATTTGATAGCTTATTTCCATACAACATTCCCTTCGGAAATCTACAGTAACATTTATCTTATCGCCACCACATTTTTCTTCAAATTCACTATGAGTAAATCTAACCCTTTGGATGAAAGTCATAGACATCCTATATTCATTATCTGAATTATGATCCCATGCTACTAATTTTGCTTCTTTATCTGATAAACCATCATAAATGATACATTTCATTGTTTCAAAACATGGGTTATTGGGATATTCCTCCATCAATTGTCTTTGAGCTTCTACAGAATGGTTCCCCCCAAGCACATAATAATTGTATCCACAACATTTTGACTTATCAAATGCTTCTTTGTTGGGAACTTGCACTAGATCAACAAGAAGCACATAATTAACCAAATGAGCATATGGATTGTACCTCATCAATGTCTTCAAGTTGTGAACATGCAGATGGTGTGGCTTTCTGATTTGATATTTAAATTGTCCTTCACTTGCCTTATAGATTTGTCTGACATTAATCTGAAATGTACGACCACCCTCAATTAAGTTTCTCTTTTTCAAGTTCTGTCGAATGGCATTTTGTTTTGTTTTGATAATGCCATCCTCTAAATCAACTCCTAGTGTAATGATTTCTTTGCTTTCTTTTGAAGTTTCACTAGGTTCTTGACTGATGGTAATGACTACTTCAAAATGTTCAACTTTCCTTTTCTTCCTCATAACATTCTCATCATTAACTGGAACAGATTATTCTTAGGCATTGTTACTTTTAGTCTTTTATGGCTTTTCTCAGTTCCAATGTCATCCTCAGTAACGACAACATATTCTTCACTGCCAATCTCAACTTCCTCGTCTTCAAAAGTAACTTGTCTCCCTTTGCTAGATTTATCCACTAGATACTTTTTTTTTTTTTCTGATCCCTTGGATGTAGTTTTGTAACATCATGAATTACTATATTTTGCTTATTTGTCATATCTCCTTCTAACACTGAGTAGAAACTGCTGACAACTTTCATAATATCATGCTCTATGAAATGAATGTCTCCCAACCTAATTGAACAACTTTCAACAAAATTCTGCCAAACAAAATATCATATGTCAATAAAAACAAAGTTATAAAAATATAGTGAGACAGTTACAAGAACGCAAAACACAAATATAAATAACAATACTTACGATATTTTATGTCATCTCATTTACAATTTGTTTACACAACTTTGTAGATACCTCTCTCGTGTCATACAATGAATATGATAACTGGTATTTAATCATTTCATGTGACTTGGGCGGTTTTGTAAGTATGTAAACAACTTCACTGTCTGGTACCGAACACATGTCTATGACCTTTCCCATCACCTCATAAATTCCATTATCATTAGGTATATCAACATATAGATATATCTGCACATTTTGGCTTTCTCTTTCTTTCACATACCAGACATTTGATGGAAGTTTCACTTCTTTTGATTTCTTTCAGTATGAAATCATCTTCTTATCGTTTGAGGCACTTGAAAGATTTGTAGCCATCAACTCAGGTGGGGTTCGTTCACCAATGTTTTTTGAAGATCCACCTTTAAGAGTCTTTGGTCCAGAAAAATTCACAGAAATCTTCTTTGATGCCATTTTCCTGAAGAAGAAAAAAGACACATATAAATCAGTAAATCACAAAAAAATAATAACTTAAATTAACAATGAAAATGATAAATGATAATTAATTTTATAAACCATAACAATTTAAAAAAAATAGAAATTTAAAAAATACATCGCCCTGCCGCCGCACCATGAAAATCGGCCAGCCAACCTAGCCGGTTGTTGGGTTAGGCCCCCCTAGCTGACCCTGGTGGCCCAATGACTGCCCCCCACCCCGAACTCCAGCCCCACCCCACCCCAGCAGCACAAAAAATCGGCCGCCACCCCCGGGGGCCGTTAGGCCGCCGAGGTGGGGCGGGGCCGTCTGCAACCCCCTCCCCACCCCGGCGACCCAACGGCCCGCGGGGGTGGCAGGGTGATTCCAGGAATCAATCCATTAGTTAGGCTAGGTCTTAACACCTCCTGCCTAAGTTGTATTCTGGACTCCAGACATAATGATTTCAATGATGCATTAATAGGAGGATTTCAAAGTCCATTAAATAATGGACCTGTATGATCATCTGTGGTTCCCAGATATCAAATCTCTCTCACTCATCCATACATAAATCAGTTTCTCCAAGCATATATTCAGGTCAATGGTTTTGATGTGGCCCCAAGCACTCATATTGCTCAGTGACATACTTCAGTCTGTTTTCGATTTGTAACTACATCTATGCCTACCATAAATCCAAAATTGACAAAAAGAGCTTTGAAAGAAGGTGTTGTTGTTGGACCAGGAAATACTACCCCTCTCCAATTAGGTTTCACAGAGGTATCTTTGCCTAATGAATGGGATAGTCAGTATACACCTATTGCTCAAAAGTATCCTCAGTTAGCCTCTACCTCAAATCAGTTGGAAAAAGTCATTGCTCCTGATGGATCTAGCAAACTTAGATTTGGTAAAGCCAAATATACAAATGGAAGCAAGTCCATTCCTTCAGTAAGACTCCATCCAAATATATCATTGCCTAAACAACCAGAGTCCTCCATGAATCGTTCATATAGTATGAAGATTCTGGTTTCTCCTTATCAAAAACATGTGCAAAACCATAATGCTACTACTTCTGCAGATTGTATTTTTTGCCATAAACAACTAGAAGAACGAAGGAAAATTTTTGCCCTAACCAATGAAGAAATTGGTCTTTCTTCTGTGGATCATAAAGGCCAACATCCTGACTGCAAATATTTCATAGAAATCTTTTTACCTCTTAAAGATTCTAAGATGTACATTCTTCGAGGGAAAAGACTGGAACATCACCTGTTTTGCCAGAAAGACATCTAAATCTAGGTAACAACACTCAAAAGTTCAAAAATGGAACTTTGCAAGGAGATCTACAATTTATTCATTTAAGAAATCCTGCAGACCCAGAGCCGGCTGAACAAATCAAGATGCAAAATTATTCAAATTACCAATCTGTTTGTCTCTCTCAAAACCTAGATGATATTGCTAAAGATGTTCTTGAATTAAAAGAGCATATCAAAAGGTTGCATCAAACAACAAATAGTTTACAAGATGGATATGATAAGAAATTAACTGAAATCTAGACACAGTTAGATACCATTAGCCGTGTTGTAACAAATTTTCATAATGCTCTTCCTAAACCACACTCTCCTCCAGACTTCGAGGCAATAGACCAAGAAGGACCAAAATTCGCTTACCATATACATAAATCTGATTCATTATTTCTTAAGGCAATTATGAAAGAAGAAGAAGAAACAGTAGGAAAAATCAAGAAGGGATCAGATTTAGCTAGAGAGAAATTTACACTAGTAAGTTATAAATTATCTAGTTTGATTCTAGATATCGAAGGAAAAAAGACTTCCCATAGAGAATCAGGTGAAGGATCTTCTAAGTCAAAAAGAGAAGAGTCTTTTCAATTTTCAAATAAAAATGCCAAGTTCCCAGAAGGAGATGTATCATCCCAGAATCAATCCAATCCTTTCACTAGATGGACACAACATCTAGCAGAGACTGATGAAAAATCAGATCCAGAATCTTTTCAAAGTATTAGAAATGCTCTATTTATAAACTTTGATTGTTTAAATAGAGATCAGACATTGATTCCCCTCCAAAGGATTAACACTTGGGCATTAATCGGAAATGCTTGACTATGGTGGGAACATCTAGATAAATCTGAACAGATTGACATATTAAACAAACATGATCCTTTAGAAGCCATACTCTTAGGATTATCACTTAAATTCCTTGGAATTATACCTTCAGATGAGTCTCATTATGCTCAGTTATTCATGAGTCAAAGATTGTGTGATCTTGACTTACTCACTGAGTATTATTGCATTATGTATGGGCTTTATTATAAGATTCTAGATCATGAGAATGTAGCATATTTGCAACATTATATTGCTTCTATGCCAGGAAGAATTTCAGAGCTAGTCACATAAGAACTAGCTAAGCAAAATATTTCTATTGATTCTCTTTCTTTGGCAGCACTTCATCAGCATATCCTCACCATCCTTAGAAATGAATGTGCAACATAGAAGAACAAAAGAAATCTTAAAAAGTAGTTAGCTTTCAGTCCTCAGCTTTGTGATATGTTTTCATAGACATATAGATTTTGTTATGAAACCAGCTCACAAAAAGATAGAAAAGATAGTTGAACGCCTTAGAATTCAGCCTCTTTGAGGGGGCAACCTCCTTTACATTACACAAATGAATAATTCTTGGATGATTCAAATGACAAAACCTCCTTTCTATATATAGGATTCTAAGGAGTCACAATATAACCCAGCCGACCTAACAATAATAATATAAAGCCACAAAAATAACAATAGAGGGATTCTATGGGGCACAGTAATAAAAATATGGGGACAATAGGGGCACAACAATATTATACAACTACAATAGTAATGGGCTAATCACTAGTATTATAGGGACCTAACATGCCCATCTCCTTCAAAAAAGTGTTGTCCTCAACGCTTGAGTAGTTCTGGATGCTTTTGTATAAAATTCTCATCCTCCCATGTGGAATCTTCAGCGGATAAGTTCTTCCACTTGATGAGATACTCTGAAATTGATCGATTTCGTAGCTATCGAGTTCTTGTTTCTGTGACTGCTTCTGGTTCCAATATAATTTTTCCTTCCTCGTCAAGTTCTGGCAATATAGTTTGAATTAGGATCTTGTCGCCTATAACCTTCTTTAAACATGAAACATGGAAAACTGGGTGCACTCGAGACGCTGCAGGAAGCTCCAATTTGTATGCCATAGTACCAATCTTTTACAACACCTTGTACGGACCATAATACTTTGGTAATAATTTATTATCCTTCTTAGCTTGCTTGAGGGACATTTGTTTATATGGTTGTAGCCGTAGGAATACCTAATCACCTACATCAAAACTTCTTTCGTTGCGATGTTGATATGCCTGTTGTTTCATTCTATTATGTGCCAACACGAGGTTATCCTTTAAGAGTTGGAGGACTTGTTGTTGATGTTCGATGTGATGTTCCACTGCTTGAACCTTAGAAATTTATCTTAAATATGATGTGATGGATGGTGGCTGATATCCATAAAGTGCCATAAATGGGGTCATTTTTGTTATTTTATGGAAGTGTTATACCACCATTCAGCCAGAGGCAACCATTTGACCCATTGTGTCTATTTATCATATATAAAGCAACGAAGATATCCTTCCAAACATTTGTTTACTATCTCAGTTTGCCCATCAGATTGAGGATGATAAGATGAGCTATGAGTTAACTGACTACCAAGACAAGAAAATAATTTTGTCCAAAAATTTCCAGTGAAAATGGGATCTCTGTCACTTACAATAATCTTTGGGTTTCCATGTAGCTTTTGAATTGTTTCCATAAATGCAATAGAAACTGTACTAGCTTTAAATGGATGTGGTAATGCACAAAAGTGTGCATACTTGGTAAGTCTGTCAACTACCACCATGATGACACTCTTTCCCTCAGACTCGGGTAAACCTGTGATAAAATCCATTGAAACCTCCTCCCAACGTTGCCTTAGAATGGATAAAGGTTGTAATAGACCCGGGGTCTTAATTGTTTCAACTTTATTTTGTTGGAAAACCAAACATTCCACCACAAACTTTTGAATATCCGATTTAAGGCCATCCCAAAAAAATTCCTTCTTAACCTTGTGGTAAGTTTTTAAAAATCCTGAGTGCCCTCCTAAGGGAGAAGTGTGCAATTCCATAAGAATCTTTTGTTTGAGTTGCGAATTCTTACAAAGGTATAAGCGATCTTTGTACCATAACGAATCATTTTGCCAGCTAAATGTATCAGATGTACTGGAACCTTGTTGTAACTTTCGAATAATTTCCCACACTTCTTCATCATTCTTCCATTCCTCCCTTGCTTCGTTTATCCAATCTGGTTGAATAATATAAATGGCGCAAAACAATGCTTCCACATCCTCATCCTTTCTTGAGAGTGCATTTGCCACCACATTTTGCTTCCCTTTTTTGTAGATGATTTTAAAGTCATAACCCAACATCTTTGTGACCCACTTTTGTTGCTCTTGAGAGGATAATATTTGTTCTAAAAACTATTTAAGGCTATCATGATCTGTTTTTACCTTGAAGTGTCTTCCCATTAGTAGGATCGCCATTTCTTAAGTGCATGTAGTATTGCCAACATTTCCTTCTCATAAATAGCTTTGTGTAAAAACTTTCCCTTGATTGAACGACTTTCAAAAACAATGGGTCTTTCATCTTGCATTAAAACAACACCAATTCCATTTCCTGAAGCATCACATTCCACAATAAAGGTTTTTGTGAAGTCCGGTGTAGCTAAGGCCGGTGCTTGGCACATTGCCTCTTTAAGATGTTCGAAGGCCTTTGTTGCTTATGGAGTCCATGAAAATGCATCTTTCTTCAATAATGTTGTTATAGGTGTTGTTATTTTCCCATAATTCTTAACAAACTTGCGATAATACCCTGTCAACCCGAGAAATCCTCGCAAATGCTTTATGGATGTGGGGATTTTCCATTCCTTAATGGCTTTAATTTTGCTAGGGCCTACCTTAACTCCTTCATGAGATACAATATGACCCAGATATTCCACCTCAACATTTGGATCTTTTTGCATATAATTGTTTCTCCTCCAATAGTTGTAGCACCCTGTCAACATGTTCAACATGATCCTTCCAAGACTTGCTGTAGATTAGTATATCATCAAAAAATACTAACACAAATTTTCTAAGGAAGGGTTTGAAAATGGAATTCATCAAACCTTCAAATGTAGAAGGTGCATTGGTAAGGCCAAAAGGCATGACCAAAAATTCATAATGACCCTCATGAGTTCTAAATGTTGTTTTCGGAATGTCTTCAGTCTTCATTTTGATTTGATGATATCCTGAACGAAGATCCAACTTGGTGAAGTAAATTGATCCATGCAATTCATCCAGTAATTCATCAATGACAGGAATGGGAAACTTATCTTTAATAGTGAGCTTGTTGAGCTCCCTATAATCTGGACACATGTGCCATGATCCATCCTTCTTGTGCACCAATACTACTGGAGCAGAGAAAGAACTTTGACTAGGTTGAATTATACCAGCCTCTAGCATTTCTGCAACTATACATTCAATTTCACTCTTTTGGGCATAGGGATATCTGTACAGCCTGATGTTTGGAGGAACACTTCTTGGAATCAGGTGAATAGCATGATCATGATCACGAATAGGTGGGAGACCTTTGGGAGTCTCAAATACCTTGGAATGATTGTCCAAGACTTTTTGGAGATCTGGAGAAATAGATGATTCCAATGTGGAAACATCTAGCGAACATAATTGTGCAATTACACCTCTTTGTTCCTTTTTTAGAAGCTTTTTCATACCGTTAGAGTTGATTATCTTTCCCGGTTTCCCTGCAATACCCCTTAATTCAAATTCCTTTCCTTCCGCGGAAAATTTCATGAAAAGTTCTTGAAAATTAAAAGCTATCGTACCAAGGACTATAGCCATTGGACTCCTAGTACAACATCAGCACCTCCCACTGGAATTGAAAGCATTGGGCTCATCAATACATATTCTCCCATGGATAGCTTGATAATATGGCACTTTCCAGAGCAATTTATCGTTCCTCCATTTGCAACCATCACTTGACACTCTGGTGCTGAATATAGGAAGCAATTCAATTCTTTTGCTACCTTACAATGAATAAAATTGTCGATACTTCCTGAATCAATCAACACTATTACCTTTTTCTTCTTGATTTGTCCTTCTATCTTGATGGTTTGAGGAGTGGTAATTCCAGCCAATGCATTACAGGATATGGTCGTATTCATTTCTTATTTATCTAGGCTTTGTTCCTGGAGTATATCCTCTTCTTTTGACCTTTCTTGCTCCTTTTCTTCTTCCTCTTCACAATCTATGTAGAATAGTTTCTTCTCAGCACACTTATGACCTTTGGTGTATTTGCTATCACAACTGTAACAAAGCCCTTTTTCTTTTTTTTCTTCCAATTGTTGTGGTGTCAACCCTAGGGGTAACAACACTTCCATCTTTATAGTTGTGACTGGTATGCTGCCTGGTTGCCATAATTTTGCTTTCCATTTTTCTTGCTAACCTGAATGCCTTCTCTAATGAATCAGGTTCCCAAAGGCAAACATCATGTTGGATATTATCCTTTAAATTCCCTATGAACACATCAATCCTATGCTCCTCTGGAATATTTTTTACTCTTATGTTCAATTTTTGGAACTCCTCAATGTGCTCCATTATTGAACCCTTTTGTTTGAGACTTATCAATTGGCTAAAAAAAGTGTTGCTTTTTGTGTCCTCATAATGTGCTGTCAATTCTTCCGTAAAAATTGCCCAAGTGATAATTTGTTTACGAGAGCAAAGCCATTGATACCATACAAACTGATTTGGTTCCAAATATAAAGTTGCAATACGTACCTTTTGTGTGTTTTGCACATTATTGAGATCGAAAAATTGTTCCATCTGTAATATCCATGTTGCGGGTCCTTGCCATCAAACTTCCTCATATCGATTTTTGGAATATGGTGGGTCTTCGATCCAACATTAGAGTCTATGCAATCATGATTAACATTTCTTTTGTTCTCATCATGAGTTTCCTTTACTACCCTTTCACCATTAGTGACCATTTCTTGCAGCAACTTATTCATATTTATCTTCAATTCTTTCATGTTTGTCTTCAAATCTCTCTTCAAATCGTCCATCTTAGCTTCCATGCCATTCATCTTAGCTTCCACGCCCTTTATCTTAGATTCCACGCCGTTTATCTTAGCTTCTGTTAGATTTTGTGAGGGTGACATTTGTTGCACTTGGTCTCGTAATTTTGATATATCATGTAGAATTTCTTCCTCTTCTTCATGAGTCATGCTAGCGCTTTCAGGTTTCTTACTAGGTGTTTGCATTTTCTTTCCTCGAGGCATCATTTAAAGATAATAATGCTCTGTTATGCCTTTTGAATTCTTCAAAATAATTTTTCAAACCAAGGTTAAGAAAAAATTTAAAAAAATCTACACACCTTTTTTCACTTTGAAGGAGCTTGATATTGCCTCTGATGTATCTCTATAATTTCGGATCATCTAGTTCTGAAATTGTGATCTGCAGTAGCCCTCTGTGTCCTCTTTCCAATGCCACCAGTCTGATCCAAATTGGATTCTCCAAGGAATATTTATGTCAAATCTTCCACAGTGACCTGATTATAGACTACTTCAGTAGAGCGAACTTGTACGACATGCCACGTGTCCCTGTTTCGACCTTTGGATATGAAAAATATATACAAGAAACTACAGTTCGTCCTCTTTCTGTAGCTTCTTACGAAACTTCAATCCGATGCCCAGAGAGAAAGTTACGATTATTTTCCCTAGGTCACCTATTTGGAATGTAATTCAGGAGTCTGTAAAAAGACCAACTTCCTCAAATCATATCTCCACAAATATAGTGCGAAAAGCCCTGAAATTTGGACTCGAGGTTTAGTGCAATTTCTTCTAAAATGGGTTTTTTTTTCGCTTCTAAAACATTGCAAAAAAAAAAATTATAGTGAAAATGCCACGATGACCTATTTGGAGCAACAAAACCCTAGAATCCAAAGCTCTGATACCAAATGTTATGAAACCAACTCACAAAAAGATAGAAAAGATAGTTGAATGCCTTAGAATTCAGCCTCTTCGAGGGGGCAACCTCCTGTACATTACACAAATGAATAATTCTTGGATGATTCAAATGACAAAACCTCCTTTCTATATATAGGAGTTTAAGGAGTCACAATAACCCAGCCGACCTAACAATAATAATATAAAGCCACAAAAATAAAAATAGAGGGATTCTATGGGGCACAGTAATAAAAATATGGAGACAATAGGGGCGCAACAATATTAATAAGGGATACAAATACAAAAGTAATGGGGTAATCACTAGTATTATAGGGACCTAACAGATTTGGGTGTTACAAAACTCCGAAAAGAAATCCTCAGCAAAAATCTCAGCATTGTAATTGCTCCAAACCCAAATGGAAAGGTAAGAAGAAACAATTCATGCCATCATCTGAAAAAAGAAGATCCAGATATATTTTTAGAAAGAAAAGAAGACCTGCTACTGCTGATAAAAGAAAATGTTTTATATGCGGACAAAGAGGCCATTGGGCTAACAAATGTCCATCCAGAAAGAAAAAGACGCAAGTCAAACTTTTTAACTTGTTTTCTTCATCATATAATCTGGCCGAATGGGAAATAGTTTCAGACTATGATTCTTCAGCAAAATGTTTTTTAGTATAAAGTTCCAGTTCAGATGATGAGGATTTAACACACCACTTTCAGATATTAGATGTAAATATTAATGATGATGAAAATAGTGATTGTACATTCATAGCGGATTGTAAAATGTTCTCGGCATATAACATTTCAAATGAAATTAGCCATATTCAACAACAGATTGGTAAATTGTCTCCCAACCTAGTTGTCCCAAGAAGCAGGCTTTAGAAAAGAATAAATGAATTACAAAAGAATGTTCCTCTTGTCAGGACCCTTTTACCAGTTGAAGAAAGAGAATATTTACCTCCTAATTATACTTCTCTTAGAGGGACTCTAGAAGACCAAATCAATCAGGTTGAGAATAGGATCAGAAAAAACAAAAATTTAATAGCCACAACAGCCAATGATATTAAGCAAGATATCCAATTGCTTGATGAATTGAACTCCCAGTTTGTCACCATGATGACTAAAGCAGTAGAACTTCCACTTGAACCCAATTATGAAATTGAATATCTGAAAAACTCAGATTCAGAAAAAGAATTTTAAGAATCGGAATTAAAAGACATTAGTGGAATTGGAGATAGATTAGTCATCCAAATTGGCATCAAAATACCAGGCTATAAACTTTATCATCTAGATGCTCAAATCGACACAGGTGCAATGAGCAGTTGCTGCAAATACAAAGAAATTCCATCATACTATTGGCAGCCAACACAAATCCAATTCAGAGTGGTCAACCAACAAATCATGAAGGTCTATTTTGTTGCTCCAGATTTTCCTATTCTGTTGAATAATCTGGTAACATATGTTACATTATACAATTATGATGCAGGTGTTGATATTTTGTTAGGACAGGATTTTGTACAGAAATATATGCCAATTATTGTAGATAAGAGCAGTATAACTTTTACAATCCAGCTTTCAAAAGTTCAGGTTGCAGCCAAAAGCAGTTTTATCATAAAAATTGATCCTAACAAAAAAGCAGAAGATATGGAAGTTTCTCTTAAAGATCTCACAAAAATTCAGAAAATCATCAAAAATGCAGATCTCCATGCACCTGAGGTCTTAAAAGAAGTGCTTGAGAAACTCAAATAGAATTGCATGTCAGAACACCCTGATGCATTCTGGTTCAGAGAAAAATATTTCATCACACTCCCATATAAAGAAGGTATGAGACAAACTCCACAAAAGGCATCAGCAAATCATATGAGCCCTTCTGAACAAGAGTTATGCAGACAAGAAATTCAACAATTGCTTGACAGAGGTCTTATTGAACCATAAAAAATCCCATGGGCATGCCCAGCCTTCTATGTCAACAAGCATTTAGAACAAAAATGAGGAAAGAAGAGGTTAGTCATAAACTATAAAGCTCTAAATGATGCCCTTTCTCCTATCAGGTATCCTCTTCCAAACAAAGAAATCTTGTTAGCTAGAATTTCTCAAGCTAACATTTTTAGCAAATTTGATCTAAAGAGTGGATTTTGGCAAATAGGAATTGTTCCAAGTGACAGATTCAAAACAACATTTGTTGTCCCAAACGGACAATATCAATGGACAGTTCTACCCTTTGGTTTAAAGAATGCACCGTCTGAATTTCAGAAAAGAATGGAAGATATATTCAAACATTTAAATTTTGTCATTGTATATATAGATGATTTATTAATTTTCAGCAAATATCTCCAAGAACATAAAATCCATCTTGAAGCCTTCTATGAGCTTGTGTATAAGCATGGTTTAGTATTGTCCTTCGGACCAGACAAATTTGTCATTGCTCAAACCAAGATAAACTATCTTGGTCTTGTCATTTCACAGGGAAAGATAATGTTATAGGATCATGTTTTGTAGAATTTATTAAAATTCCCAGACCAGTTTCCAGATATCAAGACAACTCAACGGTTCCTTGGATGTTTGAACTATATCAGAAATTTCTATGAAAAATAGTCAGAAGATACAAAGGTCATACAACAAAGGCTTAAGAAGAATGCAGTATGAATAGATGCCATGACAAAAGTAGTCAAAGCTATCAAGGATAAAATTAAAATTCTTCCTCCTCTTGCATTACCACAAGATAATTTGCCTTTCATTTTAGAAACAGATGCTTCTAATCATGTATGGGTTGCAGTTTTGTTACAGAAACAACATAAAAAGGAAGAAGTTTGTGCCTACACATCAGGGACATTTTCAGATACTGAATTAAAATATCCCTCCTCACACAAAGAAATTCTGGCAGTCAAGAGAGGCATCAAGAGATTCCATCTCTTCTTGAAAAGTGTCCATTTTACGGTAAAAACAGATCTCAAGCATATGAAAGGAATGCTTGGAAACAAACGTCTGTTAGAACAAGGAAATTCAAGAATTTTATGATGGGCATTATGGTTTGATGGATTTGATTTTGAAATCATATACAAATCAGGTAAAGAAAACTACCTTGCAGATATGCTCACCAGAGAAGGTAGCAATCCTACCCAAGAAATCAAAGTCTTCGAAACAGGGGAAAGCTCTAATTCCAGGAAACAAAGGTTCCAAATTGAGCTCTGTTCAGATTGCAGGCATGAATTTTGTTGGGAATGTCTAGTCACTAAAATCAAATTACTTCCCATTGAGGTTCAACAAATGATTTTGTTCAAATGGTATAATTCTCAGAATGGAAGACTTGCATATGACATCAACTGGAACTTAATAAATAATATCCATATTTATTTTGGCCACACTAGAAATTTGCACATTGCTTATATTTATGACCCTGCTATCACATGGTATGAATATTATGGCATACTCCAGTTTGCTCGGACACACAAGGAAATCCATGTTTATATGTATTGTGAAGATATAATGAGCAATTACAGGTCTTGGAGCCCCTGGCTAGAAGTTTTGTTCTATATGTTTTCTCCCAGAACTTCTGAGATCAAAAATCTTTCTGCAAAAGCTATGATCAATCTTCTCATAATTGAATTACAGGAAGGGGCATTGGCTTACAACATCTTTGCATTTAGTTTATCTCACCGAGTTACAACAGTCAACCTCACTTCTCAGAATGAGTTCCATTTGGCTGTAGAATTTTTTGGAGATACCTATCTTCTAGCTGATCAGCTAGATCATCATTTCATGTACAGTCCTTTCTACGCTTGTCTTAGACAATTTGCTCCTCACTGGCTTGATCAAGTTATTCCTGGGGTCCACCCAGCCATCCATGAAGACTCCTTAGAAAAGGACGATTATTCTCCTCCAAGTGGATATGACTCTTACCGTAGTCCGAAAGGATATTATTAAGAGCATCTCTCTTTTCTCTTGTACAAATTTTACTTTCAGTGTTTAGTGGGTTCTCTCCGTAAAATAATCTCCACTGTGTAATAACTTTAAGGACAATAATGATCCTTACTTTTGGTGTTTAGTGGGTTCTCTCCATAAAGAATCTCCACTATGTAAAATTATAAGGACAATAATGATCCTTACTTTTGGTGTTTGGTGGGTTCTCTCCATAAATAATCTCCACTGTGTAAATCTTAGGTTAACTATCCGGACGAATATCTGAAACTCAGAGCACTTCTCCGACTTTTGGTGGGACTTGACCCACATTTCAGAGAATCTACAGAAAAGTTTAGATTTGAGATCTATTGTCTTATGTAGTCATAGATCAGATTTCGAGAAGAGACTAGATGCTCTCTTGAAATCCTATAAATGAAGAAAATCTATTTCCATTCGGGGAATTCAAGTCGTTAGAGCTCTCTCTCTTTCTACAAGCTCTTTGTCATTCTATCTTAGGTCAAGTTCGACAAGCCTGCGCATGTGCACTTTTATGCATATGTGAACCTAAAGTGGTGGGACTCTTAGGAAGCATTGAGTCTGAGACTTTGCTAAAGTCGATCCGCATTCTCTGTGCTATTCGATCCGCACTCTCTGCGCTATGCTACAAAGTCTGTAATTCTGGTATTAGAGCCATTCAAATGTTATGTATTTGGAAAATAATTTAGTGAAATCTATTGTTATTGTGATTTGTGATAAGTCCCTCATGTTGGGCGTCGTTGAAGCTGAGGAAGGTGTGGAGTGCGCTGTTAGGGCGTGAATTATGATTAATCAAGTTATTCTACTACAAGAATTTTCCAGGTGCATAAGTTATTATGTTCTTCTAATGGCTAATAATTCTTATAGTTTGACAGACAATTCAGAGCGTAAAGCTGCTCATGAAAAACGTTGGGCTTTCTTGAAATATTTCAATAAGAAAGAATCAGATCCTATTTATAATGCAAGAATAGTCTCACAGGAATTTGACCCTCAGCCAAATTGGTAACTACCCAATATAGATGTCAAAAAAATCTAACTTCCTATGTTCAAATTTAAAGCTGCAAGTTTGTTTCGATTTACTTCTATAAACGTTCCAATTTCAGTAGGACAATTTGTTTATCAAGTACCACTGCTGAGTATAGAAGACATTGAATGGGGAATAGAAAATGGATTTAAATATGTTCATCTGGGCTTGATTCAATTTGGAATCAATCCATTAGTTAGGCTAGGTCTTAACACCTCCTGCCTAAGTTGTGTTCTGGACTCTAGACATAATGATTTCAATGATGCATTAATAGGAGGGTTTCAAAGTCCATTAAATAATGGACCTGTATGGTCATCTGTGGTTCCTAGATATCAGATCTCTCTCATTGATCCATACATAAATCAGTTTCTCCAAGCATATATTCAGTTTAATGGTTTTGATGTGGCCCAGGGCACTCATATTGCTCAGTTACATACTTCAATCTGTCTGTGATTCGTAACTACATCTATGCCTGCCATAAATCCAAAATTGACAAAAAGAGCTTTGAAAGAAGGTGTTGTTGTTGGACCAGGAAATACTACCCCTCTCCAATTAGGTTTCACAGAGGTATCTTTGCCTAATGAATGGGATAGTCAGTATACACCTATTGCTCAAAAGTATCCCCAGTTAGCCTCTGCCTCAAATCAGTTGGAAAAAGTCATTACTCCTGATGGATCTAGCAAACTTAGATTTGGTAAAGCCAAATATACAAATGGAAGCAAGTCCATTCCTTCAATAAGACTCCATCCAAATGTATCATTGTCTAAACAACCAGAGTCCTCCATGAATCATTCATATAGACTGAAGATTCAGGTTTCTCCTTATCAAAAACATGTGCAAAACCATAATGCTACTACTTCTGCAGATTGTATTTTTTGCTATAAACAACTAGAAGAACGAAGGAAAATTTTTGCCCTAACCAATGAAGAAATTGGTCTTTCTTCTGTGGATCATAAAGGCCAACATCCTGACTGCAAAGATTGCATACAAATATTTGTACCTCTTAAAGATTTTAAGATGTACATTCTTCCGAGGGAAAATACTGGAACATCACCTATTTTGCCAGAAAGACATCTAAATCTAGGTAATAACACTCAAAAGTTCAAAAATGGAACTTTGCGAGGAGATCTACAATTTATTCATTTAAGAAATCCTGCAAACCCGAAGCTGGCTGAACAAATCGAGATGCAAATTTATTCAAATTACCAATCTGTTTGTCTCTCTCAAAACCTAGATGATATTGCTAAAGATGTTCTTGAATTAAAAGAGCATATCAAAAGGTTGCATCAAACAATAGATAGTTTACAAGATGGATATGATAAGAAATTAACTGAAATCTCGACACAATTAGATACCATTAGCCATGCTGTAACAAATTTTCATAATGCTCTTCCTAGACCACACTCTCCTCCAGACTTCGAGGCAGTAGACCAAGAAGGACCAAAATTCACTTACCATAGACATAAATCTGATTCATTGTTTCTTAAGGCAATTATGAAAGAAGAAGAAGAAACAATAGGAAAAATCAAGAAGGGATCAAATTTAGCTAGAGAGAAATTTACACTAGTAAGTGATAAATTATCTAGTTTGATTCTAGATATCAAAGGAAAAGAGACCTCCCACAGAGAATCAAGTGAAGGATCTTCTAAGTCAAATAGAGAAGAGTCTTTTCAATTTTCAAATAAAAATTCCAAGTTCGCAGAAGGAGATGTATCATCCCATAATCAATCTGATCCTTTCACTAGATGGACACAACATCTAGCAGATACTAATGAAACATTAGATCCAAAATCTTTTCAAAGTATTGGAAATGCTCTATTTATAAACTTTTATTGTTTAAATAGAGATCAGACATTGATTCTCCTCCAAAGGATTAACACTTGGGCATCGCTGAAAAAAGTTGAAACCAAACAGCCTTGGAAAGATGTAGTGATCCAAATTACTTGGGAATAAACAGGAAATGCTCGACTATGGTGGGAAAATCTAGATAAATCTGAACATATTGACATATTGAATAAAGATGATCCTTTAGAAGCCATACTCTTAGCATTATCACATGAATTCCTTGGAATTATACCTTCAGATGAGTCTCATTATGCTCAGTTATTCATGACTCAAAGATTGTGTGATCTTGACTTACTCACTGAGTATTATTTCATTATGCAAGGGCTTTATTATAAGATTCTAGATCATGAGAATGTAGCATATTTGCGACATTATATTGCTTCTATGCCAGGAAGAATTCCAGAGCTAGTCACACAAGAACTAGCTAAGCAAAAGATTTCTATTGATTCTCTTTCTTTGGCAACACTTCATCAGCATATCCTCACCATCCTTAGAAATGAATGTGCAGCATATAAGAACAAAATAAATATTAAAAAGTAGTTAGCTTTCAGTCCTCAACTTTGTGATATGTTTTTAGAGACATATAGATTTGGGTGTTACAAAACTCCGAAAAGAAATCCTCAACAAAAATCTCAGCATTGTAATTGCTCCAAACCCAAATGGAAAGGTAAGAAGAAACAATTCATGCCATCATCTGAAAAAAGAAGATCCAGATATATTTTTAGAAAGAAAAGAAGACCTGCTACTGCTGATAAAATCAAATGTTTTATATGCAGACAAAGAGGCCATTGGGCTAACAAATGTCCATCCAGAAAGCAAAAGACACAAGTCAAACTTTTTAACTTGTTTTCTTCATCATATAATCCAGCCGAATGGGAACTAGTTTCAGACTATGATTCTTCAGCAGAATGTTTTTCAGTATATAGTTCTAGTTCAAATGATGAAGATTTAACACAACATTTTCAGAGATTAGATGTAAATATTAGTGATGATGAAAACAGTGATTGTACATTCATAGCAGATTGTAAAATGTTCTCGGGATATAACATTTCAAATGAAATCAGCCATCTTCAACAACAGATTGATAAATTGTCTCCCAACCTAGTTGTCCCAAGAAGCAGGCTTCAGAAAAGAATAAATGAATTACAAAAGAATGTTCCTCCTGTCAGGACCCTTTTACCAGTTGAAGAAAGAGAAGATTTACCTCCTAATTATACTTCTCTTAGAGGGACTCTAGAAGACCAAATCAGTCAGGTTGAGAATAGGATCAGAAAAAACAGAAATTTAATAGCCACAGCAGCCAATGATATTAAGCAAGATATCCAATTGCTTGATGAATTGAACTCCTAGTTTGTCACCATGATGACTAAAGCAGCAGAACTTCCACTTGAACCCAATTATGAAATTGAATATCTGAAAAACTCAGATTCAGAAAAAGAATTTGAAGAATCTGAATTAAAAGACATTAGTGGAATTGGAGATAGATTAGTCATCCAAATTGGCATCAAAATACCAAGTTATAAACTTTATCATCTAGATGCTCAAATCGACACGGGTGAAATGAGAAGTTGCTGCAAATACAAAGCATTTCCATCATACTATCGGCAGTCAACACAAATCCAATTCAGAGCGGTCAACCAACAAATCATGAAGGTCTATTTTGTTGCTC
The DNA here is from genome assembly GCA_031772625.1 of Pinus tabuliformis. Taxonomy (NCBI): domain Eukaryota; kingdom Viridiplantae; phylum Streptophyta; class Pinopsida; order Pinales; family Pinaceae; genus Pinus; species Pinus tabuliformis. Next base: position 1,404,911,598 of record CM062819.1, read on the forward strand.
TAGATTTTCCTATTCTGTTGAATAATCTGGTAACATATGTTACATTATACAATTATGTTGCGGGTGTTGATATTTTGTTAGGATGGGATTTTGTACAGAAATATATGTCAATTATTGTAGATAAGAGCAGTATAACTTTTACAATCTAGCTTTCAAAAGTTCAGGTTGCAGCCAAAAGCAGTTTTATCATAAAAAATGATCCTGACAAAAAAGCAGAAGATATGGAAGTTTCTCTTAAAGTTCTCACAAAAATTTAGAAAATCATCAAAAATGTAAATCTCCATCCACCTAAGGTTTTAAAAGAAGTTCTTGAGAAACTAAAACAGAATAGCATGCCAGAACACCCCAATGCATTTTGGTTCAGAGAAAAATATTTCATCACACTCCCATATAAAGAAGGTATGAGACAAACTCCACAAAAGACATCAACAAATCATATGAGCCCTTCCGAACAGGAGTTATGCAGACAAGAAATTCAACAATTGCTTGATAGAGGTCTTATTGAACCATCAAAAAGCCCATGGGCATGCCCAGCCTTCTATGTCAATAAGCATTCAGAACAAAAACGAGGAAAGAAGAGGTTAGTCATAAACTATAAAGCTCTAAATGATGTCCTTTCTCCTATCAGGTATCCTCTTCCAAACAAAGAAATCTTGTTAGCTAGAATTTCTCAAGCTAACATTTTTAGCAAATTTGATCTGAAGAGTGGATTTTGGCAAATAGGAATTGTTCCAAGTGACAGATTCAAAACAACATTTGTTGTCCCAAATGGACAATATCAGTGGACAGTTCTACCCTTTGGTTTAAAGAATGCACCGTCTGAATTTCAGAAAAGAATGGAAGATATATTCAGACATTTAAATTTTGTCATTGTATATATAGATGATTTATTAATTTTCAGCAAAGATCTCCAAGAACATAAAATCCATCTTGAAGCCTTCTATGAGCTTGTGTATAAGCATGGTTTAGTATTGTCCTCCGGACCAGACAAATTTGTCATCGCTCAAACCAAGATAAACTATCTTGGTCTTGTCATTTCACAGGGAAAGATAAGGTTATAGGATCATGTTTTGTAGAATTTATTAAAATTCCTAGACCAGTTTCCAAATATCAAGACAACTCAGCGGTTCCTTGGATGTTTGAACTATATCAGAAATTTCTATGAAAAACAATCAGCAGATACAAAGGTCATACAACAAAGGCTTAAGAAGAATGCAGTATGGATAGATGCCATGACAAAAGCAGTCAGAGCAATCAAGGATAAAATTAAAACTCTTCCTCCTCTTGCATTACCACAAGATAATTTGCCTTTCATTTTAGAAACAGATGCTTCTAATCATGTATGGGCTGCAATTTTGTTACAGAAACAACATAAAAAGGAAGAAGTTTGTGCCTACAAATCAAGGACATTTTCCGATACTGAATTAAAATATCCCTCCTCACACAAATAAATTCTAGCAATCAAGAGAGGCATCAAGAGATTCCATCTCTTCTTGAAAAGTGTCCATTTCACGGTAAAAACAGATCTCAAGCATATGAAAGGAATGCTTGGAAACAAATGTCTGTTAGAACAACGAAATTCAAGAATTTTACGATGGGCATTATGGTTTAATGGATTTGATTTTGAAATCATATACAAATCAGGGAAAGAAAAATACCTTGCAGATATGCTTACCAGAGAATGCAGCAATCCTACCCAAGAAATCAAAGTCTTCGAAACAGGGGAAAGCTCTAATTCCAGGAAACAAAGGTTCCAAATTGAGCTCTGTTCAGATTGCAGGCATGAATTTTGTTGGGAATGTCTAGTCACTAAAATCAAATTACTTCCCATTGAGGTTCAACAAATGATTTTGTTCAAATGGTATAATTCTTAGAATGGAAGACTTGCATATGACATCAACTGGAACTTAATAAATAATATCCATATTTATTTTGGCCACACTAGAAATTTGCACATTGCTTATATTTATGACCCTACTATCACATGGTATGAATATTATGGCATACTCCAGTTTGCTCAGACACACAAGGAAATCCATGTTTATATATATTTTGAAGATATAATGAGCAGTTACAGGTCTTGGAGCCCCTGGCTAGAAGTTTTTTTCTATATGTTTTCTCCCAGAACTTCTGAGATCAAAAATATTTCTACAAAATATATGATCAATCTTCTCAGAATTGAATTACAGGAAGGGGCATTGGCTTACAACATCTTTGCATTTAGTTTATCTCACCAAGTTACAACATTCAACCTCACTTCTCAGAATGAGTTCCGTTTGGCTGTAGAATTTTTTGGAGATACCTGTCTTCTAGCTGATCAGCTAGATCATCATTTCATGTACAGTCCTTTCTACGCTTTTCTTGGACAATTTGCTCCTCACTGGCTTGATCAAGTTATTCCTGGGGCCCATCCAGCCCTCCATGAAGACTCTTCAGAAAAAGACGATTATTCTCCTCCAAGTGGATATGACTCTGACCGTAGTACGAAAGGATATTATTAAGAGCATCTCTCTTTTCTCTTGTACAAATTTTACTTTCGGTGTTTAGTGGGTTCTCTCCATAAAAGAATCTCCACTGTGTAATAACTTTAAGGACAATAATGATCCTTACTTTTGGTGTTTAGTGGGTTCTCTCCATAAAGAATCTCCACTATGTAAAACTTTAAGGACAATAATGATCCTTACTTTTGGTGTTTAGTGGGTTCTCTCCATAAAGAATCTCCATTGTGTAAATCATAGGTTAACTATCTGGATGAATATCTGAAACTCGGAGCACTTCTCTAAATCTTGGTGGGACTTGACCCACACTTCAGAGAATCTATGGAAAAGTTTAGATTTGAGATCTATTGGTTTATGTAGACAGAGATCAGATTTCGAGAAGAGACTAGATGCTCTCTTGAAATCCTATAAATGAAGAAAATGTATTTCCATTCGAGGCATTCGAGTCGCTAGAGCTCTCTCTCTTTCTACAAGCTCTCTGTCATTTTGTCTTAGGTTGAGTTCGACAAGCCTGCACATGTGCACTTTGATGTATATGTGAACCTAAAGTGGCGGGACTCTTAGGAAGCATTGAGTCTGAGACTTTGCTAAGGTCGATCCGCACTCTCTGCGTTATGCTACAAAGTCTATAATTCTGGTATCAAAGCCATTCAAATGTTATGTATTTGGAAAAGAATTTAGTGAAATCTCTTGTTATCGTGATTTGTGATAAGTCCCTCTTGTTGGGCACCATTGAAGCCGAGGAAGGCGTGGAGTGCGCTGTTAGGGCGTGAAGAGTTACGACTAATCAAGTTATTCTGCTACAAGAATTTTCCAGGTGCATAAGTTATTATGTTCTTCTAATGGATAATAATTCTTATAGTTTGACAAACAATTCAGAGCATAAAGCTTCTCATGAAAAACGTTGGGCTTTCTTGAAATATTTCAAAAAGAAAGCATCAGATCCTATTTATAATGCAAGAATAGGCTCGCAGGAATTTGACCCTCGGCCAAATTGGTCACTACCCAATATAGATGTCGAAAAAATCTATGAACTTCCTATGTTCAAATTTAAAGTTGCAAGTTTGTTTCGATTTACTTCTGTAAATGTTCCAATTTCAGTAGGACAATCTGTTTCTCAAGTACCACTGCTAAGTAGAGAAGACATTGAATGGGGAATAGAAAATGGAGTTAAATGTGTTCATCTGGGCATGATTCAATTTGGAATCAATCCATTAGTTAGGCCAGGTCATAACACCTCCTGCCTAAGTTGTGTTCTGGACTCTAGAAATTATTATTTCAATGATTCATTAATAGGAGGGTTTCAAAGTCCATTAAATAATGGACCTGGTCATTTGTGGTTCCCAGATATCAGATCTCTCTCATTGATCCATACATAAATCAATTTCTCCAAGCATATATTTAGTTCAATGTTTTCGATGTGGCCCCAGGCACTCATATTGCTAAGTTACATACTTCAGCCTGTTTGTGATTTGTAACTACATCTATGCCTACCATAAAACCAAAATTGACAGAAAGAGCTTTGAAATAAGGTTTGTTTTGGACTAGGAAATACTACCCCTCTCCAATTAGGTTTCACAGAGGTATATTTTCCTAATGAATGGGATAGTCGATATACACCTATTGCTCAAAATTATCCTCTATTAGCCTCTACCTCAAATCAGCTGGAAAAAGTCATTGCTCCTAATGGATCTAGCAAACATAGATTTGGTAAAGCCAAATATACAAATGGAAGCAAGTTCATTCCTTTAGTAAGACTCCATCCAAATATATCATTGCCTAAACAACCAAAGTCCTCCAAGAATCATTCATATAGTATGAAGATTCTGGTTTTTCCTTATCAAAAACATGTGCAAAACCATAATGCTATTACTTCTGCAAATTGTATTTTTTGCCATAAACAACCAGAAGAACGAAGGAAAAGTTTTCCCCTAACCAATGAAGAAAATGGTCTTTCTTTTGTGGATCATAAAGACCAACATCCTGACTGCAAAGATTGCATACAAATTTTTGTACCTCTTAAAGGTTTTAAGATGTACATTCTTCCAAGGGAAAAGACTAGAACATCACCTGTTTTGCTAGAAAGACATCTAAATCCACGTAACAACAAATGGAACTTTGAAAGGAGATCTACAATTTATTCATTTAAGAAATCCTGCAGACCCAGAGCCGGCTGAACAAATCAAGATGCAAAATTATTCAAATTACCAATCTATTTGTCTCTCTCAAAACCTAGATGACATTGCTAAAGATGTTCTTGAATTAAAAGAGCATATCAAAAGGTTGCATCAAACAACAGATAGTTTACAAGACTTCGAGGCAGTAGACCAAGAAGGACCAAAATTCACTTACCATAAACATAAATCTGATTCATTGATTCTTAAGGAAATTATGAAAGAAGAAGAAGAAACAATAGGAAAAATCAAGAAGGGATCAGATTTAGCTAGAGAGAAATATACACTAGTAAGTGATAAACTATCTAGTTTGATTCTAGATATCAAAGGAAAAGAGACTTCCCACAGAGAATCAGGTGAAGGATCTTCTAAGTAAAAAAGAGAAGAGTCTTTTCAATTTTCAAATAAAAATGCCAAGTTCGCAGAAGGAGATGTATCATCCCAGAATCAATCCAATCCTTTCACTAGATGGACACAACGTCTAGCAGAGACTGATGAAAAATCAGATCCAGAATCTTTTCAAAGTATTGGAAATGCTCTATTTATAAACTTTGATTGTTTAAATAGAGATCAGACATTGATTCTCCTCCAAAGGATTAACACTTGGGCATCACAGAAAAAAGTTGAAACCAAACAGCCTTGGAAAGATGTAGTGATCCAAATCACTTGGGCATTAACAGGAAATGCTCGACTATGGTGGGAACATCTAGATAAATCTGAACAGATTGACATCTTGAACAAAGATGATCCTTTAGAAGCCATACTCTTAGCATTATCACATGAATTCCTTGGAATTATACCTTCAGATGAGTCTCATTATGCTCAGTTATTCATGAGTCAAAGATTGTGTGATCTTGACTTACTCACTGAGTATTATTGCATTATGCAAGGGCTTTATTATAAGATTCTAGATCATGAGAATGTAGCATATTTGCGACATTATATTGCTTCTATGCCAGGAAGAATTCCAGAGCTAGTCACACAAGAACTAGCTAAGCAAAAGATTTCTATTGATTCTCTTTCTTTGGCAGCACTTCATGAGCATATCCTCACCATCCTTAGAAATGAATGTGCAGCATATAAGAACAAAAGAAATATTAAAAAGTAGTTAGCTTTTAGTCCTAAAATTTGTGATATGTTTTCAGTCTTCCAGCTGATCAGCTAGATCATCATTTCATGTACAGTCCTTTCTACGCTTGTCTTGGACAATTTTCTCCTCATTGGCTTGATCAAGTTATTCCTAGGGTCTAGCCAACCCTCCCTGAAGACTCTTTGGAAAAAGACGATTATTCTCCTCCAAGTGGATATGACTCTGACTGTAGTCCGAAAGGATATTATTAAGAGCATCTCTCTTTTCTCTTGTACAAATTTTACTTTCGGTGTTTAGTGGGTTCTCTCCGTAAAAGAATCTCCATTGTGTAATAACTTTAAGGACAATAATGATGCGTACTTTTGGTGTTTAGTGGGTTCTCTCCATAAAGAATCTCCACTATGTAAAACTTTAAGGACAATAATGATCCTTACTTTTGGTGTTTAATGGGTTCTCTCCATAAAGAATCTCCACTGTGTAAATCTTAGGTTAACTATCTAGACGAATATCTAAAACTCAGAGCACTTCTCCGACTTTTGGTGGGACTTGACCCACATTTCAGAGAATCTACGGAAAATTTTAGATTTGAGATCTATTGTTTTATGTAGATAGAGATCAAATTTCAAGAAGAGACTAGATGCTCTCTTGAAATCCTATAAATGAAGAAAATGTATTGCCATGCGGGGCATTCGAGTCGCTAGAGCTCTCTCTCTATCTACAAGCTCTTTGTCATTCTGTCTTAGGTTGAGTTTGACAAGCCTGCGTATGTGCACTTTGATGGATATGTCAACCTAAAGTGGCGGGATTCTTAGGAAGCATTGAGTCTGAGACTTTGCTAAGGTCGATCCACACTCTTTGCGCTAGACGATACGCACTCTCTGCGCTATGCTACAAAGTCTGTAATTCTGGTATCAGAGCCATTCAAATGTTATGTATTTGGAAAAGAATTTAGTGAAATCCCTTGTTATTGTGATTTGTGATAAGTCCCTCTTGTTGGGCGTCGTTGAAGCCGAGGAAGGCGTGGAGTGCGCTGTTAGGGCGTGAAGAGTTACAACTAATCAAGTTATTCTGCTACAAGAATTTTCCAGGTGCATAAGTTATTATGTTCTTCTAATGGCTAATAATTCTTATAGTTTGACAAACAATTCAGAGCATAAAGCTGCTCATGAAAAACATTGGGCTTTCTTGAAATATTTCAATAAGAAAGAATCAGATCCTATTTATAATGCAAGAATAGTCTCGCAGGAATTTGACCCTCAGCCAAATTGGTCACTACCCAATATAGATGTCGAAAAAATCTATGAACTTCCTATGTTCAAATTTAAAGCTGCAAGTTTGTTTCGATTTACTTCTGTAAATGTTCCAATTTCAGTAGGACAATTTGTTTATCAAGTACCACTGCTGAGTAGAGAAGACATTGAATGGGGAATAGAAAATGGATTTAAATATGTTCATCTGGGCATGATTCAATTTGGAATCAATCCATTAGTTAGGCCAGGCCTTAACACCTCCTGCCTAAGTTGTGTTCTGGACTCTAGACATAATGATTTCAATGATGCATTAATAGGAGGGTTTCAAAGTCCATTAAATAATGGACCTGTATGGTCATCTGTGGTTCCTAGATATCAGATCTCTCTCACTGATCCATACATAAATCAGTTTCTCCAAGCATATATTCAGTTCAATGGTTTTGATGTGGCCCCAGGCACTCATATTGCTCAGTTACATACTTCAGTCTGTTTGCGATTCGTAACTACATCTATGCCTGCCATAAATCCAAAATTGACAAAAAGAGCTTTGAAAGAAGGTGTTGTTGTTGGACCAGGAAATACTACCCCTCTCCAATTAGGTTTCACAGAGGTATCTTTGCCTAATGAATGGGATAGTCAATATACACCTATTGCTCAAAAGTATCCTTAGTTAGCCTCTACCTCAAATCAGTTGGAAAAAGTCATTTCTCCTAATGGATCTAGCAAACTTAGATTTGGTAAAGCCAAATATACAAATGGAAGCAAGTCCATTCCTTCAGTAAGACTCCATCCAAATATATCATTGCCTAAACAACCAGAGTCCTCCATGAATCGTTCATATACTATGAATATTTTGGTTTCTCCTTATCAAAAACATGTGCAAAACCATAATGCTACTACTTCTACAGATTGTATTTTTTGCCATAAACAACTAGAAGAACGAAGGAAAATTTTTGCCCTAACCAATGAAGAAATTGGTCTTTCTTCTGTGGATCATAAAGGCCAACATCCTGACTGCAAAGATTGCATACAAATCTTTGTACCTCTTAAAGATTTTAAGATGTATATTCTTCCAAGGGAAAAGACTGGAACATCACCTGTTTTGCCAGAAAGACATCTAAATCCAGGTAACAACACTCAAAAGTTCAAAAATGGAACTTTGCAAGGAGATCTACAATTTATTCATTTAAGAAATCCCGTAGACCTAGAGCCAGTTGAACAAATCAAGATGCAAAATTATTCAAATTACCAATCCGTTTGTCTCTTTCAAAACCTAGATGCTATTGCTAAAGATGTTCTTGAATTAAAAGAGCATATCAAAAGGTTGCATCAAACAACTGATAGCTTACAAGATGGATATGATAAGAAATTAACTGAAATCTAGACACCGTTAGATATCGTTAGCCGTGTTGTAACAAATTTTCATAAGGCTCTTCCTAGACCACACTCTCCTCTAGACTTCGAGGCAGTAGACCAAGAAGGACCAAAATTCACTTACCATAGACATAAATCTGATTCATTGTTTCTTAAGGCAATTATGAAAGAAGAAGAAGAAACAATAGGAAAAATCAAGAAGGGATCAAATTTAGCTAGAGAGAAATTTACACTAGTAAGTGATAAATTATCTAGTTTGATTCTAGATATCAAAGGAAAAGAGACTTCCCACAGAGAATCAGGTGAAGCATCTTCTAAGTCAAAAAGAGAAGAGTCTTTTCAATTTTCAAATAAAAATGCCAAGTTCACAGAATGAGATGTATCATCCCAAAATCAATCCAATCCTTTCACCAGATGGACACGACGTCTAGCAGAGACTGATGAAAAATCATATCCAGAATCTTTTCAAAGTATTGGAAATTCTCTATTTATAAACTTTGATTGTTTAAATAGAGATCAGACATTGATTCTCCTCCAAAGGATTAACACCTGGGTATCACAGAAAAAAGTTGAAACCAAACAGCCTTGGAAAGATGTAGTGTTCCAAATCACTTGGGCATTAACAGGAAATGCTCGACTATGGTGGGAACATCTAGATAAATCTGAACAGATTGACATATTGAACAAAGATGATCCTTTAGAAGCCATACTCTTAGCATTATCACATGAATTCCTTAGAATTATACCTTCAGATGAGTCTCATTATGCTCAGTTATTCATGAGTCAAAGATTGTGTGATCTTGACTTACTCACTGAGTATTATTGCATTATGCAAGGGCTTTATTATAAGATTCCAGATCATGAGAATGTAGCATATTTGCGACATTATATTGCTTCTATGTGAGGAAGAATTCCAGAGCTAGTCACATAAGAACTAGCTAAGCAAAAGATTTCTATTGATTCTCTTTCTTTGGCAGCACTTCATCGGCATATCCTCACCATCCTTAGAAATGAATGTGCGGAATATAAGAACAAAAGAAATCTTAAAAAGAAGTTAGCTTTCAGTCCTCAGCTTTGTGATATGTTTTCAAAGACATATAGATTTGGGTGTTACAAAACTCCAAAAAGAAATCCTCAGCAAAAATCTCAGCATTGTAATTGCTCCAAACCCAAATGGAAAGGTAAGAAGAAACAATTCATGCCATCATATGAAAAAAGAAGATCCAGATATATTTTTAGAAAGAAAAGAAGACCTGCTACTGCTGATAAAAGCAAATGTTTTATATGCAGACAAAGAGGCCATTGGGCTAACAAATGTCCATCCAGAAAGAAAAAGACACAAGTCAAACTTTTTAACTTGTTTTCTTCATCATATAATCCAGTCGAATGGGAACTAGTTTCAGACTATGATTCTTCAACATAATGTTTTTCAGTATATAGTTCCAGTTCAGATGATGAAGATTTAACACATCATTTTCAGAGATTATATGTAAATATTAGTGATGATGAAAATAATGATTGTACATTCATAACAGATTGTAAAATGTTCTCGGGATATAACATTTCAAATGAAATCAACCATCTTCAACAACAGATTGATAAATTGTCTCCCAACCTAGTTGTCCCAAGAAGCAAGCTTCAGAAAAGAATAAATGAATTACAAAAGAATGTTCCTCATGTCAGGACCCTTTTACTAGTTGAAGAAAGAGAAGATTTACCTCCTAATTACACTTCTCTTAGAGGGACTCTAGAAGACCAAATCAATCAGGTTGAGAATAGGATCAGAAAAAAAAAAGAAATTTAATAGCCATAGCAGCCAATGATATTAAGCAAGATATCCAATTTCTTGATGAATTGAACTCCCAGTTTGTCACCATGATGACTAAAGCAGCAGAACTTCCACTTGAACCCAATTATGAAATTGAATATCTGAAAAACTCAGATTCAGAAAAAGAATTTGAAGAATCTGAATTAAAAGACATTAGTGGAATTGGAGATAGATTAGTCATCCAAATTGGCATCAAAATACCAGGCTATAAACTTTATCATCTAGATGCTCAAATCGACACAGGTGCAATGAGCAGTTGCTGCAAATACAAAGCAATTCCATCATACTATTGGCAGCCAACACAAATCCAATTCAGAGCGGTCAACCAACAAATCATGAAGGTCTATTTTGTTGCTCCAGATTTTCCTATTCTGTTGAATAATCTGGTAACATATGTTACATTATACAATTATGATGCAGGTGTTGATATTTTGTTAGGACGGGATTTTGTACAAAAATATATGCCAATTATTGTAGATAAGAGTAGTATAACTTTTACAATCCAGCGTTCAGAAGTTGAGGTTGCAGCCAAAAGCAGTTTTATCATAAAAATTGATCCTGACAAAAAAGCAGAAGATATGGAAGTTTCTCTTAAAGATCTCACAAAAATTCAAAAAATCATCAAAAATGCAGATCTCCATGCACCTGAGGTCTTAAAAGAAGTGCTTGAGAAACTCAAACAGAATTGCATGTCAGAACACCCTGATGCATTCTAGTTCAGAGAAAAATATTTCATCACACTCCCATATAAAGAAGGTATGAGACAAACTCCACAAAAGGCATCAGCAAATCATATGAGCCCTTCCGAATAGGAGTTATGCAGACAAGAAATTCAACAATTGCTTGACAGAGGTCTTATTGAACCATCAAAAAGCCCATGGGCATGCCCAGCCTTCTATGTCAACAAGCATTCAGAACAAAAAAGAGGAAAGAAGAGGTTAGTCATAAACTATAAAGCTCTAAATGATTCAAATCTCCTATCAGATATCCTCTTCCAAACAAAGAAATCTTTTTAGCTAGAATTTCTCAAGCTAACATTTTTAGCAAATTTGATCTGAAGAGTGGATTTTGGCGAATAGGAATTGTTCCAAGTGACAGATTCAAACGAGCATATGTTGTCCCAAACGGACGATATCAGTGGACAGCTCTACCCTTTGCTTTAAAGAATGCACCGTCTGAATTTCATAAAAGAATGGAAGATATATTCAGACATTTAAATTTTTTCATTGTATATATAGATGATTTATTAATTTTCAGCAAAGATCTCCAAGAACATAAAATCCATCTTGAAGCCTTCTATGAGCTTGTGTATAAGCATGGTTTAGTATTGTCCTCCGGACCAGACAAATTTGTCATTGCTCAAACCAAGATAAACTATCTTGGTCTTGTCATTTCACAGGGAAAGATAATGTTACAGGATCATGTTTTGCAGAATTTATTAAAATTCCCAAACCAGTTTCCAGATATCAAGACAACTCAACGGTTCCTTGGATGTTTGAACTATATCAGAAATTTCTATGAAAAATAGTCAGCAGATACAAAGGTCATACAACAAAGGCTTAAGAAGAATGCAGTATGGATAGATGCCATGACAAAAGCAGTTAGAGCAATCAAGGATAAAATTAAAACTCTTCCTCCTCTTGCATTACCACAAGATAATTTGCCTTTCATTTTAGAAACAGATGCTTCTAATCATGTATGGGCTGCAGTTTTGTTACAGAAACAACATAAAAAGGAAGAAGTTTGTGCCTACACATCAGGGACATTTTCAGATACTGAATTAAAATATCCCTCCTCACAAAAATAAATTCTAGCAATCAGGAGAGGCATCAAGAGATTCCATCTCTTCTTGAAAAGTGTCCATTTTACGGTAAAAACAGATCTCAAGCATATGAAAGGAATGCTTGGAAACAAACGTCTGTTAGAACAAGGAAATTCAAGAATTTTATGATGGGCATTATGGTTTGATGGATTTGATTTTGAAATCATATACAAATCAGGTAAAGAAAACTACCTTGCAGATATGCTCACCAGAGAAGGTAGCAATCCTACCCAAGAAATCAAAGTCTTCGAAACAGGCGAAACCTCTAATTCCAGGAAACAAAGGTTCCAAATTGAGCTCTGTTCAGATTGCAGGAATGAATTTTGTTGGGAATGTCTAGTCACTAAAATCAAATTACTTCCCATTGAGGTTCAACAAATGATTTTGTTCAAATGGTATAATTCTCAGAATGGAAGACTTGCATATGACATCAACTGGAACTTAATAAATAATATCCATATTTATTTTGGCCACACTAGAAATTTTCACATTGCTTATATTTATGACCCTACTATCACATGGTATGAATATTATGGCATACTCCAGTTTGCTCGAACACACAAGGAAATCCATGTTTATATGTATTGTGAAGATATAATGAGCAATTACAGGTCTTGCAACCCTTGGCTAGAAGTTTTGTTCTATATGTTTTCTCCCAGAACTTCTAAGATCAAAAATCTTTCTGCAAAAGATATGATCAATCTTCTCATAATTGAATTACAGGAAGGGGCATTCACTTACAACATCTTTGCATTTAGTTTATCTCACCGAGTTACAATAGTCAACCTCACTTCTTAGAATGAGTTCTGTTTGGCTGTAGAATTTTTTGGAGATACCTGTCTTCCAGCTGATCAGCTAGATCATCATTTCATGTACAGTCCTTTCTACGCTTGTCTTGGACAATTTTCTCCTCACTGGCTTGATCAAGTTATTCCTGGGGTCCAGCCAGCCCTCCATGAAGACTCTTTAGAAAAATACGATTATTCTCCTCCAAGTGGATATGACTCTGACCGTAGTCCGAAAGGATATTATTAAGAGCATCTCTCTTTTCTCTTGTACAAATTTTACTTTCGGTGTTTAGTGGGTTCTCTCCATAAAAGAATCTCCATTGTGTAATAACTTTAAGGACAATAATGATCCTTACTTTTGGTGTTTAGTGGGTTCTCTCCATAAAGAATATCCACTATGTAAAATTATAAGGACAATAATGATCCTTACTTTTGGTGTTTAGTGGGTTCTCTCCATAAAGAATCTCCACTGTGTAAATTTTAGGTTAACTATCCGGATGAATATATGAAACTCGGAGCACTTCTCAAACTTTTGGTGGGACTTGACCGACATTTCAAAGAATCTACAGAAAAGTTTAGATTTGAGATCTATTGTTTTATGTAGACAGATCAGATTTCGAGAAGAGACTAGATGCTCTCTTGAAATCCTATAAATGAAGAAAATGTATTGCCATTCGGGGCATTCAAGTCGCTAGAGCTCTCTCTCTTTCTACAAGCTCTCTATCATTCTGTCTTAGGTTGAGTTCGACAAGCCTGCGCATGTGCACTTTGATGCATATGTGAACCTAAAGTGGTGGGACTCTTAGGAAGCATTGAGTCTGAGACTTTTCTAAGGTCGATCTGCACTCTCTATGCTAGTCGATCCGCACTCTCTGCGCTATGTTACAAAGTCTATAATTCTGGTATCAGAGCCATTCAAATGTTATGTATTTGGAAAAGAATTTAGTGAAATCTCTTGTTATCGTGATTTGTGATAAGTCCCTCTCGTTAGGCGTGGAGTGCACTGTTAGGGCATGAAGAGTTACGACTAATCAAGTTATTTTGCTACAAGAATTTTCCAGGTGCATAAGTTATTATGTTCTTCTAATGGCTAATAATTCTTATAGTTTGACAGAAAATTCAGAGCGTAAAGCTGCTCATGAAAAACGTTGGGCTTTCTTGAAATATTTCAATAAGAAAGAATCAGATCCTATTTATAATGCAAGAATAGTCTCGAAGGAATTTGACAGTCAGCCAAATTGGTCACTACCCAATATAGATGTCGAAAAAATATATGAACTTCCTATGTTCAAATTTAAAGTTGCAAGTTTGTTTTGGTTTATTTCTATAAATGTTCCAATTTCAGTAGGACAATTTGTTTTTCAAGTACCACTGCTGAGTAGAGAAGACATTGAATGGGGAATAGAAAATGGATTTAAATATGTTCATCTAGGCATGATTCAATTTGGAATCAATCCATTAGTTAGGCCAGGTCTTAACACCTCCTGCCTAAGTTGTGTTCTGGACTCTAGACATAATGATTTCAATGATGCATTAATAGGAGGGTTTCAAAGTCCATTAAATAATGGACTTGTATGGTCATCTGTGGTTCATAGATATCAGATCTCTCTCACTGATCCATACATAAATCAGTTTCTCCAAGCATATATTCAGTTCAATGGTTTTGATGTGGCCCTAGACACTCATATTGCTCAGTTACATACTTCAGTCTTTTTGCAATTCGTAACTACATCTATGCCTGCCATAAATCCAAAATTGACAAAAAGAGCTTTGAACAAAGGTGTTGTTGTTGGACCAGGAAATACTACCCCTCTCCAATTAGGTTTCACAAAGTTATCTTTGCCTAATGAATGGGATAGTTAGTATACACCTATTGCTCAAAAGTATCCTCAGTTAGCCTCTTCCTCAAATCAGTTGGAAAAAGTCATTGCTCTTGATGGATCTAGCAAACTTAGATTTGGTAAAGCCAAATATACAAATTGAAGCAAGTCCATTCCTTCAGTAAGACTCCATCCAAATATATCATTGCCTAAACAACCAGAGTCCTCCATGAATCGTTCGTTATTTAATTTTAAAATTTGCTAAGAAGAAAAATTAACTAACCTTTCAAATGCGAGAATCCTCCGTTGAATATGTTGTTGATAGTAATGTAGTTGCTCCACAAATTCGCTCCAAGTCTTTTAACGAACCTCGGAAAACCTTGATGTGATGTGAATAATAGTGACAATGAAATTTTTTATATAGGTGAAATTACGGAAATGTTTTACCGTACTGTTAATGTGGGATTAATTTGTGTTAGAAGGTATTATAAAAAATAAAAACAAAAAAACAAAAAACAAAAAAAAACATTCAATTGTCTAGTAAATATTATATAGTTTAACTATTAAATTAATTTAGGTAAAAGATTTAGTTTACAATTTTAAATTTAAAGATTTATTTCAAAAAAAAAAAGTTAAAATTTTTCGATAAGTTGTAGAATAAAATAATGGAGGGAAATACGCGAAACGAAATTTTTGGAGGGAAAATTTCATTCTTTAAGCTATATAATATCATTAGGAGAGTCTGCATTTGTATCATTCAACCTCTTCTATTTGAAAGGGATGGATTCTTCTTATAATCAAGTTTTGCTTTGTGAAGTATCAACATCTTTGTCGCGTAACAACTCTATTCATATTGATGAATATAACGGAAATTCTTCCACTATGAATAGGGAGTCAATTCTTTCACTTAGTCCTAATCCTAAGGACTATGAGAGCAGCACTTATGAAAGAGGGGATGAAGAATTTCAAATAAATAAAGAGTTACGATTTCCACTTAGTCCTAATCCTAAGGATTAAGAGAGTAATGGTGATGAGGAGCGTGATGAAGAATTTCAAAAGAATGGAGTGTCACGATGTCCACTTAGTCCTAATCCTATGGACTATGAGAGCAATAGTGATGAAGAGCATGATGACGAATTTAAAAATAATGGAGTGTCACGGTGTCCACTTAGTCCTAATCCTATGGACTATGAGAGCAGCAGTGATGAAGAGCATGATGACGAATTTCAAAAGAATGGAGTGTCACGGTGTCCACTTAGTCCTAATCCTATGGACTATGAGAGCAGCAATGATGAAGAGCATGATGAAAAATTTCAAAAGAATGGAGTGTCACGATGTCCTCTTAGTCCTAATCCTATGGACTATGAGAGCAGCAGTGATGAAGAGCATGATGACGAATTTCAAAAGAATGGAGTGTCACGGTGTCCACTTAGTCCTAATCCTATGGACTATGAGAGCAGCAGTGATGAAGAGCATGATGAAAAATTTCAAAAGAATGGAGTGTCACGATGTCCTCTTAGTCCTAATCCTATGGACTATGAGAGCAACAGTGATGAAGAATTTCAACTGAATAGAGTGTCACAGTGTCCACTTAGTCCTAATCCTATGGACTATGAAAGCAGTAGTGATGAAGAACATGATGAAGAATTTCAAAAGAATGAAGTGTCACGGTGTCCACTTAGTCCTAATCCTATGGACTATGAGA
The DNA here is from genome assembly GCA_031772625.1 of Pinus tabuliformis. NCBI lineage: Eukaryota > Viridiplantae > Streptophyta > Pinopsida > Pinales > Pinaceae > Pinus > Pinus tabuliformis. The sequence continues at coordinate 1,404,927,947 of CM062819.1, forward strand.
GCAGCAGTGATGAAGAGCATGATGAAAAATTTCAAAAGAATGGAGTGTCACGGTGTCCTCTTAGTCCTAATCCAATGGACTATGAGAGCAGCAATGATGAAGAGCATGATGACGAATTTCAAAAGAATGGAGTGTCACGGTGTCCACTTAGTCCTAATCCTATGGACTATGAGAGCAGCAGTGATGAAGAGCATGATGAAAAAATTCAAAGGAATGGGGTGTCACGGTGTTCTCTTAGTCCTAATCCTATGGACTATTAGAGCAGTAGTGATGAAGGACAAGATGAAGCACTTAGTCCTAATCCTAAGGACTATGAGAGTAGCAGTGACAAAGGATAGGATGTAGCATTTTCAGTAAGTAAACAGTCACATTTTCGACGTAGTCCTAATTCTATGGACTATGAGAGCAGCACTGACAATGCACATGAGGAAGAATATCCAATAAACATCAAGTCAAATTTTCCATTTAGTCCCAATTCTAAGGATTATGACAGTAGCACTGAAAAAGGGGAAGATGAAGAATATCCTCCAAGTTAGTATTTGAAAAGCATAGCTGATCATAGTGTGGATAACATTCCTCAGAATGATGATGAAAATGCTTATACAAATGATGATCCAATGATGGAGATGTTGCCAAGAAATATTATATCGAGTAGGAGCAGACATTTTCGTATCAATGCAAGATGTTCTAGTTATAAAAGGGGTAGAGTAGAATATCTAACAAGAAGAAGTTCTATTAGTGCTCTCACTTCAAGTGAATGTTGTCAAAAAGATTGCTTGAAACATATGGATTTCAAATTTGCATTAGAGAAAAGGAAGAGATATTTGTCAATGAATAAAAGCATGCAAAATTCATATTTAGTTGGGTGCATGCAATCTACATTGTCAGGTTATGATTATCATATTGGGTTTTTATTTATCTGTAGAAAGGCTTTCAAAATGTTTCATTCAATGGGTAATTTTCATCTCTCGAGAATCCAAGAAAATTTGGAAAAGGATCCCACATTTTATTCAGAAGTACATCATAAACGACAGTTTGGGCCATTATCAAATACTGCAATGTCATGGATGAAAGATTTCTTTTCAAAGCATGGAGAGTGTATTCCAAATAGAGAGACAACACATATTCCAGATAATATTTCAAGACGAGAAATCTACAACTTATACAAAGAATATGTAGAAGGTTCTGAGGGACATGGTCAGTTTATTACATATCAATATTTTGTGAAGGTATGGAAGAAAGAATTCAACAATGTCCGTATTCCTAAGAAGACAAGGATGGGGATTTGCAGTACATGTTCTTATCTTAAATAAAAAAGGGACAAATGTAAAGGGTCAAAAAGAGGTAAGCATTCATAACTTTAGCTTTTAAAATTGTATAGTCATCAACTATGAAAACGTATTTCTTAATGGCTTTCTTTTATGTTGTGTAGATTCAATTTTCAAAGAACTTCAGGAGCATCGCGAACAATAAACAAGTGAAAGGAAAAAGTTGTACAAGCATCGAAAGAAGTGTTATGATAATCCGAATAAATATTTGGGTTTGATAATTGATGGTATGGACCAGAAGAAAACACTTTTACCACATTTTGTTCGCACACATAAAAATTTACAAGAGGAAAATTTTATTCAATATCACTTGGTCGGTTGTATGGTCTTCAATGGGAAAATGTTGCCAAGGGTGTACTTCACAGCTCCAAATATTCATAATGATGCAAATTTGACAATAACCATAATTCATGATGTGCTTTCTCATTGGTTTGGTAATCTTCCTGAAGTTTTGTATCTACAATTGGACAACACTTGCCGTGAAAACAAAAATCAGGTTGTTTTTGGATATCTAAACATGCTTGTTGAATTGAGAATTTTTCATAAGGTAAAGGTTGGTTTCCTTCTTGTTGGGCACACTCATGACCATATTGATCAGATGTTCAGTTGTTTTTCAGTCACATTGAGGAGGAAGGAATTTGGGAGCTTGCCATCATTAATTGAATGTATTAAGAAATCATACATGCCAGAGCCTACTTTTGATGTGTTGGAAGAAACTGTTGACATGCGAAGGTTTATTCTGGGATCGCATGGTGAGGAGAAATGCATTGAACAACTTAATGACATTAGCTTCCAACATCAATTTCGTATCAAAAAAATTGATGGGAAAACACTAATATGGGGCAAGAAGTATTCAACTACTGCAGAATGGGCACCGTCATCAGGTTTGGAATTTTTGAAGTTCATTCCAAATCATCCAATATTTGCATCAAAAATATTGTTATTACAATCAGTTGGTGAAGTTCATAATGCATGCAGATATAATAGAGATATAAATTATTCTAATTGCCTAGAAGAAATTTAAAAATGTATTAAATATACATATGAGTACTTTGACATTGCTGATTCAGTTTGGTGGGAGTCATTTTTCAATCATCAAAGTGATATCATTTCAACAACAACAAATGAAGATACACCTTTGAAAAATCCATTTATTTAGCCAAAAAATGTGTCAAATGAACATGAGGAAATAAACATTGTTGAACAACAACAATCTCAAGGTATTATTAATTCTTCACAGGCAGAGGAAAGAGAGATGTCTATTGGTTCTAGAAGATCTCGTGCACAACGTGAAGCCATGGGAGACCTTTACAGGGGTTTAGTACAGGATATTAAGGAGGGTTGGATGATCGCAGTGCTAGCAGATGGAGATCCCAATGGATATGCATTCTGGGTTGCTAAGGTTATAAAGGTCTTTAAAGAAAATGAGGATGTTACAGGTGTTGAAGTACATTGGTATGCCACAAATACACACCCATTCAATGGTGTGTATAAGCCAGAGATGGTAGTTGACAAAAAAAATGGCGGAAAGAGAAAAAGAAAGGGTACAAATATAAATCGCCGCCGCACAGACCTCTTAAAATTGGAGGATGTTGACATACTTGTTTATGACTTCAATTTAACAAAGAGAGGAACTCTTCGCTTCAAGACGATAGAGATTCTAAAAAGGTTGTTACCAGAAGGAACAGTGTTGAGATGGGAGTCTGCTGAAACCAATCGTAGATCCAGAAGAATTTTGAAACCTGAAATGGTGGGCATGCATGTGGACTCGGAATGGGGCACTAGTTGACGAAAGAGAAGAATATGGAACATCTTCGTCTGCATCCAGCCATTCATCTCAAGATGTGAATCCTGATGGTGTGCAAGAAAATATGAGTGATTTTGAATAATTGTCTAAAACAATTTATATAACTGATGTTTGCATCGTATCTTGAAATAAAAAATTTGATTTCCATATGGTGTTAAATCAGAAGTTATGAGTCATTTTTATGTTGTTGGATTATATGTCTTAATTATGATGATTTTTATTGTTTAGAATATCTACAATGCAACATTAAATTAGAGATATAATGTATGTTTCATTCAATATACAAATAATGACATTTTGATTAATTTAGTCATGTAATTTGTTCATAATGTCATGGTTTTTTAATTTTATGGTTGAAAAAATTCCTTTTTTTGTATCTTTAATGTTATGGTTGAAAACGAATATGGAGAAGATGGGAAACTAATCAAGACAACTGCTCTGCAACCTTGGTGATGCTTCCGCTGCTAGGGTTATTGCATAATCCCGTTGCCCCTTTCCCTTGCGCCCTCGGCTTCTCCAGCCTTCGGCGCCGCTGATCTCCACCACATGGCCCTGCAGTCAGGAGGGGTGGGCTCTGCCCCCCCTCCCTCTTCAGATCCCTCTCCTGACAAGCCCGTAAACGTAGAAGTTTCAGTCGGTCAAGGCCCTGACCCAACTGACGGCCCTCATTCAGATCCGGTTACGGACAACAATGGAAATGCTGCTGCAGGTCAGACAGCAGACATAGACAAAGGAACAGACCAGATCAGCTCAACGTCACGGCCAAAAGCGTTCTCTGCAACATGCATCCCCAGATCTGCAGAGAGAATAAAAATAGATCTTCCCAGTGATCGTATTAACGCCCAAATCCAATACATGAGTGATCATGCACTCATAGGTAAGTTCCTCGAATTCTGGCCAACTGAAAAGGCCTTGTATGGATGGATAGCCTCCAAATGGAAGCCTAAGGGTCAAGTCTCCCTGCAGCTAGGCCCTAAAGGTTTTTTCACTGCTATCTTCACCTGCCTGGAAGACAAAACCTGCATCTTCGAAGGAGGTCCGTATTTCTTCAACTCTGCAGGCCTATATCTCTGACAATGGAAAGCGAGGTTCGATCCAGACAAAGAGGACTTCACCTGGGCTCCAGTATGGATACGCTTGTATTCTCTTCCAGTGGAATATTGGAACGAGGAGACTTTAAAGGACATTGGCAACAGCCTAGGAGCTTTCATCAAAGTCGTTGAGGAGACCAAATACCGAAGATACACATCCTATGCCAGGATCTGTGTACACATGCATCTAACCAAAGAACTCACGGATTCGGTAAGTTTATTTCATGATGATTATGAATGGGTACAAACATTAGACTACGAGCACATTCCTTTTCGCTGTAGAAAGTGTCATGAGCATGGCCATCTCTTCAGGGATTGCCCTCTGAATCTTCAGTCGAAAGCTTCCGCTTCTGAAACCAACAAAGACGCTGAAGGATTCACGAAAGTTCCTAGCTGCAGAAAGCAAACCAAGAAACCTCCAGTTGCTCCTGCAAATCCCAAGAAGCTGGAAACTCGGAATAGCTTTGGAATCTTGTCCTCTCCAAGCTTCATGGAGGACCATGCTCTCATCCCGCCTCCAGATCCGTCCTCTTCCTCCCCTGTGCCTCCCCCCAATCCCTCAGCTCTGCCCTCTAAGTCCGCTCAATTCAGCACTCCCGCCTCAACCTCTACTGACAAACATCTCGCCTCAGATCTAGCCATACCTTCTTCAGCCATGGAGGTCGACGCTTCTCTAGCCCAGAACATTACTCAAAGGTCAGATGAGGAGGACCAGGACAAACCATCATTCATGGAGGAGGGCCCCGAAAGTGAAGATATAGGAGGTCTGGATCTACTCAAACTGGAAGCAGCATGTCGACAGAAAGATTTCAGTGATATTCCCCCAAGGGAAATCGACAGACTAGAAGGAGTTCTGATCAAAGCACAGCAAAACAAATACCTTGGCATTCAGGTAGGTAGTCCTTGGGATGGCAAAAAAAAATTGAAAGACACGAAAAAACGAGGGCGCAAAACAGATCTGCAAAGGACTATCATTATTGGAGAAATGTTGGTGGATTCTGGAGAATTCCCCAAGCTGACCAAGTTCTTTAAAGCTCTTCCCCATGGTTCCTCATGAAGCTAATCTCTTGGAATGTGCGAGGGCTCAACAGCCCTGCAAAACATAGTATGTTAAAAAACATGATTCAGCAAGAAAAGCCTACATTAGTCTTTCTACAAGAAACCAAAAGCAATAGCACTTTATTGGAGAAAATTCTAAATAAAGTCTGGACAGGCTGTCGTTCTGTCTCTGTGGATGCATCAGGCGCTTCTGGAGGGCTGGCAATCTTATGGAATCCTCAAATTCTCTCCCTTCAAGATTTCCATGCCTCTCACTTCTTCATTCAAGCCAATTTCCACCTCACTGGCACCAGTATCCATGGACTTCTCACTAATGTGTATTTTCCTCAAGATCTTCAAAAAAAGCTGGATCTGCTGAATACTCTCTCAGCTCTCAGCTCTAGCCGATGCCATCCCCTATGGATAAGTGGTGGCGACTTCAACATAATTACAGCGCTGGAGGAAAAATCTGGAGGTCGAGCAAGACTGGAAGGGGACAGTATTGGCTTCAAAGACTTCATATCTAGGAATCAGCTCATGGATCTTCAGACCTCGAATGGTATGTTCACATGGACCAACAAACGAAGAGGTTCTCAGCACATAGCTTCCAGACTCGATCGCTTCCTCCTGTCAGACAATGCCATCCATCTGGGCAGAGATTTCCATGCTTCCATTTTACCACAAGCAGGCTCAGACCACTGGCCTATAATGCTTCAGTGGTCGCGTCCAGAGTCAAAGAGTAACAGACCCTTCCGATTCGAATCCTTCTGGTTCTCTCATCCCAACTTCAAAGATGTAGTAATAGCTGCCTGGAAATCCTTCACTCCCCCTGCAGGAGCCAAGATGTTTCAATTTCAACAAAAGTTAAAATACCTTAAGCAAGTGCTGAAAACTTGGAATCGCACTCAGTTTGGCAACATATTCGACCAAAGGAAAGCGTTGGAGCAGCAAATGAACATGCTGCAACAATGCATCATATCAGAGGGTCGAACGGAGGATTACGCTCAACAAGAGCAGGTACTCCTTAATCAGATTGAAACGCGCAGGCAGCAAGAAGAGACTCTCTGGCGACAAAAATCTAGGATCAGATGGCTCAAGGACGGGGAGAAAAATACTAAGTTCTTTCATAAGTCAACCATTCAAAGGAGAATGCATAATAACATTGCATTCATCAACAATCAACAAGGGGAGCGCCTGGAGAAGCATGAAGACATCGTACAGGAATTCCAAGATTACTTTCAGGACACTCTTAGAGAACCGCCGGGTAGCAGAAATCAAGCCATACAAAACATAGTGCAGCACATTCCTAAAATTATTAATGAGGATCACAACAATAGGCTTCTCCAGCCTATCTCCATGCAGGAAGTGGAGGACGCAATGGCCCAGCTCAAGGATGGTAAGGCGCCCGGTCCTGACGGATTCACAGCCAACTTCTTTCATGCTTTCTGGGAACACATCAAAACAGAAGTCTGGGAGCTCGTGGATGAATCTCGATCGATGCACTGGGTTCTACCTTCCCTAAATACGACCTTCATAGCGCTCGTTCCTAAAATGGAAGATTCCAAGACTCCTGATAAATTTCGGCCGATTGCATTGTGCAATGTCATCTACAAGCTAATATCCAAAGTAGTGGCAAACAGACTCAAACCTCTTCTCCCTCTCCTTATCTCGCCAGAGCAGACAGGCTATGTAGAAGGGCGCCAGATTCTGGATGGTATCATTCTCTCCCACGAAGTGATCCACTCACTCAAAATTCTGAAGAAACCAGGTATGATTCTCAAACTAGATCTCTCCAAAGCTTTCGACAAACTCAACTGGACATATATTAAACACATCTTATTAGCATTCGGCTTCAATGCCACCTGGACTCGATGGATCATGAATCTCATTTCTTCCCCCTGCTTCTCCATCCTGCTCAATGGATCCCCTTCCCCTCCTTTTCATCCTTCTCGGGGAATCCGTCAAGGAGATCCTCTTTCCCCTTTCATTTTTGTTCTCATGGCTGAAGGATTAAGCCGCCTTCTTCACTCTGCCACTGCCTCTCAATCTTTAAAGGGTATTTCTCTGCATGGCCAATCCCCCATTACTCACCAACAGTTTGTTGATGATAATATGCTTTTTGGCCATCCTTCAGTTCAAGAAGCCTCTGCCTTCAATCGCCTGCTAAATCTTTTCTCTGATGCCTCTGGCACTTCCATTAATGCCTCCAAATCCCAACTCTTTTTTTTCAACACTCCCATTCATACCCAAAGAAATATAGCTCGGATCATGGGCTTTTCGATAGCCAAACTTCCTTCGAAATACTTGGGGGCTCCCCTGTTTGACTCTGCCATCAAACATGCCGCTTGGAGGACCCTTCTTGACAACCTAGAAGCCAGGCTTTCCTCCTGGACCTTCCGCTCTCTCAACATTGCAAGCAGAATCATCCTCATCAAATCTGTCCTCCAAGCCATGCCTTTGTACTTGTTCTCAATCTTGGCTGCCCCGAAATGGGTTCTCAAAAACATTCGCAATCTTCAAAGAAATTTTCTTTGGGGCTCCTCAGGCCACAATAGAAAATGGGCCCTGGTTAAATGGTCGGAGGTGTGTCTCCCGAAATCAGCTGGGGGTTTAGGCCTAAGGGATCCCCTCCACAGCAACAGCATCATGGGGGCGCGTATATGGTGGAATTGGCTCTCCAAACCGCTTACTCCCTGGGGTCGACTATGGCATGCCAAATATGCTCCAGGCAGTCCTGTGGAGGAGCTAATCAGATTCTCATCTACCACTCCTGGCTCCTTAATCTGGAACGCTGCCAAAACTCATAGCGCCTTCATTCAAGCGCACAGCTTTTGGGAAATCCACTCAGGCAACACTGCCAGATTCTGGGAAGATTCTTGGCAACAACTTCCCAAACTTGCCTCTCTTTTTCACAAACCCAAGTGGCAAATTACCATGCAGCAAAATGAGAAAATTTATGTACAGCAATTCTGGCAACAACATTCTTCCCACGGATTTCAGCTTTGGAGATCGGCGAACACTTGGCAAGCCAACTGGCAGGAGGAAACCTATGATGAGATTGATAACGAGCTTAAACTCAGGAAAATCAAACTATCAGATCAGAAAGATCGTCTGAGATGGGGATACACCACCAAGGGCCTGTTCACTACCAAGGAGGCCTATCAAATCCTCTATCATCCTCTGCAGATTATAAAAGACTCTCTTTGGGACCAAGTCTGGCAACCAAACATTTGGCCTAAGGTTTCTACCTTCCTTTGGCTGCTAAGCAAACAAAGGATCCTTACCTGGGATAACCTGCAAAAGCGTGGATTCATCGGGCCATCCAGATGCTCTAACTGCAATCTACATTCAGAGGACATTAATCATCTCTTGGACACTTGCCCTTTAGCAGCTCAGTGCAATAGAAGATCAGGCAGAAAAGAGGGAGACACAGTAAACACCATCAGAAATTGGCCTCGGAGTCCTTTCCAAAGTTCTCTTCTTAATGCCCTCTGGCACCTCCTTCCAGGCTTCATCTATTGGATCATCTGGAAGGAAAGAAACAATAGGATCTTCAAAAATCATAACTCGCCTCTTGATACCCTCTGGTCTCTTCTCAGGCAGAATCTTCAAGAAACATTGGCTCTAAAACTTTGGCAAGATTCAGATATGCCAGTCTTACCCCAGGAGTGTCTCATTCTCGCCAATTGGAACCTTGATCTCACCTCAGTAGATCATATCAATCCCAGCACCTCAATTCACTCGGAGTCAGCTCACTCTTGGACACCTCCTTCCATCCACCCCTACAAGCTGAACTTTGATGGTGCGGCTAAGGGAAACCCCGGGCCAGCTGGCTATGGAGGTATCTTCAGAAACGAGGCAGGCACAGTGTTGCACATCTATCATGGATCATTAGGCAGAGACACCAACAACGCTGTTGAGCTGGAAAGCTTATGGCAAGGTTTACGTATAGCAGAAACTGAACATTTGCTCCCTCTAGAGGTCGAAGGCGATTCACAAATCCTAATAGAGGCTGCAAACAGGATACAATCAGGATCCCCAGCAGCGAAAATTGCTTCAAGTTGGAGGCTTCTAAGCAGATTGGAACAAATTGAAGACTGGCTCAAAATTCCTCGCAGCATATCCTTCAAGCACATCAGGCGCACAACTAATAAGGCAGCAGACAGACTGGCCAACCAAGGGGCCGATCAACAGCTCCCATTTTTCTCTGGTCCGTTGAACAATTCCAATGACTCACAACTCAAGCGCGACTGTAATCTCCTGGTGCAACAAGATCTATCCCACCCGGATGCGGGTGTATAAGGTGGATTGCAGCTCGAAGGCGGCGAGGAAGGACGGCGCGTGGCTCTTCATTTACGCCAGCCGGCCTCGCATGAGCATTGTTTTAATGATGCAGGACCTCAAAGTAAATGCTGCATTAACGCATCTTCCCTCGATCCTTCAGCCCATCAGTTTATTTGTAATGGCGCTCGGTTGGCTCTCCATTCTAGCTCCTCCCCTGTGCTTAAGCAGTTCCAGTGAGATTCATGCTCCTGGCACTCGTAACAAGGTATTAATCTGTCATGCTTGGGTTCCCTATGCCGCCCTTCATCATAGCTTCCATCCTCCTGTGATTCAATCCAGCTCCATCTCCGATTATTCCCTCTCTGTCTCCTCTGCCACTGTCTGTTCCGCCCCTCCTGCGATCCTTATCATGCCCAGAGTTCGCCCCAAGATGAGCAGCAGGAGAGGCAGCTCTCGTGGCCAAGTCTCCCGCCAGCCATCCTCCACGACTTCAGAACCCTTGTCTGATGCTTCGGATTTCAGCTTTAACAGATACCCTGTCACCAGAAGTGGTCGTGGCAGAGGAAGAGGGCAAACTATCCCCGAAGCTTGCTCTTCCCACTCCCATTCCCATATGGCTCGCTTCCGCTTCCCCTGCTCCCTAGGCAACTCCTCCTTCATAGCGTCAGTCACAGTTGAGTTATGTGAAGACATTGCTGGTTCGGGAGCTGTTGGTTTGGGGGATGTTGTTCCTGACTCTCCCTTGGAGCCGAAGACAACAGCCAAGATAGCTTCCACGCAGAATGAAGATTCTCAGCGAAAGGATCCAAGCGACGCAGCAATTCCGGAGTCCACCACTCTTGCAGAACCCAGCGCTCCAGTAAGGGGTGGTTCATCAGGTAAAGAAGATCTTCCCTCAGATTCGGATGGTCCTGACCATTTCGGCTGCTGCATCATTGAGGAATCGCCTCCAACCTCGCCTGATGTTTGAACAGGTCTGCTCTTTATGTTTTGCTCTGCAGTGGCCAGAAAACGTTTTACATTCTCAGAATCCAAAATCATTTCTGGCCTCACAATCCTCAGTATCAGATCTTTTGTCAACATTGTCTTGTCGGTTTCCCCTGCGTGGGAGGTATTCAACGATTTTTTTGGTTACTATCATAAACACTGTCTTAAGGTCTCTGTCCTCTTGGATTTTGTTCTGGGTTAAAATGTTTCTGGGTCATCCTCCGGTTATGGAGAGGCCGCACGGTTTTGAGTTTTTGATTGGAACCAAACACTCTGTCCCAGCTTTCGGTTTCAGTCTACAGACACATCATGTTTCAAAGCAGGTCACCATGAAGGTTTTCTGGACTGGTTTTCAAGGGATTTTTGTAAGCATGCCCTCTCTGAGGCTAGAACTCTAGAGGCTTCAGCCTCCATGTAATTATATCTTGTATCAATATAGAAGTAGCTAAATTGAAAAAATAAAAAAATAAAAAAATAAAAAAATAAAATAAAAAATAAAAAATGTTATGGTTGAAAACAATTAGAATTTTAGCAATCTTTAGTGTGATGTTATTATATGTTTAACAACATGGATGAAAACTAATAGAATTTTAATGTATTTCAGATCCCATTATTTTATCTTTATGGTCATTACTAAAACATGTTGAATTTATACTTAGGAAAGAAAAATGTTATTCTACCAAAAACATTAGTGTGTTTTTTTCCTCATAAACAACTGTTTTTTTGCACATAAAAATTTGGTTTTACTAGCATTTTTTAAAAATGTTGAAAATTGACCCTAAAAAAAAAATCATCGTTCCAGTATCAACACTTCTTGTTTTTAGGGTGTTTTTTGCACGAAAATTTCGTTTTCACTGCCATTTTTAAAACATGTTCAAAATTGACCCTAAAAAAAAACCATCGTTCCAGTATACACACTTTTCGTTTTTAGCACTGTTTTTGATGTTTTTTCGGGGTTTTTTTGCCAGAGTTCCCGTTTTGAGTTTATAGTTCCCGTTTCAAAGTTTACATTGTTTTATGTCAAGGATGGTATCTTGTTGCAATTCTTCAATAAATTATGGCGAGAAATATTATATTGAAGGAACTTGAACATGCTCTCCTTGATCATCAATCAAAGGAGGCTCATATAGTCTCAAATTCTCAACATTAAAAACTGCATACATTTTCATATAATGAGGCAAATCCAAATGGAAGGCATTGTTACCAATCTTTTATAGAATCTTAAAAGGTCCATACATTATTGGTTTCAGCTTTTTACCTTCTCCTTTAAGCCTCTCTTTACTAGTGTAAAGCCAAACTTCATCTCCAACTTGGAAATTGTGGTCAACACGATGCTTATCATGCCTTGTCTTGTACTTGGCTTGGCTCTTTCCAACTGTTCTTGGACCATTTGATGCACCAATTGAACTTTCTCAATGAACCGCTTGGCCTTATCAATTTCATTATGACCATCAATAGCAACATCCTTCCCAAAGATAAAATCTAAAGGAGATTTTGGTAAGTAACCAAAGCATAACTCAAATGGGGATGTTTGATTCGATGAATGCTTAGCCCGGTTATAAGCATGTTGAATGTAGTGTAAGTGTTCATCCCAAAGCTTGGGATGTTTACTGCAATAACCATGAAGAAGATGTACCACCATTCTATTCACCACTTCTATTTGACCATCGATTTGTGGATGGAATGTTGTGCTCTTTTTCAACTTGGTGTCCATGAGTCCCCATAAGCTTGACCAAAAGTTCCCGACAAATCAAGAATCTCGATAAAAAATAATGGATTTGGGCAATCCAAAATGTACCCATACATGTTGAAAGAACATTTGTGCAGTCTGTTCAATTGTAACTTGCTTCTTACAAGGCATCAAAATACACATCTTGCTGAAACAATCCACCACAACATAAATATAATCATGATTTCTTTTAGACATAGGCAGTCCTCCTACAAAGTCCATAGAAACACTTTCCCAAGGACGAGAAGGAACTGGAAGTGGAGTATACAATCCTAACTTTCTATTTCTAGGCTTACTTGTAGCACATAAAGAACATCCTCTTACATATCGTGATACACTTTCATTCATTCTAGGCCAATAACAATACCTTTGTAATTGTGCCACCGTCTTGCCTACACCAAAATGGCCAGCAATAAGAGAAGTATGTGCTTCCCTTATGATGTTGACTCTTTCACCCTGTGGAATGCATAACTTGCCAAGATGATACAAAAGTTTATCATGCACATGGTAATCCAATTCCTCTACTTGGTTTCCTTGACACAAAGTTGCATATACATCTTTAAAGTCTTCATCTAAAGCATATTGTTCAACATAGCTCTCATGCATGATAGAATTATGCTTAAGAATAACTTAAGCACTAAAAATTGGTCTAGAAAGCATGTCAGCAACCTTGTTATAGATACCTTTATTATACCTTATCACCAAGTGGAATTGTTGCAAGAAACCCATCCATCTAAAGTGCCTCGCTTGTTGCAGTTTAGTTTGTGATTGCAAGTATTGCAATGCTTGATGATCAATGTGAATGATAGTTTACTTTCCCATCAAATAGTGTTTCCACTTTTTTCACACTTTGCACCAATGCATACAGTTCCTTGTCATAAGTAGGATAGTTAACTACTGCACCATTAAAAGTTTCAGAATGGTAACATATGGGCTTACCATGTTGCATCAAGACCACTCCCATGGCATAGTCACTTGCATCTGTTTGTATCTCAAATGGTTGTCTTAAATCAGGAAGTGCAAGAACTAGAGTTGTACTAATTCTCTCCTTCAATGCATCAAAAGCTTTTTGTTGCTTGCCTCCCCATTGAAAAACCTTCTTAATGCTTGTCAAGGCATGTAATGGAGCTGCAATTGAAGAAAGTTAGAAATAAACTTTCTCCAATATTGGGTTTCTCCCAAAAAGCTTCTCACCTCAGTTACATTAGTGGGCTTAGGCCAATCAACAATGACTTTGACCTTTGAGGGATCTATCTTCAATTCACCCCCTCCAACAATATGTCCCAAATAAACTAATGAGGTCTTTCCAAACTCACATTTAGACATCTTTAAAAACAAATTTTCTTTCTTCAAGACATCTAAGACTTGTTTCACATGCCTGACATGTTCTTCATGAGACTTGTTAAATATCAATATGTCATCTAAGTAGACAATTACAAAATCATCAAGAAAAGGCCTTAAGACATCATTCATAACTCACATGAATGTTGCAGGAGCATTACAAAGCCCAAATGGCATAACCAACCATTCAAACAAACCTTGCTTTATTTTGAAAGTTGTCTTTCATGTGTCTTCTTCAACAATCCTAATATGATGATAACCACTTCTCAAGTCCAACTTAGTGAAATTACACATCATCTTTCAATTGATCAAGCAAATCATCAATTCGAGGAAGAGGGTAACGATTCTTTACCGTTATCTTGTTCAAGGCTCTGAAATCTACACACATGCGCCATGTACCATCTTTCTTTGGTACTAACATAATTGGTGATCCGCATGGCGATGTGCTTGGTTTGATGACCCCTTTGTTAAGAAAATATTTTATTTGTCTTTTAATCTATACATTCTCCAAACCTGATATCTTTTACATGCCAATATATGGAAGAGGACAATGTTGTTGCAATTGGATCTCATGTTGGATACCTCTTTTAGGAGGCAATCCTTTGGGCTCTTGAAACATATCATCATATGTGTTAACAACCTCATACAAATCAGATTTTAACTTTGCATCACATCCTTGGAAAGCTTCATTTTCAACATTCTCTTTGGGTTTGATCATCAAGAGTATAAAGTTATTACTAGCATTGACTAACCTCTTCATTTGTCCAACATTTACAAGTGACAAATTCAACTTCTTGTTATGTGCTCTAACAATGTACTCAACTCCATTTTTAAACAAGTGATATTTGTTCTCATGGCGGTGAAATATGGCTCTCCTATCATATAGATATGGGCTTCCCAAAACAATACCACAAATATCAAGTGGAATGACATCAAGTTCTACCTCATCTATAAAGTTTGCAGTGATGGCAAATCTTAATTTACATCTTTTTGTCACATGCAATTTTGCATTGTCACATATCCAACCTAAAGGATATGGTTTAGGATGAGGATTTGTTTCCAAATTCAATTTCTTGACAGTGTCTTCAAAAATGAGGTTTGCTTGTGAACCACTATCAAACAGTGTATCTATCTTGGTATGTTTTGAAATGACTCTAATGTGGAAAAGCTCTATTCTTTCCTTTTCATGTTGAGTTTCATTAAGGCTACTACTTGAAGAACTAGTACTTGCAATAGAGTCCTTACCTTTGAATCCCATGGTTGTGATATTTGTTTCATCCCCAGAGTCAGATCCTAAATCATGTTGTGTAGTTGCAACAGTCTTTTGTTTCCCTTTGTTGTTAAACTTTTTGGGTCTCATTTCAGGATGAAGTTTCCAACAGTGGTCTTCATCATGTCCTTCTTTTGAACAATGTTTATAGGTGAGATTTTCTCCCTCTTTCTTGACTGAAGCATTTTTCTTGCCTTTGCCTTTGAATTTCCCCTTTCCTTTGTCACCATTCTTGAATGGATTTTTTCTACCCTCTTGAGGAACATTCTTCCCTCTTGCTTCTAAATGAGTTGCCTGTACACAAACTTCATCTAGTTTTGTAGGGTTAAACATGAGAATTGTGTGTCTCAAATAACTATGCAATCCTCCAATGTATTTGAGAAAAGTATCTTGTGAGGACAAATCTATACCCAAAATCAAAGCCCTTTTTCTAAATTCTTGAGTATAAGATTGCACATTTTGCCCCTTAGCTTGTCTAAAGTTTTTCCAATCCATAATAGTTTTCTGCATGTATGCTAATGGATAAAATTTCCTTCTTATTGCAACAACAAAATCATTCCAAGAGGATAAAACCTTACCATGTTTCTTCATGTCCTCTTGAGTTTTGGCTTCCCACCAAATTAGTGTTGCACCTTCCAATCTAAGAGAAGAAAGTTGAATCTTGGTTTCATCATCTTTGATTCTTTGTATCCTGCAATACACTTCAATCTGATGAACCTAATTATCTAATCTCTCTGCATTTACCTCTCCATTGTACATAAGCAACTCAAACTTAATATCAAGCTTAAGCAAAGGAGTTTTACCATAACCCCTTGGGGAATTTGGAGGTGTTTGTGAAAGGGTAGAAGAAGCTGAAGATGAGGATGAAGATGAGGAGGAGAATGGAGGTGAAGGTGGTGGTTTGTCACCATTCCCTCCATTCCCTTTTGGAGGCTTGTCTCCTTTTCCTCCATCTCCTTTTGGAGGCTTTGAGCTCTCTCCATACAGTCTGGAATTCCTCTCCTCATACAAAACCTTAACCATCTCAGACATCTCAAAGATATATATATATATATATATATATATATATATATAATTTTTTTTTCTCTGAAAGTTTTCTCATCTTCAGACATCCCTTCAAGACCTTCTTCATGTGCCATGACTATTGAAGCTTGAGGTGTGTTTGTTCTCCTTGAAACAATTTGAGATCTTGGCTCCACAAGTTCTCCTTATCCTCTTTTGAGCTTCAACCTTGTAAGCATCATAAAAAACACTTGCAAACAAATCAAATCTTCACAATAACCTGTGCTCTGATACCAAAATGATTTGTATGTGTAAACTTGAATATTTTTAACAATTTGCAAGTTAAATTTATATGTGTTTTGGGTAGAGGATCAATTTACTAAACACATAAACAAGTAAAATTTAACCACAATTTACAGCCAAACAGAGACAAAATAAGCATATTTGAAACACATAACACAAAGCATGATAAAGGAGTTCACCCCTCTCTTGGGCTACATCTCCTGGTCCAACTTCCAATGCAGGGCCTCTTTCATTAAAATGCTCAAAAAGTGTGTTTACATGCTTTACAAAGCTCAAACAGTAGAACTAATGTCTCCAATGGATCCAACACTGTCAAAAACCCCCATTTTGGTTCTTTCTGCACCTCATTTGGCCAAAAATTGAGAAAGTTATCCTTGTTTCTTCATTTCTCCCATTTTCTGACTAGTGATCCTATAATTCGCCCCAAACCTGGCTTGAGTGCCCCAAATGCGGAAATGGTGCGCAAACCTGGCCTACATTCCCGCTCAGCGGGTGAAATTGTAGGATGATTAACTCCACCATTAAGCCCCCAATTTTGAATTTTATGGTCATGTGGCGCCATGTGACTGTGTTGGGTTTCGAATATTCCGAGTAGAGGGATAACAGATCTTCACGCCCCTTTCCTTCTGCTAGTGGTCATATCATGGGTCATACGACCCAGAGCTGGCCCCCCATTTCCTCTACCTTTGGTAGTTGGTGTTAGCTCTGGTTATGTGGAGTGACTTGGGCCATGGTCGTGGGCTAGGAAAAGACCTAGCCCCTTGGCCCCCCACCTGTGGTCACATGTCGTTAGGGTGGACAGGGGCTAGGGCTTAGCCCGACCCCCTTTCCCTAATGACGCATAACTTAAACTTTAAATACGGTCATCGCCCATAGTTTAACAAGAACCAACGTAAGCAGCCTAGTAGAGGGCTTGGCTGGCATGTGGTAGGACGCGCGCTCGAACCTTGTAGAGGTAGTTCTACCTCAAACAAATTTTACATTGCCAATAGGAGGCCACGTGGTAGCCAGCGATTGTCCCACGTGCCATCTCTTGATTGGTCCACCCAATCACACTAAAACCAATAATATGCCACCAAATCAAACCTATAACAACACGTCACTTGTCCTCATCCCCTTGGCTAATGGGAAGCACAGTCACCCTGTCTAATAATTGCCCAGTCAACGTATGGATTGCTGAATGGGCATCCCTGCAAACCCATTTTTAAAGTTTTAGTTATTTAGCAAATCAATCAGAAAATGATATCGGGAGCATCTGATATTGGTTTTGAGTGAAACGAGTTGTGTTGGATTCAGATCGTCAAGATCTATCCAATCGTACGGGTTTCTAGCATTTTTTAGAACTTTTAATTTTGAGCACTAAATTGATACCTTGTATCACTTTTGAAGCTTGTTTCTTCATCTGTAGGGAGGCCTGTGACTTATGCAATTACCTCTTCGGTAACAGGAAAGGAGATTCCCTCGACATTAACTTGTTGACCATCGAAACCCTTTGCAAAAGCTCTGACAACTCCATCGTGATATCCTGTATAGCAGAAGAAGAATTGTTCCCACCCTATCTCTCAGAAATGTTGATGAATCTATGGGTAGATTTAAAGCAGGTTCATACCTTTAGGCTCTCCTCTATGTAGTTTTCCACTCTTTCCCATAGCTCTCACTGTCAAACAGTAGCACAAGAAATGGGAGTGGGATTCGATCTGGGGTTTTCGGGATAACTTAACAACTTGTCCTCTTTTGGCGTAAAACATACAATTGGTTAATCATTCATTATACGAGTTTTACCATTTGAAGCAAATTATTTCATAGCGTGGCAATTGGTAAATTGTATAACGAACCTGACAAGTGAATACAAAAAATCTTAACGTGCAATCATGACTTCTTTAATCGAACATTACCTCTTGGCGGCGGAACCTGGAAACCCATCATGTCACATGACCATCTAACTTATCAGTGCTCTCTTGATAGATGATTGTTCATTTGCTAACGTGTGCTCCATCAACACATTATTTTGGACACAAAACAAAATTTGAATTTTTCCTTTGGCACTGATACTTCAGTGGTTAAAGTTTAATTGACCATTTTTACACAATATGCACTACTACTCTGAATGTCAGCGCATTTTTATTTTCACAACTTAAAATAATGTTGGTATTCTATCTATCAACATTTAAACTTTGTTTTTTACAAATCGACGCTAACACTGAATTGCCAACGCTTTAAAATTATTTTTACAGATCGATGCTCACACTGAAACCGTCGACGCTTTAAAACTATTGACTAAAATTGTGATAACCCCATCAAATCCCTTTATATTTTTCTTTTTTTCTTCCTTTTATTCATGGGATGGTTTTGGCATCATTCCTAATCCCATTACATACCTAAAGTGAAAGTTCACCATCCATAAGAGTAGCCCTTACATTGATCATAATGTCTACCTCTTTGTTAAGCAAATCATTCACTAGGAATAGCCTAATTCTTTGCAATCATTGGGTCATTAACATCATTCTCTTTTTAATTATTTTGACACTAGGAAAGGAGGGTTATTTACCTTGCTTCAATGTATTGAATTTTTCCCCATGTTACCATGCATGGGAAAACCTATATTTTTCATCATCATTGATACGCGGTAATCAAGGTAAATTGTCATTGTAGACTATGGTATGTATCTTAACCCAACAATGACATCAATCTAACACATTCATAAATCTGGTTCAATTGCTTGACCTAAAGACCTCTTATTAATATTCTCAACATCCAACCACTTAAGCTAACCCACCAAGCTACGATGTCTTAATCATAAAATGGAGCCACTAATGATTGTGAGTTCAACATGGTTTGATCACTCAACTGTAGGAGGCCTTGATAAGCTAAAGGGCCTCCACCTTAGTATTTGAGGTGATTCCTATTCCTACAAAAATCCCAAATTTTTTTGTCTTTTAGGATCAAGAATGACACACAAACCTCCCCACTCCCCACCCCTCCCTCAACCACCCACCACCCTTGACTAGAGTTATTTGACATTACTAGTGATTAGTGTACACTAATAATTTCTAAAGGAAATGGATACTTCTAATTTATCATTACCTATTTATAATGTTATAACAACACATTCAATTCTTTTATCTGCACTTTTAAAGAAATTGAGCACTTGTATCTCAAACACTTATTTATAAATATTTTGTTTCACATTGTATATGTTCTCTTTGTAAAATATCTTACTAGCATTTGCACCTTATGTTGCAAAGGAAACGTCGTAAGGCATAGAGTGGTAAGGCATAGAGTGGGGAAGAATAGCGACATGTGAATGGGCATTGTTGAAAGCAAGGGTGGACGATAATGTGTATTCTGAAAATGGATATTTTGTTATGGTCAACCTAATGCATTCATTAATTAGATGACAACAAAAAAGTTTCGAGCCCAGGTTGAACCAACACAAATCTTTTCTACAAGACTGAAATTGCCTAAATGATTCCTCAATTAATGGAAATAACCATTTCCCTCCTCTAATACCTAAAATACATTGTAGGAGACCGATTTTTCAAGTAACTTAATATAACTAGCAATTGCCCCAAAAAGTGCAAAGAGAGGTCGATTACAAACAAGTTTTTTTATGTATAAAGTGTTGAGAATGGAGGATCTCGGATTAGACTTTAGTTGGACTCTGTTGGTTTGGGAGATGTATCATGTGTTACCATTTGTGCATATTATGGGCATAAAGTTGGTTATCATGATGGAGATTATTTTCAACCAATTGTGTGTTGGCAACAACTTTTGTGAATTCCTTGGGTAAGATTCGATCTTCTGGATAACGGAAATTCCAGTGTCCATTTAGTCTATACTAGAGTACAATGATTGTTGGCAAAGCTAAAGAAACTGCCATCAATGTATAGAGCCAATGTAACTGGTAGTCATCATTTTTATCCATACAGGGCTATGATTATAGGTACCAACCATTTGAGCAGGCAGGGGGTGTATTTGCTAAATAGGGATCATGTTATCCTCGTGGAGTTATTGGTTGCACTTAGAAAATATAAAGTAGGATTGAGCATCGACTATTTGGCTGGATGGAATTTTTGATAAGCGCTGGCCAATTTTATCTATTGTGTAATCATTTCCTTGATTTAAAGGCTTGCTCTGAGTTACTAATAGAGACGGTTCTAAAAGATAAGGCTTCGAGAACCTTACTTTAGTTGGTGGAGGCTTAGTACATTTTCTTCTGAAGCTTTGGCCTCAAACTCGAAAGCTACTTGTAAAGCATTCTCCAAAGCATTTATACTAAGCAGGTCCATTTTTCTTTGGATATTTTGGTTGAGAGTCCTCTGAGAAGTGAGTCGAGGAACTTCCAATTCGTCACCATGGACTTGAAGCCATCAAAAATATTGTTTGATGCCTTTGACTAGGTACTTGCCTTACATGAATCCACTGCTTCATGATTTCCTCTGCTTTCCCCTTCAGGTATAACCTATCTTGTATTTCTTGCTTGAAGCATATCAAAGTTTGTGTAGGAGGTGAATTTGAGTTGACTAAGTCTCGTACAAGAGCCCACCGCCATGTTAAGGGTTGGTCGCTCCATACTGACTTCTTTTAGTATCAACTTCTATGCATCATTCAGTTGTTATATTTGAAAGAAGGCTTCTCGTACAAGAGCCCACCACCATGTTATGGGTTGGTCACTCCATACGGACTTCTATTAGCATCAACTTATGTGCATCATCCAATTGTTACATTTGAAAGAAGACTTCTAGGCTTTGTAATGAAGCATCCATCACTTATATTTTAGGATTAAAAGCTTGATATATAGTTCATATATCAGTGATGTTATTGTCCCATAATACCATAAGACTGAAAGATTCATATCTGGTTGGAATTTCGATGATAATGACGGCCTCACATTCTGCTAGACTCCACATTTTCTGAAAGGCCGGGAACATATTTTTCATTTTAGATGCAATTGTTGGTTGTCAAATATGTCTTATACATTATTTTTATTGGACTTCATGCCTGTAGAGATATTTACTCTTGGCTACTTCCCCAGCCATGATAGAGAAAAGGAGCCCAAACACTTGTGAAGCTTCTTCCTCTGCATAGGTGGTGTGTCAAAATGGGTTCTCTTTTTGGCAGACATTTGAGTAACGGTCTTCCGCCAATATAAGATTCTGGTATGCAAGTATAATTTCAACATAGAATTGCCTACATGAACTTAGACCTGAACATTGCCTGAGAATAGAGACTTCAAAGCTAGTTCTTCAAGCGCATGTAATGTAGATTCATTTAGAAAAAGGATGCGTGAAGACAATTGTAATGTTGAAGACAGACTTTGATCACCATATTGAGGAACTAACATTGTGCCCGAGCCGTACTGGCTTGAGAGTTTTGACAGGGTTTGTGTTCGACTAATATAGTCAACGAAGGTGAGTATTGAATAGGTTCTGATTGGACCACAAAACCATGATGAGTCTCAATGATTCCTCAGCAAGGCATCAACCAAAACAAAGCAGGAATTACACAAGCCTTTCGGGATGCTCTCTAAAGAAGCATGAAACTTCTCATTGTATTCAGCAACATTTCTATTGAAGGTCAAGTTGGCTCATGTAAAGCAAGGGAAGTTTTGCATCTTCCACAACTTCACATTGTCAAAGACAGTCGTATTCTCTTGTCCAATGTAAGAAGAGAGAACACTTACAATGCAATATATTCATAAAAACATACTAAGAAATGATAGTTATCAAGATAGAATCTGAATTCAAATGTGGATACCGTACAATACAGAAAACAATTGGCCCACAAAACTACAGTTCAGAAAATTTTAGGAGTACTCAGTGTACATATTATTAAAGCAAAAACATGCACTTCAAATTTATTGAAAAAAATAGGCATGTGGATAGTCCAGACTAATTTTATCAAAAATTTTAATGATTGTATAACATAAACCCCTACAAAAATGCTCAAAGGTCCGTTGAGCCTTCTGATGCAATCCCTTCAAGAAATGTATTTCCTTATGATACACTATAAACTGTACGAAACCCAACAAAAACTAGAGTAGCAGGTCTTCTCTAAAGAACATTAGATTTATTATTGAGATTATTACAAGTTTGATTTAAAAAAGTTGATAGCCATCACACTATTTTCTTGTGCTTGGTGGGCGTATGTATTTGTTTGCGTGTGTTGTGATTCTACTTTTGATAATGCAAATGATGTAACCTATTCTAGGTGTTCTGGAAGTAAGAAGGATATGCACAGACATTAGGTACACCCTTTCAAGTTGAAAAATAAAAAATAAATAAGCACATATCAAACAGAGAATATATGACTAAATACCTAGTGGAAGCTACTTATTTAGTATGTTGGCTCGGTTGGCATGCTTCATTTGAATGTAACTTTGTTTATGAAGGTCTAAGCAGGCCTTTAAGGTGCAGGCAACAGTGTCCCAACTACAAATGCAGTCTCCTCGAGACTTCACACATGAACAAAATAGACAAACCTCTCTAGGCATCAGCAGCAGCATAGTCTTCTGAAATCTCCCATGGCTAGCTCCTAAAACGTCGTTAAACCATGCACTGAATCATTGTAAACGCTCACTGTATCTTAAAAAATTATTATTACTTGTAAAATTTGTCATTGAAAACAGAATTTTTGTGCGACAGGATAAACAAATTAGTGCAGCACGGACAATCAAGTGAGGATCCGCAGGTTGTTAAAAGGCGAGCCCGTTCGAAAATGCACCTCCCCTTTGAACTTTCTCATTAAATAATTTTAGGTCGAGGGGACCCATGTGAAGGCTTCATAGCAGCACGGATTAAGAGCATATGGATGCTGGTTATATGGATCTTTCAATTTTTGTAACATGTCAAAGGCTGTACTTGAATGGAGTGGTGTTCATTTTTTATGAAATGAAATAAAGTGCGAGGTTGAACTGCAGGGAAAATGGACACCATTTTTTCCAATAGAATTAATTTAGATTTATTTTAAATATAAATCTAACATGAGTTTAGAGGGATTTAATTTATTTAACAAATATTATTTTAATGTTTTGTGTGGTTATTTTTTTTTATTTTTGTTTTTGTAAAGTTTTATTTTTTATTTTATTTTGGTGGATATGAGCAAAATTTCAACTTTGATGATGGAGGGACACCCTTACACATCATACTCGATCGGTTTAATGAGACAAGTAAGAAACTTGCAAACTAATGACACTAAGTAAGTTAAAAGACAGGAGAATGGAAAAAAGGGATGCATGGAAGGTGTTGAGTATGAAATGATATAGCCACTCTATTTTAATTTATTTAGGCTTATTATTCTTAATGAGGTTGGACAAATCCCTATATGGTTACACTTCACTAGAAGGAGGATATAACCACAAAAATGAAATAATGCAACAAGTATAAGTTCCAAGCATCATGATTCATTTCCAACTTCAACCCACAATCTTTACA